>JBBDGP010001769.1:0-597500 GCA_037952835.1 Lithobates septentrionalis | reverse complement strand
CCCCTCTCTCTCTCTTTCTCTCTCTCTCTTATACACCTCTCTCTCTCTCCCCCCCTCTCTCTTACCCCCCCCCCCTCTCTCTCTCTCTCTCTCTCTCTCTCTCTCTCTCTCTCCCTCTCTCCCTCCCTCCCTCTCTCTCTCGCTCTCTCTCTCTCTCATACATCTCTCCCTCCCCCTCTCTCTCTCTCTCTCTCTCTCTCTCTCTCTCTCTCTCTCTCTCTCTCTCTCTCTCATACATCTCTCTCTCTCTCCCCCTCCCCCTCTCCCCCTCTCCCTCTCTCTCTCACTCTCTCTCTCCCCCAATTCTATGCATAAGCACATACATACAATCAAATATTAATTTATTGCACACTTACGTAAATATTCATTATGTAACTCTTAAGTTTTTTTATTCTTATTCTTTTTTTTTTACATATTCCATGAACTTTACAAAAAATGACACAACTTTATTAACTCTGGAGCCACGATAGGACATGCTAACATTTGTATTTTCACAGCCGCCAGCAATCAATGGACTGGTTAAAGCAAACTAACAAAATGTGTTCCATCTAATTTATGACTGGTATTTATGTAGCGCCAACAATTTACTGCCCCCAAGGAGCTTAGAATCTAAGGTCCTTATCTCACATACATACACACACACACACAAGTGCCTCTAGTCAGTTCCAGTTATGTCAGTTATGTTATATTCTGCACCAAAATCCACAACTTTTCAGGTGCCGAATAATGAGCACATGGACCATGTTGAATAAAGCGGTGCAAAGTGAGCCAACCAATCAGATGTCACATCCTTTCCTTTTACACCAACCAGAACAATGAATGAGAAGGTCTAGTTGGTTGTTGCTCGTTACTTCCCTTTGCTATTACATTCCTCTTATTATATCAGCCTTGTTGGGCAATCATACACACTTTTATGTTCTTCCCCACTCCAAAAAAATAAATAAATAAAACAATTCCCAAGAGCATTTACTAGGACAAACCTACATCCAATGTATTTTTTTGTGGATAGTCAATCTGAAGTGGATTACCAAAGCTACAGTAATCAGCCTTTGACAGATTTAAAAATTTGCAACATTGGCAAGCACACAAGTCAAAGTCTTACATTGGCGTCAGACAATCCTGACACTCCATTTATTTTAGGTATTTATATAGCATTTACAATTCATGCAGTGCTTTACATATATTGTACATTCGCATCAATCCCTGCCCTCAAGGTGCTAACACTGAGGTTCCTAACTTACATACTAGAGCCAATTTGGACAGGAGTCAATTAACCTCCAGCATGTGTGGGAGGAAAACCATGCAAGCACAGGTAGAGCATGCAAACCCCATACAGATAGTGTCCTGGTTGGGTTTCCAACCAAGGAACCCAGTGCACACAAGTCAAGGGTTTACACTGGCATCAGATAACCACGACTCTCCGGTTATTTTAGGTATTTATATAACGCCGAAAATTTACACAGCACTGAAACTATTGTACATTCACATCTTACAATCTAAGGTCCCCATCTCACAATCTAGTGCCAACCTAAACAGGAGCTAATTAACCTTCAGCATCTGTGGGAGGAAACCCACGCAAGCACAGGGAGAGCATGAAAACTCCATGAAGATGGTGTCCTGGTTGGGATTCCAACCAAGGATCTCAGTGCAAACAAGTCAAGGGTTTACATTGGCGTCAGATAACCCTGACCCTCCATTTACATTAGGTATACAGTATATATATATATATATATATATATATATATATATACACTACCGTTCAAAAGTTTGGGGTCACATTGAAATGTCCTTATTTTTGAAGGAAAAGCACTGTACTTTTAAATGAAGCTAACTTTAAACTAGTCCTAACTTTAAACAAATATACTCTATACATTGCTAATGTGGTAAATGACTATTCTAACTGCAAATGTCTAGTTTTTGGTGCAATATCTACATAGGTGTATAGAGGCCCATTTCCAGCAACTATCACTCCAGTGTTCTAATGGTACAATGTGTTTGCTCATTGGCTCAGAAGGCTAATTGATGATTAGCAAACCCTTGTGCAATCATGTTCACACATCTAAAAACAGTCTAGCTCCTTCCAGAAGCTACAAAACTGACCTTCCTGTGAGCAGATTGAGTTTCTGGAGCATCACATTTGTGGGGTCAATTAAACGCTCAAAATGGCCAGAAAAAGAGAACTTTCATCTGAAACTCGACAGTCTATTCTTGTTCTTAGAAATGAAGGCTATTCCATGCGAGAAATTGCAAAGAAATTGAAGATTTCCTACAACGGTGTGTACTACTCCCTTCAGAGGACAGCACAAACAGGCTCTAACCAGAGTAGAAAAAGAAGTGGGAGGCCGCGTTGCACAACTAAGCAAGAAGATAAGCACATTAGAGTCTCTAGTTTGAGAAACAGACGCCTCACAGGTCCCCAACTGGCATCTTCATTAAATAGTACCCGCAAAACACCAGTGTCAACATCTACAGTGAAGAGGCGGCTGCGGGATTTTGGGCTTCAGGGCAGAGTGGCAAAGAAAAAGCCATATCTGAGACTGGCCAATAAAAGAAAAAGATTAAGATGGGCAAAAGAACACAGACATTGGACAGAGGAAGACTGGAAAAAAGTGTTGTGGACAGATGAATCCAAGTTTGAGGTGTTTGGATCACAAAGAAGAACGTTTGTGAGACGCAGAACAAATGAAAAGATGCTGGAAGAATGCCTGACGCCATCTGTTAAGCATGGTGGAGGTAATGTGATGGTCTGGGGTTGCTTTGGTGCTGGTAAGGTGGGAGCTTTGTACAGGGTAAAAGCTAAGGAAGGCTATCACTCCATTTTGCAACGCCATGCCATACCCAGTGGACAGCGCTTGATTGGAGCCAATTTCATCCTACAACCGGACAATGACCCTAAACACACCTCCAAATTGTGCAAGAACTATTTACAGCAGAAGCAGGCAGCTGGTATTCTATCGGTAATGGAGTGGCCAGCACAGTCACCAGATCTGAACCCCATTGAGCTGTTGTGGGAGCAGCTTGACCGTATGGTACGCCAGAAGTGCCCATCCAACCATTCCAACTTGTGGGAGCTGCTTCTAGAAGCGTGGGGTGCAATTTCTCCAGCTTACCTCAATAAATTAACAGCTAGAATGCCAAAGGTGTGCAATGCTGTAATTGCTGCAAAAGGAGGATTCTTTGATGAAAGCAAAGTTTGATGTAAAAACAATGTTATTTCAAATACAAATCATTATTTCTAACCTTGTCAATGTCTTGACTCTATTTTCTATTCATTTCACAACGTATGGTGGTGAATAAGTGTGACTTTTCATGGAAAACACAAAATTGTTTGGGTGACCCCAAACTTTTGAACGGTAGTGTATATATATATATATAGCACCAATTTATGTAGCTCTTTACATCACATGTGTACATTCACATCAATCTCTGCCCTCAAGAGCTTACAATCTAGTGCCAACCTAAACAGAAGCCAATTAACCTCCTGGGGGGAAACCCATGCAAGCACAGAGAGAGCATGCAAACTCTATGAAGATGGTGTCCTGGTTGGGTTTCCAACCAAGGACCCCAGCGCAAACAAGTCAATGGTTTACACTGGCATCAGATAACCCTGACACATTATTTATACAGCATCAACAATTTAGGTAGCTCTTTATCTATTGTAGATTCACATCAGTCCCTGCCCTCAAAGAACTTACAATCTAAGGTCCTTATTACACATACTACTAGCAATCTAGACAGGAGCCAATTAATCTACCAGCATGTCTTTGACGTGTGGGAGAAAACCCATGCAAACACAGGGAGAACATGCAAACCCCATACGAATAGTGCCCTGGTTGGGTTTCCAACCAAAGAACCCAGTGCACACAAGTCAAGGGTTTACATTGGCATCAGATAACCATGACACACCATTTACATTAGCTATTTATATAGCACCAACAATTTACGTAGCTCTTTACATAGTCTACATTCACATCAATCCCTGCCCTCAAAATCTTACAATCGAAGGTCCCCATCTCACATACTAGTGCCAAGTTAGACAGGAGACAATTAACCGACCAGCATGTGTGGGAGGGAACCCACCCAAGCACAGGGAGAGCATGCAAGATCCATAAAGATAGTGTCCTGGTTGGGTTTCCAACCAAGGATCTCAGTGCACACAAGTCGAGGGTTTACATTGGCATCAGACAACCCTGACACTCTATTTATTTTAGGTATTTATATAGTGCCGACAATTTATGTAGCTCTTTACATATTGTCCCTCAAGTCCCTGCCCTTAAGGAGATTACAATCGAAGGTCCCTAGCTCGCATACTAGTAGCAATATAGACAGGAGCCAAATAACCTACCAGCATGTGTTTGAAGTGTGGGAGGAAACCCACGAAAGCACAGGGAGAACATTAAAACCCCACACAGATAGTGTTGGGTTTCCGACAAAGGACCCCAATACGCCCAAGTCAAGGGCTTGCATTGGCAACAGACAACCCTGACACTCCAGGTATTTATATAGCACCAACAATTTACACAGCATTACATACATTGTAGATTCGCATCAGTCCCTGCCCTCAAGGGCTTACAATCGAAGGTCCCTATCTTCTCACATAGTAGTGCCAACTTACACAGAAGCCAATTAGCCTACGATCATGTGTGGGGAGAAACCTATGCAAGCACAGGGAGAACATGCAAACCCCATACAGATACAGGTAGTGTCCTGGTTGGGTTTCCAACCAAGGACCCCAGTGTACATAAGTCAAGGATTTGTATTGGCATCAGACAACCCTGACACTCCAGGTATTTATATAGCACTGACAATTTACACAGCACTACACCTATTGTATATTCACACCAGTCCCTGCCCTCAAGAGCGTACAATCGAAGGCCCCCATCTAGTGCCAACTTAGATAGGAGCCAATTGGCCTACTAGCATGTGTGTGTGTGTGTGGGGGGGGGGGGGGAACCCATACAAGCACAGGGAGAGCATGCAAACCCCATACAGATAGTGTCCTGGTTGGGTTTCCAACCAAGGACCCCAGTGCCACAAGTCAAGGGTTTACATTGGCAGCAGACACTATATTTATTTTAGGTATTTATATAGCACCAACAACTTACATAGCACTACACCCTTCACATCAGTCCCTGCGCCCAAAGCTTACAATCTAAGGTCCCTGTCTCACATACTAGTGCCAACTTAGACAGGAGCCAATTAGCCTACCAGCATGTGTGAGAGGGAACCTATGCAAGCACCGGGAGAACATGCAAAACCCATACAGACAGTGCCTTGGTTGGCTTTCCAACCAAGCACCCCAGTGCTGCAAGGCATGAGTGCTAACCACTAATCCCCCCCGAGCTGCCCCGTCCACAATGCGGGATGCCAATAGTGTGACACATACACACATACACTCAACCGACAAACCGTGACTGCAGCAGAGCAAACCATTATTTAAAGAGCATCTATCTGCTTGTTAATGTAATATGTGCTTAGGGAAAGGCAGTGGTTGCAGTTTCCTAGGTGAATAATCATCACGCTTGTGCTGCACAGAGCAGGCTGGTGCAAAAAAAACCATGGTTTGTTGTGTGCGGTGGGTTGTATACTATGAGCATGCTACGCTTTCCTTGCAACAACATATAAGCACTGCGGCCCCAAGAGGACTCTACAAAGCTAATCGGGCAATGACACAATGAAATGCTCTTTTGCTAAATTAAATAGCCTAGGTATAGGAACCAAGGAGGCTGCCATGTAATTTCCTTAAAAGCCGTATCTCTACCGAAGGCTGGCTTGCTCTACTATAAAAACCCATAAAACACCAGAGCAAGGGGGAATTAATAGGCAGTTGTATAGAACTGTAAGGCATGAGGATGGGGAGGTTTAGAAATAGTACATTAGTGCTTGACTTATTTTTTTTTTTTTATGTTATTTTGCCTTCCAGCCAAAAAGGACAGATCTGCAAGAGTGAAGGGTGATATTGTCCTTCATCTTATTACACTAAGTACTGAGCAGGAAGGGGAGACACAAAGCAAAAAAGGGATTGAGATGCCGCTGCAGGCTTCTCATTTAAGAAACACATTAATTAATTTCGAGTCTTTTAATTAACTCCTTGCACGCCCAACCTGAAGCCTTTTTTTTTTTTTTTTCTACGCAGACCCCTCCTGCATCCATTCCCCTCAAAGCACCCTTAACTTTCATAACAGCTACACCAGCTATTTTTAATCATGGTGTAGCTTTGTATTAATTCCTTGTCTCACTTACAATATTACCGCCAAGCCGCAGTAAACTTGAGGCTACAAGGTGATAAAAGAAATGAAGACTAGTGAGCCATAAGGCAGGGGAGCCTAGATTCAAGATAACAAGGTGGGGTATCCTAAAGACACTGGCCTTCTCCAAGGCTTAAAAAAGCCAAAAATGTCAAAATAAAAATTAAATAGACCATTAAAAAGATAAAAAAAAAAAAAACAGCTTTCGCTGCAATGTTCATTCTGATGACGGCATCATGCAACCCACTGCCTCTGAGCCCATGTCAACCCAGGCTCACCCCCAGCCTTTGACTGGCCAGATTTTTCTATAACGTTCACTTGCAATTTACAGATTTCCCCCAAAGTCATTTTTTCTGCCACTAGATGCCCTCAGTCTGATGACCAACATCATTCAACCCACTTCCTCTGAGCACAGGTCATCCCGGACTTGCCCCAACCTGTGACTGGCCAGTGAAAGGAGAAGCAGCACTGTCATGAGTTCATCTCTTATTCACTGTGTTCTCCCCTCCTGGTAGCATGCTTCTAAAGAATTGATTGGTCCTCCCAGACCCGCCCCAACCTGTGACTTGCCAGGGAAAGGAGAAGCAGCACTGTCATGAGTTCATCTCTTATTCACTGTGTTCTCTCCTCCTGTTAGTAGGATTCTGATGAATTGATTGGTCATCCCAGACCCGTCCCAGCCTGTGACTGGCCAGTGAAAGGAGGAGCAGCGCTGTGGTGAGCTCATCTCTCCATTACTGTGCTCTCTCCTCCTGTCAGCATGTTTCTGATGAAATGATTAATTACCCCAGACCCGTCCCAGCCTGTGACTGAGCAGTGAAAGGAGAAGCAGTACACTGGTGAGCTCATCTCTCCATCACTGTGCTCTCTCCTCCTGTCAGCATGTTTCTGATTAATTGGTTGGTCATCCCAGACCCTCCCCAGCCTGTGACTGGGCAGTGAAAGGACAAGCAGCACAGCGATTAGCCCATCTCTCCATCACTCTGCTCTCCTCTTAACTCGGTATGCTTCTTGTAAGCACATGAACTGATTGGCTCCTTGTGCTGCTTCTGCCTTTCACGCTCCAGCCCTGCTGTATAGAGAATGCAAAAGGCAGGTCAAAATCAGCTTGCTTCTGATGAATTGATTGGCCATCCCAGACTTGTCCCAGCCTGTGACTGGGCAGTGAAAGGAGAATCAGCACTGTGGTGAGCTCATCTCTCCATCACTCTGCTCTTCCCTTAACACAGTATGCTTCTTGTAAGCACATGAACTGATTGGCTCCTTGTGCTGCTTCTGTCTTTCACGCTCCAGCCCTGCTGTATAGAGACTGCAAAAGGCAGGTCAAAATCAGCTTGCTTCTGATGAATTGATTGGTCATCCCAGACTCGTCCCAGTCTGTGACTGGGCAGTGAAAGGAGAAGCAGCACAGCGATGGGCCCATCTCTTCATCATTCTGCTCTCCTCTTAACTCAGTATGCTTCTTGTAAGCACATGAACTGATTGGCTCCTTGTACAGCTTCTGCCTTTCACCGTTCAGCCCTGCTGTATAAAGGCTGCAAAAGGCAGGTCAAAATCAGCTTGCTTCTCATGAATTGATTAGTCGTCCCAGCCTGTGACTGGGCAGTGAAAGGAGAAGCAGCACTGCGGTGAGCTCATCTCTCCATCACTCTGCTCTTCCCTTAACTCAGTGTGCTTCTTGTAAGCACATGAACTGATTGGCTTCTTGTGCTGCTTCTTCCTCTCACACTCCAGTCCTGCTGTACAGGAACTGCAAAAGGCAGGGACTTACGTTGCTTACATTTTAAATTAAATGATTAAAAACCTGTCTGTCTTTTAATCTGTCTAGAGTTCAGTGCAAAGATATACCGGTATAAAAAAAATTAAAAAATAAATAAAAAAAATGATGAATTAAACACAAAGCAATACGTAAAAACCGAATGATGGCCATTCACCGGACAGAATGGGTTACGGCATTTTGCTTTCGTGCCCATTAAATAAGCCTCAAAGCCTTCAATCAGATCCACTTGCAGCTGCTTGGACTGGACCGACTGGTGAGAACTGATTTCCGAGTAGTTGGGTTGTTCCTAACCATTGTTCTTTGTATGATGTTTAAAACAAGCCCACAGGTTCAGAATTGCCAAAAAAAAAAAAAAAAAAAGGATAAAGGATCGCTTGTAACATTGTGCATGGAGATAGCACACACACTCATCTTTAGGTAGCCAAGCCCATTGGAGGAAAAGGATAGAGTATTTAGAATAATGTGGAACATGGATACCAGCAGAGATCATAGGATCTAGCAAACAAGTATGGATTTTGCTTATTAAATATTCCCCCCGTTTCTCATCGCAATCCCAACGAGACGATGTGTTTTAGTTCAGACGCACTGGACACGGTGAGTCACAGCAGACGGGGCTTAACAGCTGCTGGGAATAATTTTTTTTTTTCTTCCATGCACATATATAATAAATAAATAAATCACATACACACACTTTGCAAGCCTAGAAAAAAAAAAAAAAAAAAAAAAAAACCTAAGGGGAAAAGGGAAGCCAAGATTGGCTGCCTAACTGTAACCATTGAGGGCAACAGACAAATCCACTGGTGTCTTAGTTTTTGATATAATATGATAACGGCAGCAAAACAGCCTCCCCAAAGGAATAATACAAATGTCATTTGCTGAAAAAAAAAAAAAAAAAATACACGACTTACCCATTTGATAAGCTATCGATCCGGCTTGTCTATGGGAATGTATGCTCTTCCATCACTCTATGCAGTTTTGTAAGTCACATGGAATAGCCAGTAAAAAAAAAAAAAAAATTACAATCTAGTTGCATTAAAGGAATCAGGAATTTCCCACCTTTAGTTCATCCAGCAAGTGAAGAATAAAATGAGTACCAAAAAAAAAAAAAAAAAGAAAGAGAGAGGATGCAAGCAAAAGGACATCCCAATCAGAACAGCTTGGCCAACATTTGTCTGGGTGAGGGTGGTAGATCAATGCCTAGCTAGCAAATTGGAGAATCTATGGCACAGGCTCCTGCAGATGGCATGGCCACCTCCAACAGTGTGTTTAACAGACAGAAAATCCAAGGAATCTCCCATGCACTCGTACATCCAGCATTGCATCAGATTAACCAAGTCAGCCTTTGCAAGGAGGTGGGGGGGTTAGGGGGGGGGGGACCTCACTCAGCACCCAGGTGCCACCCCTGCCCAGTGCAGGGTTAATGGGCTTTCCATTGCTGAAACATCAAATCTTTTTTTCTTTTTTTGGTGCCTTCTCTCTTTCCCTCTCTTCCATCAGCCTTTGGCTCTGGCTGCATCCTATGCTACTGCATTTCCCCAGTTCTCCACGGTGCTACATAGAGCTTTAAGGATGGAGGGGAGTTGGAGAGAGGAGGGAAGGGTGTGTGGGGGGGTGGGGGGGGATAGGATTGCAATGCCTGAATGGCAAAGTCTATAAGAGGGTTGCAGATCCTCTTCCCAAATGTGAGCCTCCCAGTGAATTCACAAGCGCTTCCCTATGGCAGAAGCAGAAGCAGCTGTGTTGCTGGCTTCAGCAGGGACAGAGAGGAGGTGCTAAATCATTTAGGAGTCTGAGAAAAGGGAGGCTCTGCAAGAGGCAGAGGTATGTGCTGTAGTCATTAGAGGGACCACACTCAACCCTCAGCAACATCATCTCTGCTCATCCTACAGCAAGGCATTAGCATGCATGGAGTCAATGGGAGAGCAGCTTTCAGCAGCAGGGACAGCGTCCCACTGCAGACTGCATAGAGCAGCCTTTGTCAAGATTTTCAACAGAGGAAGCTTTGAAATATAATTTTTTTTCGGTCCCAGGGAACTCCTGATAAAAAATATGACATCTACAACTCATGATACATTAGTGAGATGGCCAGATGGAAGAATGATACTTAAACCTGTAGTCATCGGGAAGAATGTTCCTTACACTTGTAGTCATTGGGAAGAATGTTCCTTATACTTGTAGTCATTGGGAAGAATATTCCTTACACTTGTAGTCATTGGGAAGAATGCTCCTTATACTTGTAGTCGTTGGGAAAAATGCTCCTTATACTTGTGGTCGTTGAGAAGAATGCTCCTTATACCTGTAGTCGTTGGGAAGAATGCTCCTTACACTTGTGGTCATTGGGAAGAATATTCCTTACACTTGTAGTCATTGGGAAGAATGCTCCTTACACTTGTGGTCATTGGGGAGAATATTCCTTACACTTGTAGTCATTGGGAAGAATATTCCTTACACTTGTAGTCATTGGGAAGAATGCTCCCTACACTTGTAGTCATTGGGAAGAATGCTCCTTACACTTGTAGTCATTGGGAAGAATATTCCTTACACTTGTAGTCATTGGGAAGAATATTCCTTACACTTGTAGTCATTGGGAAGAATATTCCTTACACTTGTAGTCATTGGGAAGAATATTCCTTACACTTGTAGTCATTGGGAAGAATGTTCCCTACACTTGTAGTCATTGGGAAGAATGTTCCTTACACTTGTAGTCATTGGGAAGAATGCTCCTTACACTTTTAGTCATTGGGAAGAATGCTCCTTACACTTGTAGTCATTGGGAAGAATATTCCTTACACTTGTAGTCATTGGGAAGAATATTCCTTACACTTGTAGTCATTGGGAAGAATGTTCCCTACACTTGTAGTCATTGGGAAGAATGTTCCCTACACTTGTAGTCATTGGGAAGAATGCTCCTTACACTTTTAGTCATTGGGAAGAATGCTCCTTACACTTGTAGTCATTGGGAAGAATATTCCTTACACTTGTAGTCATTGGGAAGAATGCTCCTTACACTTGTAGTCATTGGGAAGAATATTCCTTACACTTGTAGTCATTGGGAAGAATGCTCCTTACACGTGTAGTCATTGGGAAGAATATTCCTTACACTTGTAGTCATTGGGAAGAATGCTCCCTACACTTGTAGTCATTGGGAAGAATGCTCCCTACACTTTTAGCAGCACTAATTGAGTATTATTATCAGTAATTACCAACTGAATTGCCAAAAATATAATTAAATGAATTACTTTATTAAATACTTTAAAACAGCATTAAACATGTTAAACAAGTTGGATTGAAGTAAAAATAGATTGGTTATATTGGGTTCTACTGGGACCCTGTTGCTACATATGTCATCAGGTAATAGGTCAAACAGAGCGAACAATGATTAATAATTACATATAGACCAAAACAAAAACAACAACAAAAAGCAAAAAACATACAACGTAGAACAACGTCCGGACGCTTTTAGGATCTTGCCACGTATTGGCTGGTACGAGGAAAATAATATGGATATTTGGTGATATTATTTGGTTTGTAAACCACAATATCAGTATTTAAATATTAGCCAAAAAGGTACCAGTAATTGAACGAGAAAGATCCTAGGGAGGTGTACGGGGAGGAATGATGGGGGGGGGAGGGTGAAGTGGTGCTATCCGAGCTAATTGATGTACATCTGTTCTGGGCTGCAGGTTTGGATTAAAGACACATACAATGGTGACCTGCCCTATTAATAGGTGTCAGAAAAATATAAGGATATTGGTAAGCATGATGCTGTTGGTGGATGATTGTCCACATGAATAGTTCCAATTAAAGTCACTGGTAATGACTGTAATTAAGTAAATATGAAGTATATACTTGAAATAAGTGAGAATTTTTTGGAACTTTACCAGTCCTTGCACCGATTGCCCTCCAGATCCCGATCTGAGTTGATCATAAGGCTGCCATCTTCATTGGCAGGGGGTGTAGTATTGTGTGCAGCTTCTGATCCAGTGTAAGTGGCTGGAGGGGCAGCGGGACTTGAAATAATGCACCGCAGGCTCGTCCACTCGGTCAGATGAATGCTGCAAGCGTCGCCCGGTCAGCAGAAACACTCAGCTTCAGGAAGTCCGCCTGAGGGGATTGAATCCACGGGCTAGCTGGTGTTGTCATGCATCCCCATCTGCCTCCCCGTTAACTCCCGTGTTCGGAGTATAGCATCCGTGACGTGTCGGCGTTGATGACGTCAACGCGTTTCGCTATTGGCTGTAGCGTAGCTTCATCTCGGACGAATCCAGGGCTTGTGAAGGCGCTCCTTTTATCTTGATGGCTGCGTTCAATCACCGCCCTGGAATGTTTGAGTTTTACCATGTGTAGATCTTTGATGGACCGATCATATTCCTAAAGCTCAATCTGACACTTTTTATTCACTATTTTTGTGAAATAAAAAGAAAATAAAAATTCTTGGACGGTAATGGTTATTCTGAGGGAGTGGCTGGGATATTTTTAATTGCAACAGCCTATTGATATTGGTATGTGTCCAGGAAAACTTACTATTGGTTCACCCACTATCTCGAGTTTTGAACAGTGGGGAAAGGCAAAAGAGGGGAGGATAAAAAGGAGAAAGGAACAAAGGGAAAAAGGGTAAATGTACAAATAAAGAAAAATAATAAAAATAATAATAAAAAGGGAAGCATAAACATAAACACATAGAAGAATATGTGTATATACCAAGAGATTAATACCAATCATATCGGCACATACACATATGTGTAAATGGCATCAAAACAGCGACTGGATTGAGACAAAAAGCACACGGCAAGTCTAGGCTGAGGGAATTATCTAGGTGGGTAAAAAGGGCTGGAAATTGAATTCAGTGTTTAGCCCCACTGGCACTAGCGACTTTAGGCGGTACACCCACCACTTCTCCTTTTGTAGTAATATGCGATCAAAATCGCCACGTCTAGGCGGCAAGTTCAAAGCATAAATGCCTTTTACCCTCATGCCCCGTGAGTTTCCCCCATGAAATTGGGCAAAGTGCTTTGCTAGGGGTTTCTCTGGGGTTTTGGTTTTGTCATTAATTTCTCGCAGATGTTCACCAATGCGGATTTCTAACTGTCTTTTTGTTTTTCCGATATAGATTTTGGGACACGGACATGTAATCATATAGATTAGTCGGGATGTAGAGCAATTAATTAAATCATGAATTTCAAATGACCCTTTCCCATATGCGTCTGTAAAGGTAGATGTTCTGTCTACATAAGGGCAGATTTGGCATCTGTTACAAGGATACATGCCAAGTGTCCGTGGGTAATCTGATAACCAGGTGTTTTCTTGTTTTCGAGTGAATTCTGATTCTATCAAAATATCTCCCAAATTCTTTGCCCGTCGGGCAACCAACTGGGGAGATGTACCTACAATCCTGCCCAGTCCTGGTGAGTTTACCAGTAGGCCCCAATGTTTTTATAGGATTGACCGAATGTCATTCCATTGGGATCCAAAGGTAGTTATTAGTCTAACCGGAGCATCTTTTTTTTGGGGACATGAGTCAGGAATGCTAATTGGCTCAAATGAAAGGAGGCTTTGGCGTTTCCGAATCGCTGCCTTTTTCCTAGCTCGTTTAATTTGCCGATGTGAGTAGCCTCGCTCTCTGAAGCGCATGTAGAGATCCTGGCTCTCCTTACGGTAGTCACTGGCTTTTGAACAGTTTCTTTTAAGGCGCAGAAATTGGCCCACCGGAATACCGTTTTTTATCCAATGGGGGTGGTGGCTGGTAGCACTCAAAAAAGTATTTGCTGCCGTTTCCTTACGGTAAGTGGAGGTAAGTAATTGTCCATCCTCAAAACGAATTTGTAGATCGAGAAAGGACAATTCTGATTGGCTGAAGGAGTACGTCAAGTGTATATTGAATGAATTGACATTCAGTTCATGAATGAACCTCAACATGTCGGTTTGGGTACCACGCCAGATCATAAAAATATCATCGATGTACCGCAACCAGGCGTGAACATGGTCACGGTACATCGATGAAGGGAATACCATCATCTCCTCCCAAAAGCTTAAGTGGAGGCACGCATATGAGGGTGCCCATGCAGCCCCCATTGATGTGACACGTATTTGCTGGTAGTAGACCGTTAGAAATTGGAAATAATTATTTTTCAACATAAATCTCAAAAGATCTATCAGAAATTCATTTTGTGGTCCTGATTCGGGATAGATGGTGTTCAAAAAAATCTCGATTGCTTTAATCCCACAATCGTGGGGTATTGAGGTGTATAATGACTCGACGTCAATGCCGATGAGCCAGATTTCACCTAATTGGTCGAGATTCTTGAATTCAGTCAGCTTAGCCAAAACATGACGGGTGTCTTGTATAAAGGATTTTTGGCTCCTGACCATGTCCTTCAGGAGGAGATCAAGATACCCACCAATGCGTTCAAAAGGGCCTTGACAGGCCGATACAATCGGTCTGCCAGGTGGATCATTCAAATTTTTGTGCAATTTAGGGATTATGTAAAAGGTAGGTGTGTTGAACTCCTGTACTGAGAGATACTGGTATTCACGCATGGTCAGCAATCCCTCATCCTTGGCAAAGGTAAGTTTCCGATTTAATTCCTGAATTACTACAGGAAAAGGGTTATGGTCTAGTCTCCGATAGGTGGTGACATCAGTGAGTAACTTTTTTGCTATTTTTTCATAGTGTGTGTCATCGAGGATGACAACATTGCCTCCCTTATCGCTATTTTTTATTACGATGTTTTTTCTTTTTTTAAGATCATCGAGGGCGATTCTTTCGCCTTCGGTTAGGTTATCATTGCCTCTTTTGTTCCACTTAATTTTCTCGAGATCGGACTGCACCATCTCAAGAAAGAGGCTTAACCATCTATTCTTGGACAGGGGAGGCATTTTCTGTGATTTGATTTTTAAATCCACTGATCGTTTGATTAGTGTATGAGGCTCCTCACTATGTACTTGATTTTCATCCAGCAAAGAATTCAGAATATCTATCAGGCTCCTACTTACCAGACCGGCGAGTCCTGTCGGGCAGAGGGTAGGCTCCCTTACCCTCCGACTATTGGCCCCCTGATAGAGTAAACAGAGGGTACAACAGTGCGGAGTGGTATGAAGGCCTGTATGGCTGTTCAGGTATTGCTGTCTGGGTGTCACAGGGTTAACTGTAGCAAAGGCTGAGTAGACTGGAGCACCTTCACTGAGCAGAGCAGGCTGGTGTGGACAACAGGCAGGAAGACTGCAGACAGGCTGACAGGATCCCAGGGAGCAGGCAGATGGATGGTCAGGAGACAGGCCGGGTTTGGCAACAGGCAGACGGCAGAGGTACAGTGGAACAGACAAGCGGATGGTCAAACAAGCAAAGGTCGGTGCAGGCAGAGTTCAGAGAGTGGTCAGGGGACAAGGCCGGATCAGTAGGAACAACAGGAACAACAAGGTACACGGACAGGCTCTGGAACTACTAGCTGTTGATTAGGCAGCACTGGTCACCAGAACTTACTGGCTTAAATAGGGCTTTTGGCGCCAAACGATGTGCACGCGCGCGCCCCGGCACACCCAGGCACGCGCGCCCGCCAACGCCCGCGCGCGCGCCCCCGCACACCGGCGTGCACAGTGGAACGATCCTGGACACACACACCGGCGCCGCGAGGAGCCCGCACAGCGAGGTCCGCAGAAACGCGCGCGCCAACGCGCGCCGACGCACCCTGACGCACACCACCACGGTCGCCCCGCCTGCCAAGGTAAGAACCCTGACAGTGCCCCCTCCTCAAGGGCAGCCTCCGGATGCCCAGATGGGCCAGCCTGGGAGCATGGGAGTTCTTGAAGGTTTGTAGCAATTTGTTGGCATGCAGGTTATCTTCGGGTTCCCAGGAATTATCCTCGGGTCCATACCCCTTCCATTTGATGAGGTACTGAAGCTGGTTCTGCCTTTTCCTACAGTCCAAGATTGCCTCGACTTCGAACTCCTCCTCATTGTTGACCAAAACAGCCTCCGGTGGCTTGGCCTTACGGTCAGGAAAGGGATCGTGGATAACTGGTTTCAGTAATGAAACGTGGAAGACCGGGTGGATTCTAAGGGACTCTGGCAGACTAAGTTCAAAAGCAACATCATTCACCTTTCTCTTCACCCGAAATGGGCCCAGAAACTTAGGTCCCAACTTTTTGGAGGGACAAGCCAACTTTAGATTAGTTGTAGAGAGCCATACTTGGTTGCCAGGTTCAAGGACGAGTTTTCCTCGCCTTTTCTTATCGAACATCCTCTTGAAAGAAGCCTGAGATTGGGCCATGGTTTCCTGCAAGATCTTGCAGTTACTAGAAAAAAACTCCATTGTTTCCGTTACTGCGGGTAGAGAGCATTCCGGGATAGAACTGGGAAGGAAAGAAGGATTGAATCCATAATTCGCAAAGAAAGGAGTCTGGTTGATAGCAGAGTGTAGGGAGTTGTTATATGAGAATTCGGCGACTGGTAACAAGGACACCCAGTCGTCTTGAGTAAATACAGAAAAACAACGGAGGTATTGCTCCAGCGTCTGGTTAGTTCTTTCTGTCTGGCCGTTCGTCTGAGGGTGGTAGGCCGAGGAGAACGCCAATTCAATTTCCAAAGCGGCACACAGTGCTCTCCAAAACCGGGAGGTAAATTGAACACCTCGGTCGGATACGATATTCGCGGGCACCCCATGTAACCTTACTACTTCTTTGATGAATATCTTCGCCGTTTCTACGGCTGTGGGAGTACCCTTCATAGGGATGAAATGTGCCATCTTGGATAGCCTATCAATCACCACAAAGATGGTTGAGAAACCTTCAGAGGGGGGCAACTCCACAATGAAATCCATTGATAGCATTCTCCAAGGCCTGTCAGGAATCGGTAAGGGTCTCAATAAACCCCAGGCCTTTGAGCGGTTGCATTTATTCCGGGCACAAGTGCGGCAAGAACCCACATACCTCTTACAGTCCTCCAGAAGACGTGGCCACCAAAAGGTGCGCAGCACCAATTCTGAGGTTTTCCGGGCTCCGAAGTGACCCGCCAGCTTGTGGTCATGACATAGTTCCAGTACCAGTACCCTACATCTTTCAGGTACGAAAATCTTGCCTTCATGCCAGAGCAACCCATCATTTAAACTGGTTCCCGTAGGTAGAGGAATTTCAGAGGAGGCCTGTTTAATCCTGGAAATTAAATCTTCCTGGAGAAGTAAGAAACTACCTGCAGGCAGAATAGTATCAGGAGGAGTACTTTCCTTGGAGTCGTGGAACATCCGTGATAGAGCATCAGGTTTTCCATTCTTGGATCCGGGCCTGTACGTTATATGAAAGGAGAAGCGGGAAAAAAAAAGTGCCCATCTAGCCTGTCGTGGTCTAAGTCGCTTGGCTGCTCTTAAATATTCCAAGTTCTTGTGGTCGGTAAAGATGATAACCGGATGTACCGCACCCTCTAGTAGATAGCGCCATTCTTCCAAAGCCGCTTTGATGGCCAACAGTTCCCGGTCTCCGACATCATAATTTCTCTCAGATGATGAGAGTTTACGGGAAAAGAATGCTACAGGAAACAAGAGGGCCTTGGGGCCCTGACGTTGGGAAAGTACTGCCCCCACTGCGATCTCCGAAGCATCCACTTCCAGTACAAACGGTAACGCAGGATCCGGGTGCTTGAGAATAGAGGCAGAAGTAAACAGTCCCTTTAACTTCTCGAATGCTGCCTGTGCTTGGGATGACCAACAGAATCGTGCCCCCTGTTTAGTAAGTTCCGTTATGGGTGCAATGATTTTAGAAAAGTCTTTAATGAATTTCCTGTAAAAGTTGGAAAATCCTACGAAACGTTGGACTCCTTTTTTGTCTGTAGGAGCCGGCCAGTCCAGGATGGCCGATACTTTTTGTGGGTCCATCTTGATTCCTTCAACAGAAATAATGAGTCCCAAGAACTGAATACTCTGGCGTTCGAACTCACATTTATCTAGTTTAGCGTATAAGCCATGTTGCCTGAGCCGGACGAGAACATTCCTGACGTGCCTGCGATGATCCGCTAAAGAAGAGGAGAAGATGAGTATATCGTCCAGATAAACGATGACATAAAGGTCCAGGATATCTCTAAAGATGTCGTTCACAAAGTGCTGGAACGTAGCCGGGGCATTACAAAGACCAAAGGGCATGACCAGGTACTCAAAATGCCCGAAACGAGTGCGAAACGCAGTCTTCCACTCGTCACCCTCTCGGATGCGGATTAAGTTATAAGCACCCCGGAGATCCAGTTTAGTAAAGAGTCTGGCGGTGCCCAGCCTTTGGAATAACTCAGGTACCAGAGGGAGCGGGTAGCGATTCTTAATCGTGATCTTGTTCAGTTCGCGGTAATCAATACATGGCCGCAGGGAATGATCCTTCTTTTCCACAAAAAATAAACCCGCACCGGCCGGTGAGGTGGACGGGCGGATAAATTTCTTTTTCAGATTTTCATCCAAGTACTGCTTCAGGGTGCCCAGTTCCTGCTCAGTCAAGGGGAAGATCCGGCCAAAAGGTACCTCGGTTCCAGGAAGCAATTCAATTGGGCAGTCGTAGGGCCTGTGTGGTGGTAGTAATTCTGCCCCCTTCTTGCTAAATACATCCGCAAAGTCTTGGTATGGCTCAGGGATAGCTTGAAGCGGATCAACATCTGGATGTAGACAGAGGAGTTGGGCAACCTCACGGCCTGTCCTTTGCAAGCAGTGTTGAAGACAGTATCCAGAGAGGAACTCGACATTTCCTGAAGCCCAGTTGATTTGGGGGTTGTGCGTTTGAAGCCAGGGTATTCCAAGAATAACTGGAAAGAGGGGGGACGAGATGGCGTCCAGACAAAGATATTCATGGTGTTGCTGGCCCATGATGGCTTCTAAAGGGACAGTCTCCTGAGTGACTGGGCCGGAGCGGAGAGCAGAGCCGTCAGCGAGATGAACAGCAAGGCTTTGAGTCTTGGTTTGGAGAGGAATGGCATGTTGAAAGGCAAAGGTCCGGTCAATAAAACAGCTGCAGGCTCCAGAATCAATGATAGCTGGGACTTGGATGGCCTTTCCGGGAAGCTGTAACGTGACAGAAATGGTTAAGTGCGTGCCCAAGGAGGGTACAAAAGTAGCACAGGTACGAACATCAGAACGACACTTACGCATCTTGTTGGGGCAACCGCTGGCGTAGTGCCCTGACTCCCCACAGTAGAGGCAGAGGTTGTGTGCCCGCCTACGTGTCTTCTCCTCTGGGGTCAAAGAAGGACGGAACAGACCAAGCTGCATTGGTTCAGGTGCATCATGGGTTGAGGCAGGTGGTGGAGCAGGAGATCTACTGGGAGGACAGGGTACTTGTGGAATCATCCAGGTGGGACGAAAGGTACTGGTGGTTCTTTCGGTACGTCGTTCTCGCAGTCTACGGTCTATTTGGATAGACAGATTGATAAGGTCTTCCAGGGTCTGTGGTACCCCTACTCGTGCCAACTCATCTTTGAGAGGTTCTGACAACCCCATCCTGAACTGATGGCGCAATGCAGCGTCATTCCAGGCCGTGTCAGAACTCCAGCGTCTGAACTCGACGGCATAATCTTCAGCTGCTCGGCGGCCTTGACGAAGGGCCTGTAAGGAAGCTTCTGCGGTGGCCGTGAGCTGGGGGTCTTCGTATAGTTGGGACATGGCTCCAAAGAAGGCCTCCAGACTATCCAATACGACAGATTTTTGCTCCAGGAGCCGGTGGGCCCATGTTTGTGGTTCACCAGACAGCAAGGAGATAACAAAGCCCACCTTAGTGGCTTCCAGGGAGAACGTGCGTGGCTGAAGAGCGAAGTACAGGTTGCAAGCATTCCGGAAGGCACGATACTTACTCCGATCTCCGAGAAATCTTTCGGGTACTGGTACTTTGGGCTCAGGAGGTAACATGACCACAGAAGGTGTTGAGGTGGCTACAGCGGACCCTGGTGGACCGGTAGGTGCGGACAGAGCCTGCACCCGTTCTTCCAAGCTGGAATATCCCTCTTGTAGGCTTTTCACTGCCTGGGTTAGACCCGCCAAATGTCGGCAAAGTTCATCCATGGGGGAGGCCCCCTGCCCGGACTCGGTCATGGCTGCCTAATACTATCAGGCTCCTACTTACCAGACCGGCGAGTCCTGTCGGGCAGAGGGTAGGCTCCCTTACCCTCCGACTATTGGCCCCCTGATAGAGTAAACAGAGGGTACAACAGTGCGGAGTGGTATGAAGGCCTGTATGGCTGTTCAGGTATTGCTGTCTGGGTGTCACAGGGTTAACTGTAGCAAAGGCTGAGTAGACTGGAGCACCTTCACTGAGCAGAGCAGGCTGGTGTGGACAACAGGCAGGAAGACTGCAGACAGGCTGACAGGATCCCAGGGAGCAGGCAGATGGATGGTCAGGAGACAGGCCGGGTTTGGCAACAGGCAGACGGCAGAGGTACAGTGGAACAGGCAAGCGGATGGTCAAACAAGCAAAGGTCGGTGCAGGCAGAGTTCAGAGAGTGGTCAGGGGACAAGGCCGGATCAGTAGGAACAACAGGAACAACAAGGTACACGGACAGGCTCTGGAACTACTAGCTGTTGATTAGGCAGCACTGGTCACCAGAACTTACTGGCTTAAATAGGGCTTTTGGCGCCAAACGACGTGCACGCGCGCGCCCCGGCACACCCACGCACGCGCCCCCACCAACGCCCGCGCGCGTGCCCCCGCACACCGGCGTGCACAGTGGAACGATCCTGGACACACACACCGGCGCCGCGAGGAGCCCGCACAGCGAGGTCCGCAGAAACGCGCGCACCAACGCGCGCCGACGCACCCTGACGCACACCACCGCGGGCGCCCCGCCTGCCAAGGTAAGAACCCTGACAATATCCAAAACCTGTTGGTCATCCGCATCAATAATGGTATTGGTTGCTGTTTCACTTCTACCTTCATATAGAGATCGTAAGAAAACTTTTCTCAGGAATAAGGAAATGTCCTTATATACAGTAAACTCATCCATCGTGGATGTCGGTGAAAAGGACATACCTTTGGCAAGGAGGCTGAGATGATCTGGACTCAAACAGTGGCTAGATAAATTAACCACCTTCAAGTCATTAGGCTTATGTGATTCACTCCGGGGGGATGGCATAGTTAATGTCTTTTTTGGCTTCTCGTATACGTGCGATCGCGTGATGTTTTGATCTGTTTCTGTTTCTGGGAGCTTGTTTTGTTTTTTTGTTGTGATGGGGGCGGAGTTTGCAAGGTCTTTTGCTCCGTCCCCCCTTGCTCTAAAAAAGTGACTGTCCTTGTTGTTTCATCGTCGGAATCGCTGTGTGATTTATCGCGACGTTGTTTTGATTGTTGACGTTGATCCCTACCTCTGGATCGACTTCGGCCACGCCGAATAGTCAGATTGAATATCTCGTCCCTTTCAAAATCTGCAATGTCCCGTTTAAATTTACTTTGTTTTGTTATTTTAAGATTTAGTTGGGTTTTCTCTATTTCCTTTTTAAGCATGTCATTTTGTTTAGTGAACTCGTCCAGATGTTTGAATGCTTCCAATCCTCGAGCACTTTCCTCTATTTGGGCCTGGATATCAATCAATTGAGCCTTTTCCTCCTCTACTATGAGTCCCATCACGGCCATGCCATGATTTATACAGAGTTCTTTCCATTTTGGTAAAAAACTTTCGGTATGTAAATGATCTGCTGGTACAGTTCGATCGCGTAGCCCTCTCGGGACAATTCTATGTGTTATGTATGTTTCTAATGAGGTTACGTCCCATTTCCTATTGAGATGTTTTATTAATAATGTTTTATGTTCCTTAAATTTGTTTCTGATTTCATCCTCTTGTTTGGTAGCTTGAGGGGTATCGCTCTGAAATGCTGTTTTTATCTCAAGGTCAATATCCTCCCCTAACATGAACGCCATTACCTTTAAAGATTATAGAAAGCTCTAATTCAGAAATCAACAATAAGTGAGGGTGGTATTTCTTGCTGGAAGTGACCATAAGAGGAGTCACAGTTAATGGTAAATAATACAGGGGATAGGGAAAAAAAGGGGGGAACAAGAAACACCTGAAATTTAGTCAATTAAGTGCTAGCTGTAACCATAATGCGCAGAAAAAGAAAGAAGTGCCCGGTATTTTTACTTCAATCCAACTTGTTTAACATGTTTAATGCTGTTTTAAAGTATTTAATAAAGTAATTCATTTAATTATATTTTTGGCAATTCAGTTGGTAATTACTGATAATAATACTCAATTAGTGCTGCTAAAGTAACCCCTTACCCGGACACTAGTACCGGGCACTTCTTTCTTTTTCTGCGCATTATGGTTACAGCTAGCACTTAATTGACTAAATTTCAGGTGTTTCTTGTTCCCCCCTTTTTTTCCCTATCCCCTGTATTATTTATCCTTACACTTTTAGTCATTGGGAAGAATGCTCCTTACACTTGTAGTCATTGGGAAGAATATTCCTTACACTTGTAGTCATTGGGAAGAATGCTCCTTACACTTGTAGTCATTGGGAAGAATATTCCTTACACTTGTAGTCATTGGGAAGAATGCTCCCTACACTTGTAGTCATTGGGAAGAATGCTCCCTACACTTGTAGTCATTGGGAAGAATGTTCCCTACACTTGTAGTCATTGGGAACAATGTTCCTTACACTTGTAGTCATTGGGAAGAATGTTCCCTACACTTGTAGTCATTGGGAAGAATGCTCCTTACACTTGTAGTCATTGGGAAGAATGCTCCTTACACTTGTAGTCATTGGGAAGAATGCTCCTTACACTTGTAGTCATTGGGAAGAATGCTCCTTACACTTGTAGTCATTGGGAAGAATATTCCTTACACTTGTAGTCATTGGGAAGAATGTTCCCTACACTTGTAGTCATTAGGAAGAATGTTCCTTACACTTGTAGTCATTGGGAAGAATGTTCCCTACACTTGTAGTCATTGGGAAGAATGCTCCTTACACTTGTGGTCATTTGGGAAGAATGCTCCCTACACTTGTAGTCATTGGGAAGAATGCTTCTTACACTTGTAGTCATTGGGAAGAATGCTCCTTACACTTGTAGTCATTGGGAAGAATGCTCCTTACACTTGTAGTCATTGGGAAGAGTATTCCTTACACTTGTAGTCATTGGGAAGAATGCTCCTTACACTTGTAGTCATTGGGAAGAATGTTCCCTACACTTGTAGTCATTGGGAAGAATGCTCCTTATACTTGTGGTCATTAGGAAGAATGCTCCTTATACTTGTAGTCATTGGGAAGAAACTCCTTATGCTGCGTACACATGAGCGGACTTTTCAACGGACTAGGTTCAGCAGACCGGACCCCGTCGAACAATTCGAGGGCTCCTCGGGGCTCCAGCGGACTTTTTTTTCCCAAAAGTCCGACAGTCCTAGAAATAAAACATGTTTCAAATCTTTCCGACGGACTCGAGTTCCGGTCGAAAAGTACGCTCGTCTGTATGCTAGTCCGACGGACAAAAACCAACGCTAGGGCAGCTATTGGCTACTGGCTATGAACTTCCTTATTTTAGTCCGGTGTACGTCATCACGTACGAATCCGTCGGACTTTGGTTGATCGTGTGTAGGCAAGTCCGTTCATTCGAAAGTCAGTCGGAAAGTCCGTTGAAAAGTCCGCCCGTGTGTACGCGGCATTACCCTTTTAGTCATTGGGAAGAATGCTCCCTATGCTTGTAGTCATTGGGAAGAATGCTCCTTATACTTGTAGTCATTGGGAAGAATGCTCTTTACACTTGTAGTCATTGGGAAGAATGCTCCCTATGCTTGTAGTCATTGGGAAGAATGTTCCTTACACTTGTGGTTATTGGGAAGAATGCTCCTTACACTTGTGGTTATTGGGAAGAATGCTCCTTACACTTGTGGTTATTGGGAAGAATGCTCCTTACACTTGTGGTCATTGAGAAGAATGCTCCTTACACTTGTAGTCATTGGGAATAATTACCCTCTTAGAGATAATTAAAAAAATCAATGGTGTCAGTAGGAACTTACACTATATTACCAAAAGAATTGGGACTCCTGCCTTTGGTTGAACTGGATGGTCTTGTGTTTTTTTCTTTTTTTATAATTGTGCAACATCAGTGGGGTAGTAGATGCAATCTAAATGGGCTCTTTGAATGGACTCTGAATACTGCATTACATACACTATAATACCAAAAGTATTGGGACACCTGCCTTTACATGCACATGAACTTTAATGGCATCCCAGTCTTAGTCCGTAGGGTTCGATATTGAGTTGGCCCACCCTTTGCAGCTATAACAGCTTCAACTCTTCTGGGAAGGTTGTCCATGAGGTTTAGGAGTGTGTCTATGGGAATGTTTGACCATTCCTCCAGAAGGGCATTTGAGAGGTCAGGCACTGATGTGAACGAGAAGGCCTGGCTCGCAGTCTCCTCTCAAATAATACCAAAGGTGTTCTATTGGGTTGAGGTCAAGATTAAGATAATGCAACTGTGTTTCAAAAAACAATTTAGAACAGGATGGGACTTTGATTGTGCCCCAGAGGAGTATAATAAAAAATATACACATACTTAAATTTATAGAAAACTATACAAACTTTATTCATCTGCCATACGGCAATATCTTCTAAGAATGAACAGGTTAAAAATGAGATACAATTTTTGAATTTTGAAGTCAGGGTGTGCCAGTCGCAAACACAGTAAAGGAGAAATGGCCTCCGCGTTTTGCGGACAGTTCCGCTTCGTCAGGGCCTTGAGGGTAGCAGCACAGTAGATATCATATAAATTCCATAAACTGTGGATGGAGAACACCGGCTCAGAGAGACATAGGTTTGGCCTTTGTACCCGTGGGGACACTCCACTGCACCATGGTGGAGGAAAAATGGCGGAGGAGAAGCCCCCAGAGTATATGCTGTAAACTGTAAATAATTCTGATGGGAAAACCGAAAATGCACTAAATATCAGCTAATCAGATAGACTGAATTTGGAAAAGGTGGAATATGTGCAGACGGACTTTAAAGAAAGTCCGTAGGTTAAACCTCAAAGGGGAGATCTGTGATGTTTCAAATGATTGTTTCTCCTCCACGTCCCTCACATGAAAGAGGTGATATTTAGTGCATTTTCGGTTTTCCCATCAGAAGTATTTACAGCATATACTCTGGGGGCTTCTGCCCCGCCATTTTTCCCCCGCTTTGGTGCGATGGAGTGTCCCCACCGGCACAAAGGCCAAACCTATGTCTCTCTGAGCTGGTGTCTTCTGTCCACAATTTATGGAATTTATATGATATCTACTGTGCTGCTACCCTCAAGGCCCTGACGAAGCGGAACCCTCTGCGAAACGCGTAGGCCATATCTCATTACTGTGTTTGGGACTGGCACACCCTGACTTCAAAATTCCAAAATTGTATCTCATTTTTAACCTGTTCATTCTTAGAAGTTGCCGTATGGCAGATGAATAAAGTTTGTATAGTTTTCTATAAATTTAAGTATGTGTATATTTTTTATTATACTCCTCTTGGGCGCAATTAAAGTCCCATCCCGTTCTAAATTCTTTTTTTGAAACACAGTTGCATACTCTTAGGGGATGGTGCCTCTGCAGGAGTACTTGTGACTCCACGTCTACCCCAACCTTTATACATATGCATTAAGATAAATTGCCTTCTGTGTGCAGCATCCTCCCTCAGCCCCCCTAACACTTTCCTGAGGTCCCTCTCTGTCCAGCGATGTCTACAAGTGTCTCAGCCATCCAGATTTTCCTTCCTTATTGGCTGAGACACAGCAGCGACACCATTGGCTCCCACTGCTGTTATTCAAAGCCAGCTAGCCAATCAGGGGAGAGAAGGGGCGGGGCCGGGTCAGGGCTCTGTGTCAAAATGGACACAGGGAAGCTGTGACTCAATTCGGGTGCCCCCATAGCAAGCTGCTTGCTGTTGGGGGCATTCAACAGGAGGGAGGGGTCAGGAACACAGAAGAGGGACCCGAGAAGAGGAGGATTGGGGTTGCTCTGTGCAAATCCACTGTAACAGAGGTGGTAAGTATAACATGTTTATTTTTTTTTTTAGGAAAACCACAAGACTTTACAATCACTTTAAAGACTAAACCTTCTTTGACATTTGTTGCTTACAAGTTAAAATCTGTATTTTTTGCTAGAAAATGTTTTGGAACCCCCCCAAACATTATATATATATATATATATATATATATATATATATATATATATATATATATTTATATATATATATATAGCAGAGACCTAGAGGATAAAATGGAAATCGTTATCAATATTTTATGTCACACTGTATTTGCGCAGCGGTCCTTCAAATGCAATTATTTGTGAAAAAATACACTTCAATAAATTAAAAAAAAATAAACAGTAAAGTTAGCCCAATTTTTTTAGTATAATGTGAAAGATGATGTTACGCTGAGAATCGTGAGAGAATTGTGATCTTTATTCAAAGCAAAAAAATAGTGATTCTCATTTTATCCAGCAGCTCTACAGTCTATACACTTGTTATGGTACCCAGGATGACCGGGGCACCCAGAACCCTTTGCCTGTATTGCCTGTATAGTGATTCACACTGGCAGCAATACAATATATGGTCAAAAGTTTGTGGACCTCTGACCATCAATTCCACTGTGTATGAGCTGAATGATTTTCCATTCCAGATCCAGGAGAATTAAATCAAGTGCATAGCTGACATGTCCTAACATTAGCATATAAAGCCATTTTAACCACTTCAACCCCCTTAATGACCAGGCCATTTCTTGCGATACGGCACTGCGTCGCTTTAACTGACAATTGCGCGGTCGTGCGATGATGTACCCAGACAAAATCAATCTCCTTTTTTTCACACACATAGAGCTTTCTTTTGGTAGTTATTTGATCACCTCTGCAGTTTTTATTTTTTGCGCTATAAACAAAAAAAAGGCCAACAATTTTGAAAAAAAAAAACAATATTTTTTACTTTTTGCTATAATTCATATCCAAAAAAATATATAAATAAAACACATTTCTTCATCAGTTTAGGCCGATATGTATTCTTCTATATATTTTTGGTAAAAAAAATCTCAATAAGCGTATACTGGTTGGTTTGCGCAAAAGTTATAGCGTCTTCAAAATAGGGGATAGATTTCTGGCTTTTTTTTTACTAGTAATGGTGGTGATCAACGATTTTTAGCAGGACCGTGGCATTATGGCAGATCAGACACGTTTGACACTTTTTTTGGGACCAGTGACATTATTACAGTGATCAGAGCTAAAAATATGCACTG
The DNA here is from genome assembly GCA_037952835.1 of Lithobates septentrionalis. Lineage (NCBI taxonomy): Eukaryota > Metazoa > Chordata > Amphibia > Anura > Ranidae > Lithobates > Lithobates septentrionalis. The sequence continues at coordinate 570,272 of JBBDGP010001769.1, read as the reverse complement.
ATTACTGTATAAATGACACTGGTAGGGAAGGGGTTAACACTAGGAGGCGATCAAAGGGTTAAGTGTGTCCCTAGGGACTGATTTCTAACTGTGGGGGGAGTGGACTGACTGGGATTACAGAGAAAGATCGCTGTTCCTGAACACTAGTAACAGACAATCTCTCTGTACTCCCCTGTCAGAACGAGGATCTGCTTTGTTCACATAGGTAGATCCCAGTTCTGCCTCTCTGTGAAACAACCGCGGGTGGCCAGCGGACATCGTGGCTGCCGGACCCATGCCGGACGCGTGTTTCATGCACAGAATGATGCACGGGTATGTCGTTTTGTGCAATAGGGCCGCCCTGCCGCAGTATATACCCTGTTTCCCCGAAAATAAGACTTAGCGTGATTGTCAGTGATGGCTGAAATATAAGCCCTGCCACCCAAAAAAGCCCTACCCTGTTTCCCCGAAAAAAAGCCCTACCCTGAAGATAAGACCTACAAGGTCTTTAACTAGGGCTTATTTGGGGGGTAGGTCTTATATTGCAGCGATCACCGACAATCATGCTAGGTCTTATTTTCGGGGAAACAGGGTATGTGGTGGGTGGTCCTTAAGTGGTTAAACAACTGTGCACTTCCATCCTTGTGGAAGGGAAGGCTGTCTTCTGTTCCAGCATGCACGAAGCCAGCTCCATAAAGACATGGCTTGATGAATTTGGTATGAAGGAACATAGCAGAGATCTGAACGTAACCCTACTGGTTGGAATAAATTGGAACACCAATTGCAAGCTAAGTCTTAACACCTAACATTAGTACCTGACCTCAAAATAGCTCTTTTGGCAAATATTTCAACACACACTCCAAACTGGAAAGCCTTCTCAGAAGAGTGGAGCCTAAGGGACAACTCCACATTAATGCCCATCTCGATTTCAGCTACGACATTCAGATGGTGGGGTCAGAATTTGGCGTAAACAACATGAAAGCATGGATCTATCCTGCCTTGTATCAATGGTTCAAGCTGCTGGTGGTGTAATGGTGTGGGGGATATTTTCTTGGCACACTTTGGGCCCCTTAATACCAATTGAACATCATATAAACACCACGGCCTACCTGAGTATTGTTGCTGACCATGTCCATCCCTTTATGACTACAGTGTCCCCATCTTCTGATGGCTCCTTCCAGCAGGATAATGCACCATGTCACAAAGCTCCAATCATCTCAACACCTAAAATTAGTACCTGAACTCACAATAGCTCTTTTGGCAAATATTTCCACACACATTCCAAACTGGAAAGCCTTCTCAGAAGAGGGGAGACTGTAGCCTAAGGGACAACTCAATATCAATAGCCCATGGTTTTGGAATGGGATGTCCAACAATAGGTGTGATGGTCTGGTGTCCTCAAACTTTGGCTATATGTTGTACCATTTGCAAATATATTTGGACAAAATAAATGTATATTCATGTTGGGAACCTCTATCAAAGCATGAAAGCAATTAATATTCTGCATCACTAGAGGAATTGCCTTTGAAATGGAGATTAGAGAGGCGGAGGGGCTTAATGGTTTTGCTATGGGGAACCATCACACACAGTTACAGCCCTGCAGGTGAATCAAGAATTTTGCAGTTCACCAATTCTGCTGATTTGCGACTCAATCCACTTCTTTGCTGTTCATGGCTGTTTGTATTTGTTTCTACTACGTTCGTCAGAAAATATGCAAAGGTTGATGGTCTAGTGGGCAGAAAACGGCATTGACTAGAACATCGTAACACAAACACTGTTCTCGTAATCAGAGTTTTTCCTTTTTTTTTTTATTGATAACAGGTTAACCTTGTAAAACTGTAAAAATAACTTAGTCTAGTTGTTTTAAAACATGTTTCAATACCAAAGGGTGAAGCTTTTTTGTTTCCCGAAACAATATTAATCCTATAAAGCCCTTCGCTGTTATACAAATGGAAGACAGCTGAGCCACCCACCATTAAACTGCAAGCTTTACAGATTAACAGGCTATTACCTTGTTTAGGCTTCTGAAATTGTGAAACATCCCCAGCTAACTCTCAGAAATCAATACCCTTTATTTGCTCGCCCCTAGGATGAGTTCTTAATCTTTTGGAGGTACAGTATGTAGTAAGGGCTTTCGGGGACGAATCAGGGCCAAATTTTTGCCTGAATTTGGCCCTGAAACAGAAGCAAAGACGCAGAGAACTCCTGTGCAAGCCGCTCCGCAGGAGATATGTGAACCTTCTCCATAGAGAGCCGATCACAATCTCCTGTCACGCGAATTGGATGTGGGGAAAAAATCCGCATCCAATTGGCACTAGTGGGAACACAGCCTTAAAGTATTATAAATCTTCCAACCACCACCTTGTGCTTTCACCTGCATAGGATAGACACTCACCGGTCACGTTATTAGATACACCTATTCTATTGCTTGGTAATACAAACTGTTAATCAGCCAATCACATGGCAGCAACTCAATGCATTTAGGGCAGGGATCTTCAAACTACGGCCCTCCAGCTGTTGCGGAACTACACGTCCCATGAGGCATTGTAAAACTCTGACATTCACAGACATGACTAGGCATGATGGGAATTTTAGTTCTTGAACAACTGGAGGGCCGTAGTTTGAAGACCCCTAATTTAGGGCATATGAAACAGGGATTGTTAGTCGGCTTATTGACTGCAAATTGTGCCACGTCCAATAGTTAAATTATCAAGCAAAAAGGAAGTTCCCCTAGTGGTGGACTTTAAAGGCACGTATATATAGATATAGAAGGAAATTTATAATGTATAGAAAAATCATTTATTCATTTCAGAAACATCTTAAAAACATCAGCAACAATATGACTATAGCAAACAGTAAAAGGAATGCGATTTATGCATTTTTTACATGTGTTGGATATTGATACCAATGTATTTGCACCCGACGCGTTTCGGAGATATTTAGCCTCCTTCTTCAGGGGTGGATGTGAGTTATAGCAAGAGTTTCTAAATTGGAAATAATGTGTTTAACAAAGAGATCATGAGTATGTGTACATATTAGACTTTACAGATAAAGATACATATCATGTTTACATTACATTACACTCACATTGGTAATATGTAGACTGGCTTCGCATTCCAAACAAGGAGTTAAAAACAGAGGCGCTGACACTGTCTGCCCATCCAGCGTGCTTCCCAAATGTGCCCAAATGTGAATTTAGGGCATATAGACATGTGAAGACGACTTGCTGAATTTCAAACCCGAGCATCAGAATGGGGAAGAAAGGTGAATTTAACCTCCCTGGCGGTATGATTCTTTCTGATTTTAGGTGCTGAAAGCGGTACAATTATTTTGCATGGAAATTTGGCGTTTTATATTGTAGGTCTGTAATTATTAACAATAACACACTTAAATCTGTCCAAACAAGAGTCTAGTAGATATCCGGGGTATGATAAAGTTTGAAACACAAAAACATAAATTATAATATAATAAAAAAATAATAATAATTAAAAAAAAAAATAATAAATAGTAATAAAATAAATTTCCACACGATTCACTATCGCTCAATTCTGCAAGTGTTCTAATTTACTATCGCTGTTTTCTAGCTGGTCTAAAGCCATTTTTGACGTAAAGGGACACTTTTTGGTTGCTATGGACAATCTCCAGTTTCCAGGCAGAAAGAACAGTATATGCAATATAAAACTGCATGCAGGGCATGGGCCAGAGCACTGGGGACAAATGGGATGTGAAATGATTTCATACAGTACTGTAATCTGTAAGATTACAGTACTGTAAGTGTTATGCTTTTTACATTTTTTGAATTTGCCGCCAGGCTCCGCCCCCCGTGCGTTGCGACGCTCGCAGGGAACGAAGCCTGGCACAGAGAGGCTTCGGAGAAGGACACAGCCCGCGGACACTGCGGGGGACATCGCAGGATCCCGGGGACAAGGTAAGTAAGGAGGCACCAGGATCCTGCGATGCAATCCCGAGTGTGGCTCGGGGTTACCGCTAATGGTGCTGAATTTTAACCCCGAGCCACACTCGGGAAAACCGCCAGGGAGGCTACGTGACTTTGAACGTGGCATGGTTGTTGGTGCCAGACGGGCTGGTCTGAGGATTTCAAAAACTGCTGATCTACTGGGATTTTCACACACAACCATCTTTAGGGTTTAAAGAGAATGGCCTGAAAAAAAGAGAAAATATCCAGTGAGCGGCAGTTGTGTGGAGGAAAATGCCTTGTTGATGTCAGAAGCAAAAAAAAGAGGCAAAAAGGCAACAGTAACTCAAATAACCACTCGTTACAACCAAGGTATGCAGAATACCATCTCTGAACGCACAACACATCGAATCTTGAAGCAAATGGGCTACAGCAGCAGAAGACCACAGCGGGTGCCACTCCCGTCAGCTAAGAACTGAAAACTGAGGCAACAATTCGCACAGGATCACCGAAATTGGACAATACAAGATTGGAAAAACGTTGCCTGGTCTGATGAGTCTGGATTTCAGCTGCGACATTCAGATGGTCGGGTCAGAATTTGGTGTAAACAACATGAAAGCATGGATCCATCCTGCCTTGTATCACCGGTTCAGGCTGGTGGTGGGGATGTAAACAAAAAAAGAGTGACAAATGAAAAAAAAGCAATATTTTTTACTTTTTCCTATAATAAATATTCCCCAAAAATATATAAAAAAACTTTTTTTTTTTACTCAGTTTAGGCCGATACCTATTCTTCTACATATTTTTGGTAAAAAAAAATCTCAATAAGCGTATATTGATTGGTTTGCGCAAAAGTTATATTGTCTACAAAATAGGGGATAGTTTTATGGCATTTTTTATTATTTTTTTGTTTGTTTTACTAGTAATGGCGGCGATCTGCGATTTTTATCGTGACTGCGACATTGCGGTGGACATATTGGACACTTTTGACATCATTTTGGGACCATTCGCATTTATGCAGCGATCAGTGCTATACAAATGCATTGATTACTGTATAAATGTCACTGGCAGGGAAGGGGTTAACTCTAGGGGGCGATCAAGGGGTTAATTGTGTTACCTAGGGAGTGATTATAACTGTAGGGGGAGGGGACTCACAATGGGAGGAGTTCGGTGTTCCTCTGTACTGGGTACACATGATCGGTCTCCTCTCACCTGACAGGACGTGGATCTGTGTGTTTGCACACACAGATCCACGGTCCTGCTCTGTTAACAGGCAATCGCAGCTGCCCGGCGGACATCGCAGCCCCTGGGCACGTGCATTGGCTCCCGAGTGACGCGCCCCCCCCAGATGGCCGGGAAGCCCAGGACGTCATATGATAATAGGCGGGATGGGAAGTGGTTAATCAGTGGCGGCCGCTAATTAGGGGCGCACTGGCGCCGCCCCGCCCCCAATCCATGCGTTCGTCCCCCTTATCTACATGCAGGGCCCCAGACTCGTGGATTTCAATAGATTTTTAAAAATTTTTTTTAGAAGCACATGATTACAGCCTGAGGCTCTAATTGGCTTCAAAAAGGGTGGGCTCTGGGTATGTGATTACTATACACAGAGCTGCTTGACGTACGATCCAATCAACCTCGGAAATCAGAAAAATTAAAAAAAAAACAAACTGAGAACGTTTCCTGGAAAATGAAAACTTTTTTTTTTTTAAATTAAATATAAATGTGAAAAAATAAGTAGGTAAATAAATCAAAGCAAAGTGCAAACAAGGTAAAAATGGGCTCTCAGCTTGGACTAGACAATTTTCACACTACCTACTGCCTGATCCAACAATTACTCCAGCAATCACTAAGCTTGAAAGCCGGCTTGGTAAATTAGGTCAGGCCTTGGGGCCCTGCAGGGCCTGCTGCAACTTATTTATTAAAACTATAAAAAAGGAGGGAGAATGAATTAGGGTTTCATCCAGATTAAACATATACATGTTGTGTACCGTGAGGCGGAGGCAGGGAAGGCATCATTTCTCAGTGTGCCGCCTGGCCCGGGCTGTTTAATCCTTCCTCCATCATTTGTAGTGGCAACGCAAATGTCAATAGTGTGTTTGCTGGGAAGTACGGTAATAATCTAAATCACAGACTTCAGTCTAATGATGTGCCTGACTTTTCAGGCCAAAAAAGCCAAGCATTTTATGAAGCAGACAATAATTTCTCAGTTCCTTTGGTAATAGGATAACAGTCCAAATTTACTGCGGAAGACTGAGGCGGCTTAGAGGGCCGGGGCTACCTCCAACACAGAGAAACGGTTTAAAGAAGATGTAAACCCAATCACTAAAATCTTGAATTATCTTTAAAGATGAACACCAGCAATTAGTCAAAATATAACCCCCCCCCCATACTCCAAGGGTTAATTGCCCACTTTAATGCCCACTTTTACAAAGTCGCTGTCACACTTGAATGACGCGGTCATGCAGCACTGTACCCATGAAATTTTTTGTATTTTTTTTGAGACAGAAAAAGTTTTTTTTTTAATGGTATTTAATCACCACTGGGTTTTTTATTTTTCGCTAAACAAATGAAAAAAGACCAAGTTTGGAAGGAAAAAAAAATGTTTTTCTTGGTTTCTGTGATAGAATTTTGCAAATAAGTCATTTTTCTTCTTCACTGATGGGCACTGATGAGGCGGCACTGATGGGCACTGATAAGCTGCACTATTATCCACTAATAGGCAGCACTGATGGACACTGATGAGGCGGCACTGATGAACACTGATGAGGCGGCACTGATGGGCACTGATTAGGCGGCACTGATGGGCACTGATAAGCTGCACTATTGTCCACTGATAGGCAGCACTGATGGACACTGATAGGTTGCACTGATTTTTCTTAGTTTCTGTTATAAAATATAGAAAATAAGTATTTTTTCTTCTTCACCGATGGGCACTGATGGGGTGGCACTGATGGGCACTGATAAGCTGCACTATTGGCTGCTGATAGGCAGCACTGATGGGCACTGATGGGCACTGATTAGGTGGCACTGATGGGCACTGATTAGGCGGCACTGATGGGCACTGATTAGGCGGCACTGATGGGCACTGATAAGCTGCACTATTGTCCACTGATAGGCAGCACTGATGGACACTGATAGGTTGCACTGATTTTTCTTAGTTTCTGTTATAAAATATAGAAAATAAGTATTTTTTCTTCTTCACCGATGGGCACTGATGGGGTGGCACTGATGGGCACTGATAAGCTGCACTATTGGCTGCTGATAGGCAGCACTGATGGGCACTGATGGGCACTGATTAGGCGGCACTGATGGGCACTGATTAGGCGGCACTGATGGGCACTGATTAGGCGGCACTGATGGGCACTGATAAGCTGCACTATTGTCCACTGATAGGCAGCACTGATGGGCACTGATAGGTTGCACTGATTTTTCTTAGTTTCTGTTATAAAATATAACAAATAAGTAATTTTTCTTCTTCACGGATTGGCACTGATAAGCTGCACTATTGGCTGCTGATAGGCAGCACTGATGGACACTGAAAGGTTGCACTGATTTTTCTTAGTTTCTGTTATAAAACTTTGCAATAAGTAATTTTTCTTGTTCACCAATGGGCACTGATGAGGCGGCACTGATGGGCACTGATGAGGCAGCATTGATGGGCACTGATAAGCTGCTTTATTGTCCATTAATAGGCAGCACTGATGGGCACCGATAGGTTGCACTGATTTTTTCTTAGTTTCTGTTATAAAACTTTGCAAATAAGTAATTTTTCTTGTTCACCAATGGGCACTGATGAGGCGGCACTGATGGGCACTGATGAGGCAGCATTGATGGGCACTGATAAGCTGCACTATTGTCCATTAATAGGCAGCACTGATGGGCACCGATAGGTTGCACTGATTTTTCTTAATTTCTGGTATAAGACTTAGAAAATAAGTCATTTTTCTTCTTCAGCAATGGGCACTGCTGAGGCGGCACTGATGGGCACCGATGAGGCAGCACTGGTGGGCACTGATAAGATGTACTATTGTCTACTATTAGGCAGCACTGATGGACACTGACAGGTTGCACAGATTTTTCTTAATTTCTGTTATAAGATTTAGAAAATAAGTAATTTTTCTTCTTCACCGATGGGCACTGATGAGGCAGCACTGATGGGCACTGATAAGCTGCACTATTGGCTGCTAATAGGCATCACTGATGGGCACTGAGATGTTGCATTAATTCTTCTTAGCTTCTGTTATAAAATTTTGTAAATAAGTAATTTTTTTTCTTCGCTGATGTGCACTGATGAGGTGGCACTGATGGGCACTGATAAGCTGCACTGATGTCCACTGATAGGCGACACTAATGGTCTGCATTGATGGGCACTGATAAGCTGCACTATTGTCCACTAATAGGCAGCACTGATGGACACTGATAGGTTGCACTGATTTTTCTTAGTTTCTGTTATAAAATTTAGAAAATAAGTAATTTTTCTTCTTCACCGATGGGCACTGATGGGGTGGCACTGATGGGCACTGATAAGCTACACTATTGGCTGCTGATAGGCAGCACTGATGGGCACTGAAAGGTTGCACTGATTTTTCTTAGTTTCTGTTATAAAATTTTGCAAATAAGTAATTTTTCTATTTTGCTGATGGGCACTGATAAGCTGCACTGATGTCCACTGATAGGCAGCACTGATGGTCTGCACTGATGGGCACTGATAGGCTGCACTGATGTCCATTGATAGGCGGAAATGATGGGCTGCACTCATGGGCACTGATAAGCTGCACTGATGTCCACTGATAGGCGGAACTGATGGTCTGCACTGATGGGCACTGATGTGCACTGATAATCTGCACTAATGGGCACTGATTGGCACTGATGGAGCTGCACCAATAATCAGGGCACTGATAATCAGTACCTTGATTTTCAGTGTAAGGAAGGTACCGAGAGTCTTGCCGGTTATCAGCTTTCCTTCCTCGCATAGACACAGCGTGTGAGGAAAGGACTGCTGATAACCAGCAAGTTTGTTTAAATTTGATCAGCTGTAATTGAACACAGCTGATCACATGGTAAAGAGTCGCTATGATTGGCCTTTTACCATGATCCGTGATCAGCTGTGTCCAAGGGACAATGCGGTAACAGAGCGGGTCTGATGCACACCCCAGTGAGCTTGCAGGGGGCAGGGGACGGGGTCGCGGGAGCCGGTCCATGGACATCTTTCCAGACTTAGAAAGCTGCGATGTAGCCGTCTTTCGGCGTGACCGCGCAATTGTCAGTTAAAGTAACGCAGTGCCGTATCGCAAAAAATGGCCTGGTCATTAAGGGGGCAAATCCTTCCGGGGCTGTGACCACGAACTACGGTACCCTACGAGGCGTGTCTAAAAAGCTTGGTGAATGGTATCAGAAAACAAACAAATTACCTTTTATTGGCTTTGAAAATAACCGTCATCCTTCACAACATACTCAGAAAACTTCTGGAAACTGTCAGCAAAGGCCTCTTTAGGAATCGATCGCAGAACTCTCTCACACATTCTAGGATTGCCGCCAAGAAGGCGATCAACATGGTCTTGATCTTGGACTTTTGCAGGCAGCTCTTTTTGGGTCACAAGGAAGACGGTAAACGCAATTCCATCAATTGCCGATTGGATTCCGGATCAAACTGGTAGCACCAGGTCTCATCCCCTGTGACAAATTTTATTTGGGTACAACGTCACATGACCACACAATTGTCAGTTAAAGTAACGCAGTGCCGTATCCCAAAAAATGACCTGGTCATTAAGGGGGCAAATCCCTCTAGAGCTGAAGTGGTTAAGAACACTTACAGGTCATATCCCACTCCCAGTTTGTAACCGGACAATGAATGGAGAAGCAGCAGACTAGGTTCATTTCTCTGTCACTCTGCTCTCTCCTCCTTTCAGTGTCTTTCACAGCACATGAGTACCGCAACAAAGCTGATTGGTTCCTGAAATGACTTGCTTTGTGTTCCGTTTGAATGCAGCACATTCTACTAAAATCCCTTTGTGTTACAGGCAAGCAGTTCAAATGCAATCTTATAAAAAATCTGTTTTAGTAGTGGTTCATTCTCATGTAAAATACAGCTGTCATAAACAAAGCAATCTATGCGTGCGATCCTAAAAAAAAAAAAAAAAAGCACGGCTTTCTTTGTATTAGAATCAGGAACTTTTCATCCAGAAAACTTTTCATCCCTGTTTCATTAAACTACATTTATGCATGTAGAGCACTAAGGGGAGATTTTGATTAGCTCAAGGAAGGAAGGATGAAGGATTTTAAAATTAAACTGTAAATTATGAAGTGGTACAAAATCCGTGGTTAACCTTTCTTTGACTCGTGAGTTCGGGCTTTTGTTTTAAAGGAAATCTGTACTAGGAGAAATACAGAGCCAGCTATTGTTGGGTTTCTAAAAAATAATGCTAGTTGCTTGGCCATTTCATGCTTGAACTCTGTATGTTTCATGTCATGACCTGGAACAAGCAAATAGAACATCAGAACATGTGTGTGTGGGTGTGTGGCACCCTGGTCCTAAACATAAATCTAGTTGTGCTAGGTGGTAACTAGCCTGGCTAATTGGTAGGTTGATCCACTGATTCCTGTTCTAAGTCTGAGTTTGGTGTAGTTTCTCTCTTCTGTCAATAGGTGGCACTGTTGCTTTTGGCATTAGAATGATGGATTACCATAAATTTAGGTAATAGATAACTAGGTTGTCTCAGCTTCTCTAACCGCTGTGTAGGCAATTTATTTGGGAGGAGCCAGGTGATCGGGGGTTCTTCCCAGCCGAGGCTGCAGCCTGGGTGGGTGTGTGTTAAGAAGCTCCTGGTTGCTAGGCCTGAAGCTTGAGGCCTGTCTAGGAGGCATGCTGGCTGCTAGGTCCACCTAAGGCCTATACAGCAGTTCAGGGTTCCGCAAAGGAGGAGCAGCCAAGGTTAAGCCTGGGGCGGAACCGCATGTGTTAGAGGCTCAGCCAGAACGGAGCCTGTTCATTGTCGGAGGTAAAGGAGAAGCAGTTGCCACAAAGGGACCACAACTCCTGTGACTGGAGGCAAGTTTGGAAGGGATGAAGTTCTGAAGGAGTACCAGAGCAGACGCTTCACTAGCCGGGGACAGTGAAGTAGTGGGAAAGCTTCAGTAAAGACTCATCCAGGAAGGCAGCGGGTAGCTGTAAGTAAAGCTTGAAGATGAAGTACAGCGGTTAGCTGTGGGTGAAGCTCGGTGGAGTCTAGAGGGTAGCTGAGAGTCCAAGAAGTCTAGTGAGAGAGACGGCAAGCTGAGCTTAAGGATCTACAGTGGGATACTGTGAGTTAATCTGGAAGATCTACAGTAAGATACTGTGAGAGAATTTGTTGCTATAGGAGACAGCTGTTGCTACAAAATACAGATTGTTGCATTCAGCTTAAAGGCCCTTGTTCTGTATTGCTGTCTGCCTAGTTCTATTCTTCTGTGGAGTTTTCCTTAATTTCTATTGCATATGCCTAAAGGTGTCCTGTGGCCTAAACCCTCTCTCCCCACCGTTCCTGTTAAGAGAAATAAAACACTCTGTTAATTTTTAGAAAAAGTGACTGGCGCCTAATCTTTTCACCTTGCACTACACCCACTATGCCTAGTAACCTGCACCCTGAGGAGGAATGTCAGTTCCCCCTGGCTCTGGGGGTCACCATCGGGCCCTTGGAAGTCGGGGAGACATGTGTTTACCTTTTATTTATCATTTTATTTTGATACATTATAATGACAAAAATTGTGGACAGCTAACCTTCACACCTTTAATAAACTTGTTGGAAATCATATTCCAAAACTATGGGCATTAATACAGAGTCTCCCTCTTCACCCCTCTATAACAGCCCTTCACCCCTCTATATCAGCTATAACAGCCTCCACTCCTCTAGGAAGATGTCCCACAAGATGGTGGAGTAAAGGCTTGTGGGCTATGTGCAGCGTCCTAATTTGGCAGTAACAGTATATTGTAGAAAACTTGAACAAATATAACAGACCCACCGGTGGAGCACACTCGACCAGAGCCACTTACAACTGAGACAGCAGTGGACTACAAGATGAAGAATGGAAGATGCCCACAAGAAGTGGGATGCGGCCTGGCCAGTCCACATCCAATAGAAAAGGTTTTCTCGAGGGTAGATGTAGTCCCTGCACTGTTCCTACTCCTCTGGAACCTTTCCCTATCTCTAGTACTGTTACTGGGATCCTTTCCCTAGGCTAGCCACTCGCAAAAAAGCCAGCCAAGCCCGGGAGTCAGAGTTTTAAATAGACTCTGCCTGCCCCAAGATGGCCACCAAAGTCACATAGCAGTGCCAACATCCTATCTGATAGCTGCCTCCCTGTGACTGAGTAAATCCTAGAGGAACCAAGTTTCTCCCCCACCTGCATTGCCGCAGTAGCTGAGCAGGACCAATCAGTGCATTTCAGCACATCTGCACATGCACATGTCATTCCTGCCTAGGTTAGAAAGGAGGAAGTGATGCTCTGCAGCACAAAGAGTAAAAAAAAAGTACTTTGAAAAAAATATATTCATTTTTTGGAGAGGGAGGGGGTTGGAGCCAGGCACAAACTTTGTTTTTGTGGTGAAGGTCCACTTACAGGTCTTGTCCTTCCCCCAGCCTATCACTGGACAATGAAAGAAGCATTAGACCGATGAGCTAATTTATTTTTAATTTAACAAATCACATTCTCTTCAACAATATGTCTTTATTTACACTCCAGGATGATGAACGCGTTTCACACATTCGTTAGTACCATATTGTAAAGTACCACGTTTATATAAACGAAGTTCAATTTGATTCCACAAGGTAAAAAACACATCCACAAATTCCTACTTCAGATAGCTGCCAGAATGCACACAAAGACTAAGGAAGTTCTAATTGGAAATGGATAGGGGATCTCCTAGCAAAGCCAACAGAACCCCTATTAGCAGATAGATTCTCAGGTATAGCAGGCGCATTGTCAGGAACCATAAAACAGTAGACAAACTCATTTCGTTCTAAATTAGATGTTTAACAAATTTAGACAAATTCATTAATTCGGAAATATCCAAATGAACAAAAACACGTTTAACAAATTTTTTATATTTGAATATTTGAAATTTGTAAATTCGAAAATTTTAAAATCCGAAAACCCGAAAATTCGAAAATCTAAAATAATATCTATTTAATAATACCTTAACTATTACTAACTAATAAATTATAGGTATTGGAATTTCCTTTCAAATTTGGCTGTTAGTGCACGTAACGAATACGAATTTATCCGAAGTTACAAATTATCCGAAATAATGAATGCCGTGTCTAAACAAATGGAACAAATTAATAATAATAAATAATAATAATAATAAAAAAATGTTGTATTATTATTATTATTATCATTATTATTATTATTATTATTGTTATTTATTATTAATTTGTTCCTTTCCATTTATTTAGATTCGGCATCCGTTATTTCGGATAATTCATAACTTCGGATAACTTTGTATTCGTTACGTTCACTAACAGCCAAATTTGAAAGGATTTCCAATACCTATAATTTAATAGTTATTATTAGTTAGTTATCCTTTTGAATTTTTGGATTTTCTTTCTTATTTTCGGATTTTCAAAGTTTTAAATTTATGAACTTACGCATTTTTGATTTTACAAATTTACGAACTTTAGAATTTACGAATTGCGATCATAATGAATGACTCAAGAAACGAAAAAAAAAATGAATGAAACGAAAATGAACAATTTTTTTGGCAGTGCACATGTCTATAAACCAGACAGAGACAGAAAGTGCAGTAAAATCACACTTTTAATGAAATCACAAAAATAACACAGTTCAGGAACGTAGTCAAAAACAGAAGCCAGGATTTTGATGCTAGAGCGGGTAATCTGACGAGCCGGGGTCAGGAAACCAGAAGTCAGCGTAGTCAGGAGCAAAAATCAGGAACAGGAATCAGAAGGGAAATTACCAGCCAGGCCAAGTCATACACAGGAGCACAGACAGGTACACACTGGAGATCATAGATCACACAAGGGCAAAGAGGAAATGAGCTAAGCTGTTTAAATAGCAAAAAGGGTCTGACTGTAGGCTGGACTAATGAGGCAGGTAAATGGTAACCAGGTGAGTCACTGTGGTAACAATGAGTGGCTGGTAATTAACGGACAGCTGAGCAGCTTCAGAGCACTGAAAGAAAAGAGCTGCTTGTTGAGTAGCAGGAGCCAGACCTGACAGCATGCTCCCTTCAACGTTATCCTGAAGACTGATGCCTTACAATATGTTACCATCAGGTTGATGAATATGCATATCATTGATTTCACCACGGTCCTGATGAAGCATTGGAGCATGCAAAACACGTTGACCATCCTTGAGTGTAAATAGGGATATATTGTTGAAGATTATATGATTTGTTAAAGATACAGTACATGCTGAATATGTAATGTATACCATACTTACCTCATCAATTAAAAAAAAATTCTAAAGTGGTAGTAAACTCAGTTTTTAAACATGTACCTACAGGTAAGCTTATAATAAATATTACCTTTAGGTACCATGAATATCTACCAATCTTGCACCATTTAGTAGATATTCACATTGACGGCATTCAGGGTATGCTGAGTGTGTTGTGAATGCAGAGCATGCCATGCCGCAATAGTGACTTCCATGAGTGACATCATTGTAGTCTGCAAACAGCCAGAGAATGCGGAACCAGAAGGAAGACCAAGATGAAAACGAAGATAGAGGATAGAAGCACCTCCTGTGGTGACGGCTCTGCACTAGAGGGTACCATGTGAAAGGTAAGTCTGATTTGTGTTGTGTATGTATTCTGTATTCCTAAAGCCCCATACACACTATCAGATTTTCTGCTGACTTTTTCCTTCAGATTTACCAAAACCATATAATATGAGGTTAAACCTTAGGAGTTTCAATTTGTATGCAATCAGGCAGGTCCTTGACACTACATGGTTTTGGTAGATCTGAAGACAAAAATCAGCAGAAAATCTGGTAGTGTGTATGGGGCTTCAATCCTATGTCAAACTTGTGAAATTTCTGAAATTTGAAGTGGTTCTAAGGGCAGAAGGTTTTTTTTACCTTAATGCATTCTAGAAAACCTTCTAAGTGCAACTCCTCTCCACCAGTCCCCCTTATACTTACCTGAGCCCAAGCCATGTGATCCAGCCATGTGAATAAGAGAGCAACGACTCTCTTCCTCCTCATATGTTAAGAGACAGCAGCGGGAGCTGCTTCTGCTGTCAATCGTGGCCTGTGAGAAGATAGCGGGGGCGGGGCCAAACCGCGCTGTGTGTGTCTATGTACACAAAGTGCCGGTTTAGAAATTACCCTGCACGAGTGCCCCCATAGCAAGCGGCTTGCTATAGTGGGCACTCCATGGGGGGGAAGGAGCTAGGGGCACTGAGGAGCCCAAGAAGAAGAGGTTTAGGGCTGCTCTGTGTAAAACCATTGCACAGAGCATGTAAGTATTACATGTTTGTTATTTTTTTTTAAAAATGGACATAAAAAATTGAGAGTTTACAATCTCTTTAAGACAGCATCTTTGAACTAATTTCTCTTCGCACTGCTCTCTCCCTACCAGCCTGTTCCTTGTCAGCAGATAATGAGCACGCTTTCTGATGAAGTCGTGATGACGAAACGCGTAAGTGTGTGACTACCTAGACTACTAGCAGTTTGTGACTCTACCCGGGAATCACAGCGATCAGTGGTCACTGGGGTTTGATGTGATGTCTATTTGATAATTTTGTAAGTGCATTTTAAAAGGGGGGGGGGGGTGTAGAAATACAGTAAAACCTTGGTTTGAGAGTAGCTTGGTTTGAGAGCATTTTGCAAGACAAGCAACATTTTTTAATAAATTTTGACTTGATATACAAGTGATGTCTTGATATACAACTAGCGTCATGTCAAGCGTCATGTCACAGCTGAGTATAAAAGAGAAGAGAGGCGCTTCTAAGTGTAGCAATATGGTTACATTTAATGAAGGTACAACATTTAGCAACATATTGCTACACTTAGAGGCGCCTCTCTTCTCTTTAATACTCTGTAGCTCTGGCTGGATTTTGTTTCTAATCCACTTGTGGAGGCTTCCATTTGTGGATGGACATTTTATGGTTACACAACATATCATATTGCTATAATCTTTTTATACGGACTATAAACTGAAGCACCTATGAATAAATGGTTGTGGAACGAATCATTTGAGTTTCTATTATTTCCTATGGGGAAATTTGCTTTGATATACAAGTGCTTTGGATTACAAGCATGTTTCTGGAACGAATTATGCTCGCAATCCAAGGAATTACTGTACATTTTAAATGACAGGATTATGCTATGAGTCTATTTCCTTTATAACATGAGAAATTTTGTGACTGGAGGTAGACTTTGCATAAAGAGGATCTTCATTGGATAAAGAGATTAAAATACAGGCGTATGGTTTATGGAGATCTGGTGAGTGTACTGGTGAGTGTAATAACCAAGGGGAGTGGATCTCACGAGGTGTGGTGACGGGACTTATGGACTAAATCACACATTTGTACTAATCTAACACTCACGTGCTGCAACATACCCTGGGCTGTTTAAAAGCTGCTTCTCCGATTGTGTGTACACAAGTCCGACGCAAGTTCCATGCATGCTCGGAATCAAGCAGAAGGAGCTGCACTGGTTATTGAACTTCATTTTTCTCGGCTCGTCGTATGTCTTGTACGCCCCCATGTTCCCACATTTGTAATTGTTGGCCAACATTTGTGTGACCGTGTGTATGCAAGACAATTTGGAGCCAACAACCTTCGAACAAAAATCCAAGTTTTTTTGTTGGAAAGTCCGATGGTGTGTACGGGGCATTACAGTTTGAGTTCTGCTGTATATGGACCACAAGAGCCTGATACCAAATAAAGTCCAGGTACTTTCACTATTTACATTTAAACGTGTGTTTTATGATGTATTTATGGATTCTGAGATGTATTAACCACTTAACGACCACCCCATAGCAGATTTACAGCTATGAGGCAGCCGTTCTGTGCAGAATCATGTACAATGGATATAAAAAGTCTACACACCCCTGTTAAAATGTCAGGTCTCTGTGATGTAAAAAAAAATGAGACAAAGATAAATCATTTCATAACTATTTCCATACTTAATGTGACCTATTAACTGTACAACTCAATTGAAAAACAAACTGAAATCTTTTAGGGAAGGGAAATAAAAATAAAAAACTAAAATTGTGTGGTTGCATAAGTGTGCGCACCTTCTTATAACTGGGGATGTAGCTGTGTTCAGAATTAAGCAATCACATTCAAGAACATTTTAAATAGGAGTCAGCACACACCTCTCATCATTTAAAGTCTCTCTGATTAACCCCAAATAAAGTTCAGCCGTTCTAGTAGGTCTTTCCTGACATTTTCTTAGTCGCATCCTACAGCAAAAGCCATGGTCCGCAGAGAGCTTCCAAAGCATCAGAGGGATCTCATTGTTAAAAGGTATCAGTCAGGAGAAGCGTACAAAAGAAATTCCAAGGCATTAGATATACCATGGAACACAGTGAAGACATTCATCATCAAGTGGAGAAAATTTAGCACTACAGAGACCTTACCAAGAACTGGACGTCCCTCCAAAATTGTTGAGAAGACGAGAAGAAAACTGGTCAGGGAGGCTCTGCCAAGAAGCCTAGAGCAACATTAAGCTGCAGGAATATCTGGCAAGTACTGGCTGTGTGGTACATGTGACAACAATCTCCCGTATTCTTCATATGTCTGGACTATGGGGTAGAGTGGCAAGATGGAAGCCTTTTCTTATGAAGAAAAACATCCAAGCCCGTAATTAGGAAAGGGGTTGGGACTTTAAATGAGGCATATATGTAAGGCTAAAAAAATAGTCAATGTTGGAGAAATAAATAAGTTTATTGTACCATGGATGACAAAAACATCACATGACAGGTGCATACATATCATTTCAATCCTCATATAGACATGCTGCAAACTACGTAAATTACGTAGCTCATATACAATGTAGCAAGGAAGAAACTGGCCTTATTGGCATGATGATGTAGAAACTTGCATGTAATAAAGTAAGTACTTATAAGCCATGAATGTAAACATAATGCATCAAATCTAGGCCCGACACGTTTCGTTGGGTATTACCAACTCTTCGGGGCAGATGCAATGGTACTCCAAAAAGAGAAAACATAAATAACAAAGGGTATTACCTAATGATGGGACAAACATGTAATGGATAAAGGGACAAACTTATTGTCCCTTATGGTACTCACATGTACTATGTGCACAAGGCTGGAGGACCAAGCCTGGCTAAATTTTGCAAAAACACATCTGAAGTCCCCCAAAAGCATGTGAGAAAATATGTTATGATCTGATGAAACCAAGGTTGAACTTTTTGGCCATAATTCCAAAAGATTATGGAAAGGGGTGTGAAGGGGATCTTAGTGTCAGATTTGTCTTCCGCACTGTCACAGTCCCTCTATAATTCACTGATCGCGGCCATTACTAGAGAAAAATAAAAATCTATCCCATAGTTTGTAGACTCTATAACTTTTGAGCAAACCAATCAATAAACGCTTATTGGGATTTTTTTTTTTTTTTTAGCAAAAACATGTAACAGAATATATATTGGCCTAAACTGATGAAGAAATTAGATTTTGAAAAAAATGTTTATTGGCTATATTTTAAAGCAGAAAGTAAGAAATATTGTTTTTTTTTTTTTTTAATTGTTGGTCTTTTTTTTATAGCGCTAAAAAATGCATAGGGGATCAAATACCACCAAAAGAAAGCTCTACTTGTGGGGGAAAAAATGACATAAATTTTATTAGGGTACAGCATTGCACAATCACACAATTATCAGTTAAAGTACTGCAGTGCCGTATTGCAAAAAATAGCCTGGTCATGAAGGGGGGTAAACCTTCTGGAGCTGAAGTGGTTAAAGTAACATAGGTTGAGGAAGCGCTACTACTACATAATGCCAACATTCTCAAAAAATGTATAGGGAAACTTTTTTGTCTGTAGGCGGAGTCTTATTATAATTAGGGGGTGGGGCATTAATTTGTAGGCGTGGTGTAACAGGTCGAAAAATTAAAGCTGTTCGGAGCAGTTCAATTTCTATTGGCAGCCACTTTCATTGCCAACCAGGCTCCGCCTCTTGTTTCTTCCTCATGAGAGCTGGTCTTCTGTAAAATGGTGTTGGAGACAATTCCCTAGTACTGGCCCCGGACCTCTAGCCGTGGCTCTAGCGAAAAATCGAGAAAACAATAATTTCCTGTGAAATGTCTCAGGACACGGTAAGAGCGGTACAAGGGTCTAAATACCAGGAATGTCCCGGGAATTTCTGGACTGTTGGCAACTATGCTACTAGTGTGAAACATGTTCTATTTGTGATATCCCCATGGTGTTTGTGATGTTTTTATGATATACAATAAAGGATTTTGAGGAGTTCAGCGATTGTGGAACTTTTCTTTGATGTGAAGACCGGGACAAGGGTCTAAATACCGGGAATGTCCGGGGATTTCGGGACTGTTGGCAACTATGCTACTACTGGTGTGAAACATGTTCTATTTGTGATATCCCCATGGTGTTTGTGGTGTTTTTATGATATACAATAAAGGACTGAGGAGTGCAGCGATTGTGGAACTTTTCTTTGATGTAAATACCGGGACAAGGGTCTAAATACTGGGAATGTCCCGGGAATTTCTGGACTGTTGGCAACTATGCTACTAGTGTGAAACATGTTCTATTTGTGATATCCCCATGGTGTTTGTGATGTTTTTATGATATACAATAAAGGATTTTGAGGAGTTCAGCGATTGTGGAACTTTTCTTTGATGTGAAGACCGGGACAAGGGTCTAAATACCGGGAATGTCCCGGGAATTTCGGGACTGTTGACAACTATGCTACAACTAGTGTGAAACATGTTCTATTTGTGATATCCCCATGGTGTTTGTGATGTTTTTATGATATACAATAAAGGACTGAGGAGTGCAGCGATTGTGGAACTTTTCTTTGATGTAAATACCGGGACAAGGGTCTAAATACTGGGAATGTCCCGGGAATTTCTGGACTGTTGGCAACTATGCTACTACTAGTGTGAAACATGGTCTATTTGTGATATGCCCATGGTGTTTGTTTGTTTTTTTTTTTTTATATACAATAAAGGATTTTGAGGAGTGCAGCGATTGCCAAACTTTTCTTTGATGTAAAGTAACGCAGTGACGTATAGCAAAAAATGGCCTAGTCATGAAGGGAGGGGTAAATCTTCCGGAGGTCAAGTGGTTAAGTCCAGGTACTTGCACTATTTACATTTAAAAATGCAGTTTATGATGTATTTATGAATGCTGAGCTGCATTAATTTGTATATTTCATATCTGCTTGTAGTTCAGCTTTAAACTCATCTGTATCTACAGTATACAGCCCGTGCTGAGGTGTGAGTACCGTGTTCTGAATTACCAGACTAGATCCTTTTTATGAAAACGTTCACAGGAAAATACTGCATTTGATGTCCATAAAAAACAACCAATCACAACCTCATTTTTATTCTCCCTGTACAAACCAAGATTTCTCCATAACTAGACATGAAAAAAGATTGGAACAAACCATTTTTTTTTGTTTTCGTAGTTAACATCAGCGACAATAATAGAGCCCAAAACTGAGAAATGCCAATTGTAAGACGGCACAACACCGATAATTGGTCAGACCTTCATTTCCAAGGTGGGAAGAGGAATGGTGAAGAAATTAATGGGATCTTGTTAGAAAAAAGAAGTAAGGAAAGAGATTATCTTCAGGAAATAGAATTTAACACATCACGTCTTATTGTGGATATTGATGGATATTGATGGAATATACCGTTGATATAATGATTTTTTTTATTAATATTTGCTCTGTATGTTGCAACCAGAAACACTTCAGTATCTGATACTAAACCTTTTCATATACAGCACAAGCTTGATGATTGCTTTTTGATTTTAGTTTTAAAAATGTAGCAGTTTACATTTTCTTTTTTTAGAAAAAACTACAGCCACATTCAGAAGCCTGGGTATACTTATACACTGTATTGTCAAAAGTATTGGAACACCTGCCTTTACACGCACATGAACCTTAATGGCAACCCGGTCTTAGCCCGTAGGGTTCAGTATTGAGTCTGCCCACCCTTTGCAGCTATAACAGCTTCAACTGCACTCAGGTCTCAGATTACACTCAGCTCTGTGCTGTGCAGTGAATGGCATCAGATTCCCTCCCCCTGCTTTCTGAAGCTCAGAAATGCTGTGTAATTTCTGGACTTTGAATGGCTGTGGAGGAGAGAGGGCTACAGATAAACAGGTACAACTTATATAGGAGGATTTGTTTGATCTCTGTGTATCACCTGAGGCTAGTCACTTCACTGGGTATATGTAAGCGTTTATAACATCTTTACGTAATGCTGGCATGTCATGATGAGCCTCCATGCCTGAATGAATTGAAACCTAATGAATGAAAGAGGCGGACCAGTGACAGGGAGGAAAGAGCTACACTATATTACCAAAAGTATTGGAACACCTGCCTTTACACGCACATGAACCTTAATGGCAACCCGGTCTTAGTCCGCAGGGTTTAGTATTGAGTTGGCCCACCCTTTGTAGCTATAACAGCTTCAGCTCTTCTGGAAAGGCTGTCCACAAAGTTTAGGAGTGTGTCTATGGGAAGGTTTGACCATTCTTCCAGAAATGCATTGGTTAGGTCAGAAACTGATGTTGGACGAGAAGGCCTGGCTCACAGTCTCTGCTCTAATTCAACCCAAAGATGTTCTATCGGGTTGAGGTGCAGGCCAGTCAAGTTCCTCCACTCCAAACTCACTCGTCCATATCTTTATAGACCTTGCTTGGAAGGGGTTAACACTAGGGGCGATCAAGTGGTTAAGTGTTCCCTAGGGAGGTGTTTCTAACTGTGGGGGGAATGTACTGACAGGGAGTAGAGAGAGATCGCTGTTCCTGATCACTAGGAACAGCTGATCTCTCTCTCCTGCCCTGTCAGAATGGGGATCTGTCTGTTTACATTGACAGATCCCCGGTCTGGCTCTCTGCGGATTGATCGCTGGTGGCCAGCGGAGATCGCAGCCACGCGCATCAGCTCCTACGTCGTGCCGCACCCCTATACCACTTAAAGCGGCCGCCGTGCAGCTACGGCGATTTGCACAGGGTAGCCAACCTGCCGCCGTATAACAACAGCGGCTGATCGGCAAGAATTTCGAGAAAGATATCCAAGGGAACCATATTTCCTGAAAGTGGGAATATAAGTCTTATAAAGCTTGTTAAAACCAGAACATGTCTTAGGTACCAAATGCCCTCTGAGGATGTGCCCTTGCACGAAATGCACTAGGACTGGATTACGTCCTGACGTCACGCCGCCATAATAGTAAATGGATTTGAATTGCTGTTTTTATGTGCTATGTCATCCTTTTGGATGTATGTGATTTTATGTGAATTCTTTACATTTTAATAAACGTTTACACTATATGAGACCCTCCGGTGTGACTATGTGGTGAGCACCCTCTTTCAATACAGCCTTTGTATGCACAGTGTGACGCTTCGATCTGGCAAACATCGGAACTTTGGACATCTACCTACAGTAGCTAGCAGTTGGATGGTCGTGTATGAGAGGCAAGGAGTTTTTAGCTAATATCAAAGTACTGCTTGCTGCTAATGGCAGCACAGAATTTGGTGAGTGCAATTTTTTTCTCATGGGAATACACTTTATTCTGGGACTTTTTTGATTCAATATATTATCACAGTTAAAAAGACTTGTGTTCTCTTAATATGATTCATATACACATATTGTTTTATATATATATATATATATATATATATATATATATATATATATATATATATATATATATATATATATATACTGTATACAGTATCTCACAAAAGTTAGTACACCCCTCATTTTTGTAAGTATTTTATTCTATCTTTTCATGTGACAACCCTGAAGAAATGACACTTTGCTACAATGTAAAGTGGTGAGTGTACAGCTTGTATAACAGTGTAAATTTGCTTTCCCCTCAAAATAACTCAACACACAGCCATTAATGTCTAAACCGCTGGCAACAACACTTTGTCCAAATTGGGCAAAGTGTCAATATTTTGTGTGGCCACCATTATTTTCCAGCACTGCCTTAACCCCCTTGGGCTTCGAGTTCACCAGAGCCTCACAGGTTGCCACTGGAGTCCTCTTCCACTCCTCCATGACAACATCACGGACCTGGTGGATGTTAGAGACCTTGCGCTCCTCCACCTTCCGTTTGAGGATGCCCCACAGATGCTCAATAGGTTTTAGGTCTGGAGACATGCTTGGCCAGTCCATCACCTTTAGCCTCAGCTTCTTTAACAAGGCAGTGGTCGTCTTGGAGGTGTGTTTGGGGTCATTATCATGTTGGAATACTGCCCTGTGGCCCAGTCTCTGAAGGGAGGGGATCATGCTCTGCTTCAGTATGTCACAGTACATGTTGGCATTCATTGTTCCCTCAATGATCTGTAGCTCCCCAGTGCAGGTAGCACTCATGCAGCCCCAGACCATGACACTCCCACCACCATGCTTGACTGTAGGCAAGACACACTTGTCTTTGTACTCCTCACCTGGTTGCCACCACACACGCTTGACACCATCTGAACCAATTAAGTTTATATTGGTCTCATTAGACCACAGGACATGGTTCCAGTAATCCATGTCCTTAGTCTGCTTGTCTTCAGCAAACTGTTCTTTCTTGTGCATCATCTTTAGAAGAGGCTTCCTTCTGGGACGACAGCCATGTAGACCAATTTGATTCAGTGTGCGGCGTATGGTCTTAGCACTGACAGGCTGAACCCCACCCCTTCAACCTCTGCAGCAATGCTGGCAGCACTCATATGTCTATTTCCCAAAGACAACCTCTGGATATGACGCTGAACACGTGTACTCAACTTCTTTGGTCGACCATGGTGAGGCCTGATCTGAGTGGAACCTGTCCTGTTAAACCTCTATATGGTCTTGGCCACAATGCTGCAGCTCAGTTTCCGGGTCTTGGCAATCTTTTTATAGCCTAGGCCATCTTTATGTAGAGCAACAATTCTTTTTTTCAGATCCTCAAAGAGTTCTTTGCCATAAGGTGGCATGTTGAACTTCCAGTGACCAGTATGAGAGAGTGAGAGCGATAACACCAAATTTGACACACCTGCTCCCCATTCACACCTGAGACCATGTAACACTAATGAGTCACATGACACCGGAGAGGGAAAATGGCTAGTTAGGCCCAATTTGGATATTTTCACTTAGGGGTGTACTCACTTTTGTTGCCAGCGGTTTAGACATTAATGGCTGTGTGTTGAGTTATTTTGAGGGGACAGCAAATTTACACTGTTATACAAGCTGTACACTCACTACATTATATTGTGGCAAAGTGTCATTTCTTCAGTGTTGTCACATGAAAAGATGTAATAAAATATTTACAAAAATGTGAGGGGTGTACTCCCTTTTGTGAGATACTGTATGTCTGTATAGAGGCGCTGCACATTATTGTTTATGTTTCAGTTGGGTTTTGTATGTAGACTTATTGCTAGTTGCCTACTTTATACCTCTAGTGCAGACTTCTTTTTTTACTATTTTCATTGTTTTATATTTCTATACCTAACCTATTCTGAAAACTCCAGCAGTAATGTAATGATGCTATGAAGAGGGGCAAAACTGGTTGGCAGTGAACCCGAGCTGGAACCTGAGCTTTAATAGCCTCCACTAGTTGAAGAGGTGACACAAGATGTTTGTAAGTGGAGAGAAGACTTTGGTCACAGGAGAAAGGGAAGGATGGGTTGAATTTTCTTTTGCCCAAAGATTTAAAGTAAATACAGCATCAAAATCTGAAAGGATGTCAAAATCCCATGCTACAACTTAAAAAAAATACAATCCTACTTGTAAATTCCCCAACATGTACACATAATAAAAACCACTGTGGTCCATACAAATCCACTAATGCTGCCAGCCACCCACCACCGACGTCACAAGGAAACTCAATGGCTGCCAATTGAAGAGACTCAAGTCTCTCTTCAATGTTGCCACGGTTTTGCTTGCTAGAGGATGTGATATCACCCTGGCAGAGGGAAAAGTGGATTCCATCTTTGAAGGATGCCAAGACTGCTGCACTGGCTACACATGTGCTCTGCAATATGCTATAAAAAGAATTTGATTAAAGAAAAGCCTCAGGGCATGCTCACAATATCCTCTCAACAATTCCGGGGCCATGATGATGGTTAAAAACATCACTGACTTCCTCCCTGGTCTCTTGGATTCTTCTTTGAGGGACCATTGTGCAAAGCCAAGGGTACTCACAAAACACTTTTTCAAACGGAGCTTGTTTCGAAACATAACAGACTTACTGACTGTCACTAGACTACCTATGTCTACTTACCCTTAATTTAGGCACTTCCTGAACTAACCTTTCCTTCAACAGGTATAAGGTAGAGAACCAACCCCCTTGGAGTCTCTATTCCTCTCAGGAACCCTGCAGTGATACCTCATCTAGGCCACCTACTTCTCCATGACATCCCAGCTTCCCTCTAATACTGGAAAAGCATGTAAAGCATTGGAAATTGAACTAGGGATACACATTTTGTAGAGGAGGAATGGGAGCACATAAATGTTAATATTCACAAGTCTTCAGTATCAAAGAAAATGGATATAAAATGTGTTTTTGTTGATATAGAATGCCCTCTCTCCATAAATAATTGCTGGTGCTGCCTGGTTGAAGAAGGTACATTCCTGCATATCTGGTGCCAATGCCCAATACTTCCAACATATTGACAACGGGTACACCAGACTATAAAGGGGTTACTACTTACATAGTTACATAGTTAACCTGGTTGACTCTGACCGCTTTTGCCTCCTTTGTTCAAACCCATGGAACTACATAGTGACATACTGTAGTTTAAATGGTTGAAAGAAGACACAAGTCCATCCAGTTCGACCAACTGAGAAAAATAAAAACCAACACACTCATTCTCTCTTCCTCCAGACGTAAAGAGTGCTTCCTTGTCCTCTGTGATAACCTTAAAGTGAATAACTCAACACCAAGTTCACTATATGGAACCCTTATGTATTTATACATGTTGATCATATCCCCCCTTAATCAACTCTTCTCAAGAGAGAATAAATTCCTCTAAACTTTCCTCATAGCTGAGCTCCTCCATGCCTCTTATCAGTTTGGTTGCCCTTCTTTGCACTTTCTCCAGTTCCCCGATATCCTTTTTGTGAACTGGAGCCCAAAACTGAACTGCATATTCCAGATGACGTCTTACTAATAACTGGTACAGGGGCAAAATGATATCTCTTTCATTCTCTCTGACAACCTGGACTTTTTTCCTTCGCCATATTTACTTCATCATACCTCCTTGACCTTGAAACATGACCTGAAATCCCAGACTATGCACATGGGCAACGCAGCCAGAATGTGCGTCTCTACACTCTGGAGAAAAACATCAGTGCCCTCCCTAAGAAAGTGGCTTGCGAGGTTGGATAGAGTTTGGCAAATGGAAGAGCTGATTTCTATGCCACAGGATAAGCTACAGATTTTATCAAAATATGGGCATGTGGGGTTCCACTTTAAATCGAAACCTGACAATGCCAGCATTATGTCCAAATAATAGATAGACATGTGCACTGACAAAAAATTTGTTTGTTTTCATTTTCGTTTCATTCCTTTTTTTTGCTAAACAAATGGAACGTAATGATCTAATAATAATAAATAACAATAATAATAATGATAAAACCTTTTTTATTATTATTATTTATTATTCATTTGTTCCATTCCATTTGTTTAGATGCGGCATTGATTATTTCGGATAATTCGTAACTTCAGATAAATTTGTGTTTATTACGTTCACAAACAGCCAAATTTGAAAGGAAATTCCAATACCTCTAATTTAATAGTTACCGTATATACTCAAGTATAAGTCGAATTTTTCAGCACATTTTTTTTGTGCTGAAAGTGCCCCCCTCGACTTATACTTGAGTCAAGCACTTTTCTGCAGCAAAAAATTTAATTTTCCAAACCGACTTTGGGGCCCTGTATCTCAGGGCCACTTGGTGCTAGGAACCCCAAATTTAGTGTGCAAACCCAGTGGAAGTGGTACCACAACATATCCAAAGCTAAAGTTCCTAGCACTAAGTGGCCCCGAGATACAGGGCCCCAAAATCGGTTCAGAAAATGCCATTCTCTGCTGCAGAAAAGTGTTTGACATTTTCTGAACCGATTTTGGGGCCCCATATCTCAGGGCCACTTGGTGCTAGGAACCCCAAATTTTGTGTACAAACCCAGTGGAACTGGTACCATAACATATCCAAAGCTGGGATTCCTAGCACCAAGTGGCCCTGAGATACGGGGCCCCAAAACCGGTTTGGAAAATGTCATTCTCTGCTGCAGAAAAGTGCTTGACATTTTCTGAACTGATTTTTGGGGCCCTGTATCTCGGGGCCACTTGGTGCTAGAAACCCCAGCTTTTATGGTGCTAGTTCCACTCCAAATTTGGGGTTCCTAGCACTAAGTGGCCCCGAGATACGGGGCCCCAAATTCGGTCAACTGTGTCCATCTGCAGCAATGTCATTTCGGGACCCTTTGGGTTCAGAGACCCCAAATTTTGGCTGCAGCTAGGGGGCATCTAGGAACCCTTAACTACCGAGCTTGAAGTTCAGGGGACCTATGGCTGCAAATGGGCACAGTGAGGCATACAAATGGGCACAGTGATGCTGCAAATGGGCATTGTTGACCCTCTTTTCCACTTACAGTAGCTGCGCATTTCTCACCCTCGTCTTATACTCGGGTCAATACGTTTTTCCCATTTTTTTTGTGGTAAATTAGGGCCTCGACTTATACTCGGAACGACTTATACTCGAGTATATACGGTAGTTATTATTAGTCCGTTATTATTTCAAACTTTACTGTTTTTCTTTCTTATTTTCAGATTTTTGGATTTTCGAATTTCCGAATTTTCAAATATATGAATTTTGCATTTCGAATTTCCGAATTTTCAAATTTCCAAATTTCCGAATTCCGAATTTCCAAATTTTCTTATTCCGAATTTCCAAATTTTTGTGTTCTGAATTTCTGAATTTTCAGATTTTCGGAAATTCAGAAATTCGAAAATCCGAAAATCTGAAAAAAGAAAGAAAATCAGTAAAATGTGAAAAAATACAGTAACTAAATAATAACTAACTATTAAATTATAGGTATTGGAATTTCCTTTCAAATGTGGCTGTTTGTGAACGTAACAAATACAAATTTATCAGAAGTTACGAATTATCCGAAATAACGAATGCCGCATCTAAACAAATGGAATGGAACAAATGAATAATAAATAATAAAAAGGAATTAGAAAATTCTGAATTTCGAATTTCCGAAATTCGGAAAATGCGGAAATTCGAAATTCGGAAATTCGGAAATTAATGAATTTGTCACAATTTGTTAAAAAAAACTAATTCGGAACTAAGCGAATTGTGCATGTCTATTAATAGACTTTAGGACACTTTGACAAACATACTGGGTTTGGATACATACTGAGATGGGAAGCATTTTTTCTCCTTCGCCCCCAATTTTCCTGCATTTCTTCCCTCCCCAACCCCTTTCTCTTTTTTTTTTCTTTCTTTTTTTCTATCTTTCTCCTCCCTATCTTTTTTCTTTCCCTCTTTCTTGTTCCTTTTCTCCTGTGCCTATTTTATCTGTTCCTCTTGTTTTCTTCTACATTCCAATTTGCACCCACACGTGCTGTGTTATGTCAATTCATAGAATGTTTTTCATGACTGACCTTGAAAATTCCCTTGTATTGTGCATTGCGGTGTATGCCTTTTCTTTTTTTCATGTTTAAAGCAGTAATTTACCTGAAAGCGAACATTTATTATATTGTAGCTTACTAACTCTTAGATGTGATGGCTGCATCCGTTTTCTTTTTTAAGCTTTCAGGCTTCTATTTTCATCTTGTGATCTGGCCAGTAAGTCTGTTGTTTTTTTGTTTTTTTTTAAAAACAAGCTCTCCAGCAGAATGTATCCGTTTACAAGGAAGAAACAAACCATTTACCACTCACAGGGATGCTTACAATGATCAGCTTTTATTTATTTATGTAAAACCTTTATCCCAAAAGGAAAAAAAAAAACAGTTTGTTGTAACTGCTTATAAAGTGTTAGCTGCCTGGCTTCAATTTATTAGTGTATTTAAATCTGCTAATACACCTAACACTACACCCCCACCCCCCCTCCCAGACTGACAATGCTACTGTCCAAAGGTGTCCACTATTCTCCTTCATCCAGCGTGGGGGCACTCTACAGGAGTTGTGTTACTGGGCAGATCACCAGGTGAAAAGAAAACATGCCTAAAAAAATGAAAGCAGCCACCACATTTAATGATTGGTAAGCTGCAGTATATTATAGATTTGGGGTTTTGGGTTTAATACCACTTTAACAAATACTATTATAGAATAAGAAAACCTCTAGCCATTTTTTTGTTTTGTACTCAATGGATAGACAACTTTTATGGTGGCCTTCTATATCCACTTGAAGACCAGGCCTTTTCTGGCCCTTTTGCTTACAAGTTTAAATCAGTATCTTTGCTAGAAAATGACTTATAACCCCCAAACTTTATATATTTTTTTTAGCAGAGACCCGAGGGAATAAAATGGCGATTGTTGCAATTTTTAATGTCACACGGTATTTGCGCAGCGGATTTTTCAAACACAATTAAAAAAAAATACATATTAATGAATAGAAAAAATAAATAAATATATACCCCTTTTTTTTTGTAAAATATAAAAGATGATGTTACACCGAGTAAATAGATAACTAACATGTCATGCTTTAAAATTGCACACACTTGTGGAATGGCAACAAGCTATGGCACTTAAAAATCTCTATAGGCGACATTTTAAAATGTTTTACAGGTTACCTATTTAGAGATACAGAGGAGGTCTAGAACTAGAATTATTGCTCCCACTCTAACATTTGCGGCAATACCTCACATGTGTGGTGCGAACACTGTTCACATATGCGTGTGCGACTTACAGATGCATTTGCCACTGTGCCGGAGCACGGAGGGATGGGGGTGCTTTAATTTTTGTTTCTTATTTATTTGATTTTTTTTTTTTGACCACTTGTCCTCTTTATGGAGGGATCTGGGCTCAAAAAAACCCAAATCTCTTCTTTACCTTTAAAAGCAAAAGATCCCAAAAACATTATTTTTGGATCTTTTGATTACTTCCACCCTAGACCAATAGTGACCCCATAACGTCGCTTCGGTCCTCCATGGCCATAGAGGCAATCAGAGACAATCTAGTCTCTACTTGCCTCTGTGACCAGCCGGCCCCACTGTGGATTCATTTCTCAGGCATGCCGGTGAAAACGGCAGTGGCGGCCGGTGGTAATTTGCTTTGGGGGCGGCAAACAGTAACAACCCCCCCGTTGGTCGGTCCATCTGCGGGCCGGACGGGTTCACTTACCCCATCTATGTGGCGCTTCTCCCGGGCTCTCGGCGGTGGCGGCTCTCCTGTTGTCCTGCTCTTCACGGGCGACGTCTCTGGCTTCCGTTTCCTCCCTCCTTCTCGGCGGCCAATCGGGAGTCTTCATTTTTTCGGCCAATCAGAAAACGGGTCTCACACCCACTTCTGATTGGCCGGATTGAGGATCAGTGTTACAACAGCGAATATTCATTTGTTGTTGTAACATCTGGGTGGGCTCTTGGCGCAATGCTCTGCACCACAAGCCCACCTATTTTGAAGCCTATTAGAGCCTATGGCTCTAATCAGGTGCTTCAAAAAACACCCCGTCGCTGTAATTCAGACGCCCGGCGTCCTGAAAGGGGCCAGACGCCTGAATAGGGGGTGGCAGTCGAAGCTGTCCCTGATTTTGAGGGACTGTCCCTGATTTGGAAGAATGTCCTTCTGTCTCTCTTTCCTCCTCATTTGTCCCTCATTTTGGTCTGATCTATATAGTTGTATATAAAATGCACTTTTTATCTTTCAAAAAGTGTTTCCCTGTGCTAAACCTTTCCTCCAATTTCTAAATTTGCTGCATTTGTAAATTTCAGAAGCCAGAATAAAGGAATAGTAGTGGTTAAAAAAAAAGCACTTGTGGGTTTAACTACCGTATTTATCGGCGTATAACACTTAAAATCAGGGGAAAATCGTGGGTGCATGTTATACGCCGATCCCCTGCCGATCCCCCGCTGATTGTGAGCGGAGGATCGAGCTGCCGAGATATATAGCCGAGTGTACTCGGCTCGGCTCACAGTCACGCCCAGACCCGCCCTATGATAGACATAACACAGGGACTGGGCATGACTGTGAGCGGAGCCGTGCCGAGTACACTCGGCTACTCTCAGCTCCGCTCAGGACTGAGAGAGGACCCGAGAGCCGCCGAGAGGACCCGAGTGCCGCCGAGACCCGAGTGCTGCCGAGAGGACCCGAGAGTCGCCGAGAGGACCCGAGTGCCGCCGAGACCCGAGTGCTGCCGAGAGGACCCGAGAGCCGCCGAGAGGACCCGAGTGCTGCCAAGACCCGAGTGCTGCCGAGAGGACCCGAGGACCGCCAAGAGGAACCGAGTGCTGCTGTGAGGACCTGAGAGCGGCCTGAGAGGACCCGGCGCCATTTTTAAACTGGAAGAATGCAATGAAAAGGCTGCACTGACAAGGCTACACTGACAAGGCTACACTGACAAGGCTGCAAATGACAATGACAAGGCTGCCGATGGACACTGATAAGGCTGCATTGATGGGCATTTAAATGTAAGTTTTTTCCTTAAACTTCCCTCCTAAAAGTTTTTTTCCCTAAAATTCCCTCCTAAACTTGTGGTGCGTGTTATACGCCGGCGCGGGTTATACGCCAATAAATACGGTAATATATTTTTTTTATAATTCTCCTTTAAGGGGGCGTGGCAGGGGGGTGTGTCCTATGCTTGCATACTTTTGTCAATAGGTGTCCCTTGTTCCCATCTTGAAAAGTTGGGAGGTATGGTGGCAGTGGCGGCCATGGATAGATTCATGGTATGCATGACTCTATCCATTAGTCATATAGGGGGTGGCGTGGAGAGAGAGGGCGGTGCCCAGGCACCCCTAATGGACGGGCCGCTGCTGGAAAACGGTAAGCCCGAGAAACACCAGCAATTGGCGGGAGAGGGGGGGACATCCCTTCCCCTGGTTCGGAAAGCGATCCAATGGCTAATGAGCCGCTTGAATTACTTTCATAAGAAAAAAAAAAAGATACCAGGGTTATGGCTGATAGCTTTAGCCATAACCCTGGTAAACCACTTGCAAACTGCAACGTATGTATACATATTGCGGTCGGCAAGTGGCTAAGGGATAACGTGTATTTGTTGAGTTTACTTTTGCTTTAAGTTATGTACAAAGAGATCGCTGAGCATAGACGCCAACATTTGTATTGAACAATCACACATCAGTAGCAGTATTTTGATTACACGTATCCAGCATTCAATTCTTTTTGGATTGTGTCTAGTAGCAGCTAATCCATTAATTTTCAACCATGGGGAAAAAGTCTCAAGTTTTCAGAGCACTCAGTTCCGGCAGTTTCTCGTCATCTTTAAACTTCACCAAAATACAGACTGCCGAAGCGTACAGAATTAGACTGGAAATCAATATTCCTGTGTGTACTCCTTTCAATATGTCCTGGGGACCTCTGCGAGGGAGTCTCCTTACAGTATATCTCAGTTGCACAGTCATTAATTGGGACTAATTCTTTTTCAATAAAACTGACTTTATTCGTCAGATATTGAGAAGGTCAGCACTATTGAAGTTCTGCATGCACCAGATGTTTTATGCTGATTCGCTGTGTTTTGTTAATTGTTTGTATTAACTCTAAAAATTCCACAGAGACCTTAAATGCACTGGGGAGCAAAGGATTCTGGGTACCCTGAAGGTAAAAAATTGGTTCAGTAATTAGAATATGCTTAACCCTGACTTGTCAGCTGCTGTGATCACTCACCTGCGCAACTCAACTGATTGTGAAATTTGGAATCGCTTTATAAAAAAATAGTTTCCAAACATTTTTTATTTATTTTTTGACCAACAGATGTAGCATCCCCCTAGGTAGGTTGCTAGGGAAATTTAGTTCTTTTTGGCTCCTCTCTAATCATTGGAGCGGCTGTTGATTTCTTTGGGCTGTTCTGGATCTCAGACTACAGATTTGACCGCTTTCACCTGCCTTCTAGGAAATTGAGGGGCAATTTAGGCAACTGGAATATATATTGTGCTGTAGTCAATGTAGACTGGAGGGAACATTAAATGTTTGGGGACTTGGGCAGCCAAGCCTTGTCCTGCTGGAGAAGTTCCTAGCCACAGAGGCTGCTGCCCCTTTTAAAGTAGCTTTCTGAAGGTTGCTGCAGTTCATCTTGGCCCCAGCCATAATCAACTGTGGAGCTAACCAAGCAATCTTACCTAAGGATCTGGTCTGGAGGACTCATTGAAGAGTGCTGGGTGCAGTGGTGTTGCTATGAGGGGGCGGGGGATGTGGCCCGCACCCGGGTGACACCTGCCAGAGGGTGACACCCGGCTCAGACTGCTCCCATCCAGCTCCACTCACACCCCAATCCCATACCCGCTCATCCATCTCCCCTGATCCTGATCCCATCCCGGCTCCATCCACCCCCCCCAAACAAATCCCCGGCTCCATCCATCCCCCTGATCCCATTCCGGCTTCATCCATCCCCCTGATCCCATACCCACTCCATCCTTCCTCCATGATCCTATCCACACTCCATCCACGCCCCTGATCCCATCCCGACTCCATCCATTCCCTGCGATCCCACCCCAACTCCATCCATTTCCCCAATCCCATACCGGCTCCATCCATTCCCCCGATCCCATCCCTGCTCCATCCATTCCCTCCAATACCTTCCCAGCTCCACCCAGCCCCAGATCCCATACCTGCTTCAGCCACCCCCCCGATCCCATCCCGGCTCCATCCATCCCCCGATCCCATCCTGACTCCATCCATCCCCCCTGATCCTATCCCCGCTCCATCCCCCCCACTGATCCCATCCCCGCTCAATCCATCCCCCGGATCCTATCCCCGCTCCATCCATCCCCCTGATCCCATCCCCTCTCCGTCCATCCCCCCTGACCCTATCCCCACTCCATCCATACCCCCAATCCCATCCCCACTCCATCCATCCCCCCTGATCCTATCCCCGCTCCATCCATCTCCCCTGATCCTATCTCTACTCCATCCATCCCCTCTGATCCCATCCCCCAATTCCATCCCAACTCTATACATCCCCCAATCCCATCCCGGCTCTATCCACCACCCTGATCCAATCCTGGCTCCATCCATGCCCCCAATCCCATCCCAGCTCCATCCAGTGTGGTAGGTTAAGGGGGGGGGAACCGCACCGACACATTAGCCTGCTTAGTGCCAGGGGGTGACACCATGTATTACCGCACCAGGTGACACCAACCCTAGTGACGGCACTGGTTGGGTGGAAGCTAAAAAGTGTGAGCTTGTTTTGTAGCTTTGTGAGCATTAACCCCTCCCTCATTAAAGTTTGCCTGGTGGAAGCTAGGAACTGAGCAGTTGTCCCGGAACATAAAAATGTCTGGAGGATACTTGAGGGCATTTAGCTGTCCTGGAGAGATATTGTGAGAATAGACCTAAGCTCAAGATCCAAGTGACTGTGTGCTAATTTGAAGGATAAGTGCCAGCAATAGCTCTTTCTGAGACAGCGCTTACATGGTCTCAATTCTGGCCCTTTCTTTTAACCCCTTGGTCTAAAGACTGTTCAGAGAAGCCCAGCTTAGTTAGTCCTCCTGTGGCTTTCGGTGTGCCTTGGGTATCCAATACCAGCCTCACCCCTCTCCCATCACAAGTTCTACAAGCAATAAACTACAAAAAAGACTACCAAAAAAACTGGAAAAATCAGCCACTCCTATGGAAGTAAAGCTACACAAGTAAATGTGGTCCAAGTATCCAAAAAAAGAGCTTTGTTGTGTAATGGAAGCCACCAGGATTTATCCTTCTTTTGGGCTTGAAGCCTTATATTGGTCTCAGCCAACTTTATTGTGTTCCAGCCTTGGAAAAGCATAAACAATTTTTTTTAATTGTTTAGGTGGTTTGTTCACACTAGTATACATAACTTACGAAAGTCCCCCCTGAACAGTACCAGGACAAGGTAATCTAGAGGCCATGGAAAAAAATGCCAAACTGCGACCCCCCTCCCAAGATGCATAAGCATTATGTGTCAGTAAAACCAGTAAAAATCCCCTACGTGCTCAACACTGAACGCTAATCTGCATGAATATCCCCTAGACATAAATTTAATAAATTCCCCCTCCTCCCAGCACAAATCCCCCCCCCCCCAATTTCCCCTCCTAGCACAACCCCCCCAAAAAAAATTCCCCTCCTAGCACAAATGCCCCTCAATCAACCCAATTAGCACGACCCCCCACCCCAAAAAAAATCCCCTCCTATCACAATTATCTCCCCTCTACCATATCACCTCTTCAAGCACAAAACCCCCCAAATCACAAATCATCTTCCCCCATTCCCCCTCTTAACATAGATCCCCCTAAATCACCACTCCTAGCACACCCCCCCCCCCCAACTTTCCCCTCCTAGGAACAATTCTTACCCTCCCCCAAAATTCCCCCTTCCAACACAAATCCCCTCCTCTTCCAATCTTCTCATGGTGCCCTCTCACCTCACATGGTATCACAGTGTTCAGGACAGCTGCCCCTCCTACCCACCCATTGTCACGGCCCTGTGTCTGAATCTCCCATACAACTTCTTCTTACTGCCAAAAATCTGCCACCACACAGAATCTCTCTATTGAGCCAGGTGCTAAGGTTTCACCACGTTTTGTGTTCTAAAAAGCAGCTTACCCTATGAGGTAAGCAGTTTCTCTATAATGCCCCATTCTCAATATTGTGTTGCAATAACACACAGTAAAACACACATTTCACACATTAAATGCAGTGCGCTGAGTTGCATTGCCATTCCTTTTGAATGGTATCCCAATGCACCTGGGCAGTTCAGCACAATTCCCTTGCATTGCAGCTCACTGCACAGATGCGAACTGTCTGAACATTATGGTGCACAAAAATGAAATAACAACATTTTTCCAATTTTGCATGTGGTAAGGTACATTCCTTGCCTATTAAAAATAATTTGGCTGCCCTAATACAAATAACTAGGATTTGCTATGTTATACGGAACCTTATCCATAAAAGTACCCTACAAATGTACCTTTTGTCTGAAAGTCCTACGGAAATATAGCAGTGCACTCCCTGGTATGTGTGTGCCTAGGCACTCCTACAGCCTCTGACTGCTAGTCTCAGGAGATTATGAGTAAGTTTTGATAATGCCTCTACTGGATTGATTACTGTTCTCCTAGGTTGGAGGCACAGACATGGGGAAGCAAAGCCTTGCATTTCCCAAGATGGCCGCCTCCACACAGATGCATAGTAAAGAACAAGGCATGGTAAGGCAGTAATAGGGAAAGTTCAGTTTCAGGGTGACCGCAGGCAATACTAATGACTAGTCCTTTGCCCTCTGCCTGCCATTTTTTGGGAGGCCTGTCAGTTTAGGTTGTGAAGACCAGTCTGCTAAAGCCTCCATTTTCTGACCAGTCTTGTTGTCAACCCTTTCAGCAGCGTCATCAGGTACCAGTGGCGGCTGGTGAGTTTTTCTTTTGGAGGGTGGCAAACAAGCACCCTCCGGGCGGCGCGGCACTGACAGCACCCCTCTCCCCCCCTGGGTGGCCCATGGCGCTGCACGGACACCAACCCCCCCTCTGGGAGGCCGGCAGCGCTGCACTGATACCAGACCTCCCCTTTCGGGAGGCTGGCAGTGCGGCACTATCAACCCCCACCATCCCTCGGGTGGCAGGTGGCCAACGGTCAGGCACCTACCCGATCTAGGGCTGGCAGGCTGTGGTGTCCTCTCCTCCTCTCCCTCAGTGCAGGCAGCGGCTCTGGTGTCCGCTCCTCCTGTGGCTTCCTCCGCCTGTTCCTCCATCCTAAGCGCTAAGCATCTAATAGGATTGCTTGGCGCTCAGGCCAATCGGGGAAACAGGTCTCACGACCTGCCTCCTGATTGGTGGGGAGGAACTTTAGTGTGAAAATAGTGAAAATTAATTCGCTATCATCACACAACTGGGTTGGATCGGGGCGCAGTGCTCTGCACCCATGTCCACCCTTTTTTAAAGCCTAATAGAGCCTCTGGCTCTAATCAGGTGCTTTCAAAAAACACTCCTCCCCATTGGAATCCATAGTCTGGCGCCCTAATATGTAGATCAGGGGGCCGGACGAATGGATAGGGGGGAACAGCGCCCGTGTGCCCTCTACGGACAGGCTGCCACTGTGACAGGTACCATGCAGAACCAGCAGCCTCCAAAGGTACTGCATTGAACTTTTTGGCAAAAGAATGCCTATCCATATTCTGGTGCTAGAGAGAAGAGGATCAGAGCTGTTGTGGGACCATAAATTACGATAAGTGATGCTCTCTCTTAAATCATCCACTGGAAAAACAAGCATTATATTCTTCCAAAGCTGTTGGAGGTTGGAAAATGCAATTATTTCAGTGCACTTTAAAACAAAAATTCCAGCTTTGCAACCCCCCACCTCTTCTCCAGGGACCCTCACAGCATTTCTTATTAATTAATTTTATTTTTTTTATTAATATATTTTTTTCTTTATCCGTATATATTTTGCTCTGATATCTTCAATCCTGTCACATATTGCATATTATATAGAAATAGATGTAATTGGAAACTGCATGCAGTGGTGCACACACCCCCCCCCATACCCCGAAAAAAATCACTACATAGATGATGTGTCGGGTGGCGGGGACTTTCATAGGCACAAAACCCAAGCAAACACAAAATTCAAAAAATCTTACAAAACTTTATTAACCACTTCAGCTCCAGAAGGTTCACCCCCCTTCCTGACCAGGCCATTTTTTGTGATACTGCGTTACTTTAACTGACAATTGCACGGACGTGCCACAGTGTACATTGATGTCCTATTTTTCCCACAAATAGAGCTTTATTTTGGTGGTATTTGATCACATCTGCAGTTTTTATTTTTTGCGCTAAAAAAAACAAAAAAGACCAACAATGAAAAAAATATATACATTTATATATTTCTTACTTTCTGCTATAAAACATATCCAATAAAAATAAATGAAAACATCTAATTTCTTCATCAGTTTAGACCAATATGTATTCTGCTACATGTTTTTGGTGAAAAAAAAAAGTATACTGATTGGTTTGCCCAAAAGTTATAGCGTCTACAAACTATGAGATAGATTTATGGACTTTTTATTTTTTTTACTAGTAATGGCAGCAATCAGCGACTTATAGCGGGACTGCAACATTGTGCCCGACAAAACTGACACTGATGCCTCGTTTCCACTGAGCGGATCGGTTCGGTACGGTACGCTATTTTGGGTGTTTCCATTATGAAAGCGGCCCATACAACCGAACCGTACCGCTCCATTCAGGGTCCTGCTTCAGATGTGGGGCCATAGAAAATGGAACGGTTCGGTTAGGGCGGAGCTACGATACATTCCACTGATTGGCTGACAGAAAACCCTCTGCTGTGCTATGCTGAGGCATTTTTTCTAAACCCTGTATGGCCCCTTGTGGTCCCACTTGCAGTGCAAACGCTCACCAGAATAGACCGGACCATGCTAGGCCATTCAAACTGTACCGACCCGAACCGATTCGCTCAGTGGAAACGAGGCATAAGTGGCACTTTTTGGGGACTAGTGACTTGTGACTAATTTATTGATCAGTGCTAAAAAAATACACTGTCACTGTACTAATGACGCTGACAGGGAAGGGGTTAACATCAGGTGCGATCAAAAAGTTAAATGTGTTCCCTGAGAGTCAGGGGTGGCTGGTGGTATATTTTTTTTTTGGGGGGGGGGCGGCAAACAGTGCACCCGCACCCCCCCAGTGCGCGGGCAGCACTTCCTTCCAGACGACAGGCGGCGGCTTCCTCCTCGGCATCACGGTGGCCGTGCATCTCCTCCCTCCTCCTCCCTCCTCCTCCCTCTAGGCCAATGGGCTCACGTCTGCTTTTGCCCGCTATCGGGAAACGGGTCTCAAGAACCGCTTTCTGATTGGCCGGGAGGAGAATTTGTGTGACAATAGCGAATATTAATTTGCTTTTGTCACACAACTGGGTGGGCTCTGCGCCCCAAGCCCACCCCTTTTTGAAGCCTGTTAGAGCCTAATCACGTTCTTAAAAAAAAAAAACCATTGGAATCCATGCGTCCGGTGCCCTGCATGTAGAATAGGGGGCCAGAAGCATGGATAGAGGGGGCAGCGCCCGTGTGCCCCTAATGGAGCGGCCGCCACTGCTGGGAGTGCTTTCTTACTGTGTGGGGATGGTTTACCTGAAGAAAGACAGAGATCCATGTTCCTGCTTTGCAGAAACACAAGATCTTAGTCTTCCTTACTAACAGAACGGTGATCTGCCTTGATTACATCTTGGAACGATCGTCAGGTTCCTGGCGGACATCGAGAGCAGGAAGCGGGGCTCCGGCAGTACACGCGGGCGTGCCGCAGAGCCGAAGAAGGAAATCACGCACAGGTATGTGTTTTTGCGCTTAGGGGCCTCCCTGCCACAGTATATGTACGTGGGGTGATCCTTAAGCGGTTAATGCAACAGTTAAAATATTATGTCCCACCCATAGTTTTTTAAAATTTGCTCAACATGTTAGAACTAACTCAAAAATTCCTTGAACCATACACAGTAATGACAATCTTTAAAACCTCCCCTTAGGTAAGGCATACAGTATATTTCCAATAGAAAAATGCTTTCCCGAATGGCCGACGCATTTTGAGAATTGCCAGGAAGAGCTATGGAAAATAAAAATGAAATAAACAATACAAACACATTTCTAATCCATCAGAATAGACAAGGATCCATCTTTTTTTTCACTTACAGCATGTCATAGTTAGCAACAACATAGTGAGCAAAAATTACCTGAGATCAAAGAGTTAAAACCATGGTGGTTCATGTGTATAGATCCGGCCCATCACAGGGAGGGTGGGGGAAACCAAGCCAGACTAATGCAGAGATCCCATAAGGGGCTTTGTAAAAAAAAACATATAGAGAAAAAGTCAAAATAAAAAAAACTAAACCCAAACAGAAGTTCAGTTTTGGCACCAGTTCTCAAAAAGGTTTTCGGGGAACTGGAGAAAGTGCAGAGAAGGGCAACCAAACTAATAAGAGGCATGGAGGAGCTCAGCTATGAGGAAAGATTAGAGGAACTGAATCGATTCCCTCTGGAGAAGAGGAGATTAAGGGGGGATATGATCAACATGTATAAATACATAAGGGTTCCATATTATTAATAATAATAATAATAATAATAATAATATTATACAGAATTTATATAGCGCCAACAGTTTACGCAGCGCTTTACAACATTAGGGCAGACAGTACAATTACAATACAATTCAATACGGGGGGGAATCAGAGGGCCCTGCTCATTAGAGCTTACAATCTAGGAGGGAGGGTCAAGTTATACAAAAGGGTAACAGCTGTGGGGGATGAGCTAATGGAGAAAACAGTGCAGTTGTTAGATGGAGGCAGGATAGGCTTCTCTGAAGAGGAAAGTTTTCAGGGATCGCCTAAAGGTGGATAAATTTGGAGACAGTCTGACAGATTGGGGTAGGGAATTCCAGAGGATGGGCAAGGCTCGGGAGAAGTCCTGGAGGCGGATATGGGAGGAGGTGATGAGGGAGCTAGAGAGCAGGAGGTCCTGGGAGGAAAGGAGAGGGTGATTAGGTTGGTATTTTGAGACTAGGCTAGTGATGTAGCTGGGGGCAGAGTTGTGGATGGCTTTGTAACTTATTGTTAGTATTTTGAATTTAATTAGTTGGGCGAGTGGCAGCCAATGGAGGGATTGGCAGAGAGGGGTAGCAGACGCTGAATGGTTGGTAAGGTGGATGAGTCTGGCAGCAGCATTCATGATGGACTGAAGGGGGGAGGAGTCTATTTAAAGGTAAGCCAATGAGAAGGGAGTTGCAGTAGTCGAGGCGAGAAATAACCAGGGAGTGAATCAGGAGCTTTGTGGTTTCATTGGTTAGAAAGGGACGTAGTTTAGAGATGTTGTGGAGGTTGAGGCGGCAAGCTTTGGAAAGTGATTGGATGTGGGGCCGAAAGGAGAGTTCAGAGTCCAGGATAACACCTAGTACCCTGACATGTGGGGACGGGTGGATGGTTGTGTCATTGATCTTGACAGACAAGTCAGGGGAAGAGGCAAGTGGGGGAGGAAATATTCTAAGCTCGGTTTTGGACAGGTAGATTTTGAGGAAGTGGTGTGACATTCATACAGATATGTCGGTTAGTAAGTTAGTGATGGGTGAGGAGACCGATGGAGTGAGTTGAGGGGTGGAGAGATAGATTTGTGTGTCGTCAGCGTAGAAATGATATTGAAAGCCATAAGAGGCTATCAGCTGACCCAGGGAGGAGGTGTAGATTGAAAAAAAAAGAGGTCCAAGAACAGAACCTTGGGGTACCCTGACGGAAAAGGGAAGAGGAGTGGAGGAAGTAGAATTGTAAGTGACACTGAAGGTGCCTTGGGATAGGTAGGATGAGAGCCACTGAAGAGCACAGCCTCGTTTTGGATTTTAGGTGTTTACATGTTTAAACAGGTTTTTTTGCTAGAAAATTACTTAGAACCCCCAAACATTATATATTGTTTTTTTTTAACACCCTAGAGACTAAAATAGCTGTCATTGCAATACTTTTTTTTGCACCGTATTTGCGCAGCGGTCTTATAAGCGCACTTTTTTTGGTAAAAATTCACTTTTTTGAATAAAAAAATAAGACAACAGTAAAGTTAGCCCATTTTTTTTTAATATTGTGAAATATAATGTTATGCCAAGTAAATTGATACCCAACATGTCACGCTTTAAAATTGCGTCCGCTCGTGGAATGGCGTCAAACTTTTACCCTTAAAAATCTCCATAGGCGACGTTTAAAAAATTCTACAGGTTGCATATTTTGCGTTACAGAGGAGGTCTAGGGCTAGAATTACCAGTCGCGGCGACACCTCACATGTGTGGTTTGACCACCGTTTTCATATGCGGGCGCTACTCACGTATGCGTTCGCTTCTGTGCGCAAGCTCGTCCGGACAGGGCGCTTTTAAAAAAAAAAAATTTCTTATTTATTTTACTTTATTTTATTTCTTTTTTCACTGTTTTTTTAAAAAAAAAGATTTGGATCACTTTTATTCCTATTACAAGGAATGTAAACATCCCATGTAATAGAAATAAGCATGAAAGGTCCTCTTAAATATGAGATCTGGGGTCAAAAAGTCCTCAGATCTCATATTTAGACTTTAATGCAAAAAAAAAAAATCGTTTGAAAAAAAAGCACACAAAAAAATTGTGCCTTTAAGACAAATGGGCGGAGCTGACGTAATGATGTCGCTTCCGCCGTCCTATGGTATGGAGACGGGTGGGGGCCATCTTAGCCTCACCCGTCTCCATACCTAAGAAGTGAGAGGACCCGATCGCCTCCGCCGCTACCGACGGCTCCGGTAAGCGGCGGAGGGCGCGGGAGAGCGGCGGGAGGGGGGGTGGCACCTCTCCCGCCGCCGATAACGGTGATCTTCCGGCGAACCCGCCGCAGAGACCACCATTATCGTGTACAGAACCGCCGGCCCTAAAGATGGATACCTCGGTTGTGGCAGCAGCTGCTGCCGTTACCGAGATATCCATCTTCAAAGTAATGACGTATATATACAGTGGCCAGTCGGTAAGTGGTTAAGGTCATCACAGAGGACAAGGGGGCACTCTTTACGCCTAGAGGAAAAGAGATTTCATTTCCAAAAAGGTTTCTTCACAGTAAGAGCTGTAAAAATGTGGAATAGACTCTCTCCAGAGGTGGTTTTGCCAAGCTCAGTAGATTGCTTTAAAAAATGACTGGATTCTTTCCTAAATGTACATAATATAACTGGATACTAACATTTATAGGTAAAGTTGATCGAGGGAAAATCTGATTGCCTCTCGG
Source organism: Lithobates septentrionalis (assembly GCA_037952835.1). Classification (NCBI taxonomy): domain Eukaryota; kingdom Metazoa; phylum Chordata; class Amphibia; order Anura; family Ranidae; genus Lithobates; species Lithobates septentrionalis. The sequence goes on along the minus strand of JBBDGP010001769.1, from coordinate 527,362 downwards.
GGGATGAGGAAGAATTTTTTCCCCTGCTGTGGCAAATTGGATCATGCTTAGCTGTTTTTTTTTTTCGCCTTCCTCTGGATCAACTGTGGGTGAAATTGTGTATATGGGATTGTATTTTTATTTTATTTTTTTGGTTGAACTAGATGGACTTGTGTCTTTTTTTCAACCTTACTAACTATGTAACTATATAAGAACAAAACAAAAACAAAAGCAAAAACTAAAACAAAAAACAATAATAAAAAAAATAATAAAAAAAGAAAAGAATGAAAGAAGACCAAAACAAACACCACCTTAGATTTTATTTCTCCTAGGCACATCCGGCGGACCGCGACCATCTAAAGAGAGTCACATCACCTGGTTCCATGCATTGATCACATGTTGCGTAGGCATACCTCCCAACATTTTGAGATGGGAATGAGGGACACCTACTAGCAAATGGATGTAGGCATAAGACACGCCCCCTGCCACACCCCCTTAAAGGAGAATTAACCAAAAAAAAAGTTAATTACATCCACAAGGGCCTTTTTTTTTTACCACTACTATTCCTTTATATTGGCTTTTAAAATATACAAATGCAGCAATTTAGAGTTTGGATGAAAGGTTTAGCGCTGGGAAACACTTTGTGAAAGATAAAAAGTGCATTTTATATACAACTATATAGATCCGACCAAAATGAGGGACAAATGAGGAGGAATGAGGGACAGGGGGACATTGCTCCAAATCAGGGACAGTCCCTCGAAATCAGGGACAGTTGGGAGCTATGCGTAGGGATATCTTCCTCCAACTCTGGACTCGACCATGGAGGCCATGCTGGATCATGGTGAGTATTGTTTACCCTTTTTTTTTTTCTTTTTCTATACTGGGGGGTTGGGTAGGCTGTAACAAACTGAATTCCGATCGGCAGATAGCTGTAAAATGTTGACAGGGGTTCTAAGCCTTCGTCACTATCTAAAACACAAAAAATTGCGGCTTTAAACATATCATTACTTTCTTTCGAACTACCTCTTTGCTGTAATAAACATCTGTCTTTGGCCATTAACTAATAATTATACCTTTTGTTCTCCTTTCGATTTTCTTATGGAATAAATAAACTGCAAAAGTCTCCATAGCACACTTCCAAACTGACAGCAGGCACCATTGTAACAGCTAATACAATTTCCCCAAGTGGCATGTCTCCCAGTCCTGCACGAATTCCTGAGCAGCTTGTCGAAGATTCTGACCATAAAAATAGTGTCAGGAAGCTATTAATACGGTTACCAATAAAATTTACGACGATTCCCTCTCTTTATTAAATTACTTTCTTGAATACTGACAGCATGTAGGAGGCAGATGAATAAGGAAATAATTATATTACAAGTTTTATCTGTACATATTTTTCCTTTATTAAAATAGGCTTGTTCTCTGCCTGGCCCAGTGGTTAAGCTGTCAGAGAAAATTCATGTGTTCGAGATGGTACATTGGAAGAATGCACAAAGAAATATCCCCGCTTATTATACAGATTGTGTTTATAGAAGCAGCAACGGAACTTGCTTACAGCCGCTAATCAGCAGCGACACTAATACACAGCGATGCAAATTTGTTATTCCTTCTGTATACAGAAATGGAACATCACTTTCTTCAGCAAAGACAAGGAACATTTTCCATGGAAAATACTAGAGGGGCTTCTAGGGGTTAACGAAGCAGTAAGGGCATTTGTGGTCATAGTCTGGCCATCCAGGAACATGCCTTTATTTGTTCCAAGAGAGCATTGGTAGTCACTAAAAAGTGATACACGGCCAAATGGCCCATGCTTAGGTCATCCAGACTAAGGCCAGCCATAGACGGAACAACTTTCTTTCCTGCAACAACATAACAGTGTTGAAGGGGGAATCCTTTTATACCGAGCCATTGTGTTCTCCCGGCGGATGAGTGGGGAAAGCCGTCCCCGCCGGGAGAACACAGTGATTATTGCTAATGGCTATAATAGCTGCTAGCGACAATCTCATGTAAAATCCAACAGGCTGGTTGTAACCAAGTTGATCAATCAATCAGCCTGCCTGTACATGGTTAGAATCTAGACTGCTTCCTGCTGAACTGGCCACGATTCTTGCCTGACGAAGGGGCTCTGCGTGGCTCCAAAATGTTGCTGTATATTTATCATGTGACCACGGAATAAAACTTTGGACCCTTTTGAGGAATCCTTGGCGTGCTGATGGCATCTCTTCACTTTGATCAATCAACTTGGGTACATTCAGCCTGCCCGTACGTGGTTCGAATCTCGACAGGTTCCTGCTAGACATGTGCATTCGTTTTCGTCCGAATGCATTTTCATCCGAATTTCAGGTATTTTCGTTATCCTTTTAACAAACGACAACGAAAGTGCAGAATCCGAAAAACGAAAGATCCCACATAAACAAAAGCTTTATTTTCGTTTTCGTTGCGACAACAGTTCGATATAGATAGGAGATTCGACATGATGATGACAATAACAATCTGTGTCCATCAAAACCTGTGGTCGAATGTGCCTAAGCTTAGCTCTATTAGTCCAAGATTATTCTACATAGAGAGAAAAGATTCGACGTAGAGAGAAAAGATTCGACATAGAGAGAAAAGATTTGACACAGAGAGAAAAGATCGCTGCTGTAATTGGGTGGGGGAAGTAAAATAAAAATAATGATGATGATGAATGCTATTGGCCGATTGTAACCAAAGAGGAGGGGCAGTAAAATAGCTAGAACTAGGTACACACGTACAGCCAACTTACTTTCACTTACAATTTGCTAGCAGAGAGAGACACAAACTGAATCATTTCAGAAGACAGTCAATCTTAGCTGGTCCGTTTGTCAGAGAACCTGAATTATTTAGCAATTAAGCATAAGCACAGCAGCAGAACAATAGTGAAGCAAGCTACAGTTCAACTTAAAGCGGAGCTTCACTAATTTTTTAAACTTCAGCTCCGTGGCTTCTAAATATAGCACTGAGTGCTATATGGACCTTTATTTTTATTTTTTTTCCTACCTTACGATAAATGTCCCGGCCCATGTTCGTTCCCTGCGGCTGTGGGCAGGGATTTTGCGGGTATTCGCATAATTTCCTCAGATCGCCGCACTGTCTCCTGGGATCTCGTGTCATTCATCCCAGGAGTCAGTGCGGAGACCCACCGTGAAATCTCGCGTGATTTCAACAGACGTGACATCAACCTGAGCTGTTGAAAGCGCTACGATTTCTGTTTACTGCGCATGCACGAGATCGGGGATAGAACGGGCGGTGCATGCTGGTCGATCAGCAGCACCGTATCCCGGAAGAGGATGCCTGTGGGCTTCACATGACCACCGTCAAGATGACAACCAGCAAAAGGATAATATATCACTTTTTTTTTACTGAGAAAACAGAGAGCAGTAGGCTGGAAAAACGGAACGAGTAAGTTAGATATTTTAATATATCAAACATTGTCATTTTGCAAAAAAAAATAAAAAAATTTAATGACAGTGAAAAACCGCTTTAACTTTTTCATAATAATCTGCTGCTATTGTGTTAGTGTTGTGAACTTGATAGTGATACTAGTGTTGCTAGTATTGTGATAGCCTCAGAGGCTGCCCGTGTTGGGGGGGGGGGGGATTTATTATTATAGATTCTATATTATAGATTGAGATTCTATATAGATTCTATATACCCTATCTTGTTACCTGTCTGATGAGTGATCACTACCAGTCCATTTTCTGTTTGAACTATATACATTCAACATGAACGACGAAGATTCGACAAAGCAGCGAAAAACATACAAACGTCGAATCTTTGGCTTATGGTGTCTGTCGAAGGTTCTAAGAAGATTTGACGGAGCAGCTAAACTATACGGCGTCGTACAAATTAGCTGCTCCGTCGAATCTTCTTTGAACATTCCACAGACACCATAAGCCTTCAATGACAGATTCAACCTTAATTAATTTGGATTTTCAGACTAATGCAATTTTTAACGAAAAACGAAATAAATAAAAACGAATTTCGGGAGTAACTAAATAAATGTATTTTTCGGACGAAAACGTAATTCCGAAACAAAATATTTCAATGTGCACTTGTCTAGTTCCTGCTGAACAGGCCAAGATTTAAACTACTTATAGCTGGCTTAGGGGGCTTTGTCATTATTTCTTTTCTTATCTTCTGCTAATTGGCCACCTCTAGACATTTATAGGTACACTATATTAACAAATGTTTGATCATAACAACTTTATGAGTTGTGTGATATTTAATTTCAAAACCACTGGCATTAATATGGAGTTGGCAATAACAGCCTCTACTTTCTGGGAATTTTAACATTTTTGTGGATATCTGCTCATGTCATCTAAGCACATTTGTTGGACACCCCATTACAAAAGCCATGGTCCTTTTAATGGGGTTGCTTATGCCCACTGCAGCTATAGCAGCCTCCACTGTTCTAAGAAGGCTTTCCACAAGACTTTAAAATGTTGGTTGACTTCATCACTAGAGATGTGCACAATGAAAAAATGTGTTTCCTTTCGTTTCGGAATACTTTGTTAAGTTAATCATTTAGTTTCATTATATTTGATATGTTGAGATGATTTGTTCTCAGAATTTGTTTCATATATTCGGACTCGTTTAATATATTTGTTGGTCTGAATCTATTTGTATTTCGAAAGCTATTCCACAAGATTGACTATATTTATTTTAACGTGTTATTTCGTTATTTTGGAAGATTACTTATGCACTTTGTTTGGGTTGGATGAAGGTGGATCCATCAGAATCTCTGAATCATAATATAACGAAGAGAACAAAACGAATCTCGGATTCATTCATTATGTTATGATTCAGAGATTCTGATGGATCCACCTCCATCCAACCCAAACACAATAAGTAGGAATCATGATCTTATTTCACTTTTATACCTTACTGTATTTATTGCAATATGTTTCCATTTCATATGTAGTGCATTTTTTATAGTAATGAAAAATGTTAATGCAACATAAAAACGAAATTGATCTCAGTCAATTTGGATCATTGTCATTACATTATTTCGGATCCAAATGAAACAAATTCATTTTGTTGTTTGCTTATAATTTATTTGGGATTCATTGAAATTTGTTATTCAGAGATTCGGATACCTCTAAATCTCAGAATAATGAGAAATGTGTCCAAATTTAGATTCGTAACAATACAAATTGCATATATCTAATTAACATATCTGTTTGTGTTTGTTGGACATCCCAATCTAAAAGCCATGTGTGTTAATATGGGGCTGCCACTCTTCTGGGAAAGCTTTCCACAAGATTTTCAAATGTTGGTGGACATTATCACACCTAGTTGTGTTTGTTGAACATTTCATTACAAAAGCTATGGCCATTGTTATGGGTTGTCTACCTCATCCACCCTCCATTATGGCAGTCTCCACTCTCCCAGGAAGGCTTTCCACAATATTTCCAAATACTGGTGGACATCATCACAGCTATTTGCATTTGCTAAAATTCCTATTCCAAAAACCATGTGCATTAATATGGGAAGGCCTACACCTCCCTCTCATCCATTGCAGCTATACCAACCTTCATTCTCCTGGGAAGATTTTTCTTGAAAGTTTCAAATGTTGGTGGACATCATCAAACCTATTTGAGTTTGTTGAACATCCCATTCCAAAAAATATGGGGTTAAACATGGGTTGCCTACTGTCAGAAGAAGCCTTCCTTCTATTCCGGCCGTGTATTTTCGCGCATGCGCGGCGGAACGGCGTTCCGGCGCATGCGCAGCGGAACGGCGTTCCGGCGCATGCGCATTCTCGGTCCGGTGCTACGGCGCTTGCACATGCGCACTAGCGCACACCCAACGCGATCCTCTGGGCGGCCTATAAAAGGCGCTCAGAGGATCAAACAAGTTGCTGGTTTGTCTCAGCTCCCTGTGTTACCTGAACCTGTCTCCTGTACCTTGCCTGACTACCTGTTGTGACCCGGATTTGCCATTGGATTTCTCTGCTTCTCTCCTGGACCTGACCTCGGCTTGTTTATCGGATTTCCACCAGTCTCCTGTGTTTGACCCTCGGCCTGTTACTTGGACTGTCTCCTGTCTCCTAGCCTGACTCTCTGCTTGCACCTGGACTACCCGTGTCTTCAGACACCAACCTGCAAACCCTGCAGCTCAAAACCACTGCTTACTGTGTTTGACCCTCAGCCTGGTTCTGGACTTTCTATCTGTTGTCCCAGTTTGTACCTCTGTCTACCAGTACCTGCACAGCGGCTCTTCTCTACCAAGACTCTCAAGCAAGTCACCAACAGTCCATTGGGGTAGCCTGTGCCTCTTCGTGCCGTTCCCCCCCTGTACCACCTCCAGGGGGCAGACTGCGCTTAGTCACAAGGGTGAAACGCTCTCGGCATCTCGGCCTCGGTGAGTACTATTAGTGACACCTACATCCTCTTCACCTTCATTGCAGCTATAACAGCCGCCATATTGGGTTGCCTATCCCCCCCCCCCCTCCAACTCTATTGCAGCTATAACAGCCTCCTCTCTTTAAATATTGGTGGACATCATCAAACCTATTTGCATTCGTTAGAAATCCCATTCCAAAATCATGGACATTAATATAGACAGTGCCCATTCTTTGCCCTCCTCTGCAGCTATAACAGCTTCCATTCTGCCTGCAAGATTAATAACTTTTTTTGAATTTGTAGAGGTTACCAAGCTAAATATACATTCATTTATCCAATTATATTTGCAAATGCTACATTAGATGGTCAATTGTTTGTGAACACCTGATCATTCCACCTATATGTAGTTGTTGGACATCCCATTCCAAAAGCATGGCTATTAGCGTAGAGTTGCTTCTACTCTTCTGGGAACTAATTGCTTTCATTGCAATTGTATAAAAAATACTAGACTAAATATACCAAAATTATCTATGTGTATTTGCAAATGCTACATGAGGTAGTCAAAAGTTTGTGTACACCTATACTGTATGAGCTTGGTGGACTTTCCTTTCTAAAATGTGTGCCATTACTATAGAGTTGGAGATTGCTTGTAAAAATGTCTGCCAATTGAGCCAAAGGAGCAATTGTGAGGTTAGGTAGTAATGTTGGACAAGAGGACTTCACAATCGATATTCCAGTTCATCCCGAAGGTATTCATTACCGTTGAGGTCAGGCTCTGCGTAGCACCACTAATTGCAAGTTTACAAAATAAGGGATTTATGAACAATAAAAGCTGAACTCCAGGTAAAATGCTGACAGAGGTTCTACGCCTTCCTCACAGTTCAAATAAATAACACATGTGAACTGCTATACCAGTTTTTATTTTTTGTAATTTGTTTTATCTGGTGTGATTTAGACATCCCTATCAGGAAATGCAGCCGGGGCCACGACCTTCAGTGCAGGTAAAACAAATGTTAAACCTCAATAAATAAGAAAGAAAATATGTAAAAAATCATTATACACTCCCTTTAATGTAGATGTCTAGCCAAAACTTTTTTGTAGATAGAACGAGGAAGGTTGGTTTCCTCACATTCCTTGTTCTGGTGCCACCTTGGGTAGGACGTGAGAAATTTTCCCCAACGTGGGTACAGCCAACAATAAATCTTACAGAGGTTACTCTCCTTCCCAACTGTATGGAAAACCTTTTGGTTAGATGTAAATAACCTCAAAAGGTGGGATTTTATGGGTAATAAAAAATATACATAAAAAATTTATACGAATAAATTTCTTAGGTATATTTTTTAGTGCCCATAAAATCCCACTTTTTGAGGTTATTTACATATTACAAAGGGATGGTGGCAATCTACATGTGTGGCCTTAAGAATCACCAAAATTATCACCTTTTGGTTAGACTTCTCGTTTGATTCAAGTGTATAGTAAGTTTGTACACATTTTCTTTCTAAATATGAAATAAGATGCATTCTTATATACAACCAGAACCAGTGGAGTATTAGGCTCCCTTTCACACGATTTTCTGTTTCTCCTTAGCTACTTTGTCATAGCAAAGCCTGTTTTGTAGAGAGCCCCTATTCCCAATGTACAAAATAGTTTGTTTATTACAGATGTGCTCATAAGTTTACATACCCTGGCAGAATTTATGATTTCTTGGCCATTTTTCAGAGAATATAAATGATAACACAAAAACATTTCTTTCACTCATGGTTCGTGTTTGGCTAAAGCCATTTATTATTAATCAACTGTCTTTACTCTTTTTAAATCATAATGGCAATACAAACTAGCCAAATGACCCTTATCAAAAGTTTACATACCCTGGTGATTTTGGCCTGATAACATGCACACAAGTTAACACAAAGGGGTTTGAATGGCTATTAAAGGTAACCATCCTCACCTGTGAGAAGAGAGAATTGGGACACCACTCTCCTGTAAGGTGATAGGACTTTAACGTATATGTCACTGTCATTGAGGTAAGCACATACACAGTTTATCATAAAGATATGAATTTATTACAAAAAGTATAAAATATTTTTCACATTTAACATCAGGCCACATAGAACATTGGCCACAATTGATACTCAATCCATAAAAAATTGAAAGATGCTTGTGCGTGCAGTAAGCCAATGCGTTTCACAGAATCAAAGACTGCTTCTTCTGGGCAGCTCTACATACATCTAGATTGTCAATCAGATTACAAAAAACATCATAGAAGTAACATTAGTATCATTTAATTTTTAACATGTATATATACAGTACAATATCATTATTATAATGATATTGTATAATGGTATCCTCCCAATTCTCTCTTCTTAAATATTTCTAAGGGATGTGGATATGACAAACTGTCTCTGGAACTTAATATATATACTTTCTCACCTGTGATCTGTTTGCTTGTAATTAGTGTGTGTATAAAAGGTCAATGAGTTTCTGGACTCCTGACAGACCCTTGCATCTTTCATCCAGTGCTGCACTGATGTTTCTGGATTCTGAGTCATGGGGAAAGCAAAAGAATTGTCAAAGGATGTGTGGGAAAAGGTAGTTGAACTATATAAAACAAGAAAGGAATTGAGAATGCCAATCAGCAGTGTTCAAACTCTAATCAAGAAGTGGAAAATTCTGTTGAAACCAAACCACGGTCAGGTAGACCAACTAAGATTTCAGACACAACTACCAGGAAAATTGTTCAGGATGCAAAGAAAAACCCACAAATAACTTCAGGACTCTCTGAAAACATGTGGTGTGGCTGTTTCAAGTTGCACAATAAGAGGGCACTTGAAGAAAAATGGACTGCATGGTCGAGTCGCCAGAAGAAAGCCATTACTACGCAAATACCACAAAGTATCCCGCTTACAATATGCCAAACAGCACAGAGACAAGCCTCAAATCTTCTGGCACAAAGTCATTTGGAGTGATGAGACCAAAATTGAGTTTTTTGGCCACAACAAGTGTCAACAAGGCCTACGATGAAAGGTACACCATTCCTACTGTGAAACACAGAGGAGCGCTGATGTTTTGGGGATGTGTGAGCTACAAAGGCACAGAAAATTTGGTCAAAATTGATGGCAAGATGAATGCAGTATGTTATCAAGAAATACTGGAGGAACATTTCCATTATACAGCCAGGAAGCTGCGCATGGGACGTACTTGGACATTCCAACATGACAATGATCCAAAACACAAGGCCAAGTCGGCCTGTCATTGGCTACAGTAGAACAAAGTGAAGGTTCTGGAGTGGCCATCTCAGTCTCCTGACCTCAATATCATTGAGCTACTCTGGGGAGATCACAAACGTGCAGTTCATGCAAGACAGCTCAAGAATTTACAGGAACTGGAGGCTTTTTGCCAAGAGGAATGGGCAGCTTTACCATCTGAGAAGATAAAGACCCTAATCCACAAATACCACAAGTGGCGCAGGCTGTAATAAAAGAATGCAACATGAGTCCATACAAAGTCCTTTGTGCTATCTAAACAAGAAGGAGGCTCCCATCATCTCATCTAGAGTGTGGTGGTCCCATCCCTTTCAATAGAAATAGAAGTAGATGCCCCCTGTTTGGGACTTTAAATGGACCACCAACTCCAGGGTTGAATAAAATAAATCTTTAATATGATAGATTAAAATGCAAATACAAAAGATTGCATATATGAAAAAATGCAGGACATGTGCTACATGAAACAAACCAATGAATAATGTGAAATTGCATACAATATAAATGCCCAAATGCCCGACACGTTTCCGGTAACAGGTGTTCCAATACCTTCTTCAGGGGCCAAGGGTTCAGAAAGTTTAGTGTTCAAAATACATTCTAAAATTGCAAAGAGACACTGTCAGATAACACATAACAGTCAGAGTATGCATATATATCACACAGATAACCCATATAATGAAAACAGATCATTGGCCAAGATAGCAGGAGGTAATAATAATCCAATAAAAGGTATATATATACGAGCATAGAACAAAGCATATCACAACTAGCAGAAATAAGAGCCCAACATACCTGGTGTAGTAATTCAGTGTCAAAGATCCATATGAGGGACCAGTGAGTTTATATTGACACTGCATACCTCACCATTAGTGAGAATTGAAAATAATTAGTGTGTTGTCTGAATGGGTGGTACCCGCGTAGTCTGCATAATAAAAGTAAAGATGCATATAATAAATAAATTGATTCCTTAACGGAACTCAAAAATAAAATAAGAAAGGACAAATGCAAAGTGGACAGGTAGTGATAGACAGAGTGTCAAAATAATCAATGGGACCCCCTTGCCCACCTGAAAGAACACATCCCACATAGGGAATAGTGGGCAGAAAGGAAAGGCAATGGATGAAGTACAGTCCCCAAATGAATAGCCCGAATGGAGGAGAAAAAGAGGAGGGCAAAAGGGGGGGGGGAGGGGGGAAAAGGGGGGGAAGAAGGGGAAAAAAGAGAAAGAACCCCCCCAGCCAAGGGGAAAAGATATATCCCTAATATGAGGGAGGAACCATCCCTACCTCTCAGAGAGTGCTCCAAATATGAGCCACTATGAGATGAGACCAGGTGATTCAAAAAAGGCACTGTTATAGAGCTGAATAGCCCAGGGACCAATGTCCCAATCTTCTACCTTTAGTGAAACCTACACGTGGAAACAAAGATTATGTTGAGTTCCAAGTGGGGAAAACATATGAAAAAACAGGTCTCCAGTGTGTACAAAGCTACTTACAGATCTGTTCCTCCTGCGTGGGTATAGAATCACTGGATGAATGCTCTACCTCTGTGTGAGAAGACAGTCTGCAGTATCAGGGCAGCCTTGTAGGGGGAGTTGAAGCACGCTCCAAACATGTGAAGAAAGAAAAGGACATAGGCGCCTCTAAGCAAAACCTCCTACACACGGATTTTCCAACAGGAATTGTGTGATGTCAGGCTGTTGGCGGAAAATCCAAATGTTTGTACGCTCCATTGGACAATTGTTGTTGGATTTTCCACGGACAAATGTTGGATCGCAGGTTTTAAAATTCTCAGCGGACAAATGTCTGCTGTCAGATTTTCCGAGCGTGTGTACACAAGTCCATCGGACAAAAGTCCAAAGTACAAACACTCATGCTCAGAAGCAAGGATGAGCCAGAAGCGGTCAGTCTTGTAAACTAGCGTTCGTAATTGAGAATTAACATTCGTGACGTGGCAAATTATGAAATCTCAAAATGCAGCGCACAATTCTCTTCTTCTTTAACGGCATAATAATGAAGCTGCTTTGCTGGTGATACTGATGGAGTTATTGCAAGCAAATTTTCAAAGGCTTTTTTTTTCTAGTGATATCAAGAATAATATTATTATGTTTTTTTTTTATTTGGGTAAGTTACCACAACACCATTATCCCATAGTTTTAAGACCAAAGATACAACTATGTTGGTGTCCCTTGTCAATTTTACATTGTATTTTTTAAAATGTAACTGCCGACTCCCAAACTGTCATTTGAAGTAAAACACACAGCCAAGTATTATTTTCCACAATTTCTTTATTGTGCATTACAAAAAAAAAATAGACATGCTATCTGCCAATAGAACTTAAACAAAAAGTGCATTCTATGCATCCAAAAATATAGAAAATATATCAAATCAAATCATTATTCAACCAAAAACAAAATGTCAAAGCAATAGCTCCAAGGCCAATAATAAATAACATGTTATCTCCTCTGATTCTGCAACATGTCTGGTTGACGAACGGCCGTTCAGAAACAAACTGAAAGGCACGCAATGAAAAACGTGAAAAGAAAAGCGCGGATCAACACTCACCAAACTTCTACTAACGCAAATTCAGCAGAAGGAGCCCAAAGGGTGCCGCTAAAGAGCTAAAAAAAAACGTAGTACGTCACTACGTTCGTATTTGTTGGCCGACAATTCCTTGCCGTTTGTATGCAAGACAAGTTTTTGCCAACGCCCTTCGGACAAAAGTTCACGGTTTTGTTGGCCAACAATCCAAACGTGTGTACGAGGCTTAAGACTGTTATATTTAATAGACAAAGTATATTAAAAACTCACATTACAGTATCTGTAAGCAGGCACAGTGGAGTCCAGTGTGATCTCACAATCTCCGCCCCGGCTGTCAGCAGTGGGCTCGTCTCAGTGATCTGTGTGGGGCCGGCGTCCTAGCCAGCAGGAATCGCGACACGTTAACGTCCATGACGCCATCCCACCCTGCGCTGCGTTCCAGCCCTCTCCTGTTATCCCCAGCGGCGTTCCAAACCTCGTTCTGGATCCCACTTGAGCGCCGAAAGATTCCTGCTGGCCAGGACCCCGGCCCCACACATATCATTGAGACGAGACCACTGCTGACAGCCGGGGTGGAGATTGTGCGATCTCTCTGGACTCCACTGTGCATTAAATACAACAGTCTTACTTAGAGGCGCCTATGTCCTTTTCTTTCTTCACAGGAAAGGCTACACAGTGGCACCTGCAGGATTAATAGATAATTGTCAAGAACACAAAGAGGAAATAGAAAGAGTTGAATAGATTGGCTACATGAAGCATGTCGTGTATTTTGGAAAATGTTTTAATCAACATGGATTTCCACTTTACATATATGCCCATGACACCAAATCAAATTATCATGGTCTTGCTCTGCTATCTTTCCCATTTAAATACTAACTTTTGTGTGTAGCTTTCTTTCCCTTGGCTGCCTAAATTTTGTATATTTCTCTGCTGTAGCCTGATGAGCTGCAAATAATTGTTCAGGTCTGTTCAGGCTTTCCCTAAGCCTGGTGGCTGATTGCTCCTGCCTGCTACTGGAAAAATGTACCAGAAATAATGTGGGAGGATCAATCCCTGGGTTATGATCAATTATCTGACCCTACCCAATCCTTGGGAGGCTGACCCAGAAGGTGTGGCTGGGGAGATAAATATTTAAGAGGATCTAAACAGAGCTCTCTTCTCCTGGAGCTTCTACCCTAGGAGGGGTGCGTGTGTTCCAGAGAAGCTACTGCCACTAGACCTAAGAACGTGCTATGGGCTGAGGGCCTGAAGGAGATTTGTCTGAAGGAAACTTTGCCTGTTGATGTACAGTTAAAGAGATTTGTGCCTCTCATCTGTAGCTCCAGGCTGCTACAGGCCCTAATACTGCTGGGACGAGATTTTTCAAAAAGGTGTCCGCCACGCTCTTTCAGTGCCTTTGGGTATCCTGCACCCTCAACCCTCCTCCCTGAATTTTTCTCAAGATCTGCAATAGAAGTTAAAATGGCCTCCTAGACTGAGCCTGGATTTGTTGTTGAGCTTTTGGGACTGGAAACAGCTGCTCTACATACTGTATATATGGTTACGCCATAAGCTACTGTATGATTGAGCTCTGCTTTCTTTGCTTATGCACATGCATGCATTCACATACTGTACTTTAGTATTGTGCTTGATGTATGACATACTATTATATTTGTACCTATTGTATGCCTTTTAGGGCTTGATTTACTAAAATTGAAGTGTGCAAAATCCTGGTGCATCTCTGCACAGAAACCGATCAGCTTCCGGGTTTTTTTTGTCAATACTTAATTGAACAAGCTGAAGATGGAAGCTGATTGGCTACATTGCACAGCTGCACCAGATTTTGCAATCTCCAGTTTTAGTAAATTTACCCCATTGTGTTTTTATACACGTTGAATACAATTCTATTGGAAAAGCATTCTTTTGGCATTTGATTTGCTTACTCTCTAATTTTTTTTTCTATTATTGTACCCTGTTTCCCTGAAAATAAGACCTAGTGTGATTGTCAGAGATGGCTGCAATATAAGCCATATCCCCCAAATAAGCCCTACCCTGTTTCCCCGAAAATAAGCCCTACCCTGAAAATAAGACCTACAAGGACTTCAACTGGGGCTTATTTGGGGGTAGGGCTTATATTGCATCCATCACCGACAATCACGCTAGGTCTTATTTTCGGGGAAACAGCGCATTAGCAGGTGAGTACACTGTATGGGTTTTAATCCTTCATTGTTGCCTAAAATATTGTGTTGGAGACAGTGGTGTGCAGACCTTTATTGCTAATTGCATCCAATGAAATTTCAGCCACTGATTTATTCAGGCTTACTGAAAAACTGAAAGGCATCTGATTATTGGATATAGATTCCATATATTCCCTTTCGATACTGGGATTGTCAATCTGGACAGAGTTTTATGAATAAAGGACAAAGCCAAATTTAGAGTGTAATAAATCCAAAAACAAAAATGTGATATATTGCTGCTTACCAATTCTTATATGAAGTGGTTGCATTCGTTTTCCTTTTTTTTTTAAATCTGTTTTTCCTTTATTTTAACCTGGTGATCTGGCCAGTAACACACTTCCTGTCTTAGGCTTCATGTACAAATAGCCTATTATGACCTACGGCCGCAGGAAAATGCAAAACTGTGCTGCGATTTTACCGTGATTTTGCCGCGTTTTGAACCATCCCTAACAGCAGCAGCTCCTAAACAATCCTAAAAGCCTATGTGTACATAGTCACATAGGCTTTTATGGCATGGAGTTTAGGAGCTTTGGCAAAAAACACCGAAAGCTCTTAAACTCAAGTTTAGGAGCTGTAGTGTACATGAAGCCTTATGCCTCGTACACACGATCAAACTTTCCGACAACAAAACCGTGGCTCAAATTTGTCTTGCATACGCACGATCACACAAATGTTGGCCAACAATTATGAACGTAGTGACGTACTACGTGTTTTTTCAGCTCTTTAGCGCCACCCTTTGGGCTCCTTCTGCTAATTTTGTGTTAGTAGAAGTTTGGTGAGTGTTGATTCGCACTTTTCTTTTCACGTTTTTCATTTCGTGCTTTTCAGTTTGTTTCTGAACGGCCGTTCGTCAACCAGCCATGTTGCAGAATCGGAGGAGATAACGTGTTATTTATTATTGGCCTTGGAGTTATTACTTTGACATTTTATTTTTGGTTGAATAATGATTTGATATATTTTCTATATTTTTGGATGCATAGAATACACTTTTTGTTTAAGTTCTATTGGCAGATAGCATATCTAATTTTTTTTTAATTTTTAAATGCCAAATAAAAAAATTTTGTAGAATAATTCTTGGCTATGTGTTTTACTTCAAATGACAGTTTGGGAGGCGGCAGTTACATTTTAAAAAATACAATGTAAAATTAACAAGGCACACCGACATAGTTGTATCTTTGATCTTACAAACTACGGGATAATGGTGTTGTGGTAACTTGCACAAATTAAAAAAAAAAACATAATAATATTATTCATGATATCACTAGAAAAAAAAAAGCCTTTGAAAATTTGTTTGCAATAACTCCATCAGTATCACCAGCAAAGCATCTTCATTATTATCCCATTAAAGAAGAAGAGAATTGTTCTCTGCATTTGTAGATTTGCCACGTCACGAATGTTAATTCTCCATTATGAACGCTAGTTTACAAGACCGACCACTTCTGCTTCCGAGCATGCGTGTTTGTACTTTGGACTTTTGTCCGACGAACTTGTGTACACAAGATCGGAAAATCTTACAACCACAGGTCGTGCGCAGCCTATTGCATTAGGGTGTGCACCCTTAAGCTCAAACACACATGCATGTGTATGTGTCTACATGTATATGAACCCGACACATTGATCTCCCTGCCGACACAGTGAAAGAGAAGAGCATAAACACTTTTCTTATGGCAGAGCAGGTAAGAGGGAGATCTTTACCATGCTCCTGCTGCTACACAGAACTATAATACTAATGCGCATGGGGTGATTAGGATGTGCCTGGGCACACCCGGCACACCCTGTGCGCACGCCTATGCTTACAACACACATTTGTTGGCAGACATGCTAACCAACATTTGTTGGCGGAAAGTCCGACAACAAATGTCCGATGGAGCATGCACACGGTCGGATTTTCCGCCAACAGCCTGACATCCAACATTTCCCGTCGGAAAATCCCCTGCTCTGGATGGAGGAGCAATGGAGTTGTCCATTTCCATCCGATTTCCCCATAGAGGATAGTGGGACTGTATCCGTGTCCATGCTATATAGCGGAGCAGACACGGACCTGTCCTCCAGCTGCTCAGCGGGGATCAGCGGAGTGATCCCCGCTGCCACTTCTGCTGCACAGAACGGTCTGTTAAAAGAAGCTTGAAAATAGACTTACTAGCAGGATCAGCAGGTGAAAATAAAGGGAAAAAGCCTACAAAAATAAACCCAATGCAGCCACCACACCTAAGGATCTAACTTTTTTAACTACACATTTTTTTGTTAAACATGTTTTTTGACTGTTAAAGTAAGACAAAAATTATAATACAAGACTGTACCTTATTTTTCAAACTCTGCAATGTGAAATCACTATATCTGGCTCAGCCTAGAGGCATTCAGGATGGATAACAATATTAAGTATAAGTAAGTAGATTTTTGTGTCCCAAACAGAATGATAGGTCTCATTTTTCTCCCCCAGGAACAACCTGAGGCAGGCGTCACTGATCGCAGACAACATTTGTCAAACAAACCAGATCATTGAAAACTTTTCACAGTGTTAAAAATATATATATAGTATTTCCCCTATTTTGTGTATTGTCCTTGGTAAATTTAATGCACTTGGCCCACTGATATAGCTGTGGCAACAGTTTGTAGACATTTCATAGTTCTTTAGACTGGTAATGTAATCTCAAAAATAATTTTTAATATTTTACATCTTCAGCTTTCAATAAATAAGACCTGGTGATCCTGCCATGAATGTCTACGTTCAGGCACTTCTTGTTATAGAGTGACAACGCTCTGTCCCTGTTTCCCGATTGTGTTCCTGTATTATCACCCTTCCACATTGGCTTCTGATGGAGACTACAAGTGGCTTTTTCAGCAGCGCGGTTTACTGTTGTCTGCTTCAGGAAATCCACCCTGAGAAATGCTATGCAGCCATCACTGGAGTGCATGTAGACAAAAAGTGGCTGCAAAGAGGGTGCACTGAGATGCAACTAAGGGTGAAAAAAAGAAAACACGTATAGTAGATGGTTGAGGGTTTTTCTCCATCCAGAAGGTGGCGATGTGCCACTATGCAGATGGAGTGAAGTCTTAGGGGCAGGGGTCTCAAACTGGTGGCCCTCGAGCTGTTGCGAAACCACAAGTCTCATAAGGTATTGCAAGACTGACAGTTACAAGCATGACTCCCACAGGCAGAGCCATGATGGGACTTGTAGTTTCACAACAGCTGGAGGGCCGCCAGTTTGAGACCCTTGCAGTTTAAAGGAAATAGCTCCCTCCATTGGACCTCATGCGACCATTTCTCCCGGAACTCCTGAAAGTGTCGGCCACCAGTGGACTTCAGGAGACCATTTTTATTGAATTGAGCCACATTCTGTGGCATGGACAGTGAAAATGGTGAGCATTTTTTTGGGGTCCTTTAGGTTGTGAAAACTATCTACATTAATGAAAGAATATGCTGCTCTTTGGGGGTTGGTGAGCTTTGCTTCAATCAGGAGAGAGAGTGTGCCTGTCCGTTGGAGCTGTTTAGTGGCTATGGTCATCTAATGCTGATAGAGATTGCATGAAATTGCTCATCAATGTTCACCAATGCTGGGCTGGACTGGCTCCTGGTATTATCCTGTCCTGGAGTTAGTTATATTGGAGCAACGGTAGGGCTGCCTGGTATTGTCCTGTTCTGGGTGAGTGTTATTAGAGTAGTGTTAGGCTTGACTCCTAAAGAGTCCATGTTCCTGGGTGAGTGGTATTGGAGCACTGTAAGGCCTGATTCATAATGAAGTCCTGTCCCTGGGTGACGTTAGCACGCTAGAATTATCACTGAAAATAAAAATGTGGAAATGACAAGATTTTTAAGGCACAACTTAAACCCAAATAAAAAAATAAAATAACAAAAGTTTATTATCCATAATTCTTTAAAATAGACATAGATTCAGATTCCATAAAAACATAATAAAACACAGTCTTGTTCCATAAATGTATTTACAAAATGTATATAGAACTGTTTAATTGATTCAGCTTTTCTTAACATTGAATATACTTGTAGTCAGCTTAACACGTTTCCTGGATTTCATGTACTTCATCAGGAACTAAAAATGGGAGAAAACTATCATATCTGAAAATCCTCCACAGGGAGATAGAGTGGAAAAAGGGGCTCCCATCCACAAACCCAAAGCGGAGGGAGCAAAATCAGGGCACCCAGCACCCCATCACCCGTCATGTGTGAGAAGATATTATTCAGGCTGGCCTAGTCAGGGCAATGCCCTAAAGGTCCAGAAAAAAGAAGGCCATAAGGCCCCAAAGTTAACTCATATGCAAAGATTTGACCACCCAAATATGAAATAAACATATACATCACAGATTACAACAAAGTAGATTTCAATCTATAAAGCTGAGGGAGAGTTCCAATATCTCAACATGTTTCACAGAGAAACTACATCCCTAGCACAGTAGAGGAGGAGTAGGGCAGCAAATACGAGCACCATGAGGAAGTCTAGATGGCAAGAGGAATTTGTGGGGAGACACAACCTCCAAATGGGGTAAAGATCTAGATGTAGTCCAAGCCCCTCTATATGGTAAAGATCTTGTATGTACCAAGACCGATACAGTGGAATTTGAATTTGCATGCGTAGCCTAATATATTCTTACTTCACAAAACAATGGTCCCAAAAATCCGGCTTAAACACCATAACCATAGGCGTGCGCAGGGGGTGTGCTACCCTTTGCAGCACAGATTCCCCCTACTGATATTTCACCAAAGCTTCTAAAAAAATTGTAAAAAATAATAAAATAAATAAATAAAATTGTAAAAAATAATACACAATAATAATAATAATATATATATAGGCACGCATGTGTGTTTGCGTTTTCGGGTGCACACCCTAATGCAATAGGCTGCGCACACCTATGACCATAACCGTAAACAGATGGAAAGGAAATCCCTTAAACAGTCTCAAGCTACAACACAATATCAAAAGTATAATGTAAAAAGGGATCACATTCAGCCTCCTAGTCAAGCCTGGCCCAAAAAAAAATCCTACACACAATCATTATTGTGGATTGTTGTGTAGACGAATTTGTTGGGTGCCCTGATTTTGCTCCCTCCGCTTTGGGTTTGTATGTGGGAGCCCCCTTTTCCACTCTATCCCCCTGTGGAGGATTTTCAGATATGATAGCTTTGTTCTGTTTGTAGCTCCTGATGAAGTCCAGAAAATGCGGTGTGCTGACTAACAAGTTTATTCAATCTTAGGAAAAGCTGCATCAATTAAACAGCTACACATCCATTTTGTGAATTAATTAAGGGGACAAGACTGTGTTTTTTCATGCTTTTATCATAGTTATGGTTGTCTTTAACAGGTGTAGCTTTTGTATAGCATCAGGGTTACTTTAAAGCAGAACTCCATGACTGGCCTACCACAATGCCCCCCACCACTCACACATTCTCCCCCTAGTATTTTTTTTTTTTAAACCCTATGATATGTGTTTGTGCCAGTTCCGTGGCATCAGCGCATTTCGTCTCCTTCTTACAGCATTCTTCCAGGACTAAATGGTGCTCACATGATGTGTGAATGTCACTCAGTCCTGGAATACTTTGAGCCCAGTCTGCATGATAACATGCATCCTGCGGGAGTGTAAAAAAACAGGCTGGGCTCATAAGCGAAAGGCAGAATGACACAATGTCATTCTGCCTTGAGAAGTACTTTGTGGACCAAGGAGAAAGTCATGGGCAGCACTGGAGCATGAAGAGGGTAAAAGAAGTTTGGCACCTTTTCTATTTTTTTACACAAAGGGGCCTAAAAGTAATTAAAAATGCAATGAATTCTGGGTTTTCCTCCTCTGGTCACAATAAAAAGGTTTTGTTTAAAAAAAAAAGTAATTAAAAAATACTGGAGTTCTGCTTTAAATGCCAGCTATAGCTAAAACCCTTTTTCTCTTGTTTTGTAACCAGTGGGACAGAAAGAATGGGCCTATCTGTGATGGTGTAAAGCACTCTTGACTGATAGAGGCATTAAATAAGGTTAGAGGGTAACCAGTGGAACAGGATGAATGGACCCATGTGCGACGGTGAAAGGGACTCTTGACTGGTAGAGGTATTAAATAAGGTTGGAGGGTGGTTACTTGACCATTTACTGTAAAGAAAATCTGATAAAGTGGATGTTATTGGTTATCTTCGCCACAAGGGGTGGGACGTGGGGGGCTTTTTAGGTGAGTGCAAGGGTTGGGCCCATTGACCTGAGGTTTGTTCCAGGCCACACGATGAATCCCCCCCACTCACACCCTGCTGCCTTCCTATTGTCACAGTTTTATTGGTGGAGTTTACCTTACCAGCCTTACTTAATCCTCCGCTCCCCTGGAGGTGGCACTCCCCCATGCTTTCGCAGATTCGTACGTGATGACGTATGACCAGACTAAAATGAGGAAGTTGATAGCCAGTAGCCAATAGCTGACCTAGCGTCGGTTTTCGTTTAAATCTTTGCCCACCCGGATAGGCCTCTCTCACTAACCTAGCAGCCGATGCGCAGCACGAACAGAAAGTCTCTGCCACAGACTTGAGTGAAACAAACTGTACGATCCTCTGCCACAGGATGTAGTAGTTTTCAGTGAACAGCAAACACAGTACCAGAACCTTTAAGCCGACCCGGCAGTACTATGTGGTAGGTTAACTTAAGATGCCTCCTCCAATTGAGTCACCAGGCCCCTCTCCAGACCAGCGCTCCGCATGATCCTTCCATGACGGGTCCTCCCCTGGATTCTTCTCAATTGTCCAGCTTCTTCACGCAGGACAGACAGCACAGGACCATCTCCACAGCCGTTGTAGTAGGCCCCAGACAGACTTCTGGGCCCACCCACACGCTGCAGCATCGCAGTCCTCCGGCCCGGAGGACCACAAGGTAGGACTCCTAACACATACCTGGCATCTGTCCCTTAAATACCTCCTCCCAGAATGCACTGTAGGGGACAACCTCTGCCGAGTTACTTCTGAGAAAGAAGAGCACTCAATACACCTCAGTCTGCTGGTTTCCAGCACTGGTCTGTAGTGACACCGACATCTACAGGCGATGGAGTGGAACTGCACGCAACACAACCAAGGTTGGAACAGAAGATAATTTAGCTATAGATTAAATCTGAATTATGTACAGAAAAGATGACCCACTAAATTTACATATAAGCGGTACATTAAAAATCTACCAGCGCTACACAGTGATCAGTGATAACACTGTACACTGTACTAATGACACTGGCTGGAAAGGGGTAAACATCAAAGGGCAATCAAGGGGTAACTGTGTGCCCAAGAGGTGTAATGTGTGTATGGTGTGCTACTCTTACTGACCAACCTGGCAGTTTTTTTCTGCATTGGGTTGATTGCCTATTTTTCTAAATACAAAATAAAGACTCTCTCTCTCTCTCTCTCTGTGTGTATATATATATATATATATATATATATATATATATATATATATATATATATATATATATATATATATACTCAATCTGTAAAATAATTTCTTTGATCCCCTACATATTTTGTAAGTTTGCCCAATTACAATGAAATGAAGGGTCCTATAATTTTTATCATAGGTGTAGTTTAAATGACAGAGACAGAATATCAACCAAAAATCCAAAGATAACACATGATACAAATGTTATAAATTGATTTGCAGTTCAATGTATTTGATCCCCAAGCAAAACATGACTTAGTACTTGGTGGAGAACCCCTTGTTGGCAAGCACAGAGCTAAGGGGTTTCTTGTAGTTGGTGACCAGGTTTGCACACATCTCAGGAGGAATTTTGGTCCACTCTTCTTTACAGATCTTCTCTAAATCCTTAAGGTTTCAGCTTTCTATAAATTTTCTATAGGATTAAGATCTAGAGACTGGCCCGGCCACTCCATGACGTTAAAGTGGAGTTCTGCCCCCCTAGCAAAAAATTAAAAGTCAGCAGCTATACATACTGAAGCAGCTGACTTTTACTATTAGGACGCTTACTTGTCCTGGAATCCAGCGATGTCGGCACCCCAGCCAATGTTTCCATTGGCTCTCAGGTGTTGCCGCCGCCATTTCGGCTTCACAGCTGGTTCCCTACTGTGCATGCACGAAGCGTGCTGCCCTTTCTGAATGGTACGACGTGGGGGAAGGAAGAGGGGGGCCAAACTTCCAAGTGATCTCGCCTGTCAAAAACAGATACCTGCTTCCCCCTCCAACCGAAAGGTGCCAAATATGCCACTGGAGGAGGGGGAGGGGGCAGATAAGTTGAGCTTCCACTTTTGGGTGGAACTCCCATTTAATGTGCTTCTTCTTGAGCCACTCCTCTGTGTCCTTGGCAGTATATTTTGGTTCATTGTCATGCTGGAAGACCCATCCACGACCCATCTTCAGTGTTCTCATCCAAGATTTAACAATACATGGCCCCGTTCATTGGCCCCTCAATGTGGCAAAGTCAACCTGTACCTAGCAGAGAAACAGCACTAAAGCATAATGTTTCCACCTCCGTGTTTGACTGTAGGGATGGTGTTTTTAGGGTCATAGTCAGCATTTTCCTTCCTCCAAACATGTTAAGTTAATGCCAAAGAGCTCAATTTTAGTCTCATCTGACCACAGCATTTTCTCCCAATCCTTCTCTGAATCATTTAGATGTTCATTGGCAAGCTTCAGACAGGCCTGTAAATGTGCCTTCTTGAGGAGGGGGACCTTGCGGGCACTGCAGGATTTCAATCCATGGTGGCGTTTTGTGCTACCAATGGTTTGTTTGGTGACTGTGGTCCCAACTGCCTTGAGATCATTCACAAACTCCTCCTTTGTAGTTTTGGGCTGATCCCTCACTTTTCTCATGATCAACCTTACCCAATGAGACAAAATCTTGCATGGAGCTCCAGGCCGAAGGTGATTGATGGTTATTTTGTATTTCTTTCATTTGTGAATAATCCCTCCAACAGATGTCTGCTTCTCACCAAGCTTCTTGCTGATGGTCTTGTAGCCCATTCCAGCCTTGTGCAGGTCTACAGTCTTGTCCCTGACCTCTGTTGACAGCTCTTTGGTCTTGCCCATGATCGTGAGGTTTGAATGAAAGAAAGAGATTCTGTGGACAGGTGTCTTTTATACACATTACAAGTTGTCGTTAGGAGCACCTCCTTACATTGACAAGACTAATCTGTGTACCACATGAGTGCATACTGTATCCAGTCTGTGGGAGCCAGAATTATTGTTGGTTGGTAGGGGATCAAATACTTATTTTACTCACTGAACTGCAACTCAATTTAGAACATTTGCATCACGTGTTTTTTCTGGATTTTTGGTATGATAAAAATTATGGACCCCTCATTCTCTTGAAATGAAAGTGGGAAAATATACAAAGTCTAAAGGGGATCAAATAATTATTTTCCCCACTGCGTGTGTGTATGTATATATATATATATATGTGTTATTGTATATTTTTACATTTCTTTCTGTATTTATTTTTATGTATTCATTATCTGTGTAAAAAAAGGAAATACATCTTAACACATTTATTTTTTCACTCCATCCAGTACTAGTTCAAAAGGAAATATACAGGAGGATATGTAGAGCCCTGCTTGTGACCTATTGACAGTTGTTTCCATCTTATTACACATAATCAGCCAGGAAAGCAGAGTTTTAATGTGTTCTGAGAGGGTTCCAAGGCTACAGTTAATGTGTGCTTTGAGTGTTAGTATGTTGAACGTAGGCATTGGGGACAACTTTCTGTATTCCTTTACAAGTGTCTATATCTCCTTATTTAATAATATAGTGAAAGCAGTAATAAATTGAAGGAACTCACAGGACATTATCAGAATTCAGTCATTTGAAGAAGATCTCTAAACTCAAAAACAAGAAAATAATATATTGCAGCTTGGCAGCCTATTGATGTGATGGTTACAGGGTTACATTTCTTTTTAAAGCTTTTTAAAGTGCATTTTTTCTTAGTACAGAAAGACTATAAGTTGGTTATGCCAGAAATGTGGTGTTCTTGTAGTGTCTTGTGCACTGAACTGAAATCTCAAGTCATATATGTAGCACCCTTGTAGGTAAAGTATAGGCTGCTAGGTACATTTATTCTGGCCTCTCTGTAGCCAGTGAAACAGTTGTGGATTGCTTTAGAATTCTAGAGGGTTCTGGAATCACAGTGAAAGGAAAGGCAGAAGTGCAGTCTCAATATTTACAGCTACCCAGCCAAACCCTGGAAAAGTGTGCCTAGTAGGTGGCTGGGGATCCCATGTATAGCCTGAGTGCTGGAGCAGGAGTTGAGTGGGCCCTAGGTCCAGTCCTATAAGAGGCATCCCTAGCCTGATGGGGGCTCTGTCTCTATCAGCAGTTCACTGAAACGCAGCTGGATGTTTATCAAGGTCCCAGCTGTAGCATATTGGGGGGGCCTGCATCAAGGGTGCCAATCTGAGATTTTGGTTTAGATAGCTCACTGAAAAATGACTGGTGGAAGGTGAAAGAGGGTGTCCAGCTGTCCCGTGGTATTGTATTAATCATAGTGGGAGGAAAGGCAGAAGTGTAGTCTGAATATGCAGAAAAGCCAGATCCCCCCCCCCCTCCATTGATATGTAAATACACCAGTTGGATAGGTTTTGAAGCTGAGCAGAGGAAGTTGGTATGCAGGAAGTTGGTGGGAGGGGCTTGGGAGCTTTTGAAAGAAACGTGTTCGGACAATAGATGTGTTTGGAAGGACGAAGAGGAAGACATGGATACCAGAAGCTGGAGAGTTTTGGAGAACTTTTGAGTTGGACTCTGAGCAAGAAACCATAAAGGACATTACATATTAAACCCTAAGTTGAGTGACGGTTTGGTTTACTTAATGCGTACATATTGTACATGTTTATATTTGTAGGCATATTTTTGTAAGCTATGAGTTGTATTTTACTGTATATTCTACAGTTGTATGTGCAGCTTTCCTGTTTAGTAAAGCATTGATACACTACAAAAGTCTAAGATTCCTTGGTTTTACAGCAAGAACCGCAATAGATAGAAGTGGAAGCATAACAGGAGGTGTGCCCAGTAGGTGGCTGGGGATCCCATGAATAGCCTGAGGCCTAGAGCAGGAGTTGAGTGGGTCCTAAGTCCAGTCTTGCAGGAGGCATCTGTAACCTGACGGGGCTCTGCTCTTAAGGGCAGTTTGCTGAAATGTGGCTGGATGTTCATGGAGGTCCCAGCTGTAACATAGCTTGGGGGGCCTGCTTTAAGGGTGCTAATCTGGGATTTTGGGTTGGAGAGCTCACTGAAAAGTTGGAGGAGGGTGTCCAGCTGTACTGTGGTATTGTGATCTATGTTTCTACCTCACTGAAGATTGCCCATTGGATATCGGGAGGAGGCACTGACCTAAATTCTGAGGACTAGTGACTGTATGCTGGTTCCCTTTTCCTCAGAGGGCTTTAGTCAGGGCCGGTGCTACCACTAGGCAAACTAGGCAGCCGCCTAGGGCGCCCTGCTGCCTAGGGCGCCCAGGCACTGGTTTTCCTACTCTTTTCTCTCTACAGCAAGCAACTAAGTCTCAGCATCAGCAGGCAGCCACACACCGTTCGCACATAGTGTCAGAGGTGCAGCAGTGGCGGAGGACTGTGTCTGTGTCCCGACTCCTAAATTAATGGAAGTAAGCAAACATTCATTGATGGGCACTGGTAGGCTGCATTTGATGGGCGCTGGTGGGCTGCATTGATGGCCGCTGGTGAGGCTGCATTTGATGGGCGCTTCATTAAAAAGGTGGGGTTTACATGGGCATGGAAAAGGGGGTGGAGTCAGGGGTAGAGCCAAGGGGGGGCGGCAAAATGAGGTTTCGCCTAGGGTGTCAGAAAAACCTTGCACTAGACCTGGCTTTAGTAATTGCTCAGCCTGCAGTGGTATTTTTTAGAATTTATTGTCAGCCACCTCTTCTGCACCAACGCTGGAGGACTGTTAGGTAGTAATGGGAGAAGTATCCTCTGGCTGTTCAGTATTCTTGGGGTATCCCACACTCCCAACCAAGTTTCTACAAGTGATAAAAGAATAAAAGACATTCCCTAGACTGTTAATTGAGCCAGAGAGAAATGCTGTGTGCTTAGCCTCCTCTGCACACATTTCATGCCAATTTGGGGCCATTCAAACTTAGTACATGATGGAACAATGTATTTACCTCAAACAGAATGATCAATATTAATATATTTTTTCCCCAAAGCAGAAGATGATTTCCTTTTCTGTTCCTCAGCCTAAAGGACTAATAACTTTAACCCTATGCTACACTTCCTTTTCAGCAGTTGTGCAAACTAATGGATGCAAATATTAGTACAAGCATGTCTTCTTTGAGTTTTTACCAAGCTCTATAAAGTTTTTTAGCCACTATTGGCTCAGTGCTATAAGAGTGATCTGTGAAATCATTATATTAGATAGTTTGGACTGACCAGTGAACAATGAGAACCTAGCATTTCCATAAAACAGCATCCATTGAAATCCATTGAGTTTTTTTTTGTTTTTTGAAATTTTTTTATTTGAGATAAAGAAAACATTTACAGCATTCTCGAATAACTGTCGTACATAAACGGTTATTGAAACAGTAAGTTTGTGTTACCAGAGCAAAAAATGTTATCACTTCAAAATAAACCTGTACCTAATGTGTCTTGGCCGCTTGTTCACTGCGGTATGGTTCACGTTGTTTTATCATGCTTTGACCATGACTTAGGCTCCTTTCACACTAGCGCGTTTTTTGATGCATTTTGCATTTTGCAGAAATGCATGGGAATTTTTTAACATGGGGTATCTGGGAGGAACCCCAGAGTAGGGGAATACATTGTTTTGCCACATTAATCATGTGCATTGTCAGGGATATGTAGTAGGAGTTGTGTGATATGGGAGAGTTGTGGAGGAGGAATTGGTCTGGGGATAGATTTAGTTCAAATGAGGTTACTAGGGAGGTGATATGGCACACTTCTTTCCAAAATGTTTGTAGTGGAGTGCATGACCACCAAATGTGTAATAAGGTACCCTTGTCTTTTTGACATCTCCAACATGTATCCAGAATAGACGGGTACATTTTGTTTAGAAGGGCTGGTGTGCGGTACCACCTGGATTGGACTTTATATCAGTTTTCTTGCGTAGTAGGTGTAGTTTGATTGCTATCGGAAAATGGTTTGAAATCATCCAAGGTAGAGAGGCTATAGGAAATGTAGAGTCTTCCAACGAGACCCAGTCTTTGTGGGGGAATGTACATTCCAATCTACAATTCTGGAGAGCTGTATGGCTGCATAATAATTGTGCAGGTCTGGGAGTCCTATTCCTCCCAGTCATTTTGGTTGAGCGAGTTGTGTGAAACTAATTCTAGGCCTCCGATCACCCCAAAGGAATTTGGCACATATAATTTTGTATGTCTTGAAAAAGGTTGGTGGGACATAGATCGGGACCATCTGCAAGACATACAACAGTCTAGGTAGTCGATTTATTTTGAGGATCACAGCTCTACCAAACCATGAAAAGATGGGCTTGTTCCAGTTTTTGAGGTCGACAGATAATTTGTTTAGAAGAGGTAAATGATTTTTCACATACAGATCGGAGACATTGGAGGGAAGCTGGATACCTAGATATGTGATTGAGTCAGTCTTCCAATAAAATGGAAAATTGTCTTTGCATTGGTAAAATCCATTGAGTTTTTACCCAGTATTGAACCAACGCTATATGAATAAATCCTGAAGTTTTTATTAGATGATGTTAATTTACTCCTTCAAGAACCAATGAAACCTAGTTAATGTTATAGAAAATAATGCATGCTCTAGAGCTTAGTAAAGGGATCCCTATATTCTCTCCCTGGTTTCTGGACTTTTACACACAGCAGTTTCAAAAAGCAATATACAGAAGAACAGCAGGGTGTGTTTAGAGGCCAACACTGGTGTCATCAATTTAATTTTTATATGCTAAAACATTAACATTTGTTAAAGTTAACCTGGATGCAAAGGGGTTGAGTTATTAAAACTGGAGCGTGCAAAATCTGGTGTAGCTATGCATGGTGGCCAATCAGCTTTTAACCTCAGTGTATTCAATTAAGCTTTGGCCAAAAGAAAGCTGATTGGTTTCTGTGCAGAGCTGCACCTGATTTTGCACTGTTCCATTTTAGCAAATCAACCCCAAAATGTCCAGATTAATTTATGTTGCAGGGAACATCTAAAGTTGTTAAAGAAGAATTATGCTATGTGTATACCATATCGGTGGGATCCCTCCAGAAGCAGAAAATCACTGTAGTATTCATGCCTACTATAAAGTTCTCAACTACCTTCCAGGTTCCATGCTGAGTGGTTGCCCTGTGGCATTGTAAACACAGGTGGTCAGAGGCTGGGCACATGTGCCATTCAGAAATGTATTAGCATTTTCTCAGTGAATGTGAAGCAATTCAAAGTGGCACCATCCCATCTCCACCTCATTCAGACAGAGAATGCTTTGCATTCATTGAGAAAATGCAAAGTGATCTTTGAATGGTGCCCAAGCCCAGCAGCCAACCTCTCTTGTTCAGAATGCAGCAAGGCAGCTGCTAGGCATGGGACCTGGAAGCTAGTAGAGATCACTGTAATAGGGGTGTCTACTACAGTGATTTCTGGCTTCTAGAGGGATCCCACAGGTGTGGTTTATGTGTATTATGTCATGTAAAGCCAGCAGCTCAGAGTGCTCTTTCAAAATAAATCCTTTATTGGCTACGTGTATAAAGATACAATGCTGTAAGTGCTAATGTGTTTCAGCTATACAGCTTTCCTCATAGCATGATGGAACCGGTCTCCAGTTCCTGGACTTTGGATGTAGCGGTAGAGCTTGAGTAAATCTACTTTTCATATTCCTGTGGTATATGTGTTGTTATAGTGCTCAAAGCTGGACCAATGTAACTACGCAAAAATATTCATTCCTAGAAGTCTTCTTTAATTGTCCCTCAGCAGTGCAATAAACATGTGCCTTTTGTCTCGCATTCCTCCTGAAAAGAGCCTTGAGCCTAAAGGCTGTATATCTACGTTATTAAAACATCTAAGGTGCTAGTGCCTCTGACGGCTAGTCTCACCAGATTTGAAGTGAGGTTTGGTAATGTCACTACTGTGCCACTCACTGTTCTCCTTGCCGGAGGGGATGCTGTACTAAAGGACCTGCAGCGCAAAGATCTCCCTGCTTCCACATAATTTATTCTGTGGCTTTGTACATCCTTCGCCTCTCCTGCTGCTGCTCAATTACCCCCGCCCCCCCCAGTCATCAGACCACCAGTCATCAGTGGGGACAGCTCTGACATTAGGAAGAAAAGCCCTGCTCTGGTACCAAGATGGCCACTTCCACCCAAAGACGCATTTCAGAACAAGGCATAGTAAGTCAGTAAGCTTAGTTGCATTGAGACCAAAGGCAATACTGGTGACTAGTCTTTTGTCCTCTGATTGTCTTTTTTTCAGCCCTGTTTCTACAGTACAGGTGCCCTGTACTTAGAAACTAGATAGATGCTTTAAAGTGATCTTAATATAGAGGTTTTTTTCCCCTTAGAGGACTCTCCATATGTATTACAGTACTTTATCACTTATGCTAAAGGCAAATTAATTCTGCCCTGAAATAACCAGCTCGGTGACAGGTCATCATAATTGTCTTGCCAGACCTTCCTTAATTAGCATAGATGATATCACACCAAACATATCTCCTTAAAAATAATACCGTCGCTATACCCCAGCGACATGTGTGTTAAATCAAAAGCGCTGGGACATGAAGGTTTATCAGAATTAGAATAGAACAATTTTAATTAGGTCCATAGAGAGGGGAGATATCTGTAAAATGGCACACCGAGTGCCTTAAGTGGGGTTTTTTTTTCATGTACACATGTTCAACAGAATATGGAAAGATGGAAAGAATGTTTTATCATCTGTAGAATATGCAAATAAAAACAGAATTAATATTATAGCAGACACAAAACACTTGGCTAATAAAGTCTGATCATTATGCTACTTTCTTTAATATGTTGCACCTTGCACGTAACTAAAGGCAACCTGTCATCAGAGGAACACAGAGGCAGCTATTGCACTGCTTTTGAGAATACTAGTTGGCTGTCTGTCATAATAAAACTCTGGTTTCAATGCTTTAAGATGTATGTCAAACCAAACTTTTTTTTTTTTTTTATGGAAACAGAGGGAAAAGATTGGACCCTTGGCCATGATTTTATTGGTAATGTTTCAAACCACCTGGCACACTAATTCCTCACGATGTCAAAAGGCAGGAAGCTTGGCAAATAGTGGGTCCATACAGATAAATGCAAGCATGCCAGATTCCAGATTAAGGACTTTACTGGATTTCCTTAAAGCAGAACTTCAATGAAAAAATGAAGTTCAGCTGGTTTGCTCCCTTCTCCCGGCCTGTAACTGCGTTACAGGTCTATTTTGGGGAGGGGAGATAGTATTGATTATTATTGGTACCTGTTCCCACTTCTGCAATCCTCACCTAGGCAAGGAAGGCGTCCCTTGCCCCCTCTCAACCTTCAGCCTCCGGGGACATGTCCTAGGAGGCAGCAGGACTATTCACACAGTACCAGGCAAGTTTGGTGGGGAGCAGGCTGTGGTTCCTCACAAAGCCACAGTTGGCTGCCATATCCAAGATGGTTGTGCAATTGACCCACAGCAGTAAGAAAAACTGGCTACGAGAAGACAGCGCCGAATCCCCGGCACTGGTAAGTACCTAATTTTTAAACGTCAGCAGCTACAGTATTTGAAGTTGCTGACTTTTAAAAACAAAAATATACTGAAGTTCCACTTTAATATCATAAAACTTAGGTAGCATTTCAGAGGCACGAAGGTCCCCCTTTATCAAGGTGAAATATAGAAGAACCAAGCAAGACATGAGCAACTTATGTAGCCATAAGAATGAACCCACTGGTGAGAAGCCTAACAGATACCTCCCCTCCTACCAAATAATATATACCGTTTCCAGGGCCCATGTATATTTACATAGATAGTCAGGTTGAAAAAAGACACAAGTCCATCTAGTTCAACCAATAAAATGGGGGGGAAAAAAATCATACAATCCTTTATAAACACAATTCTATAACCACAGTTGACCCAGAGGAAGGCAAAAAAAGCCCAGCAAAGCATGATCAAACTTGCTATAGCAGGGGAAAATATTCCTTCCAGATCCCCTAGGAGGCAATCGGATATTCCCTGGAACAACTTTACCTATAAATATTAGTAAAATGGTTATAAAAAAAATGACTGCGCTATACTAAAAAACAGTAGCAGCCAGCACTACAATTCAACAAAAATGCAGCGCTAAATATATCTAAACAGCAAATATTAATGACATATCAGCATAACAAAAGTGCACAGTGCAAAATTTAAAAAAATATAAGTGACATAACATCATCTAATAAATAGTCCAAAATTGAGAAAAAAAAGGCAAAAGTTCATACTCAATGGTGATTATGAGCTAGAAATCCAGAAGTTTACTTAAGGAGTCACCACGACGAGTGCATCCACTACCCAGAAGAGGAGATTAAATACGCTTAACATAAGGCAGCTTTAACCAAGCATGTAGTAATGATGGTCGTGATGGTAGTCACAGGAATGGTATCCAAGGGTAGACCGCAAGGTTCTCCACACCAGCCGGGCCACTTGTCAAATTATAAACTCCGACATCCATAAAAAAGGAGAGACCTCCACAAATTGTAAAATCCGGCCATGGATTTTAATAAAAGGTAGAAAACTTACATAGATACCAGAATAATAGGCATCAATAAAAACATCTCCTTGTAGTGATCACATTGGAAGAAGAAAAAAGGGGCACAATGACATGCAGCAGACCCACCAGTACTGACGCGTTTCGTCTGCAAAGCCTTTAACTGGGGTGTGTGCTCTAGCGGGGGGAAAAATTCCTTCCTGATCCTCAAGGAGGCAATTGGATAGTCCCTAGATCAACTATACCTATAAATTTTAGTACCCAGTTATATTATGTACATTTAGGAAAGAATCCAGGCCTTTTTAAAAAAATCTACTGAGCTGGCCAGAATCACCTCTGGAGGGAGTCTATTTCCACATTTTCACAGCTCTTACTGTGAAGAAACCTTTCCGTATTTGGAGATGAAATCTCTTTTCCTCTAGACGTAAAGAGTGCCCCCTTGTCTTCTGTGATGACCTTAAAGTAAATAACGCAACACTAAGTTCACTATA
Source organism: Lithobates septentrionalis (assembly GCA_037952835.1). Classification (NCBI taxonomy): domain Eukaryota; kingdom Metazoa; phylum Chordata; class Amphibia; order Anura; family Ranidae; genus Lithobates; species Lithobates septentrionalis. Next base: position 494,896 of record JBBDGP010001769.1, on the reverse strand, counting down.
TGGACCACTTATGTATTTGTACATGTTGATCACATCCCCCTATATTCTCCTCTTCTCAAGAGAGAATAAATTCAGTTCCTCTAATCTTTCCTCATAGCTGAGCTCCTCCATGCCTCTTATCAGTTTGGTTGCCCTTCTCTGCACTTTCTCCTGTTCCCCGATATCCTTTTTGTCTACTTGTGCCCAAAGCTGAACTGCATATTCCAGATGAGGTCTTACTAATGATTTGTACAGGGGTATAGTTACAAAGGACCACCGTTTGCCAGGCAACCAAGATGGCTGCACATACCTCACAGTGGCTGCAATCTGGATGGTGAGTGCTGACACATTCGCTTAGGTGCTGTTCCTGTTAATTGAAAGTGTTGATGTCATCCATGTGTCCTACAGATAGTGATAAGCAAACCAAGCAATATTCGCAGAACAAATGAAAAAATCCATAAGCCCAGGTACACTGAAGTCGATAGGAAACAAATCTTGTCATTTTTCTGGATGTTTTCACGGCCAGTTTGTACATTTTTAGCAAAAAAAAAAAAAGAGCATAGATATCTGAGCACTGTGAATGAGGGACATGTACCAATACATAAGAAATGTAAAAAAAAAAAAAAAAAATACCGTTCAGTGGGGAGCTAGTTTTTTTTAAAGAGCTTAAAGGGCGAGAAAAATACACAACTCCTTTAAATAAAATGCTTGGGTATGCCTTAAAAGTCCATGCAAAGTGACGGACCTGTATAATGTTCTACAGCAAAGTGACATTTATAAAAGAAAAAAACTCTGCTACATGACATATTGTAATAAAATGTGTGGTCCCCTCCAAAAAATACACACTAGACATTTATTCTAGATAGGGGCCTGGCATGAACACTTAATGAAGACGCCAGCCAAAAAAGATATATATATAGCTGGGTCGCCTCCAAAATCCATACCAGACCCTTTTCCGGGCAGCAAGCATTAACTATACCAGACCAAATTCTCTCATGTTTACCTTGCCAGGGGAAGGCCCCTGAAATGGTACTGTTCTGAGGAACCAAACATTTGCGAGTAGGTGCCCCTGATGATGTCAGGTATGATGAAACGCGTAGGGTAGAGCCAGAACACAAGCTACTGCTCATGGGCGAATCACCATGGCCATCTTTGATCCCGGCATGGTAAGCCAGTTTTACTAAAGAAATGTTCATTTATCTTCTGCTCACTGTAAGTGTATTTACCCAATAAACACTTTTATATTTCCTGACCTTCACTATGGAGAGTTGTTTTCTTTCCATGAGTTTTTTGGTCACATTGACGAGTGGAATACAAGGCGACAACTTCATATGTGTTTGCAAGCTGGCATGCAGTGAGGCGATTGCCCAGCGTGGAGTATTTTGAGCGCAGTTTGTTCACTTTTTATTGGGGGGGTCATTCTTTTCTGGTAAGCCCTCACCTGCTGCACTAGGGTGGTGTGTGGAGCAGCTGTGCTGGCATCTGAAGGCTTTTGGGATCCACACCTGTTTTCACTTTATTCTCTGAAGATCATATCTTTCCCTTGGTTCTCCATTGGGACTCTCGTGTTTACTTTATTTTGATGTTTGTTTATATATTATTCATATACTATTTGCACAGCATTTTTACATATACAGTATATATTAGTATCTATTTATATCTGGACAAGCAGGGGTTACCGTGGCTCAAACCAATACTGCAGTGCACATGTTCTTTAGTTATCTAATGATCTGTATATGGATTTGATCCTTGCTAACACGGAGCTAAATGTGAACCCGCTGCTCATTAACTCTCCACTGGCTGCTCTTGCATGAACAACTGTTTTATTAATCACTATGGACTGCTTGATGACATCATTTAACAATCAATTCATCATTCAGTCCATTATCCCATTCATCATTTGTCTGGACTGGTTTTGCACTTACGATAAGTCATTACCAGTGTGCACCAAGCTTTTAATTTTGTCAGATTTTTTAACTCATGTCTCTTTTCCTTTCCAAAACAACAGCTGCGCTTAAAGTTTGGAAGGGTTGAAACACAGAGATAATAAATTCTAAACTAATACTAACTATAAAGTCATGTCAGTGTAAAAGTCAATGTATGTGCTCTTTAGATTCATTTGCTAAAGGGCTCATCCACCCAAAACTAATTATACACTATATTACCAAAAGTATTGGGACACCTGCCTTTACACGCACATGAACTTTAATGGCATCCCAGTCTTAGTCCGTAGGGTTCAGTATTGAGTTGGCCCTCCCTTTGCAGCTCTAACAGCTTCAACTCTTCTGGGAAGGCTGTCCACAAGGTTTAGGAGTGTGTCTATGGGAATGTTTGACCATTCTTCCAGAAGCGCATTTGTGAGGTCAGGTACTGATGTTGGATAAGAAGGCCTGGCTTGCAGTCTCTGCTCAAATTCATCCCAAAGGTTTTCTATCAGGTTGAGGTCAGGCCATTCAATTTCCTCCACCCCAAACTTACTCATTTACACTATATTGACAAAAGTATTGGGCCATACCTCCAAATAGATTTGTGGAGGGGGGGGGGGGGGGATTTTGGTGTGGGGTTGTTTTTCAGGGGATGGGCTTGGCCTCTTAGTTGCAGTAAATGGAACTCTTAAGGCGTCAGAATACCAAGACATTTTTGACAATTTCATGCTCCCAACTTTGTGGGAACAGTTTGGGGATGGCCCCTTCCTGTTCCAAAATGACTATGCACCAGTGCATAAAGCAAGGTCCATAAAGACATGGATGAGCGAGTTTAGGGTGGAGGAACTTGACTGAACTGCACAGAGTCCTGACCTCAAACCGATAGAACACCTTTGGGATGAATTAGAGTGGAGACTGCGAGCCAGTGTATAACCTCACAAATGCACTTGTGGAAGAATGGTCAAACATTCCCATAGACACACTCCTAAACCTTGTGGACGGCCTTCCCAGAAGACTTGAAGCTGTTATAGCTGCAAAGGGTGGGCCAACTCAATATTGAACCCTACGGACTAAGACTGGGATGCCATTAAAGTTCATGTGTGTGTTAAGGCAGGTGTCCCTATACTTTTGGTAATATAGTGTGTGTCTGTATATACAGTGAAGCCGGAAAGTATTCAGAGCACTTCACTATTCCCACATTTTGTTATATTACCGCCTTATTCAAAATTGGATTAAAATCATTATTTTCCTTAAAATTCTACAAACCATAACCCCATAATGACAGCGTGAAAGAAGTTTGAAGTCTTTGGAAGTTTATTAAAAATAAAAAACAAAAAAAAAATCACATGAACATTAGTATTCACAGCCTTTACCGTGCTACTCAACATTGAGCTCAGGTGCAACCTGTTTCCACTGATCATCCTTGAGATGTTTCTACAACTTGATTGGAGTCCACCTGATTGGACATGATTTGGAAAGGCACACACCTGTCTATATAAGGTCTCACAGTTAACAGTGTATGTCAGAGCACAAACCAAGCCATGAAGTCCAAAGAATTGTCTGTAGACCTCTGAGACAGAATTGTATCAAGGCACAGATCTGGGGAAGGGTACGGAAACATTTCTGCATCAGTGAAGGTCCCAATGAGCACAGTGACCTCCATCATCTATAAATGGAAGAAGTTTGGAACCATCAGGACTCTTCCTAGAGGGGCCGCCATGCCAAAGTGAGCAATCAGGGAAGAAGGGCCTTAGTCAGGGAGGTTACCAAGAACCCGATGGTCACTCTGACAGAGCTCCAGCATTTCTCTGTGGAGAGAGGAGAACCTTCCAGAAGAACAACCATCTCTGCAGCACTCCACCAATCAGGCCTGTATGGTAAAGTGGCCAGATGGAAGCCACTCCTCAGTAAAAGGCACATGACAGCGCGCCTGGAGTTTGCCAAAAGGCACCTGAAGGACTCTCAGACCATGAGAAACAAAATTCTCTGGTCTGATGAAACAAAGATTGAACTATTTCGCCTGAATGGCAAGCGTCGTGTCTGGAGGGAAGCAGGCATCGCTCATCACTTGGCCAATATCATCCCTACAGTGAAGCATGGTGGTGGCAGAATCATGCTGTAGGAATGTTTTTCAGTGGCAGGAACTGGGAGACTAGTCAGGATTGAGGGTAAAATGAATGCAACGCACAGACATCCTTGATGAAAACCCGCTCCAGAGCACTCTAGACCTCAGACTGGGGTAAAGTTTCATCCTCCAACAGGACAACAACCTCAAACACACAGCCAAGATAACAAAGGAGTGGCTACGGGACAATTCTGTGAATTTCCTTGAATGGCCCAGCCAGAGCCCAGACTTGTACCCTATTGAACATCTCTTGAGAGGCTGTGCACTCACACTCCCTATCCAACCTGATGGAGCTTGAGTGGTCCTGCTAAGAAGAATGGGAGAAAATGCCCAAAAATTGGTGTGCCAAGCTTGTAGCATTATACTCAAGAAGACTTGAGGCTGTAATTGGTGCTAAAGGAGCTTCAACAAAGTATTGAGCAAAGGCTGTAAATACTTATGTACATGGGATTTTTTTTAGTTTTTTATTTTTAATACATTTGCAAAGATTTCAGACAAACTTCTTTCATGTTATCATTATGGGGTATTGTTTGTAGAATTTTGAGTAAAATAATGAATTTAATCCATTGATTGAACAAGTACGGTATATCCCTGTGAAATGCGTTAACTTTGGTCCTGTTTTACTTGCCTGGCATGCGACAATAAAGAATTTCTACAAGCATTTACTTTGCTCCAGTGTGCAACCATCTCTTCTTTTTACATACATTCTGTGGTGAGCCAGGAACATTGCACCTTTATTTGCCTGAGCGGTGCATGCTTTCTGTTTTGGTCTTGGAATAAGGCTGTAACATAACAAGATGTGGAAAAAGTGAAGCGCTGTGAATACTTTCCATTGTGTATATATATACAGTCAGGTCCATAAATATTGGGACATTGACGCACAGGGGCGGACTGATAACTCATGGGGCCCCCGGGCAATAGGAGATTATGGGGCCCCCGGGCAATAGGAGATTATGGGGCCCCCAGGCAATCATAGATTATGGGGCCACACAGTATACACACACACAGTATACAATCACACAGTATACACATACATGTACACACAGTATACACAGACAGATGTAAAAAAAACACAGATTTATACATACTGTCCCTGGTTTTACTGAGGCTGGCAACCCTGATGGGGCCCCCTAGTGGCCCAGGGCCCTCGGGCAGTGCCCTAATCGCTCAATGGTCAGTCCGCCCCTGTTGACGCAATTCTAGCTCTATTCACCACCACAATGGATTTGAAATGAAACAAACAAGATGTGCTTTAACTGCAGACTTTCAGCTTTAATTTGAGGGTATTTACATCCAAGTATACAGCCCAGACTCACAGTAGAGTATACAGTCCCAGAATCACAGCAGAGTATACAGCCCAGAATCACAGCAACATATACAGCCCAGATTCACAGCAGAGTATACAGCCCAAAATCACAGTAGAGTATACAGCCCAGAATCACAGCAGAGTATACAGCCCAGAATCACAGCAGAGTATACAGCCCAGAATCACAGCATACTGATCATCCTTGTTCACATAATTAATTATCATAACATTGCATCACTGATCATCATCCCATTACTGATCACCAATGATCACATCATCAATGAACAACACATTGCTGGAACAGTGTGCTCTTGTACACCTTGTGCCCCCTAGAATCCATGAGGTTATATCTATACAGGCTCTTATGTGACAGCCCAATGACCTGTAGTACATAGATAGGACTGTACTCACCACCCGCACTGTCTGCCCGGACACCTTCTGATCTGAGGACTTGTCTGCTGTTGCTGGGCTGAGGAGTCAGTTGCTGAGACAAGGACATGGAGGGAGTCCTGAGTCTCGACTGTCCAGCACCCTGTCCCTCTTCTTCTTCATGTCCAGAAGCTCAGGGACATCCTGCAAGGCTAGCCTGCAAACCATAGCTGCTGGGATGGAGGTGTCAGTGTAGAGAGGAAAGAGGGCTGTGAAAAAAAGCTCTGCTCAGGCTGTGCGTTCCACGGAGCTGCTGACGTCATTTCCGGTTTATCACTGGCCCAGGGAAACCAGAAGTGACATCATTACTCGGAGGGAAAGCACCACCCATGTCCTAGGGCGATGCCAATCAAGAACAACGCACCTGTAGTGATACTATGGACAGAAGTATTCCGGCGCAATGGATTGCGCCACAAGGCAGGTCAAAACCCTGCAAATGAAGAGTCTCATCTGCAATCTCGTGATTGCATAGACGTCGTGCTTCCCATAGTGCACTGTGTCCGGCGCCCGAACACTGTGCACTTAAAGGACTTTTTTTGCTTTTTTTTTTTTTTAAGGACCTTTTTTTTCTTTTTTTTTTTTTGGGACTGCCTGGATGGGCCGTGACTGGTTACTGCATACAAATATCTCCAGAGATGTAACTTCCCATTCAAGTAATTGGGTCTCTCTGCCCCTTTCTTCCCATCTTTTTTCATCTATTTAAATACTAGGAATGCACATGTGGTTATAGCAGGGGGACCCTCTCACTTACTATTCAGAATGTGAGAAGTTATTGGAATGCAAATGTCAAATTTTAGTAGAAAAGCAAAAGGATAAGGTAGGCATTTGAGTTACCCTTCATTTTTTAACGTATGTTACTGACCTAATACTAACTTTGTTAAAAAACGTATATTCTCAAAAACTGTATGTGATGTCATTCAGGTGTGCCTGGAGAGCTAGATGTTTAAAGCGGACTAGTCATTTTTTCATCTTTCCATCTATTAAATCTTCTACCCTTGTTGTTTTAACTTTGGATAGTAAAACATTTTTTTCTGCCAGTAAATACCTTCTACAGCCCACTTCCTGTTTCTTGTCTGTCATTAGCCTAGGACAGTGATGGCGAACCTTGGCACCCCAGATGTTTTGGAACTACATTTCCCATGATGCTCAGCTACACTGCGGAGTGCATGAGCATCATGGGAAATGTAGTTCCAAAACATCTGGGGTGCCAAGGTTTGCCATCACTGGCCTAGTCTTATGACATCATGCACAGCTCTATCTCTCACTCTCGTGAGAGTTTGCCAGGAAGGGAGGGGGGTGAGTCATAAGAGGGCCAATAAGAGCTGCAGAGCTGGAGGTGTGCCTCTGTGTGTCTGTGTAAATCCAGGAAGTGAACAGGCAGCAGCTTCAGCTGCCCACAGTTATACTGGATGCAGCCAGACTCAGTGGAGGGAGATTTCTGCAGCATACTTGGCAAGTACAGAATCACAGTATATATAAAATAATATGCAAAATGCAGTTCCTCTTTAAATAAGGCCCTGCTGCTAACCAGAAATATTGAGCTAGTAGGACAGTCAGCTGCAAAAAAATGAAATGCCAAAATTCAGGCCGGTGATAAGGGGATCAATGTGCCGATTATCAGCACAGACCCCCCCCCCCCCCCCCTCTGACAGGGAGAGCTGCTGATCGGCTCTCCCTGTCAGCGCGAACCGAGGAAAGCCATTTACCGGCACTTCCTGGTTCACGCGATGATCAGCTGTGATTGGTCACAGCTGATTACATGGTAAGAAGCCTCTGTCAGAGGCTTTTTACCACTATTGGAGATGCGGCGTGTCAGACTGTCACGCCGCACTCGCAATCGCAGTGCTGGGTGCATCCCGGCGGGCGCATCCTGACATGTTATCCTGCTGGACGTCATATGATGCCCAGTCAGTATAACAGAAACACTTCCCGCCCGTCAATCTGCTATAGGCCGGGCGGGAAGTGGTTAAGGTCGAATATTCCCTCACGGCAGTCTCAGCCTTGTCCCAGGGCATTGATGAAAACAGCACGTAAAGAATAAAGGTACCCCAAGTGTAGTAAACGTTATACTGTTACAGGTGCCTGGAGCATCCCAGAAAAATCCACCCCCGGGGCAGGCCTCTCATGTGACCCTTGCTTGGCGCCCAATAAAGAGGGAAACCTGGAAGACGTGATGACCACCTCAGCACCCTACCCTTGCAACACGCTAAAGAGGTATATACTACTTCCTCTATTACGGGTGGCTCGCATTGGGAATTATTGACAGTAGACAAGTGCAATTAGTTTAATTTAAATTCGACATATTCGTTAATTCGGAAACATCCAATTTAACGAAAGACCGTTTAACAAAATTTTTCGAAAAAAACATTTTTTCTAAAAGAACGAAAATCTGAAAACCTGAAAATTCGAAAATATGTAAAATTCGAAAGAACGAAAACCCGAAAATTTGAAAATCCGGAAATAGGAACGAGAACTGTAAAATTCGAAAGAACGAAAATAAGAACGAAAATTAGAAAAAACTAAAAACATTCTATTATAATTAACCACTTCAGCCCCGGAAGGATTTACCCCCTTAATGACCAAGCCATTTTTTGCGATACGGCACTGTTACTTTAACTGACGTTGTACCCAAACAAAATTGATGTTCTTTTTTTCCCACAAATAGAGCTTTCTTTTGGTGGTATTTGATCACCTCTGCTGTTTTATTTTTTTGCTCTATAAACAAAAAAGAGCAACAATTTAAAAAAAAAAACTATATTTTTTACTATATATTTTTTACTATATTAACTATATTAACTATTAACTATTTAACTATTAACTATTTAACTATTTAACTATTAACTATTTAACTATATTTTTTACTATAAAACATATTCAATAAAAATATGTAAAAATGTAAATTTCTTCATCAATTTAGGCCAATATGTATTCTGCTATATATTTTTGGTTAAAAAGATGCCAGTTAGTGTATATTGATTGGTTTGTACAAAAGTTATTGCGTCTACAAACGGGATAGATTTGGGGACTTTTTTTTTTAACTAGTAATGGCGGCGATCAGCGATTTTTTTTTTGCAGGACTGCGACATTGCAGCGGACCCTGCCACAGTATATGTGCGATGGGCGGTCCAGAAGTAGTTAAATTATTATTAGGTTTATTAACAATTATTATAGTTTTTTTTTTAATTATTATTATACTTTATTAATAAATAATAATAATAATAATAATAAATAAAACTATAATAATAGTTATAAAATATTAAATTATAGGTATTGGAATTTCCTTTCAAATTTGGCTGTTAGTGAACGTAACGAATACAAATTTATCCAAATTTACGAATTATCGAAAAATATCGAATACCGCATCTATACGAATGGAAGGTAATGAATTAAAATTTTTCTTGAATTTAAGAATGTATTTGAAATAACGAATATCGATCATAATGAATGATCCAAAAAAAATAAAAATAAAAAAAAAAAACGAATAAAATGAAAAGATAATTACATTTCGGCAGTGCACATGTTGAATTGACAGACCTGGTGACTTAAAGAATAAGTTCACCTTTGGGAACATGTTATATGTTCCATCTGTATTTAGGGTGAAACATGTCCCCACTGCTGTAACCTCATGGGGATCTGCTGCCTCTCCCCATACTAGCTGTCACTTTGAAACAGTGTGGCCGTGCAGGGCTCCACCCACACGGTCAGGGCATTCATTCACAGAACTTTTTGTATGAATGAACTACAAGTCCTGACATCCTTTGTGGCTGTTGAGCACTGTGGTAGTTCATTGAGTCTTTTTGTCAGTGTGTGCCTGGCTGTATGATGTAAGCTCCTTTTAACTATCCTTTATTTTTTTTAAATGGCCCCTCATTGGTCTCAGACAGTACAAAAGGTATGTAGGACCCTCTAGTTAGGTAGGTAGAGTGAGGATTTTTCAAGCAGAGTAGGAAAATGTAGGCAGGTCTAGGTGGCGGCTAGGCCTGTTTGTTTTTTATTCTGGGCTGGGAGTGGCCTAGGGTAGCAGCTGGTGACTCACAGGCAGCATCCCCAAGACCTCCCTCTTCTTTCCAGAAGGTTCTGGAGAGAGAGAAGGAGAGGGGAGGAGGTATTCTAAGGAGGCTTGACCGATCCCCAACTTGGATTAGCAGGGGGCAAGCCTCCTTAAATACCCAGGGTCAGCCCAGGCTGGGGAGGAGTTGTTGGGTGGAAGTGCTGGAGTGAGAGTGTGTGGATGCTTTCGGGGTCCATGGGGAGCTCCCCAGTCTGGGAGGGGGTTACCTTGGGCCTGGGCTCGGGTGCATCCAGGGGCAGAGAAGAGATCCTTGGAGGGAGGCACACGAGAGAGCAAGGAGAGGACAGCGGCAGAGAACACTGCTAAGAGACTCCGGGGAGGACAACTGGTCGCAGCCAAGAGGGCTGGTGAATGAAGCACAGTTGGGAGGACTGGAGAGGCATGCCTGAGAAAAACGGAAGTTTGCAGTTTGAGAGATGGGTGCAGAACCAGAAGAGTGGACTGTGGGAAGGGCAGAGGAAGGAGGTCATTGCAGCCCAGCTGGTTGGCAGGGCCTAAGAGAGCTATCTGGGATCAGGAGCACCAAGAACTTTCTACACTATAGGGGCCCGCAGTCCATGCCTGCAAAGGGCAAATTTCACAGAGGCCTTGCTGAGTTGGTGTCAGGCCTAACCATGTGGTGCTAGCTAGTCTTCAGGAATAGTAATAGTCTGCAGCAAGTGAAGTGCTGGAGGAAAAGTAACAGTCTGCAGTAAGTGAAGTGCTGGAGGAGTAACGTTATGCAGCAAGTGAAGTACTGGAGGAATAAAGGGAAAAGAGGTTTTAAGCAAGTGTTTGTGCTGGAGAGAAGACTAGAGTGTATATACCGGAGTGTATATAGAAGTCCCAAGCAAGCTGTACTGAATAATTGTGTGCATCCCACAACTATCCTTTACCCATTCAAGTTAATCCTCTCAATAAAAAAACAAAAAAACAAAGCTTATGGACTGTTCTATGTCTCTGAGTGACTGAGAGAGGGATGTCTGGCTGGGCAGGGTGTCAGGTGAACCACAGTAATCAGCAACCCCTACGGGGGCATGGCTACAGGTAAAATAAAAATAATTAAATGACAGTATAAAAATAATAGTCAACATTCGCATTCACATACATGCAAACTGAACTAAAGAAAAAAAAAAACAACTACAATACATGGTAATTTTGATGAAATCAAGTCAAAATCAATTTTGGAAAAAGTTTAGAACCTCCATCAGGGTCTTGTTGTCCAACCCAGTATAGGTTCTACCTACCCATTCAAGTGCTTTTTAGAGGTCTATTTTAAAACTTTGAGGCTGGGTTCACACACGCGGGTTTCTCCGCATCCAATTTGCATGACAGAGGAGTGTGACCGGCTCTCAATTGAGCCTGTTGACACAGCAGCGGTGCAGCTAAGGTCCGCATTTAAAAAAGGGTCCTGTGCATCTTTGGTTTCCGATTCAGGTGCAAATTCAGGCAAAAATTCGGACCTGATTCGCACTTGAATCGGTGAACTGGGACACACCGGACCCCATGCTGTGATATTGTAACGCAGATAAATAAAAATTACAAAAAAAAATAAGTAAATAACTAAAAAAACATCAGTGTGCATAGCCCAACCTTTCACTATCTTTTAATCCTGGAGGAACCTTTGAAATGATGTTCAGGCCTCGAGGAACCCCTGTTAAAAATTATTATATCTACAGCTCATAGTACATTAGCATGATTACTATGTTGTAGAAGGTTTTAAATAAAAGAAACAAGAATGTGCCCTACCTTGAGTGTTTGACACCCAAGGCAGATAAATGTTTTTTCACACTCAGGCTCTGCATAGGACTAAATCATTTTCAGTAATAACCTTGAATGAAAATGAACAATAATAAAACAGAATTACAGATTGTGAAAATTGTTGTGTCCCCTAACACTAGTTGTCTGTGCTGAAGTAACTTTTTACTTTGGTGGTAGGTCAGTGGAAATCTGCCAGTTGGAAAATCAAATTACCACTGCTCAAGAAACCTCTAGTAACCTCAAGTGGAACCCTAGCTGAGAAAGGAAGGCCAGAAGCAGAATTTTTAAACAAGCGTAGGGCAGATATGACAGGGTGAATGAACGGGGGTGGGGGAGGGGGGGTCAGCATTGTAAATGGTTACAAAAATGGCCATAAAATTAAAAGGGTCAGAAAACCTACTGGACTGGTAGTGGCAAAAAGTTGGGAGGGGTCTCAGGACTTTAGGGAGGACCTCAAAGGTTCTGTTGGTGTGTATCAGAAGAAGAAGTAACGTACCACCCATCCTCCCTGTTTTTTGTGTCTGGTTCTGTGGTCATCATGGCATTCTGGTGGTTGATGGTCTTTGGAGGAGGTGAAATTTGGGACTAATAGAATGGTTCGGGACCCATCGGTGGTATGGTGTCCTCGGGTGCATTCCTGTTAATAACAAGGGGTTATGGAGTGAGGATTGTCTCCGAGCAGGTGTGTTACAACTGGGGGCATAGTATAAGCAAATGTCTTCTGCAGTGAAATAATTGGATGTTTTTGGTGCTTTTGAAGACCAGAAAGCTTTTTTTGTTTGTTTCTGTTTTAAGGAATGCTGTGTTAAGTAATTTTATTTGTTAATAAAAGGCTGTGATAGTCATTTTGACTTTAAACGTTGGTGTGGTCTCTTTTGTTGTATGGGTTGAATCTAAGGGAAATGGTTTAGCAAGCATTGGTTAAAGTTGTGGGAGCTTTTCTACACCAGTCAAGGCTAAACTAGTCTTCTGTACAGTATCTTGTTTTTCCACAGAAAAAAAATAGCATTTTAAGACACCCGTTATTTTAGCAAAAAATAAAATCTCTTCTTTAAGTTCCATAGCACTTACATTATTGGAGTTTTCTAACATATATCTCCTTTTCTATTTTCTTTTCTCCAGTTTTTATTCCTTGTTGCTTTGAAATTCACTTGACCCTTTGACCGCGGCCCCCATTAATGTCTCAGTTACAAAATTGTTTCAGTATATATATATATATGTTTTTGGATCTTGTCATCCGCATGGCGAGCTTCTATATCTAGAGGAACTGGATGTGTTCTCAGACACACAAATATTACATTTGTAATAGACTTACAGCTCTTATTGAATTAGAAACCCTTGTGGGCTTTTGTAAAAGGAAAAAAGTGCAAACGGAGGTACTGTGCTTGTTTTGCATGAAATAGAACCTCTGGCAATGGTATTGTCATATATAAAATAAAGTAGAAAGAACTCTTTACAAAACAGTAGAAACTATTGTGTAACAACAAGGGGTACTGTCGGGGCAACTGCCCTGAATCCATGAGGTCATGGGGTCCAATCTTAACTCCATCTTATTTAGCAGCTGTTCTTCGTGTTACATTCCATTGACACACTTTTGCTATTTCTTGTTTGATCCAATATTGGGTTCCAATTGTATTAAAAATTAGCAACATAAGACAGATTTTTTTTTTCAGAGACCCCTGGCACTGTGCCTGATGGAAATTCTGTCTGTATTTAAAGAGCTAAATGGAACAGTCAGAGCTATTTGTGTGACAGAGAGAGGTTCAGTTTGAATAATGTGTCAAGGTGCTGATTATTTTTAGCTAAACTTGTAAGAGAGCCTTCGTGGTTGGCTGTATTTGGCGCCAAGAGCACAAGTCCCCACCCCTGCCCCTTTCCTGATAGAACACTACCTCTCCTGCTGAGGCCAAACCCTCCGCCATCATGTGCCCCACTCCATGCCAGAGTCCTCCACATGATCAGCTGTTGACCTTTACATCCCCAAAGGAAGGAATGTCCACACGGAAAAATAGTTTTGCTGCACTTTACTGGAATATAGGAAATGGAATAACAGTCACATCACTAGGACATACATTCCGGAGTCACCTGATATTGCACAGCCAATCACATTTAGTGCACAGTCCACAGTAGTCACATGTTAAACCTATATGCAGCTCCTCAGCAGTCTCATACCCAGGGTCATTAGTACTCCATGACTGTGCTCTCTATAGTCACCTCACCACTACTTACACCTCTCCCGGGGCCCTCCAGGGAAGTAGCCTCAAACAGGGAACTCTTGGCCTGGCCTGAAAGGCCTTTTGCAATCCGCCCTAGCTTCCGCCTCTATACGGGACAGAGAGGCTACAGCTGAATCTTCCTAAGTGCAGGTCTACTCCTCCCATCCTGTCCAGGGACTATGTGTGCTGGTTAAATCCACACAGGTGTGGGGTGTTTAGTTCCCATGCCCCAAGTGCTCCTAGGGCTCCTACCCCAAGTGCTCCTCCTCCCACATGCCCCGTTATAGTGTAGTTGTTGGCAAGTGTGGATGGGTCGGGGTGTTTTTTGTTTGAGTGGGTGGGGATGCATCGTTCAATGTAATGTACATGGATCTGCATTGCTTGATGGCATGATTGATGATGTAGTTACACTGTGGGACATTTTAGGTATTTATTTTAATCAAGGGCTTGTCAAAAAGTATGTGTGTTTTTATTTACTATTTACATTTTGTTTTTATGAATGAGTATGAGTACTATGTACCCTTTACTCAATCATATGAGGGGTGGTTTCTGAGGACCCCTTTATTTTTAAAGGGGACTTCCAGATTCTAATAAGCCCCTTGCCCGCAGACTATCACAACCACCCTGTTAGGGTGTGGGGAGGAGGCCCTTGTCCTCCTCATGTTGAGGGAAGCTGGTTCGGTATGGTTCAGGAGGGGATGTGCACACACCTTCCCCCAAAATCCATACCCCTACCCCCATGCCATTTGTTTGATGATCCCTTACTTATTAGACTAGAAATAGCCATTACTATTTTTTGATGTTTGGCTCCCAGTTACTTTAATGGGGTTCAGATTCGGTACCCGTACTTAAGTAATGTTTAGCAAACCTGACCCAAACCAAATTCAAGTAAATTAATTTCATTACTAGTAACAAGGTACACAGTGGGGTTTTACCAACGCTTGCTTCAGATGCAGTTTGTGGGCAACATCTAGATCTACTAGATACTATCTTCAGTTTAGTCAATTAGCTTCTTACAGCAAAGTGAGATTATGGTCCGGTATGACTATGGTTTTTAAGACTTTATTGATTGTCATTGTATGTTTTCATGTATTTCCACAAACAGCTGCTGCCCCTACAATTAATTATCTGGCTTCATGGACTTCTTTTGATCCTCCTGTTGTCTGATGCTTTGGTTTTTCTATTCCGTAGTGCTCTTCACTTTCTAGTGCTCAGATGTTACTATGAAATTAATTATATTTTGGGTTTATGTTTTTTTTAACGGTTATAGGTTTATCTGCCAACACATTTTATTCTTGCTTAAGGAGATCACATCTCCTTATGTATATTTATTTCTAATTAAGGCAATCTAATTTAATGTAATAACAAAAACAGGCAACACATTTAATAAGTTATTGCACATTCATAATTTTTATAGCTTTATCGATATTGATTTGCTGACTTCATGCAATTTCAGAGTGGTTTTACCTGGGAAATGGGGTGGTGGAAGATATTCTACTTATGGTAAACTGTTACGTGTACATACAGTCAGGTCCATAAATATTGGGACATCGACACAATTCTAATCTTTTTGGCTCTATACACCACCACAATGGATTTGAAATGAAACAAACAAGATGTGCTTTAACTGCAGATTTTCAGCTTTAATTTGAGGGTATTTACATCCAAATCAGGTGAACGGTGTAGGAATTACAACAGTTTGTATATGTGCCTTCCACTTTTTAAGGGACCAAAAGTAATGGGACAATTGGCTGCTCAGCTGTTCCATGGTCGGGTGTGTGTTATTCCCTCATTATCCCATTTACAAGGAGCAGATAAGAGGTCCAGAGTTCATTTCAAGTGTGCTATTTACATTTGGAATCTGTTGCTGTATCGTATGGATACTGTATATGTGCAGGAAAAGATCTGGACAGCCGCACTCAGGCATACAAATGGAATCTACGTTATTCAAAAATGTGGCATAAAATTAGTACATGACACCGCTGGAGCAATACAGGTTTAAGCGCTAACGCGTTTCACGCTCTCACAGAGCGCTTACTCATAGCTAGCTTACATAAGAGTGATAACCACTTTTATACATAAGACATGTATATCACATGACCCAGCATTAATGAGATAATGCCGGGCAGCTGGCAATTTGGCTGCATGAGATCTTGGTACTGATGCAGCCGGGTTAATAACATGCAGTGGAATCACATCTGATACAAATATAGAGTGTGAGAGAACAAGTATCCCTGAATGAACTAGTGAATAAGAAATATATCAAGAAATATATATAAAAAAATATATAAAAAAGGAAAGTGACTCACTCATGTGGATCACTTGTTGTTGGAGTAGAACTGTGACAAACTTTAAAGTGCAATGGTAAAATTGTTGTGTGAAAACATGTATATGTATGTAAAATGTGACCAACATAGGGCCAAAAATATCTAAATAAATCTTTGGTGTAAACCCAGTGTGAACGCATCTATGTGAAGTATGTAAGTAAATAAATAAATAGTTACACAAGTGTACCGAAGGCTTTTGTGTCATTTGTTGAGCCTGACGGACCTTTATGCTTTATACATGTAAAAACGATTGGTTAATGCATATGATTGCAATATAATACAGCAACTTGGTCCTATAGGGACATGTGTGTATATATACAATTTATAGTGTACGGTGATATAAACTATTTATAAAATATAGAGTGCAATAGACAAAAATTAAATAAATTAATATTTATTTCTAATATTAAGCATATATGTAAAAAACATATATAATAAAAATAAAAACTGTGACACCATGTACTGAACTAAATATAAAGAAGAAAAGAAAAGAAAACAGATGCCTTGTGAAATATGTATAGAAACTAAGCAATGTTCAAAAGGCCATTGTGGTGGAGAACAGAATTGCGGTTAGCCTCCGCACTAGCTCAGTAAAACCCGACTGACTGCACCAAGACCTCAAGCAATAAATATACACATAAACATTATACAATCGGTCTGTGCATGTATGGTCTTCAAGCACCAATCACGGGGTCTAAAAACAAAGAACAAAAAGCATAAACCACAAACCCAGCAAATATCAACGCTCTCATGACACTAGTTTATGTATATGCTAATGCAAATAGTTTCTCATAACATTAAATGCGCTCTTCTTTTCTTTTCCTTCCTTGGGCTTGAAGCTCAAGGCTATTAGATATTTTGTCGCACGATAAAAATTGCTACACGGTTAAACTATTTAAAAAAAATATTAATAGAAAATATGTGGAATTAATTGAATAGGACTTAACTTCCAAGTCTACATTGTTACTACCCTGTTATAAAGTGTGGTAATAAAAGTAAAACATAAGTGGACAAATGAGTAAATATATGGGACTTTTCCACACCTAAACAGGCCAGAACTCTCTGGGATGATATTAAATATAAATCATAAAGGTGGCAATATCTCATGTTTTGTGGCTGGACTATGATATGCAACCAAGGTGTTCTAATTTTTACGGGGCTGCCGCTAAAGGACAACAATTTGTTAGATCCATAGCAAAAAAGAAGAAATTTGGAGATGCGAGGACAAGGAAACAGATTCATCACGGTAATTTTATAGATTATATATCCATCCACCTATAAATATGTGCGTGATTACTGAACCATCCACATGTGTAGATGACAAAGTAAAGTAAAACATGAATAATAAAAAAAAAATCATATGGATACTGTATACAGACATCAATGCTGTTAGTCACCTTGCTGACACCTGTAGTGCCACAGGACACAAGGCCATTTAGATACAGAGACACTGTATTGTCCTTTCACCTTGCTGAGGAAGATCCTGCATTTCTTTACTTGATAATCTGGGTCAGTTGTGTTGTTTGGCTCTGCTTTTCAGGAGTTTAAGTGCACCAATGAGAGTGGCTAGCTGAAGATACAAAGCCTCATCTTTTCTCAAAAGCACTGAAGCTACTAGTGCCATCAGGGCTCTGTATATGTAGTGGGTGTGCGGGACAGTTTATCTGGGAACCTAAGCCATTAAATATTGATTTGAATACAGTGTTACAGTCGTTGGGCCTGTGGTGTCAGGAGACAGAAGAGAGAGGTCTGACAAAAAAATAGGGTCAGTCTTCTGCTCTCATTCTGCCTTGACTCATAGAGCCAAATTTGAGTAGAGTTGACCAATCTGATATATGAAGTGTCATATTATGATTTATTTGCCATTTAAGTGTGCCTCTGCTCTTGGGGACATTCTCAGGTTTGGAATCCCCTGAAAGCAGCCTGAATATAGTGTTGAGTTATATTGCTCTTTATCTCAGTTATTTCTCTCCAGTTGATTACTTGAGTATATACTTTTACTGTCTGTTACTTTTCCACAGAAATATTGCAGTAAAGACAATTTCTTTGTTTTATCATAACGTGTGTGTTTCTCATTGGTCCTTGCACGTACTCTATTGCCAGGTGTGCCAGAGGGGGCTGAGACTGGAATTGGGTTGAGAGGCAGAGTACAGAACCAAATATACTTCAGCCGCTCCTGCGGGGGTAGTACTACATGTGGTATTAGAAGGCACGTATGAAGTTGGCTGTTTGGTATGAGAAGACATGTATGAGGTTGGCTGTTTGGTATGAGGAGACATGTATGAGGTTGGCTGTTTGGTATGAGGAGACATGTATGAGGTTGGCTGTTTGGTATGAGGAGACATGTATGAAGAGACATGTATGAAGTTGGCTGTTTGGTATGAGAAGACATATATGAGGTTGGCTGTTTGGTGTGAGGAGACATGTATGAGGTTGGCTGTTTGGTATGAGGAGACATGTATGAGGTTGGCTGTTTGGTGTGAGGAGACATGTATGAGGTTGGCTGTTTGGTGTGAGGAGACATATATGAGGTTGGCTGTTTGGTGTGAGGAGACATGTATGAGGTTGGCTGTTTGGTGTGAGGAGACATGTATGAGGTTGGCTGTTTGGTGTGAGGAGACATGTATGAGGTTGGCTGTTTGGTGTGAGGAGACATATATGAGGTTGGCTGTTTGGTGTGAGAAGACATGTATGAGGTTGGCTGTTTGGTGTGAGGAGACATGTATGAGGTTGGCTGTTTGGTATGAGGAGACATGTATGAGGTTGGCTGTTTGGTATGAGGAGACATATATGAGGTTGGCTGTTTGGTATGAGGAGACATGTATGAGGTTGGCTGTTTGGTATGAGGAGACATGTATGAAGTTGGCTGTTTGGTATGAGAAGACATATATGAGGTTGGCTGTTTGGTGTGAGGAGACATGTATGAGGTTGACTGTTTGGTATGAGGAGACATGTATGAGGTTGGCTGTTTGGCTGTGAGGAGACATGTATGAGGTTGGCTGTTTGGTATGAGGAGACATGTATGAAGTTGGCTGTTTGGTATGAGAAGACATATATGAGGTTGGCTGTTTGGTATGAGGAGACATGTATGAGGTTGGCTGTTTGGTGTGAGGAGACATGTATGAGGTTGACTGTTTGGTATGAGGAGACATGTATGAGGTTGGCTGTTTGGTATGAGGAGACATGTATGAGGTTGGCTGTTTGGTATGAGGAGACATGTATGAGGTTGGCTGTTTGGTGTGAGGAGACATGTATGAGGTTGGCTGTTTGGTGTGAGGAGACATGTATGAGGTTGGCTGTTTGGTGTGAGGAGACATGTATGAGGTTGGCTGTTTGGTATGAGGAGACATGTATGAGGTTGGCTGTTTGGTGTGAGGAGACATGTATGAGGTTGGCTGTTTGGTATGAGGAGACATGTATTAAGTTGGCTGTTTGGTATGAGGAGACATGTATGAGGTTGGCTGTTTGGTATGAGGAGACATGTATGAGTTTGGCTGTTTGGTATGAGGAGACATGTATGAGGTTGGCTGTTTGGTATGAGGAGACATGTATGAGGTTGGCTGTTTGGTGTGAGGAGACATGTATGAGGTTGGCTGTTTGGTATGAGGAGACATGTATGAGGTTGGCTGTTTGGTATGAGGAGACATGTATGAGGTTGGCTGTTTGGTGTGAGGAGACATGTATGAGGTTGGCTGTTTGGTGTGAGGAGACATGTATGAGGTTGGCTGTTTGGTATGAGGAGACATGTATGAAGTTGGCTGTTTGGTATGAGAAGACATATATGAGGTTGGCTGTTTGGTATGAGGAGACATATATGAGGTTGGCTGTTTGGTGTGAGGAGACATGTATGAAGTTGGCTGTTTGGTATGAGGAGACATGTATGAGGTTGGCTGTTTGGTATGAGGAGACATGTATGAGGTTGGCTGTTTGGTGTGAGGAGACATGTATGAGGTTGGCTGTTTGGTATGAGGAGACATGTATGAGGTTGGCTGTTTGGTATGAGGAGACATGTATGAAGTTGGCTGTTTGGTATGAGAAGACATATATGAGGTTGGCTGTTTGGTGTGAGGAGACATGTATGAGGTTGACTGTTTGGTATGAGGAGACATGTATGAGGTTGGCTGTTTGGCTGTGAGGAGACATGTATGAGGTTGGCTGTTTGGTATGAGGAGACATGTATGAAGTTGGCTGTTTGGTATGAGAAGACATATATGAGGTTGGCTGTTTGGTATGAGGAGACATGTATGAGGTTGGCTGTTTGGTGTGAGGAGACATGTATGAGGTTGACTGTTTGGTATGAGGAGACATGTATGAGGTTGGCTGTTTGGTATGAGGAGACATGTATGAGGTTGGCTGTTTGGTATGAGGAGACATGTATGAGGTTGGCTGTTTGGTGTGAGGAGACATGTATGAGGTTGGCTGTTTGGTGTGAGGAGACATGTATGAGGTTGGCTGTTTGGTGTGAGGAGACATGTATGAGGTTGGCTGTTTGGTATGAGGAGACATGTATGAGGTTGGCTGTTTGGTGTGAGGAGACATGTATGAGGTTGGCTGTTTGGTATGAGGAGACATGTATTAAGTTGGCTGTTTGGTATGAGGAGACATGTATGAGGTTGGCTGTTTGGTATGAGGAGACATGTATGAGTTTGGCTGTTTGGTATGAGGAGACATGTATGAGGTTGGCTGTTTGGTATGAGGAGACATGTATGAGGTTGGCTGTTTGGTGTGAGGAGACATGTATGAGGTTGGCTGTTTGGTATGAGGAGACATGTATGAGGTTGGCTGTTTGGTATGAGGAGACATGTATGAGGTTGGCTGTTTGGTGTGAGGAGACATGTATGAGGTTGGCTGTTTGGTGTGAGGAGACATGTATGAGGTTGGCTGTTTGGTATGAGGAGACATGTATGAAGTTGGCTGTTTGGTATGAGAAGACATATATGAGGTTGGCTGTTTGGTATGAGGAGACATATATGAGGTTGGCTGTTTGGTGTGAGGAGACATGTATGAAGTTGGCTGTTTGGTATGAGGAGACATGTATGAGGTTGGCTGTTTGGTATGAGGAGACATGTATGAGGTTGGCTGTTTGGTGTGAGGAGACATGTATGAGGTTGGCTGTTTGGTATGAGGAGACATGTATGAGGTTGGCTGTTTGGTATGAGGAGACATGTATGAAGTTGGCTGTTTGGTATGAGGAGACATGTATGAGGTTGGCTGTTTGGTATGAGGAGACATGTATGAGGTTGGCTGTTTGGTGTGAGGAGACATGTATGAGGTTGGCTGTTTGGTATGAGGAGACATGTATGAGGTTGGCTGTTTGGTATGAGGAGACATGTATGAGGTTGGCTGTTTGGTGTGAGGAGACATGTATGAGGTTGGCTGTTTGGTATGAGGAGACATGTATGAAGTTGGCTGTTTGGTATGAGAAGACATATATGAGGTTGGCTGTTTGGTATGAGGAGACATATATGAGGTTGGCTGTTTGGTGTGAGGAGACATGTATGAAGTTGGCTGTTTGGTATGAGGAGACATGTATGAGGTTGGCTGTTTGGTATGAGGAGACATGTATGAGGTTGGCTGTTTGATATTAGGAAGCATGTATGAGGTTGTAATTGTTTTTATAATTTAAAAAATAAACATTTTTGAATTGTAATAAAAAAAGCCACAAAAGTGTTGGAATTAGCATGGCTTTGGGTCCTTTCTCTTAATATCTAATGTTATGTTCTAAGCTTACAAGTCGCCATTCTTGGCACATGAACAAGCCCAACATAGCAGAAAGGAAGCCATTTAAAGTTCAGAAGCCATTTAAAGTTCATTGTATTCTTGAAAATTTACTTGAGCTCTTCCTATTAACTCCAATGCATTTCAGCAAAATGTGAAATGTCACCAAAATCTTATCTCAGTTTTACTCGTCCCTAGTTACTAGGTGTCTGACCTTCATGGCATTAAGACTAAGCCCCACCAAGTGGCCAGCAATCTGTCTAATGAGAATGCCCTTCCTGGCCACTGAGATACTTTCTTTGGATGGGTGGTAGTATTTGGCCAGCATTTTACCTGGACCTTTGCTTTTAAACATTTGAAAATGGCTATCAGGGTCATTTGAAATTGTTTTCTGGGTAACATGTGGCAGTCTTATGCTCCATAGTAGGGTTGCACCAATACCGTTTTTTTACCAGTGAGCAAAATTACTGATACTTTTGGTCAATTACTTGCCGAAAATTGAGGACTGATACTTTTACGGTGCATTTTGAGCCCATACAAAATTAATAGGCTTCAAATGCACTACAAAGAATCCAATGCAATTTGAACAGGAATGAGGTGCGATTCCTGTTCAAATTGCTTGCGGTTTCCTGCACTACTCAGGCTGAATTCACTATGACAAGCCTGGGTTCACACAGGAGGGGTGGGGGAAACTGCATGTGATTCGTACAGGAATCGCACCACATTCCTGTTTAAATTGCATGAGATTCTTTGCAGTGCGATTTGAGCTCAGTGCTTTTGTATGGACTCAAATTGCAAAGCAAGAGTATCGGTTTTAGGTATCAGAGCATTTGTATGAGTACGAGTACTTGTGCAAATGCTCAGTATCGGTACCGGCACCGATACTGCTATCCTTATGAGTGCAACACTACTCCATAGCACGCATGTAACCCCTATTTCAAAGAATCCATCTGCCTTTAGCTCGGGCATGCAGACAGGAGAGTGTACATAGCTAAGTAAGCCTCTCTCTTCTTTCAGATGAAAGAAAAATTGACAACAAAGTGCAATGTATGAAATCATGTTGGCCTAGGCCAGAAACCAGGAAGCAACTGAAGAAGTGTAAAATGTATATATAAAAAAAAGGTTTAAAACATGTAAAATGTAATATACCTTTTATATAATTACTGTTGACTGAGAACATAAAGTTCCACTTTAAGCACTAAAACTTTGTGTTCCCCTGTCTTGCTTATAAAGCTACTGGTACTTGTTATTAAATACCTTAAACTGCGATTATATCATCTATTTACATGTTCCTGAGCTTCTCCACTCCCGAGTGCCCTCATTCTCGTTTATCTACTCTTCCATGACCTCCAGGCTAGGTACATAGGATACCCTGTGTCACGATATCCATCAATATATGTGCAGCATCGGTTGCTAGGGAGGGGGTTAAGTTCTCAAAACCCCCCTTACTACCAGCGCCTTCCATCACCTGCGCCAAGTCACCACCACTTCCTGCTGGCTGACTGCTTTAGCACCCAATATTATTCAGGTTATCCTTAACTACAATATAGCCACTTCTACTCCAATACACTTGCATGTTAGACCATTATAATGCTTCTTCACACTGTCTCTCCTTCACCCCTATTCTAAGCCCTGTTCCTTTAATATGCCATGCATAGTTACATAGTTACATAGTTACATAGTAGGTGAGGTTGAAAAAAGACACACGTCCATCAAGTCCAACCTATGTGTGTGATTATGTGTCAGTATTACATTACATATCCCTGTATGTTGCGGTCATTCAGGTGATTATCTAATAGTTTCTTGAAGCTATCAATGCTCCCCGCTGAGACCACCGCCTGTGGAAGGGAATTCCACATCCTTGCCGCTCTTACAGTAAAGAACCCTCTACGTAGTTTAAGGTTAAACCTCTTTTCTTCTAATTGTAATGAGTGGCCACGAGTCTTATTAAACTCTCTTCTGCTAAAAAGTTTTATCCCTATTGTGGGGTCACCAATACAGTATTTGTAAATTGAAATCATATCCCCTCTCAAGCGTCTCTTCTCCAGAGAGAATAAGTTCAGTGCTCGCAACCTTTCCTCATAACTAAGATCCTCCAGACCCTTTATTAGCTTTGTTGCCCTTCTTTGTACTCGCTCCATTTCCAGTACATCCTTCCTGAGGACTGGTGCCCAGAACTGGACAGCATACTCCAGGTGCGGCCGGACCAGAGTCCATGCACCCCTTGTTCAAGGGTCTTGAGACCAGGCACTTTTTTTAGAACTTTAAAACTTTTACTGGAAACTTGTGCAGATACAGATCAATATAAAACAGTTTCTCACAGATTCCTCTATACTTGGACTCTAGTTCATCCTATCTTCAGACTGCCCCTGTTCATACCTTCAAACAGAGCAAAGTCCTTAAGTACAGTCCATGGACCTGTCTTCGGTATCCCAACTGGGTACCCACCAAGAGGGAGCCCTTCAAAAGGTAAAGCAGAATTACATGTGGATGCAGTCCTCCTTCGCGATTCCTCATCCAAAGGACCCAACTTGGTCGCTTACCCTTGCATTTAGAGCGCCCCACAAGAGGACAGAGCCATGGACAAGCTGGCACCTTAACCCCCTTGCTGACTTCCAGGCAGCTTGATAGCCAAAACCCATTAATGATAAGTACTCAGTAAAAACAAAAATAGAACATAAGGAAGAACTTGGTAAAATAAGTGCTCTTCAAGTAGGCACCTGCCTACGGATGTTACAAGTAATGAAAAACAAGAACGGCTCCATTCTCGCTATTGACAAAAACATACCCATGTTTTCTCATTCTGAGCCTGACCTTTCTCTTACCGGCCTCCCACTTTTAAGTTGGCACTGGGAAAAATATAGATATGGCTTCTGATAAACTGCCAGTGTAGACCTTGGCAGACAATACTGGATCTGTAAGCACAGCCAACTGCCTTTTCCGACGAGGCTAGTATGTAATTGCAGACAGGAGATGTGCTGCGACTGGCAGTGAAAGTTGTTTGTGTTAAAGGAAATGTCCACTTGTTTTTTTCCCAGCTGATGATAACAAACACAAACATGTTTATTTTTCATGCTGCATTAAAAATGAAAACAAATTGTAAAATGCATTTACTTTTCCGAGCCGTTCAACAGTACAAAACCATTAATGTTTCATGAAAACACTGTTGTTATTCTCTGTCCCCGAAAAGTAAAATCCCAGGTATGGATATTTTTTGCATAGTTACACTGGAGCAGCTTGTACCAATGTAAGTATGTACATGCCATACCTCTGGGATCCCTGTGGAATCTGGAAGTCACAGTAGTGGGCACCTCTACTCCAGTGTTTTCCATTAGCTTCTGGGTCCCATGCTGCCCTTCTGAATTGTGAACACAGAACAGTGCTTTCTTGGCATGGGCACCATTCTGAGAACTTTTTGGATTTTATCAAAGAATGCAAACAAGATGGACAAGGTGGGGAGATGGCATCACAAGTTTCACCTTGTCCAATCAGAGAGCGATTTGCATTCATTGTTAATGATATCACCTAGAAAGCCTTGCAACTTTCTATACATCGGCTTGCCAGACCTGTCATTTCGGTGAGAGTGAAGCAGCGGGACAAGACTTGTATCAGCAGGCAGTTTTTTTTGTCTTTTCATTTTCAATGGTTATTCTGACAAAATGTTTTTTACTTATAAAGTTCCAGAGACATTTAATATTTAAAAGCTCTAGCTAAGACCTGCATGAAATGAAGTCAACAGCTCACTCATCCCCCTCTTTCCTCTTTTCTCTTGCTGTAAACAGTTTGTCAGACAAGATAATGGAAGCCAACGATATTTAGTGAAAACCGCAAATGCTACCTGCTAACTAGTTTTAAATTTTCCCAGATACTAATACGTAAAGAATTCTAAATATGTGTATCTTTATGATTGGTTAAATGAACCAGAAGTCTTCTTCTTATGCCCCGTACACACGGTCAGAATTTCTGACAGAAAAAGTCTGATGGGAGCTTTTCATCGTATATTCCGACCGTGTGTATGCCCAGGGCCATCTTTAATATTGATAGGACCCTGGGCAAAAAATTTCTTGGGCCCCCCCCCCCCATGCAATTTCACTCTCCACCTGCTCTGAGACATATGATAAATAGCAGCTAGACTTAAAATCAGTTTACTGTATCAGATCAGGCAGCAATTGCGATTGGTTGCCAGTGGTTACAGCATATCATTACCGCTTACTGACTGGTTGCTAGAGGTTACAACACACATTACGGCTCACTGATTAGTTGCTAGAGGTTACAGCAAATGATTTCTGCTTGTTAATTGGTTGCTAGAGATTACTGTACAGTATTACTGCTCACTGATTGGTTGCTAGAGGTTACAGCACATCATGTCCTTACTGCAGGGGGGCATGATATACATATGAATGCCACCTTTATTTACATATTAATGCCCCCGGCCGCAGTGCCGCCGCTATTTATATATGAATGACAGTTATTTACATGTAAACACAGGGTCTGCAGGTAAGTCATCTGTACACAATAAGGCAGAGTTGGGCAGCATTAGTACACTGAGATATTGGGGCACAGCACAGGACTAAAACTTCAAAGGACAAGGGAATTTAAACTGGGATAGTTGGCAAGTATGAGGCATCTGCTTTGGGCCCCACAACAATGACAGGGCTCAGGGCAGCTGCCCCTTTTGCCCTGCCTTAAAGACGGCCCTGTTTATGCCCCATCGGACTTTTTACGTCGTAAATTCAGACGGACTTAGAAAGAGAACATGTTCTATATTTTTCCGACGGAACAAATTCCAATCTGGAAAACCGCTCGTCTGTATGCTGTTCCGACGTACCAAAAATGACGCATGCTCTGAAGAACAGATACAAACCCACAAGCACAAACTGAAGAGCAGTAATGATGGGAAACGCACAAGTCTGAAAAGCGCGAGTCGTCTCTCACCAAACTTCTACTAACACGAGATAAACACGAGATTAGCAGAAGGAGCCCAAAGGGTGGCGCACTGGGTATTGAACCTCCGTTTTCTAGACCCTTCGTACGTGTTGTATGTCACCGCGTTCTTGATGGTTGGAATTTGGTGTGACCGTGTATATGCAAGACAGCTTGAGCGGAATTCTGTTGGAATTCTGTCGGAAAAATCTTTAGATTTTATTCCGACGGCAAAACCGGTCGTGTGTACAGGGCATTAGAGGAAATATGTATTTGTGACGCAATTGTTGATATACATGTATATGCTGGAAATGCCCATAAGAGACCACTTAGCATCCAGGAGTGAGTCGGTGCTGAGTCCTTTTGCTACCGAAATAAAAGGTTTGTTTTCCTGGAGTCTGTCTGGAGATCATTGCTGGTTTTCCCAGAACTGCTTTGCTGCTACAAGGCCAGGTTGATATTGGATAATTAGATACAAGGTGGAAGATAGCCGATTTCTCAGAAACACTGTAGAGAAGAGAGCAGTGGTCCCGTGCAACAAATTGGTTTAATTAGCCTGCTTGGCACCAACATTAGTGACAGATGCATGCACACATTCTTGCACACATGTTTGTGCACCTCTATACATGTACTGTATGTGTGACACTGTTCAGGTGTTCAGGCCCGTGCACAGATATTTGTTCCAATACACCATTCTGTATCCTGGCATGGCCTTCCTCACACTGAAGTATTAGAGTCAAAAGTAGGGTTTTACAGTCAACACATTTTGGGGGAGGCCATACAATGCTCCCTTTATCAGGGCTTAAAGAAAATGTGAAATCAGCTGGTGTGCAATCGAGGTTGTGATTTCAAAATTGTATATCTCACAGAACTCAGTCACATTCTGCAACTGGTTGGGGCTACGGCTACCATAGGTAAGTTGGATTCTAATACTTTGGTGTGGTACTTTGATTTTTGGACTCAGACATTGCATCCATCATTTTGTAAGCAGTGTGTCAAATTGTAGAGTTGCTAGTTGTTAGGCAGGAAAGTCCATGAGAACCAACCCATTGTTATCAACCAGCCCACGGAAGATGGTGGAGTGGCAGGTAGTATTTCTATTGATGGCTGCCCTCTCCCATTTCAGTAACAATTAAAACATTCTCTATGGAAACCCTCTTTATTTCATCGAGAGTCAAGGAAAAGTCAACACTTGAAGCAAGAAGAAAAAAATGTAAGTCGTCTCTAAGAATAAAGTGTGATCCTTCCTTTTCATAAATGTGTAATCGGTGTCATCACGCCAACATTCCTTTACTCTCTCTGACAGATGACAGATCGGTGATGTTTTGTTCTGAATTTTTTACTTTGTGGCTGTTATAACTTGGCAGTTTAATTGATGCTTAAGATATCAAGGGATGGCATCAGGTAACGCCCTCAGTGACATCTTGGATTGTTCATTAGTGGGGTAAGGTACCAGAAATAGTATCACTTCGTGACTGGTGATCCATCGGGGGTGGAAGTCATCACATTGGCAGTGGTAAGGTTACTACTTACTACTAGTTAAAGAAGTTTTATTCTGGTCAAGGCTAGAACACTTCAATTAAAGTCAACCTGCCACAGAGTATTATTTTTCTTCATAATTCTGCTTTTCAAGAAAAGGTTTTATAAAGGTACCTGGATGCATATGGGGATGTGCCTGGATTATCTTCTTTGTGGCCCAGGATCTGGTTCAGATGGGGACTTCAAAAGGGAACAGGAACAATGGGACTTCTCTTCATCCACCACCTGTTTTGTGTGTAAGGGATCATGTCACCATGTAAGGGCTTAGTCATAAATCATACATGGATTTATGAATGTGTCATATATGGGTATATTCATACATGAATTAAGCTTTGTATTATATAAGAATATACAAACATAATATGGTGGGTATAGGATAGTGTATATGAAGCCTTTTTTTTATTGTGTGGGTTCTTTTAGGTTGAACTGGATGGACTTTTTTCAACCAGATTAACTATCTCACAGCCAAATTCATAAATAGGTGAACTCTATGGGACTTTGGGACTTAGCAACATGGATAATATTTTAAAATTCCCACACCTTGGTCCCTATGTACAGACTTTATTGGCACATCACGAGACTACCATCAATAAAATTAAAAACAAATGTTTTATTATAGTCCAGTTAAAATATGAACAGTACTTTAAAAGATCAGGGCAGAAAATGTCCACCAATAAAATATTTGCATACACCCTCTGCTAGATTGGTACAAGATAGCCTGAAACTAATGTACACACTTATTGGAATTACAGTATACTGTATATCATACAAACGGGCTACTTCAACAAGTTTTGCAGACAGTTGCTTCATCAGGCAATTACAAGGCAGGGACAAACCATGCGTCTGGCGGGCGGACATAGAGGCATGAAAGAGGTCTCCGTCTTTACAAGTATGTTATATGGACCAACAGCATGGATCCCCAAAGGGAAAGATGTTATAAATAAATCTGGGACATTCTATGTAGATTCCCAACAAACAAAAAAGAGGAGACCGATAACATTATTCAATGTATGAGCTACCCAAAGTGAGAGGGTGCTATTTCCAAAGCAAAAAATGGTCCAAACACCAATTTCTCATATTCAAAAATGGTCGCTATATTGTCATGCATCCATTAGGGCCCATGAGGAGTAAGCCCGCTGGTCACTGTACAGGACAACAGGTATGGATCTTGGACAACAGATATATTCCCCCATTATTCGGGTTGTGGTCACTTTAAGGGAGAGTTCAAGGGACAGTTTTAGTTCTCAGGGGTTCAAACCCAAGGAGGGTGGGGGTAGTCTGGGCTAGTCTGGTCAGAAGGGATAGGGCAGATTTTAGCACTCTCTGGATTGGTAAGTCCTCAGTTGGGACAAAGAATTTGGAGGCTTTGAGACATTTTGGAGTGAGAAAGAGCTAACAAGCCCTGATTGCAGGGACTTTGGTCCTGAAAGTGTTAACCCACCAAGGAAGGCTTGAAACCACTTCAATAATGAACACTTTTACCCCCTTCCTGCCTAGGACAATTTTTAGCTTTCAGCGCTGTCATACTTTGAATGACAATTGTGCGGTCATGCAACACTGTATTCATATGAAATTTGTAGAATTTTTTTCACACAAATAGAGCTTCTTTTTGGTACAGTAGTATTTAAAAAAACAAAGGTTTTTTTTGGCTAAATACCGTAACTGAAAAAAAAAGGCCAAAAATTTTATAGCATTATATATTACAGATAATCTTTTTTCATCAACCCAAATCAGTGTATATTATTTAGTCTGTAGTAAAGTTATAATGTCCACAAACTATGGTGTATATCTGAAAATTGATCAATCCTGATGACCTCTCATTTTTTGAGGCCCAAAAATGCCAGGACAGTACGAATATCCCCCAAATGACCCCTTTTTTTGAAGTTGTCATTTTTTTTTTGTCACAATTTTTTGTAAAATGAAGACATTTAAAAAAAATGTTTGTTTCACAATATTTAAATTTTTTTTACCTCCTGTCACCAGTTCAGTACAGCGTCATCGTATAACTGGTGTGCTGGTGATCAGAGACACTGACTGGTAACAGTATGTAAAAAAAAAGTTTTTTTTACAATTTTTAAAAAGTGTTTACATATTGTCACCAGTGCAGTACAGTGACATCATATAACCGGTGTGGCAGTGATCAAGGACATTGACTGGTGACAGTATGTAAATCTTTTTTTCAATCCTTTAAATATTTTATTTTCTTTTTTATTGCATTTTTTTCCTTTTTTTCACAATTTTTTTTTCTTTTTTTTTTTACACACTATGATTGCTTATAGCTCTGAATTTTACAGCAACCATTTTTTCTGAATGAAAATCATTTATTATTTACTGTTGTGATTAGCTGTTATTAACCACAGCTAACCACATGGTAGAGATGAGCTGTGATTGGCCCTGTCTGTACCATGTGATCACTATTGATGACTAATCACAGAGCTCATCACAATAGTTCACAATGAATGGCATGAACCCAAGGCATTCATTATGTGCAATTGTCCTGTGATCTGCTGTGATTGGTCACAGCGATCACATGGTACCGGCAGCAGGCCGGTACAGTGATCTGTCATCGGTCTTCTCCGGTGGACACATCAGGATACAGATTACGCCTAAACGGGGCCCACGGGGCATGTCATATGACGTCTCCCCAGGATAGCAGGGCTGCCACTCGACAGTCATATTACAATAGGCTGGGCGGGAAGCAGTTTACCGCTTTGCGACCAGCCGCCGTCATTATACTGGGGCAGGTTGGCACGGCTGCACGAATCGCCGTAGATGTACCTCGGTTGCTTTAAGAGCGATAAGGGGTGCGCTAGAGCCAATGCACATGGCCGGCAGGCGCGATGTCTGCCGGCCACCCGCGATTGCTCCCCATAGAGCCAGAACGGGGATCTGCCTATGTAAACAGACAAATCCCCATTCTGACAGGGAGTAGAGAGAGATCTGCTGTTCCTAGTGATCAGGAACAGCAATCTCTCTCCTCCTCCAGTCAGTACACTCCCCCCCACAGTTAGAAACACCTCCCTAGAGAATCAATAAACCCCTTGATCGTCCCCTAGTGTTAACCCCTTCCCTGCCAGTGACATTTTTACAGTAATCAGTAATTTTTAGCTCTGATCACTGTATAAATGTCACTGGTCCCAAAAAAGTGTCTGATCGCAATATCGCAATAAAAATTACTGATTGCCGCCATTACTAGTAAAAAATAATTAAATAATGAAAATGCCATAAATCTATCCCCTATTTTGTAGACACTATAACTTTTGCACAAACCAATCAATATACGCTTATTGCGATTTATTTTTACCAAAAATATGTAGAAGAATACATATTGGCCTAAACTGATGAAGACATTTTTTTTTTTTTTTGGATATTTATTATAGCAAAAAGTAAAAAATATATATATTTTTTTCAAAATTGTCGCTTTTTTTTGTTTATAGCGCAAAAAAATAAAAAACGCAGAGGTGATCAAATACCACCAAAAGAAAGCTCTATTTGTGGGGACAAAAGGACAAATTTTGT
This sequence comes from Lithobates septentrionalis, assembly GCA_037952835.1. Taxonomy (NCBI): domain Eukaryota; kingdom Metazoa; phylum Chordata; class Amphibia; order Anura; family Ranidae; genus Lithobates; species Lithobates septentrionalis. The sequence continues at coordinate 463,078 of JBBDGP010001769.1, read as the reverse complement.
TTGGGTACAACGTCGCACGACCGCGCAATTGTCAGTTAATGTGGCGCAGTGCCGAATCGCAAAAAATAGCCTGGTCATTAAGGGGGAAAATCCTTCCGGGTCCTTACGTGGGTAAACACTCCCGCTGCCACTGTTGAATGCCATACAGTGTTTTTTTCATTTACATAATGCGCATATTAGTATCTGTGTGAAAAAAAAAATGGCCCTGGCAGCATAAAAGTTAATTATCATCATCCAGCAAATAGTGAATGATTCGTTTTGGCCGAGCTGACCTTTAAATAAACCTGCTAGTGGCTAGTATTAGGACCGCGAGCAGAAACTTTTGGCCCTTTCCCCCCTATCAATAACGCATCTCTTCAAGTACCTGATAAGGAAAAGACGTCCTCATAAACCAGACAGGGCACGCCATCCAGACACAAAGTATTTACATTAATTCACTCTGTCTGGAAACCAAAAGGACCTTCCCAAAGCCGACTACAAAGCATTCCAACCTGAGATGATTTCATTTTATTTATCTTTAATGAATAATAAACGGCAGAGTGCTATTGACTGGATAGGCTTTTAAATATTCCATCAGTTAAGGAACAAGAAAATCAATTATTAATAAACAGAAAGTGTGCATGTCGGGGGTAATCAGATTTTTCACAGGCATGTGTTGCTTCTAGTCAATTAACTTCCTCTGTAAGCTGACACTGCGAGGGTTAAAGAGAGACTACAAGGATAGGAATCCAGAAGGTGTCATTGCTGATTTTTTTTTTGTTTTTGTAAGGTTCTAGAAGGGTTTTTCATGCCGCTTAGATGCAAAACCATTGAACATTATATACAGCGGGGGGAAATAATTATTTGATCTCCTGCTGATTGTGTAAGTTTGCCCACTTATAAAGAAATGAAGGGTCTATAATTTTTATCATAGGTGTATTTTAAATGATAGAGACAGCATATCAACCATAAATCCAGAAAAAACACATGATACCAATGGTATAAATTGAGTTGCAGTTCAGTTGAGTAAAATAAGTATTTGATCCCCAAGCAAAACATGACTTAGTACTTGGTGGAGAAACCCTTGTTGGCAAGCACAGAGGTAAGACTTTTTTGTATTTGTTTACCAGGTTTGCACACATCTCAGGAGGGATTTTGGTCCACTCTTCTTTACAGATCTTCTCTAAATCCTTACGGTTTCTTGGCTGTCGTTTGGCAACTGAGGGAAGAAGGTTCTCAAAGATTTTTACAATACATGGCCCCGTCCATTGGCCCCTCAATGTGGCAAAGTAGGCCTGTATCTTTGCAGAGAAACAGCACCAAAGCATAACGTTTCCACCTCCATGCTTGACTGTAGGGATGGTGTTCTTAGGGTCATAGTCAGCATTTTTCTTCCTCCAAACACAGCGAGTCGCGTTAATGCCAAAGAGCTTAATTTTTGTCTCATCTGACCACAGTGTGCTAGAAGTGTAGTGGATAGCTTTTTGTTAGAATTGGTAAATTTCCAGGCTTGGCTGGCAGCCAGGTCTGGGTTTGTGTTTTGATCTGGGTTGGGAATGACTCAGGCAGAGCTGGGTGCCTCACAGGCAGCATCACCAACACCTCCCACTTCTTCCCAGAATGTTCTGGTGTCTTCTGGAAAAGAAGAAGGAGAGAAAAGATGGAGCTGCCTGGGGTATTCTGAGGAGCCCTGACAAATCCCCAACTTGGATTGGCAGGGGACAGGCCTCCCTAAATACCCAGGGTCAGCCCAGCTGGGGATCATTTGTTCGGGAGGAAGCTGGATATGGAGTGCTAGGCCTTTGTGGCCTTTAAGGGGGCTCCCCAGTCTGGGGGGGGTGACCTTGGGCCTGGACTCGGGTGTGGACGGGACCCTCTTACAACCCACAGAGGTGTCCTGGACAGCAGGCACAGGAAGAGCAAGAGAGGACAGTGGGAGAGAGTACTGCCAGGCAAGTCTCCAGGGAGGAATAACAGGTCTTAGCCAAGAGGGCTGGTGAGTGACACACAGTCAGGAGAGGACTGGGAAGGCAGGCCTGAGAGGACTGGGAGATTGCAGTCTGGGATGGGTGCAGAGCCAGTGAAGTGGACTGTGGTGGCACTGGCAGTGGAGAGCGGCAGCTGCAGCCAGGAGGGCTGTCAGTGCCTGAAGAGCTGGTACTGGGAGCAGCAGCCACGTGGACAGCTAGCACCAAGGACTACTGTATTTTTGCTACACCATAGGGGCCTACGGTCCCTGCCTCCAAAGGGCATTTCCTAAGGCCTGGCTGAGGCCTTAGGAAAATGCCCTTTTCCTAAGGAACTAAACCCCTGTTTTTAACGCAGACTGTTGGACAGGTTAATTTGGTCAGTTGGTCAGTTGGCAGACTGGTTGGTGAGTTGAGCTATGGAATGTTCTGTTTTTGTCTTTCATTTGATAGCCCTTCCATGTGCTCCTTGCTGTGAAGACCAGTTATAGGTGGGGGCAGGGGCCATTTGTTTGTTACTGGTGTAAATATGGTCCGAGGACACACTGTACACCTTTGCTGCCATTGTGCTCTTGCTGGGTGTCCAGTGTGCTCCTGTTCCTTTAAGGGGGATTGGGCTGCCTCCCACCTGCCCCCCCTCTATACATTTAATGCATGTGCTTCCATTGTGGAGACGCTTATAAATTCAGTAGCATTAGGACTGCAAGCATACACAGGGTGCCGTGAAGAGGCCTTGCAGCTTATGCATGCGTTTGCAAATGCGTGCTAACTAAACCCCTGTTTTTAATGTAGACTGTTGGACAGGTTAATGTGGTCAGTTGGCAGACTGGTTGGTGAGTTTAGCTATGGAATGTTCTGTTTTTATCTTTCTAATAAACGACTGGGCATCTCATAATTTCCCTATCCCCATCCAAGTTTATTCCCCTCAAAAAAAAACAAAAAAACATAAAAACAATTGCAAGGACTGTTTCATGCCTTTGGATGCTTGAAAAGTGTGTGCCTGATGGCAGGAGGCGGAGCCTAGCGGAGCAGACATGCATTGTTAGAGCTCCACACCGCTGAGGAGAGAAGAGAAGGACAAAGCGGAGCCTGCAGGCTCAAAAGGTATCCATTTGAACCTTTTTGCCCCAGGGAACAAACTGTGAAAGTTTGGGCAGGAAATATGGTACTGGGAGGAAACCGTGGCAGAAATAAAAATCACCTCACAAAGAGCTCACAGGCACTCACTGCAGCTGAAGCAGCTCCAGTCACCTCACAAGATACAGCATCAGGGCGCTCTCACAGACAGAAAATGTCACAGCAAGACTCTCCATTTGAGTCAGATACAGAACAAATCCTCTCACAAACTTCTCCACAAGACTCCTCAGCATCCCCAGTAATATTATTACAATTTGAAAAGATGCTTCATAAGGCTTTAAAACAAACCTCAGACCAAATAACAAAAAGCCTAACCAAAGAAATAAGAGAGCTGGGAAACCGCACCGCAGCCTTAGAAATAAAAATGGATGAAATTGAAATTACAACCCAAGAAAATATAACAGAATTGGAACAATTAAAAAAAGAGAATTTAATACTTCAAACTAAGCTCGAAGATTACGAAAATAGAGCCAGACGTTCAAACTTGCGCATAAGGGGAATACCTGAAACTGTGACAGACCTGCAATCTACTATTACTGCTCTATTACAAGAACTAAAGCCTGATATCCCTATTGAACGTTTAGAACTGGACAGAGTACACAGAGCCCTCACAGCCAAAAAGAAAGATGGACCCCCACGTGATATAATCACAAAATTTCATTATTACAGAACGAAAGAACAAATACTAATTGCTGTAAGAGAAAAAAAGGAACTTAATTTTCAAGGACACAATTATCAAATTTTTGCTGACCTATCCCAACTTACTATTACTAAAAGACGATCCATGAAACCCCAACTAATGGAACTGCAACGCCACAACATTATGTATCAATGGGGCTTCCCCTTTTCAGTCAGATTTAACTACCAAGGTACAATTTACAGAAGCAGATCAGCAGATGAACTACAACAAACCCTTTTAAAATTAAATCTGACAGAACCCACAAGCAGCAACTCTCCCACACGCAGAAGAATGGCATCATCTTCACCTTCAGGCAACACCCAGAAAATTTCAGAACAAAATGGGAATCATCATTCTCACAAAAGAGGCCGTTATGCCACATCATCCATGGACCAAGAAGATTCAATGGACTGACATCCTAATTCCTGATATCTCTTCATTTATTATACTAAGAGATGGTTCTCTATAAAAAACCTATATTTATAACTGAATGTAACTGCATTCTGATAGTCACACACTGTGTGGGATCATGTTACATTCCAGTTATATTTCTTATTACTTCTGATTCATATAGCCTTAGAATATATAAGTGAAATAAGGAAATTCTTGTTCAGTTATATATTATCAGGTAATAACAATAGATTTATTACTTTTTAGGACAAATATGTTCAATAATCCAGAAGTAATGGAAGCTTTTTCTTTCTTTTCTTAAAACAAATATATTATTACCTAACTAGTTCCTAGAACTATGTTTTTGTTTATTCTAATCTGAAGCAATACAACCTCAATTTTATGAGTTAACATATCTAAACAGTTACATATGAATAAAATATGTAATTGTTTACTCTAAAAGGACTAAAATCCCAAAATAATTCAAACTATCTTCATCAATACCAAAGTTATTAACAGTACCTTTCTAACTGAATTATTTAGCCTAGGGCAAGACTAACCATATACAACCACCCTGGAATAAATAATTTCAACAAAAACTATATTCTGCACTCCAATTAATGAAACATCATTTTGATGTCTTTTGACATAGCACTTCTCTCCTGTAAGCAGAAGATCCGTGTACCCCCATTAGCCCTCCTCATTCTCCCAACCATATTATGTGGGAGTGTGACGAAGGCACTTATTCCCCTGAGAGAGATATTTATTCTCTTTCACGGGTAAATTGTGATTACTTGCAAAAAATAATTTATACAATGTATCATCTAATCTCATATGTTTTTTGTTTACTCTTTACTCCAGAATTCACTGGTTTCTTTTCTATCTATTCATCTCTTCAGTCCACACAGGTTGATCTGCGCAGTCAGCTCTGCATAACAAAAAGTAAGTCAAAACTATTTGATCTATTGCCATGGCACCACTGAATATACTTTCCCTGAATGTTCAGGGAATAAATGTCCCTCAAAAAAGGACCAAAGCCTTCCGTACTTTCCATAACAAGAAGGCTCACATAGTATGCCTCCAAGAAACACACTTCACCAAAGATTCTACTCCAAAATATATTTCTCCTTTTTATCAACAAATTTACACGGCTTCTGCCTGTACCAAGCAAAGGGGAACTCTAATTGCATTTCACCGATCCACACCATTCACCTTATCATCAGAAATTAAAGACCCAGAAGGTAGATACCTGATACTCATGAGTTATATAATGGATACAGCAATCACGGTGATTTCCTACTACGCTCCTAACAAACAACCTACACCATTCCTCTCACACATATTACAAGTGATTAATACACACAAAATAGGAACAGTGATAATGTGTGGGGGTTCGAACCAGGTCCTCCTCCCATTTCTAGATAAATCACCTTTTACACCATCCAAAATAACCTCTAGATTACCTTTTTCTCAACTTCTTTCCAAATACAATCTGGTAGATTCGTGGAGAGAAAGTAACCCAATGAAAAAGAAATTCACTTATTTCTCGCACCCTCATCAAACCTTCACCAGAATAGATCATATTTTTCTAACAATAGGAATGATACCAGAAATTATTGCATCAGATATAATTCCGATTCCGTGGCCTGACCATAATGCAGTATACACTACTATAGCCTCAGCCATACCAAAAGCGCATGACCCAACGTGGTACTTACCGGACATAATGCTCAAACACCCACTACATCAGATGGTCATTGAACAAGCTTTAAAGGAATACATATCAATTAATAATACAACAGACAACTCCCCAATAACACTGTGGGAAGCTCATAAGCCTGTCTTGCGTGGTATAATACAAAGACAAATGGCACTATTTAAACGGGAACGCAAAAATCTAGCAAAAAAACTAGAACTCAATTTTAATGCAGCCTACATATCATTTCAAGATAATCCATCTCAGAGTACAAAATCTCATCTGGAAAAATCTAGATTGGAATACGATCTATTTCTCACTGAGTCAGTTGATAAATCCCTCAAACGCTCCAAACACAATTTCTACATGAATACAAACAAACCAGGTACATATTTGGCTCGGGCATTAAATTCAACTAACAAATCTTTCAAACCAATACGTTTGAAATTATCAAAAAATTTTTACACTTGTAATCCAGTTAAAATAGTCCATAAATTTCACTCACATCTCGCAACTTTATACAAGACAAACAATGAATTTAATCCTACAGAGGCTGAATCCTTCTTCTCAAAAATAACCTTACCTGAGTTATCTCAGAATCAAAAAAGCAGTTTGGATGAGCCTATAACTATAGATGAAGTTGCTAACGCCATAAAAGACCTAAAACTTAACAAAAGACCAGGCCCAGACGGCTACTCGGCTTTATACTATAAAACATTCTCAGAAATACTCTCTCCCATTCTCACTGAAACTTTTAACAAACTTCTAGATGGACATTCTTTTCGGCAAGAAACACTAATGGCAATTGTTTGTATGATCCCAAAACCCCTTTCTGATGATACTTCCTGTGTGAATTATCGGCCTAGCTCTCTGTTAAACCTCGATATTAAATTATTAGCAAAAATAATAGCAAAACGCCTCAATAGCATTATAGGAAAATTAATACATAGAGATCAAGTAGGCTTCATGCCAAATAGACAGGCAGGCGATAATATACACAGTGCAGTGTTATTGGCACATATTGCTAAAAAACGGAAAATCCCTTTATGTTTTCTATCTCTCGATATTAAGAGGGCATTATGCCCCAGTAGAAGGACGATGCTCCGAAACATGTCGGGTTGCTCACGCCATTAAATGACCTGTTACCACGCGATTTTATTTTATTTTACCTCTTGTGATCACATTTTACCTTATGAAGTGCACTGTTTAGCACTTTTCTCTCAGCTTTTAAATAAAGCTTCTCGTTTAAAACGGATTCATGCCCTATGTGGAGGTTTTTTCTTATCTCCCTTTATGAATGGGACCCTGCTGAGCCCCAACCACTTCTATCTCCAAACCCCTTCCATCTGAAAGGGAGACCCTGAGAGACCAGGAACCCCCATACCACCGTCCAACGATCCGGATCCTGGATGCGACTCATTGTGAGGACCCCTGCAGCTGGATATCGCTGGGATCGGTGTATCCCCCAAGCCTGTTTGACACTTCACTATACGGTGACTGTGTCCACCTTTTCCGGTAAGGTTATCCATTCCTACCAATTACAGTGTCCACTGTGTAATTAGAAGACCTACGTGCAGAGTGTCTCCCCATACAGAGTCCTCCTCGGCTCCCACTGTGCGTGGACGCACGACACCAGTTACGCCCATGAACCCTCATGTGTGTTTAGGACTATTTTACACCTATGGACTTTGTTTATAATTTGGTACACATTTGTTTTTCACTTCATGAGTATAGCTTCTCTCTTTAACACTCCTTCATAGATATTAATCGCAGATTTATATGCACCTTTGAGCGCTGCATGTTTTTTATCTCACATTTGACACAGTATCCTGGCAATATATGCAATATTCATTACAAAAATGGGGTTTTGGACCCCACTTTTTAACATGGATCAAAGCATTATATAATAAACCCAAAGCCTATATAAAATATGCTGGATACAAATCTGAAGCCTTTAATATCGAAAGAGGTACCCGACAGGGTTGCCCATTATCTCCCTTATTATTTGCCCTTATACTCGAACCCATGGCCCAATACATCAGAACAAACCAAACTATAACTGGCATTGAAGTAGGAGGTATTACACACAAACTATGTATATTTGCAGACGATATATTACTTTTTCTATCATCACCACAGGTCTCTGGTCCTAACTTAATACCAGCTCTTGATGGATTTGCAGCCCTATCCGGCCTTATGATTAATCCTAAGAAATGCCTAGTGCTTAATATTTCACTCACAAACATGGAATTGATCCCCGCTAGGGCTGCACTCCCATTCACATGGGCAGAAAAATCAATCCCATATCTTGGAATTCATTTAACAGCATCTCATTCTGACTTATTCTCAACCAATTATCCTCCTGTATTAAGACAGATCACAAATCTAATAAAACAATGGTCGCAACTTCCTTTATCCTGGATAGGGAAGATTAATGCAATCAAAATGACTATTCTACCCAAATTGCTTTATCTATTCAGAGTCCTCCCTATTCCAATTCCTTCCTATTTTTTGAGAATAGTACAAAAAAGACCAACTTCGTTTATATGGGGCTCTTCTAAACCACGTATACCTATACACACACTACATCTTCCCAAAAATAAAGGAGGCCTGGGATACCCTAATTTTACTAACTACTACAGAGCAGCACATTTGGCCAGTCTGTCCAAATACCATGCAAAACAGGAAATCCCATTATGGGTATTTATAGAGGCTTCAGAAAATGACCCTCTATTAATATCAAATTTATTATGGCTTGATCCTAAAGACCGCTTTAAAATTCATAATCCCATAACTAAACACTTCTTATCTCTCTGGGATAAACTAAAAACCAAATATCAGTTACAATCTCCACACAATCCTCTCCTTTCTTTTATCAGAAATCCGGCCTTTTATCCGGCATGGATCTACCCAAATTCTTTTAAAGCTTGGACAACATTAGGCATTCAGACACTAAATGACTTCATAGCATCTAAATCATTCCTTTCATTCCCATCGCTTAGAGAAAAATATGATCTACCAAACTCTGAGATATTTAGATATCTCCAAATCAAAAATTTCTATACACCATTCCTAAAGGGGGATACACCATTATCCCAATTATCCATTTTTGAATCAATCTGTACAAAAGATCCATTTGCTAAAGGTACAATTTCATCACTTTATAATCAATTATATGGAGTAGCAAATCTTAATAGACCCTCTTACGTTCAGAGGTGGGAGGAGGACCTGGGACGAACTTTAGAAGTCACGGACTGGTCTAACATATGGCTCACATCTAAGTCATCTTCACCCAACATCTTAGCACTGGAGACAAATTATAAAGTCCTAACTCGCTGGTACCTTGTACCCGCTAGAGTGGCAAAATATTCACCTAATACCTCAGCTCTTTGTTTTCGAGGATGCCCAGAAATAGGCACACATTTACACATATGGTGGACGTGCCCAGTAATCCAAACCTTCTGGAAGGAAGTCTTCGTGATTGCATCTAAAATATTTAAAAAAATAATACAACCAGATCCATATTTAACTTTACTTAATCTAAAACCGGAATGGTTAACACTCTCTCAATTCAAACTTATGATCCAACTAATAACGGCTGCAAAACAAACAGTGGCCAAGGCATGGAAATCTCCTACATTGGTACTAGCAGAAACAATTCACAGAATGAATAATACAATGTCCCATGCTAAGATGGTAGCCATCGATCAAAATCAAATTCCAAAATTTGAAAAACGTTGGCATCCTTGGATAAAACAACAGTTCCTGTCAAACTTCAATGACTCTGTCCTGTTGCCATGGTAACAGATTAAATGACTTACAGAGACACCCATTCTAAGGCTTCAAAGAGAACTAAAAAGAATAATAAACTGACGAGTGGGACAACCTTGTGGACCATACCTCTACCTTTCAACCCTTTTTCTTCTTTCTCTTTCCTTTTCTCCACCTTACGATTAAAGCTCATTATCAGAATTTATTTGACCTATATACACTCTACTTGTAAACAATATGTATAGTAGGTATAAATCATTTAAATACCTACAAAAGTAACTAAGGAAATTATATATATCTTTAATTTAGGTTTACGTGAACCCGATGTTTAATATTTGAAATTACATGATACCTATATAAACCCTACTGTAAAACAATGAGATTACTTTATAGATCCTTGTAAACTTACTTTATGTATCTTTATAACATTGTATACTCAATAAACTTCTTTTGACAAGGAAAAGTGTGTGCCTGGCCAGGCAGGGTGACAGACGGACTACAACACTCAGCAGCCCTTACGAGGTTACCGCTACACTATAAATTGAGTTGCAGTTCAGTGAGTAAAATAAGTACTTGAAAAAAAAAATAAGTACTTGACCAACCAACAATAATTCTGGCTCCTACAGACTGGCTACAGTATGTGCTCATGTGGTACACAGATTAGTCCTATCAATTTAAGAAGGTGCTCCTAAGGACAACTTGTTATGTGTGCATGAAAGACACCTGTCCACGGAATCTCTTTCTTCCATTCAAACCTCACCATCATGGGAAAGACCAAAGAGCTGTCAAAGGATGTCAGGGACAAGATTGTAGACCTGCACAAGGCTGGAATGGGTTACAAGACCATCAGCAAGAAGCTTGGTGAGAAGGAGACAACTGTTGGAGCGATTATTGGCACATGGAATACAAAATAACCATCAATCGTCCTCGGCCTGGAGCTCCATGCAAGAGTTTGCCTCATGGGATAAGGATGGTCATGGGAAAAGTGAAGGATCAGCCCAGAACTACACGGGAGGAGCTTGTAAATGATCTCAAGGCAGTTGGGACCACAGACAACAAACAAACCATTGGTAACACAATACGCCGCCATGGATTGAAATCCTGCAGCTCCCGCGAGGTCCCCCTCCTCAAGTAGGAACATGTACAGACCTGTCTAAAGTTTGCCAATGAACATCTAAAGCAGGGGTCTCAAAGTACCGGCCCGCGGGCCATTTGCGGCCCGCGGACCGGTTAAAAATGGCCCGCAGGCAGGGCCGATCCAGGACTAGAGGTCGACCGATATTTGGCCATTAGGCCGATATATAGCACTGGCCGCTGCTCTTCCTCCCTTCTCCACACTCAGCGCTTGATGCTTGTGTGAAACTGACACGTAACAGGAGGAGAGAGACAGAGGGATCTGTCAGATTTGAGGTTGATGTCGGGGGTGGGCGGGACCCGGCCAGGGTGGGCGGGACCCGGCTAATATCAAACACCAGCCAATGGGATCTGGGCGGGCAGCTACGTGTATGTGGCCCGCCCCTTTTCTTAAGCAGCCCAATCATTGGCTGGTGTTTGACAGCTGCTGGTCCCGCCCACCTCGGCCGGGTCCCGCCCACCCCTACATCAACCTCAATTCTGACAGATCCCTCTGTCTCTCTCCTCTGTGCTACGTGTCAGTTTCACACAAGCATCAAGCGCTGAGTGTGGACAGCTCCTTGTCAGTTTCACACACGGTTACACTCCGCTCAGTGTGAAACCTGCCAGTGCCACCTGCCTGTGCCAATCAGTGCCATCTGTCAGTGCCAGCTGCCAGTGCCACTGCCAATCAGTGCCACCTGCCAGTGCCAACCAGTCTGCCATTGCCACCTGCCACCTCCAACCAGTAACACCTGCCAGTGCCACCTGCCACCGCCAATCAGTGCCACCGCCAACCAGTGCCTGCCAGTGCCACCGCCAACCAGTGCCCCTGCCAATCAAAGCCACCTGCCAGTGCCACCTTCCGCCACCTGCCAGTGCCACGCCAATCAGTGCCACCTGCCAGTGCCAACCAGTGCTTGCCAGTGCCACCTGCCACCACCTGCCAGTGCCATGCCACTCAGTGCCACCTGCCAGTGCCACGCCAATCAGTGCCACCTGCCAGTGCCAATAGTGCCACCTGCCAGTTCCAAACCAGTGCCACCTGCCAGTTTCAAACCAGTGCCACTTGCCAATGCCTGCCAGTGCCACCTTCCAGTGCCACTGCCAATAAGTGCCACCTGCCAGTGCTATTGCCAATCAGTGCCACCTGCCAGTGCCATCTGTCAGTGCCAATCAGTGCACCCTCCAAACAGTGCAACGTGCCACCTGCCAGTGCCACCTGCCAGTGACAGACAGTGCCACCTGCCAGTGCCACCTGCCTAAGCCAACCAGTGCCACCTGCCACGGCCAACCCGTGCCATCTGTACTGAGGACATCAAGTGTGTGGTAGAGTGACAGGAGCAAGCAGGGAGGAGTGGAGTGGGTGAGGTTTTTTTTTTTTCAAATCGGCCTAAAATATAGGCCACAAAAATCGTCATCATATATCGGCCATCGGCCGCCCTGATTTCTAAATATTGGCATCGGCCAGAGAAAAATCCATATCGGTCGACCTCTATCCAGGATGTCTTTTTGAACTGCACCCAGGCACCACAGAGGGGGAGGTGCCAAAGAGCTTTACCTCTCCATCTCTTCTGTCCTCTCCGCTGCACGCTGCTGCAGCCCAGAGAGAGAACAGAGCTGAGAATGGAGCGGAGGAAGGATCCGCTCATCGATCCGCCCACCTAGGCATCGACGATCGACCAGAGCCCCAAACCAGGGTCCTGCTGCCACCTCAGGGCGGGAGATTGTGTTCTCTGGGTCCCCTGTCACTAGGCCTGTATGGAAGCCAGGAGGAGAGGACTCTGGAGGCAGATGATCCTGACTGCCAGGAGAGGTGAGTGAGCCATCACACTGAGGCAAAGTCCTTAGTAGGGTGACTGGGGTAGAAATTTGTGCAGTGTGGGGGGTATTTTATGCAGTGTGGAGGGTGATTGTGCAGTGTGGAGGGTAATTGTGTAGTGTGGGGGTAATTATGGAGTGTGTGGGGTATTTTATGGAGTGTGGGGGGTATTTTATGGAGTGTGGGGGGTATTTTGTGGAGTGTGGGGGGTATTTTATGGAGTGTGGGGCTATTTGTGCAGTGTGTGGCTATTTGTGCAGTGTGTGGCTATTTGTGCAGTGTGTGGCTATTTGTGCAGTGTGGGAGGGGTAATGCTGGGGGTTAATAATGCGTTTGCTGACACCAATGCTGGGTTAATAATGCGCTTACGGACACCAGTACTGGGTATAATGCGTTTGCTGACACCAGTGCTGGGGGTTAATAATGCGTTTGCTGACACCAGTGCTGGGTATAGTATAGTATAGTATTGCTGGTATAGTTCATTGCTTTTGAAGTTTTAAAAGTTTGCATGCGGCCCCCCATGGGATATGAAAATTGTCATGTGGCCCTCAGGCACTTTGAGTTTGAGACCCCTGATCTAAAGGATTCAGAGAAGGATTGGGAGAAAGCTGATGAGACCAACATTTAGCTCTTTGGCATTAACTTGACTCGCAGTGTTTGGAGGAATAAAAATGCTGACTATGACCCTAAGAACATCATCCCTACAATCAAGCACAGTGGTGGAAACATGATGCTTCGGGGCTGTTTCTCTGCTAAAGGTACAGGCCGACTTTGCTGCATTGAGGGACTAATGAACGTGGCCATGTTTTGTAAAATCTTGGATGAGAACCTTCTTCTTCCAACACGACAATGACCCAAAATATACAAGGGAACAAAGGAGTGGCTCAAGAAGAAACACATTAAGGTCATGGAGTAGCTTAGCCAGTCTCCAGACCTTAATCCTGTAGAAAATTTATGGAGGGAGCTGAAACTTTGAGTTGCCAAGCAACAGCCAAAAAACCTTAAGGATTTGGAGAAGATCTGTGAGGAACAATGAACCAAAATTCCTCCTAAAATGTGTGCAAACCTGGTCACCAACTACAAGAAACGTCTTCCCTCTGTGCTTGCCAACAAGGATTTCTCCACCAAGAACTAAGTCATGTTTTGCTTGGGGATCAAATACTTATATTACTCACTGAACTGCAACTCAATTTATAACATTTGTATCATGTTTTTTCTGGATTTTTGGTTGATATTCTGTCTCTACCATTTAAAATACACCTATGATAAAAATGATAGACCCTTCATTTTGTTTGTAAGTGGGCAAACTTACAAAATCTGCAGGGCATCAAATAATTATTTTCTCCACTGTATACGTATTGGCGTCGGCAAGTGGTTAAGCTCTGGGGGCAGATCGAAACGCATTGGGGCATTGCCTGGGCTGAGGCCGTCACATACTCTCTTACACTGGGTCTGCAGCGATGTGCGGCTTATGGGGCACTTTTCCTGGTTCACACTGATGTTTGGAGCCGAGACAAGCTCCATCCCTGGCTGGCACTCACGGCGATTGGCACTGGATTGGGGTCCTTTGGGGTCTGAGCGGCACCCACAGTTTTTTGCACTTGGTTCACACAAAGGGTAAATTTCTCCCATTGGGGACACAGACCGTAAAAAAAAAACTCCTTCTCTACTCTGAACAAATCTAGAAAAAAGTTGCGACTTTGGATACTTTTTAATCACATCCAGGCGTACTTCTAAATGATTAAATTGGATTGTGTATTTTCTTTAAGCAAGTACTGTAGATATAATCCAGTTTATATTTTTTTAATCACATTGTTTCCTGCAAGGCTTTACTCCTGCCTATTGTAATCTGTTCTTTCCTCTATTATTTTCCAGGGTACATTTGGAACGTATTGAGTGTATGCAGGTTAACTATGTAAATTGGTATAACTAACTGTATAACATCACATACATCAATAATGCAATTAAATCAATGGCATTATTCCCAGAAGCTTGCAAAAATATATAAACATGATTTTTTTTTTTGGTTATATGAATTCTATATTCTTTGTAATACTTTGCTATTTATCAGGTCAGCCAGGCAGATGATGCAGATATGATATAACATATCTTCTGGTTCATGGATATCATTTGCAATGTAATGGTTTCAGACTATTTTATATTTTTGTTTTGTTTTTTTGTTTTTTTTATGTTTTTTTTTTTTTTTGTTTTTTTAAATAGAGTCATTTTTATTGTGTCTGTGTCCCCATTGGGTATTTTCACTCTCTCCATTTGTCCTGGTGACTACTCTCATCAGGACAGAAAGTGATGGGAAACAACAAGATCTGAGGGTAATATAGGGACGCCTGAAGAGGGAATTGCTATTATTTTATATCGGTTTCCACTCACTTTTTGTGGCTTCTCTGGGACAGTGGCGACTGGTGCTCAATTGTCTCCCGCGACGCCCCCCCCCCCATCGCTCGATCGCTTGCCACTTTGCTTGCTCCCCCATCGCCCGCCAGGCCCCCCGCCAGCCAGTTACCCCATCCAGGTCGCGGCTTACCCCCTGCGTTTCTTCCAGAGTTCCAGCAGTTGTTTCTACTCCCAGTCAATCAGGACTTAGGACTTGTGGCCAATCAGGACTTAGGACTCGCGGCCAATCGGGTCTCAGGACCAACTTCCTGATTGGCTGGGAGGAGAAGCAGGAAGACAATAGAGAATATTCATTCGATATTGTCACACAACTGGGTGGGCTTGGGGCTCAGTGCGCTGCGCCCCAAGCCCACCCTTTTTGAAGCCAATTAGAGCCTCAGGCTCTAATCATGTGCTTCCAAAAAAAAGAAAAAAAAAAAAACATTGAAATGAATGCGTCCGGCACCCTGCATGTAGATTAGAGGCCGGGCGCATGGATCGAGGGGGCGGCACCCCTGCACCCTGTATGAGCGTCCGCCACTGCTCTGGGATAGGAAGTTAAGAGAAATCAATGGGACACAGATAGAAAAAAATGCACTGGCATTGGTTTTAACCATTCCATATTCCATTCCATAAAAAAAAATCTTTTACTGTACAATAAATTTATACATTTTCAACCACTTGCAGATCGCCCACCATACATTTACTGCGGCAGGGTGGAAGCTCTGTGCCAGATCACGTACCTTGCATGTGATCTGACACTTCCGGGTCTAGGGTCGCGCACGAGCGCCGTCTGTGACCCGCTCCTGCTGTGATTCTACATCCAGCAGCTGGTACTAGGGACTCGCTGTCCACCGGTACCCGCCGATAATACAAGCAGAACGACAATCTTCCTCTGTAAACAAAGCAGATTGTCATTCTGTCAGAAGGGAAGGCACTGATCCTGTGTTTCTGCTAAGCAGGAACACAGATCTTTGCCTTCCCCTAGTCAAAACACATCCCCCACAATTAGCAAGCACTTCCTACGAACACATTTAACCCTTTGATCGCCTCTGGTGTCAGCTCCTTCCCTGCCAGTGTCATTAGTACAGTGACAGTGCATATTTTTTAACACTGATCACTGTATTAGTGTTACTGGTCCTCAAAAAGTGTCAGTTAGGTGTCCGATTTGTCCGCCACAATATCGCAGTCCCGCTATAAAAAAAAATCCTATAGTTTGTAGATGTAAATCAATCAATATACGCTTATTAGGATTTTTTTACCAAAAATATGTAGCAGAATACATGTTGGCTTAAGTTGATGAAGAAATTTGATCTTTTTTCTTTTTTTTTCTTTTATATGTTTTATAGCAGAAACTAAAAAAAAAAAATATATATTTATATATATATATATTTTTTTTTTTCAAAATTATCAGCCTTTTTTGTTTATATAAAGAATAAAAACTGCAGTGGTAATCAAATACCACCATAAGAAAGCTCTATTTGTGGGAAAAAACCCCATAAATGTTATTTGGGTACAGCGTCGCACGACCGCACAATTGCCAGTTAAACAACAAAGTGTCGTAACGCAAAAAATGGCCTGGTCAGGAAGGGGTTAAAACCTTCCTGAGCTCAAGTGGTTCAACTCATGCTATATCTTTTTTGTTTACTGTTAAAATGGTTGTAAACCCTTACATATAACCATTCAGGTGACTGGCCTTAGGTGATACACATAGATGAAACAAATCCTCCTACATAAGTTGTACCTGTTTACTTGCAGTCTTTTCTTATCTACATCCATTCAAAGTCCAGAATTTATACAGCTTGTCTGAGCTTTCAGAAAGCAGGGGGCAGGGAGCAGAAGTTACACTCTGCAGAGGTCAGTGAGGAGAGCTCTGAGAGCTGATTGAAGAGAGGGCCACCCCCCCTTCCTTCATACAGGACACAGGAACAGAGATGAGGCTTTTAATCACAGGCTGTGTGCTGGAGCTCTCTCCTCTGTCTCCTTTTTTACCTCTTGGTGTCAGGAAAACGAGTAAGAAGTGATTCATGCTGATAGCAGAGGAGCGAGGCAGCAGACAGAAATGCTACTTAGTGTTCTTAATTGAGACAAGTACACACTATATATTTCATGTCTGAGGTTTACAACCACTTTAATATCATATTTTTTTTACAGTTTATCATATTTCATGTCTGAGGTTTACAACTACTTTAATAATAGATATTTTACAGTTAATCATCTAATGCAGCATGCATCTATGACACTGGTGTCACAGAGATGTGGGTTCAGCAGAAACTGTTTGCTTTCAGAATATCTCTCTCTAATTGAAACTCTATATTGATCTGTAAATAGAAGATAAAGAAGAGGGGGGGGGGTGGTAATAGGCGATTAGTCACCTCTTAACCTCATTAAATTTTGTGTAATTGTGAGCTTAAGCTACTGAGTTCTGTATGCAAAGTAGCTCATATTAGTCTGGTAAATGTGTGGAGTAAATAGCCTGGCTCACTAGAAATAAGTGAACATAAAATATTCATATACAACATTTCATGTTTGACAGCTGAAGTAAATGTAAACTCAGTCACTAGTTGTTAATAGTCCATGCTCTGATCTCTTCTTCCTGTTAATGACCCGAAAGAGACCTGTAGAACCTCACTATCGGGTCCTGGTGTCACTTTCCCCAACCAGTATGGCCAGGAAAGAAGCTAACGGAGCACAATCTGCATTCCAATCGTTTATTTGGAGGACAGGCGAGACATCGGGGGTCTTTTAGACCCCTGATGTCGCAGCAAGGAGAACCTGTCACTAAAAAAACCCAAAAAAAACTCACATAGGGGGCTTTTTGGCCCCTATGTGATATAAAAAAAAATTAGTAAAAAAGAAATATAAAAAAAAAAAACTGTAAAAATTGAAAGTCGGAGCAATAATTCTAGACTCAGTATTCACGGTTAAACTGTTACTAATCCCAGTACCAGGCATTCCCTAGATCTTATACCCCACAGTACATGGATAGCAAACATTTTTAGTAAATATGACCTGCTGAATACCTTTTCTCAGCAGCAGTATATAGCAGCCTTGTGACTTCTATCAGTGTCTGGTTAAAGCTTGTAGGGGGAGTTTTCATTCTCCTCTGCCTGGCCAATGAGGCTGCAGGACCCCTGACCCTCTGTCTGGACAGTGCTGACTGGCCCTGTACTGATCACATGCACCCTCCCAAGTAAAAAAAAAAAAAAAAACTCTCTACAGTAGCAATACACACCAAACTGAGCATGTGCAGAGTGACTCTAAAGGTATTGTACTATCAGGAGATGGAATGGGGACAGTGAAAGCAGGGGAGGATCAGAGAAGACAGGATCAAACAGCCATTTTACACAATGCAGATGATTGACCCCTTAGGTTCCACAGTGAGTAAAACAAGCATGCTTTACTGCATATACAGACTGATTTTACTGTTGTGGGTTTAGTAACACTTTAACTCTAAACTGATATAACTTGTAGTGGCTTTTAAAGAATCGCCTATGGAAATTATAGGGTACTGACATTTTTTATCCTATCAAAGGCGCAAGCAATTTTAAGGCTTGGTATGTTGGGTACATCTTATTCTCTAGGGCAGCGGTCCCCAACCTCTGCCTTCGCCTTGGTCAACATCCCAGCGATCCTGTTTAAGACTTGCTTTGCTGACATCCCTTCTGGCTCCCTGTCCTGCTTGCTATTCCACTACATTGATCCCTGACTTCTGGCTTGGCTGACTATCCTTTCTGGTTACTGAACTTTGGCTATGTTTTGATTACGAGATGATATGGGATCCTCCGCTCAAAGAGGAGCTTAAACCAGAGTGCTTGTGTCTCATTACCTTCAGGAAGAGAAGAGCCCCAGGTGCTGGCTAAATGCTGATGCAAGTAGAAGAGAACAAGAAGACCTGGACAGCCGCACACCGGAATTGATAAATCAGTCTTTTTATTCAAAATATAGGATCATGGGGTACACAACACGACTGTGGGGTGGTACAAAAATAGCTGACACGTTTCGCACTTACACCAAGTGCTTACTCATGAGTAAGCACATGGTGTAAGTGCGAAACACGTCAGGTATTTTTGTACCACCCCACAGTCGTGTTGTGTACCCCATGATCCTATATTTTGAATAAAAAGACTGATTTATCCATTCCGGTGTGCGGCTGTCCAGGTCTTCTTGTTCTCTTCTACTATGTTTTGACTACGTTTGTTCATTTTACATTTATTATTAAACAAGCGTGATTTAACCGTACTTCTGTCTCGTCCTGATTTCATGGTTTCTGACAAGCATGCTCCGCAGATGACAACAGCTGGTGTACACGATCTCAGGCTGCAGTGGGGACACAGAGAAGATGGGAGGGACAGCTGAAGGCAGGATCAACCAGGTATATTTCACTCTACACAAAACAAATGCTTTAGTGGGTTTGTGAGCATGCGCGTACCCTGTAATGATAGTCTGGGTTTAAATGACACATTAAAAGGATGATAAAATTCAGCTATACCCCTGATTTATTGTGTGGCTATTACCTATTCGGATTTGGGAGAAACATTTCAATTTTTGGGCAGGACGATTGTGGAAGGGTGCGGGATATAAATAATGATATAAAAAAAACTAGCATGTAGTTTGAATTACAGATGACAAAAAGCAATGTGACAGAATGCACACTACAAATATAGATTTATGGATTTTGTGACGTATATTTTTATGTGTTTAAAGCGGAGTTCCAGTCATATATATATTTTTTTTACATTAATCAGCAGCATTAAATCTAAATAACAACCTTTGGAGTCACTGGAGTCACTGGGCGAGCGTCGAGGGCTTCGTTGCCATCACATCGGGGGGCGGGCACTTCCAACGACGCTGACTGTTGTGATGGCAACATCTGAAGGTGTACGGCACCGCGCCATAGATACGGCGCATGCGCGAGAATGGGCGGTGCATGCTGGTCGTTCAGCTCCACCAGAGCCCGGAAGATAGTGCTTGTGGGCTTCATGTGCCCACAAGCACTATGGAAACTGCTATTAAACAGGAATATAAGTTATATTCCAATATGAAATTGGCAATCGAGCGCGGATTAATCAAACTAACATGAGTTATTGAAATAAACCTTCTAAAAAAAAAATAAAAATAAAAAGATATACATCCTAAAAAAAAAAAAAAAAAAAAATTTGAACAGTAGGAACTCCCCTTTAAGTATTTTTTTAGCAAGAAGGATAGTGGAGTACAGAATCACCCAAGCTGATTTGAAATTGATGATGATTTAATTGGGATTTGAAGGTGATAAAGGGCAGCACCTTGGAGGTAAGCCACATAAGAATTGGCAATTCCTATATAGCAATGATATAGATTGTATCACATTGTAAATAAGAGTGGAGTCCTTCTCTGCCAAGAAGTATCAAGTTCTCTATAATGGACCATTTCATTCAGAATTGATGTTTCAGTGATAGACAGATGCGGACTGGACCTCTAAAAGGCACAATGCTCTGTTATTCCTCTTTGTAATTTGCATAAAAAGAAGACTGTTCCTAAATTCTAAGGCTCCATGCACACTGAAGCTCATAAACGGACGTTTTTTGGGAGTTTGGGCGTTTTTTGTTTTTTTAACGGCCCATAAACTCCACTCTTTTTTATCCTATGTGTCCATCCACACATGGACGTTTTAGGATGTTCATCAGCAGTGGAGTTTATGGGCTGTTTTCTGAACGGCATAAAATCGCGTCCAGGAGACGTTTTTCTGAACACAAAAAACGCCAAACGCTCATAAACGCCAATAAACGTCGATAAATGATAAATACGGTGGCTCACTGGCATTTTTTAACGTTTTTGGATCCATTTAAAAAAAAAATTTCAAAGAAAAAAAAAAAAAAAAAAACTCTAAAGAACCACTAACTGCTATTGCAAAAACATTAAAAAATGTTGAAAGACTCACTGCAAAGCTACTGGCATTTTTATAACGTTATTTTAATGTCCAGTGTGCATGGAGCCTAAAATCGCGTTCAGGAGTCATTTTTCTGAGCACTAAAAAACGCCAACTGCTCATAAACGCTGATAAACGTTGATAAACGCTCAAAAACGTGGCTCACCAGCGTTTTTTAACATTTTTTGATCCATTAAAAAAAAAATCAAATAAAAAAAAACGCTAAATGCGGAAAAACACTAATAAAGCCATTAATAAACGGTATTGCAAAAACGTTAAAAAACGTTGAAAGACTCACTGCAAAGCTACTGGCGTTTGTATAACGCTATTTTAACGTCCAGTGTGCATGGAGCCTAAAATCGCGTTCAGGAGTCGTTTTTCTGAGCACTAAAAAACGCCAAACGCTGATAAGCGTTGATAAATGCTCAAAAACGTGGCTCACCAGCGTTTTTTTAAGGTTTTTGATCCATTGAAAAAAAAATGGGAAAAGAAACCCCCGCTAACGTTGAAAAACACTAAAAAACGCAAATAAACGCTGTCGCAAAAACGTTGAAAAACTCACTGCAAAGCTACTGCCGTTTTTATAACATTATTTTAACGTCCAGTGTGTATGGAGCCTAAGGGAGAGATTTACTAAAACTGCAGCACGCTGTATGTGGTTCAGCTATTCATAGTAACGAATCAGCTTCTAGGCTTTATTGTTAAAGCTTAACTGCTTGCTGACCATATATAGTACATATATGGCGGCAAGACGGCGAAATCACGTACAGGTATGGGACTTTGCACTTCCGGGCCTGGGGCGCGTACGCACGCCACCGGTGACTTGCTCCCGCTGTGATTGGACACAGATAAAGCTAGAATGTGCAACTCGTTTCATTATGAATTGGTTTTTCGCCAAAATTTGACAAATACGTTAATTTGGAAATATTCTAATTAACGAAAAACCCATTTAATGTTTTTACGAAAATTCATCAGTTCGAAAATTCGTCAATTCAAAAAGCCGAAAAAATCCAAAAAAAAAAAAAAATTCAAAAGAACGAAAATCCGAAAATAAGAACCAAAATTCGAAAACCCGAAAAATTTGAAAAGATAACTAACTAACAATAAAACAATAATAACTATTACTAACTATTAAATTATAGATATTGGGATTTCCTTTCAAATTTGGCTGTTTATGAACGCAATGAATACGAATTTCTCCAAATTTACGAATTATCCGAAATAACGAATGCCGCATCTAAACGAATGGAACGTAACTAATTAATATTAATAAATAATAATAATAATAAAAATGTTTTATTATTATGTATTATTAATTTGTTCGTTATTATTAATTCGTTATTTATTATTTTGGATTTTCTAATTTTCGGATTTTCTAATTTTCGGATTTTCTAATTTCCGAATTTCTGAGTTTTTGAATTTCCCAATTTTCGAATTTCCCAATTTTCGAATTTACGAATACCTCATCTAAACGAATGGAACATAATGAATTTCAAAGTTACGAATTTATTCGAAATATTGAATTTCAATCATAACGAATGACCCAAAAAACTAAAAAAAACAAAAAAAAAAACTGAATGAATGAAATGAAAACGAAAACAAACAAAATTTTTGACAGTACACATGTCTAGTGAAAGGGGGTGGGTCCCCCAGGACCCACCAATCGTTTTCGAGAGAAGCAGAAAGCCGGTCTGCCTAAGTGCCTATGTAAACAAGGCATATTGGCGTTCTGTCAGTAGGGAAGGTAGTATTCCTGTGTTTCTGCTAAGCAGGAACACGGATCTTTGCCTTCCCACAGTACAAACACCTCCCCCACAGTTAGAAAGCACACCCTAGGAACACATTTAACCCTGTGATCGCCCCTGAAGTTAACCCCTTCCCTGCCAGTGTCATTAGTACAGTGACAGTGCGTATTTTTAGC
Organism: Lithobates septentrionalis; assembly: GCA_037952835.1. Lineage (NCBI taxonomy): Eukaryota > Metazoa > Chordata > Amphibia > Anura > Ranidae > Lithobates > Lithobates septentrionalis. The sequence continues at coordinate 440,304 of JBBDGP010001769.1, read as the reverse complement.
ATTGATCGGTGTATTAGTGTCACTGGTCCCCAAAAAAGTGCCAAAAGTGTCACTTTGTTTCTGATTTGTCCACCACAATGTTGCAGTCCTGCTATAAGTCGCTGATCGCTACCATTACTAGTAAAAAAATAAATAAAAATTACATAAATATATCCCATAATTTGTAGACGCTATAACTTTTGCACAAACCAAACAATATACGCTTATTTTGTACCAAAAATATGTAGCAGAATACATACTGGCCTAAATTGATGAAAAAATTTGATTTTTTTACAGTTTTTTATTGGATATGTTTTATAGCAAAAAGTAAAAAATATAGTTCTTTTTTCAAAATTGTTGCTTTTTTTTTGTTTATAGCGCAAAAAAATAAAAAATGCAGAGGTGATCAAATACCACTAAAAGAAAGCTCTATTTGTGGTAAAAAAGGCACATCAATTTTATTTGGGTACAACATCACACGACCGCCCAGTGGTCAGTTAAAGTAATGCAGTGCCGTACCGCAAAAAATGGCCTGGTCAGGAAGGGGGGTAAATCTTCAAAAGGGCAAGTGGTTAAAGGATAGAATGGAAAAGTATAGAACCTATGTCTGTATAAACAGCATGCTAACAGTATTGTTTGCCCACTGAGCCAACTGCAGAACAAAACCCTAGTGCTGCGTACACACGATCGTTTTTCTCGTCAGAAAAAGATATGGCGGCTTTTCCGACGTGATTCCGCTCAAGTTAGCCTTGCATACACACGGTCACACAAAAGTTCTCTGAAATTACGACCGCCAAGAACGCGGTGACGTACAACACTACGACGAGCCTGCGTCAAATTGTTTCCGAGCATGCGTAGGAATTTTGCCCGTCGGAATTGCCACGGAATTGCCACAGACAATCGCATTTTCGGATAGGAACTTCTTCCGACCGAAAAATTGAGAGCATGCTCCCAATCTTTTGCTGGCTGGAATTCCTCCAGCAAAAGACCGATGGAGCATACACACAGTCGCATTTTCCAACAAAAAACTCTCAAGAGTCTTTTGCGGACCGAAATTCCGACCGTGTGTATGCGGCATAAGAAGGCAATACCCACACTTCAATGACCTTGAGAAAGCAACCACATCTCACTGACCTCTGGCCATGACACCATGATGGCTGATGTCATTCCCATACCTCTGCCACATTTTAACTTGAATTATCTGCTGCTCTGTCGGCTAATTGCCAGCTCCTATCTCTCCACAGTTACTCAGCTGTTGATGATATCCTCCCCGTCAGTCCTGCCTACTTAAGCCGTCCAGTCCAGAGGAGCTTTGCCTTCGCCTTGGTCAACATCACAGAGACGATCGCCTGTGTTCCTGTTTAAAGACTTTGCTGACATCCCTTCTGGCTCCAGATCCTGCTTGCTGTTTTACTACGTTGATCCCTGACTTCTGGCTCAGCTGACTATCTGTTCCGGTTGCTGAACTTTGGCTATGTTTGACTACGTTTGTTCTTTATACTTTTATTATTAAACAAGTGTGATTTAACTGTACTTCTGTCTCGGCCTGATTACATGGTTTCTGACAGTAATCCACTGTGAAATTTTGCATTGGTGCACCTTTCTGTAATAAAGACCGCTCACTACTGCTCTCTCTCCTTATGCAGGGTGACTGGTCTTGTCTCCACCCCCTCAGGCAGCCTGTAGTGGGTGGGGCATGTTGGGTCCCTCCCTCAGCCCTGCTGTCTGCACAGGCCAAGTATAGCATATGAATGATGTCACTTCGTCTTTTTCAAGGTAATATCTGGGTTTACAAAGGCATTTGGTGCATACAGATGTAGCGGGCACCTACTTTCATGTAGGTGACCTTTTTCTGTGTTCAGATTACAAAGTGCAGTTTCAGGTAAAATTTAGGCAGGCTTGTACTATTATAACAGGCCTGGTTGTTTATTTTGGAAACTGGGAGTGTCAGTGTAGTGCAGGGTGTGGCCACCTGTGTGTTTGGACCCAGAGATGCCTCCTCTTGCTTTCAGTGACATGGTTCTGGAAGAGAGGTTGGACTTGGGATTTGAGTGACAGGCAGCTTGTGTGTGAGTTCTGGCCAATCATTAATTTGTTTGGCAGGAGGCGGGACTCTCTAAAAGCTGGGGTCACATGGTGAGTAGGGCGTAGTCCAGTCTGGTGCCCAGAGAGGGGAGAGGTTCCCCCTGCGGGGAGCCAAACGGAGCCCCGACCCCACGGGGAGGGAGGGGGGACCGGGACCTGCAGAAAAGTTAATGACACCGGACCGCATGTAGTCGCTGGTGTCACTGGACGCCCCTGCGGGGAAGGGAGCGTGCCAGACTGGAGAGAAGGGATGGAGAAGCCATTTCAGAAGAAGTAGCAACTAAGCGGAAGACAACTGGGCGATCGATCGTTTATGAGTGGCACATGGACTGTGACTTTGGGTTCAACAATGCCCCGGGATTCCAATCAGTCAGGCGGGTGGAATTATTCAGAGTAATCTCTTGTTTAGCTCAACTTGGAAGTACCATTAAGACGGGAAGTAGTGGTAAAAAGGCAGCAGTAAAGCTCCTGGCACAAGTAGAGATACAGACTGTTCTTAAGCCCGGTTTCACACATGTGCGGTGCGAATTGAAGCTCAGGTTTCACTGGGGAGATAAAAATCTCCTGTTCAAAGGAATCTCTGCGTTTTAGCTCAGGATCAGTGAGCAGGGAGAGGGGGTGGGAGAGGGGGGGAGAGGGGGGAGGTGTAGTGAGGAGAAGTAGAAAATCCATGTTCAGAACGCAATGCATCTGCGAAGCGGTGTACGTCATCACGTACGAATCCGTCGGACTTTGGTTGATCGTGTGTAGGCAAGTCCGTTCATTCAGAAAGTCCGTCGAAAAGTCCGCCAGACCAAGTCTGCCGTAAAGTCTGCTCGTGTGTACACGGGGCATAAGTCTTTGCATAAGAAGGCGAAGAAAAGATTATGAAGCAGCAAAAGAGCATCTCAGAAAACCCTTCTCCTATCCCAGTTTGTTATATTAATAAAGCAAGAGAAAAGTACAAAATGGACTGTTTCTATTTCTATGGCCTGCGATGGGCTAGGTGGAAAAATGTGATTTACGGATATAATATCTAATCAGCAGCTCCTTCGGGGGTAAGTGCTTCACAGAGAGGATTTATTTCCTTTGTGGCTGTTGAAGAATATATTCCAATTAAAGTTGTTTTGTGTGAGATCAGCTTTAAATTTTGATTTACTTTGTGTATCTCTTCCAGATCTGTGCAGTAATCCAGTGTAAGACTTTCTGTAATAAAGACCGCTCACTACTGCTCTCTCTCCTTGTGCAGGGTGACTGGTCTTGTCTCCGCCCCCCTCCTGTAGTTTTCTGCAGGTAGCCTGTAGTAGGTGGGGCCTGTTGGGTCCCTCCCACAGCTCTGCTCTTTGCACAGGCTATGCACAGCACAGTGATGATGCTGCTACTTTTACAAGCTAATATCTGGGTTTGTAAAGGTTCTTTGCACACATAAAGTGCATTTTTATCTGTTGTGTTTATTATAATACCTATACATTAACCACTTCCCGCCTGTAGGACATCAAATGATGTCCTTAGGTTGAAGTGGTGCTATCTTGATGATGCCTGCAACTACTGGGCTCTCCCATGCAATTTGGAAGCCGGAGATCTGATCCAGGGGCGGTGCCAGATTACCATAGAGCTGGATGAAGACCGGTTGGTCCCTGACCATCTCTATGACCCTGGGAGGCCGGAAGCAACATCATAATTGGGGTTATTTACTAAAGGAAAATCCACTTTGCACTGCGAGTGCATTCAGGGGTGGATCCAGGGGGGGGGGGGGGCAATGGGGCAATTGCCTCCTCCGAGAAATGCAGGTGAGTGTCACTGTGAGAGAGACACCGGGCGGCTCTGTGAGTAAAAGAGCCGCCGGGCAGCTCCGTGAGAGAGAGAGCCGCTGGGCGGCTCCGTGAGTAAAAGAGCCGTCGGGCGGCTCCGTGAGAGAGAGAGCCGCTGGGCGGCTCCGTGAGTAAAAGAGCCGCCGGGCGTCTCCGTGAGAGAGAGAGCCGCTGGGCGGCTCCGTGAGTAAAGGAGCCGCCGGGCGGCTCCATAGGTGACAGAGCCACCGCTGACATGTGTTTGTGAGCGGCTGCTGGCCAATCAGGGAGCAGGCGGGCGGGGGAGCAGAGAGATGACATCATCTCTCACCGCCCGGCGCCCGCCCTGCATCCCTGCAGTTCCCCCCCATCATGCAGGCAGCTGCGGCACCAGAGAGATTACACCATCTCTCTGCTGCCTGTCTCTGGGACACAAGAGACCACCTTAGCAGGTGGCAAATGCCAATCTGCATCTGGTGACAGGCGACATGGCAAGTGACAATCTGCATCATGTGGCAGGCGACGTGGCAAGTGACATGCAAGTGACAATCCGCAACGTGGCAGGCGACGTGGCAAGTGACAATCTGCATCTGGTGACAGGCGACGTGGCAAGTGACAATCCGCAACATGTGGCAGGCGACGTGGCAAGTGACAATCTGCATCTGGTGACAGGCGACGTGGCAAGTGACAATCCGCAACATGTGGCAGGCGACGTGGCAAGTGACAATCTGCATCTGGTGACAGGCGACGTGGCAAGTGACAATCCGCAACATGTGGCAGGCGACGTGGCAAGAGACAATCTGCATCTGGTGACAGGCGACGTGGCAAGTGACAATCCGCAACATGTGGCAGGCAACGTGGCAAGTGACAATCTGCATCTGGTGACAGGTGACGTGGCAAGTGACAATCCGCAACATGTGGCAGGCGACGTGGCAAGTGACAATCTGCATCTGGTGACAGGTGACGTGGCAAGTTACAATCCGCAACATGTGGCAGGCGACGTGGCAAGTGACATGGCAAGTGACAATCCGCAACGTGGCAAGTGACAATCTGCATCTGGTGACAGGTGACGTGGCAAGTGACAATCCGCAACATGTGGCAGGCGACGTGGCAAGTGACAATATGCATCTAGTGACAGGTGACGTGGCAAGTGACACACTCGGGGCTCCCACTGATTCTGCATTATGGTGAGTTAAACTATTTAATTTTTTATAACAATGTAATAATAGTAATAATGCGCTTCAATCATCCTGACACCATAACAACCATGGTGCCGTGATGATTGAAGCGCCAACACCAGCCATTTCCCCGATAGATGTACCCCAAAAAAATATATTTTCTGGCAGTGCCCCTCCCGAGACTAGACTCTGGATCCGCCCCTGAGTGCATTTGACAGTGCAGTCGCTGTAGATCCGGGGGGGACATGGGAGGAAAATAAAAAACAGCATTTTAGCTTGCACATGATTGGATGATAAAATCAGCAGAGCTTCTACTCATTTCAGATCTAACCCTTAGATTTAGAGCAACTGCACTTTCAAGTGCACTTGCAGTGCAAAGTGGATTTGCCTTTTGTAAATAACCCCCAATGTCACTTTCGGCTCTGGCAGTGTTTTTTTCCCCTGGAAAGCAGAGATCAATGTTTATTTATTTTTTTTTTTGATTGCATGCTTTCCAGGGTAGAGGAGATATCTGGGGTCTTATTGACCTCAGATTTCTCCGTAAAGAGGACCTGTCATGCCTTATTCCTATTACAAGGGATGTTTACATTTATTTTTATTCCAATTACAAGGGAATAAAAGTGATAAATAAATAAATAAATAAATAAATAAATGTTTAACCACTTCAGCCCCGGAAGATTTTACCCCCTTCCTGACCAGAGCACTTTTTGCGATACGGCACTGCATTGCTTTAACTGACAATTGCGCGGTCGTGCGACGTTACACCCAAACAAAATTGACGTCCTTTTTTCCCCACAAATAGAGCTTTCTTTTGGTGGTATTTGATCACCTCTGCGGTTTTTATTTTTTGCGCTATAAACAAAAAAAGAGTGACAATTTTGAAAAAAAAAATATTTTTTACTTGTTGCTATAATAAATATAGCCCAAAAATATCTAATAAAACTAATTTTTTCCTCATTTTAGGCCAATATATATTCTTCTACATATTTTTAGTAAAAAAATCACAATAAGCGTACATTGATTGGTTTGCATAAAAGTTATAGCGTCTACAAAATAGGGGATAGTTTTATGGCATTTTATTATTATTATGCGATTTTTATCGTGACTGCGACATTATGGCGGACACATCGGACACTTTTGACACTATTTCGGGACCATTGTCATTCATACAGTGATCAGTACTATAAAAATGCACTGATTATTACTGTGTAAACGACACTGGCAGGTAAGGCGCTAACCACTAAGGGGCGATCAAGGGGTTAGGTGTGTCCTAAGGAGTGATTCTAACTGTGGGGGGGGGGGATGGGCTACAACCCACAAGACAGCGATCCCATGTCATGGCATGGAGCAGTAATCTCTGTCATGTCACAAGGCAGAACGGGGAAATGCCTTGTTTACATAGGCACTTCCCCTTTCTGCGGCTCCGTGACACAATCCCTGGGAGACGGTCATGCTGTACACGGTAGGCGTGCGTGCCCGCTAGCCCCGCCACCGCTGCCATTGTGTTGACGTATATCGGATGTGCAGTGGTTGGCAAATGGTTATTCCCGTCCCCTTGTGCTCTCATGCAGAAGCGAACGCATACATAGGTTTCACCCACATATGTAAACGACCTTTGCACCACACATGTGAGCTATCGCCACAAACATTAGAGCGCAATAATTCTAGCACTAGACCTCCTCTAACTCTAAACTGGTAGCCTGGCCTAATTTTGAACCACTTGCTTACTGGGCACTTAAACCCCCTTCCTGCCCAGACCAATTTTCAGCTTTCAGCACTGACGCATTTTGAATGACAATTGCGCGGTCATACAACACTGTACCCAAATGAAATTTTTTATCATTTTTTCCCACAAATAGAGCTTTCTTTTAGTGGTATTTAATCACAGCTGGGATTTTTATTTTTTGCTAAACAAACAAAAAAATATGGAAAATTTTTAAAAAAAAAAATCATATTTCATAGTTTGTTATAACATTTTGCAAACAGGTAATTTTTCTCCTTCATTAATATGCGCTGATGAGGCGGCACTGGTGGGCACTGATAGGCTGCTCTGATGGGCACGGATAGGCGCAGTTAAGACGGCACTGATAGGCACAGATAAGGCGGCACTGATGGGGACAGATAAGGTGGTACTGATGGGCACAGATAAGGCGGCACTGATGGCCACTGATGGGCCCTGATGGGTGGCACAAATGGGTGGCACGGATGGGCACTGATAGGTACCACTGATAGGTGGCACTGATGGGTGGCACTGATGGGCACTGATGGGCGGCATTGATGGGCACTGATGGACGGCACTAATGGGCACTTATGGGCACTGGTATGTGACACTGACGGGCACTGATAGGTGGCACTGATGTGCAGCACTGTTGTTGAACCACTGATGGGTGGCACTGTGGGCACTGATGGGTGGCACAGCTGGGCACTGGTAGGCGGCACTGCTGCCTATTGCTAGGTGACACTGGCAGGGGGCACAGGTGGGCACTGAGGATATGCAGCAGCTCGCCGTGATCGGGACTGATGTCCATCTCACTGCCGCCAATGATCGGCTGTCAGCATGAGGAGAAAAAATAGCCGATTACCGGCTATGTTGACATCACATGATCAGCTGTCATTGGCTGACACCTGATCACGTGTTAAAGGGTCAGGATTGACCCCTTACTCTGATCTATGATCAGGCGAGTCTCATAGACTCGCTGATCACAGAGTGTGCCGTGCACGCCCTGCAGGGGGCGCGCAGGCCGTTCGTGCACGGGATGATGTCAATGGACGTGGTCCCGGCAAAGTCATTCGGCTATAGCACGGATCTCAAGTGGTTAAAGCGTAGCCTATGGAGATTTTTAAGTACCAAAGTTTGGCGCCATTGCACGATTGTGCGCAATTTTAAAGTGTAACATGATAGGTATCTATCTATATATATATTACCTGGTGTAACATCATCTTTTTTTAGTTTACCAAAAAATTGAGTTATATATTGTGTTTTGTTTTTTGCATTAAAATTCATCAAAAGTGTAATTTTTTCCAAAGAAAATTGCGTTTGAAAAATTGCTGCACAAATACCGCCTGACATAACAAATTTCAGCGACCGCCATTTTATTCTCTAGGGTCTCTGCTAAAGAATATATGTATAATGTTTGGGGGTTCTAAGTAATTTTATAGCAAAGAAATTATGATTTTTACATGTAGGAGAGAAGTGTCAGAATTGGCCTGGGTGGAAAGTAGTTAAATGGAAGTTTTTGTGCTCAGAGATGATCTTTGAATATTAGCGGACTAAACTTTCCAACAAGTCGCATTGCAGGTGTAAGCCGCGATGGACGTTTGAAGGAATTATTCTGACCAAAGAGGACCACGAGAGATAAACTCGACGTGCGACAAAAATTTATAACTAATTTTTTAAATTTTTTTCTCTCTTTGTTTGCAAGTTTGGCGTTCTTTCACAGCAAGCCGTTTTGCGCACAATGGAAGAGAAAGTGAATCATTTTGGAACAATATGCTGGGGACGTGGTCCCATTGTTTCAGTAACACATTCTTTTCCAGCTCAAATAGATAGATGCAGGAATGGTGATACTTGTCAGAGATCCAATTATTTTCCCATTTACGTCTGCTTTTGAAGCTTATCGGAGCAAGGTATTGTGGGCAGCAGCTCTGCCATTACAACCAGCACTCAGAATCCTGCCTGCACTGATTCTTATTGTAATGCAATTAATCTTCCGCTTTGCCCTAATGGATGAACAAGCATATTTACTGCAGCATAAAATCCTAATTATTTTTTGAGCAGATGCATAAAGGGAATTGAAATTAATGGCAAGTGACAATTGTGATAAATGCAAAATATATTTTAAAAATGTCAGATCCTCTGTGCGTCGTGGGGAAGTCACACAGGACGGCCGCTCGGTACGAGACACGGGTTCCAACCTTCTGCGCAGCGAGAGTTAAAAAAAGCAACAGGTGAGTGGTCAGGCAGAGATGCTGGATAAAGCCTAAAGTAAAGGAATGAACCTTTACCATGTGATGATAATTTCACTCAATGACACAGCAATGTCATCATGGCAGGAATGATGATGTCATTCAAATATTTGTTACCTGTGTTCTACTTACAATCACTGGGAGGTAGTGGAAACCCAGAAAGTTAGCGAGACATGTGGATTTCTGGCTTATGAGTTATGACTCTTAGGGCTCACCCTGTGCAGCTGAGGGGCAGTAAAGTGGTTGAGTTGTGGTTTTGCTGCCTCCCTTCACATCTCCCCCCACAGCTCTGCCCCTCTGCACTTTGCAGCCCCCCTAGGATCTGCCAATCCCCCTCCCTCTCCTCACATCACAGCTCCCCACATCTCTGCCCCCCCCATGTATACTGCAGCCCTTGGAGCTCTCCCCCCCATTCACATTACAGCCCCCTGCAGCTCTGCCCCCTGTTCACTTTGTAGCCCCCGCAGCTCTGCCGCCTTCACATAACAGCCCCCTCCATGGCTCTACCTTCCTTAAGATCAACTGCAGCTCTGACCCCCCCTTCAAATTACAGCCCCCCCCCCTGCAGCTTTCCCCCCTTTTCACATTGCAGCCCCTGCAGCTCTGCCCCCCATTCACATTACAGCCCCCCTGCATCTCTGCCCCCTATTCACATTGCAGCCCCTCACAGCTCTGCCCCCCCATTCACATTACAGTCCCCCAGCATCTCTGCCCCCTATTCACATCGCAGCCCCCCACAGCTCTGCGCCCCATTCACATTACAGTCCCCCTGCATCTCTGCCCCTATTCACATTGCAGCCCCCCACAGCTCTGCCCCCTTTACATCACAGCCCCCCACAGCTCTGCCCCATTCACATTACAGCCCCCCTGTATTGCCGCCTCCTATTCACATTGCAGCCCCCCACAGCTCTGCCCCCCGTTCACATTACAGCCCCCCCTGCATCTCTGCCCCCTATTCACATTGCAGCCCCCCACAGCTCTGCCCCCCATTCACATTACAGCCCCCCTGCATCTCTGCCCCTATTCACATTGCAGCCCCCCACAGCTCTGCCCCCATTCACATTACAGCCCCCCGGCATCTCTGTCCCCTATATACATTGCAGCCCCCCACAGCTCTGCCCCCCCCGTTCACATTACAGCCCCCCTGCATCTCTGCCCTCTATTCAAATTGCAGCCCCCCACAGCTATGTCCCCTTTACATCACAGCCCCCCACAGCTCTGCCACCTTCACATCACAGCCCCCCCATGGCTCTCCCTTTCTTAACATCAACTGCAGCTCTGCCCCCATTCACATTACAGCCCCCCTGCATCTCTGCACCCTATTCACATTGCAGCCCCCCACAACTCCCCCCCCCCATTCACATTACAGCCCCCCTGTATCTCTGCACCCTATTCACATTGCAGCCCCCCACAACTCTGCCCCCCATTCACATTACAGCCCCCCTGCATCTCTGCCCCCTATTCACATTGCAGCCCCCCACAGCGCTGTCCCCCCCATTCACATTACAGTCCCCCTGCATCTCTGCCCCTATTCACATTGCAGCCCCCCACAGCTCTGCCCCCTTTACATAACAGCCCCCCACAGCTCTGCCCCCCATTCACATTACAGCCCCCCTGTATTGCCACCTCCTATTCACATTGCAGCCCCCCACAGCTCTGCCCCCTGTTCACATTACAGCCCCCCCTGCATCTCTGCCCCCTATTCACATTGCATCCCCCACAGCTCTGCCCCTCATTCACATTACAGCCCCCCTGCATCTCTGCCCCTATTCACATGACAGCCCCCCGCAGCTATGTCCCCTTTACATAACAGCCCCCCACAGCTCTGCCACCTTCACATCACAGCCCCCCCCCATGGCTCTGCCTTTCTTAACATCAACTGCAGCTCTGCCCCCCATCCACATTACAGCCCCCCTGCATCTCTGCACCCTATTCACATTGCAGCCCCCCACAACTCTGCCCCCCATTCACATTACAGCCCCCCTGCATCTCTGCCCCCTATTCACATTGCAGCCCCCCACAGCTCTGCCCTCCATTCACATTACAGCCCCGCTGTATCTCTGCCTCCTATTCACATTGCAGCCCCCCACAGCTCTGCCCCCCATTCACATTATAGCCTCCCCCTGCATCTCTGCCCCCTATTCACATTGCAGCCCCCCAAAGCTCTGCCCCCCATTCACATTACATCCCCCTGTATTTCCGCCTCCTATTCACATTGCAGCCCCCCACAGCTCTGCCCCCCATTCACATTACAGCCCTTCCTGCATCTCTGCTCCCTATTCACATTGCAGCCGCCTACAGCTCTGGGAAATCCCTTCTCACAGAGCTGTCACCAGAACAGGTATCCTTAAGAGAGGTCCCCTTACTTTCATTTTTGACTTCAACCATAAAATTTCAGATTTCTCAATCACTTTCAGCCACATTGATAACAATCACAAGGGCAAAAAGAGAGGTTGAATCACCCCAGCTGGCAGCAATAACAACCTAATATGGGAGAAGTAGCAAAGGTTCCACACAATAAAGGTTATATGGTCATAGGGTCCAGAATAGTTTTCTGTTGAATAATTACTGGCATAAGAGTGCCAACGCGTGTCACAGTTCAAATGCTGCCCCTCCATCAGGGCTTATACTGTATATATAAATATACTGTGTTGCGCTAAACAAAAACAAAGAACAAAATAAATAGAAAGCAAAAAGGTGTGATTCTCTCAGTGAGTCCAAATGTCAGTTTCTTGACAATAACAAAAAGTCTCAAAGCCAGTGAAGCAGGTGAAATTTCAACTTCCAAGATCCCAAAGACCACCTTTGTGAATACACCACCACCCCATATAGATGTGCTCTTACCAAAGAGCTTAGACCTCCCATTACAGGAGGTCAAAGAAAGCTCATGTAAATCATGCATCTCCTCTTCTGTTGGTATCCAGCCAGAAGGAAATGATGGGAGTCACTACAACAGTCCACACTCGTGCCGACAGCCCTCTTGTCTCAGACCATCAGAGTCGATATCATGTATCAATAAGACAGGAACGCCAGTAGCATAAACCTTTTACAGTTATGCTTTAATAAAGGTAATGCACTTGCACGTTTGAAGATAAAAACAGCTTGAGTGACATTAATGCACAGAAACACAATCCTTAAATCCGGATAGAAGCGATGACATAGATGCGAACCGCAGCCCGACCGGTTTCGTCACAAAGAGGACTTCTTCCAGGGGTTAGGTATCATATCCTCTCATCGCTATAAATAACAAAAGCGTCTGTTCAAGCCTCTGTATATAATGTGACCTCAGGTATAACTAGCCTTGGATTTTGCTACATTGTTTATGTAAAATGGATAAATAACACCAAATGTACAGGGTAAACTCCTCAGTGCACAGATCCCTTCTTTGGGGGGGGGGGGTTTAAGATACATGTGAGCAGCTTCACCAAAGTGATTCAGCTTAATAATTGGGATGGGGTCTCCAAACCTTCTAAACAAAGGGCCAGTTTACTGTCCTTCAGATTTTAGGAGGGCTGGACTGTGCCCAATGGGAAAAAACAATGCCCAATCTTTGTTATAATGCCGCATACACACGAACGGTTTTCTTGTCGGAAAAAGATATGATGGCTTTTACGACGGGATTCCGCTCAAGTTTGCCTTGCATATACACGGTCACGCAAAAGTTCGCTGAAATTACGACCGTCAAGAACGCAGTGACGTACAACAGTACGACGAGCCGAGAAAATGACGTTGAATGCTTCCGAGCATGCGTCAAATTGTTTCCGAGCATGCGTAGGGATTTTGAGCGTCGGAATTGCCACAGACGATCGCATTTTCGGATAGGAGCTTTTCCCGACCGAAAAATTAAGAGCTTGCAAAAGACCGATGGAGCATACACACGGTCGCATTTTCCGACGAAAAAATCTCATCAGTCTTTTGCGGGCCGAAAATCCGACCGTGTGTACACGGCATTAGGGGAAGAAATTGTTGGCGTCAGTAGGAGGAATAATTCCCCATCATTGGTGTCAGTGGAAGGAATAATGCCCCATCATTGGTGTCAGTGCGAGGAATAATGCCCTATCATTGGAGCCCTGGGCTATGGAGGGGCGGAGCTGCTGTCTCAGGCTCTCAGCGGCTTGCTGAGAGGCTGAGCCGGGTGTCAGTCCAGGGATCTGGGCGGATCCAATCTCTGTGGTCGGGATGACGCGGCGCCTGGACTGACATTAGTGAAGTCAGTCCGCTCTCTGCTGAAAACGGGTCACAGGAATGCAAAACAAATTGCACTCCTGTGATCCATAGGAGAAGTACAGCCAAATGAGCTTTGGCTATTCTTCTCCTTTAAGTATTTTAACCCTAGTTTAATGCTCAACCCTACAAAAATAAATACAAAAAAAAGCCTTAACCCAAACCAAAGCCTCTAAAAAAATGACCCATTAAAATCGAACCTAACCCTAGCTATAACCCTTAGAGCTACCCTAATACCTAGCTTAACATGGAAAATTAGATCTTAACACAATTTAACAGTTACCCCACCCTAACACCTAACACTACCCTCTTCCCCACTTCATTGAGATTCACCTGTGCCAAAATAGTGGAAACATCCTAATCTGGATATCTTCTTAAAACCTCCCTAATAATTCATAATTGAGACTTAGGTACCTATGACAAATAGTGGAAAAATCTGAGTGACTTTCTTAAATTGTCAGGTCACCGAAAAGTGGAACCTGGTGAGTTGAGTCAACCCCTGGCTTCTTACATGCCATTGCCCTGGATACTCCAGTAGTGAGATCTCCCTTCTATGACCCATGATACATGTTCTCCCTCACCTTTGTGTGTCTCAGCTCCTCCTGTTACATTTTTTTTTCCATAGTGACTAGTCTAATGAAAGTGATCCTATTACTCCTGTCCTCGAGTCCTTGTTCTTGATGCTCCCACATCGTTGGATTTGATTGACAGCAGCGGGAGCCAATGGTTGCGCTGCTATCAATCAATCTATCCAATCAGGACCTGAGACACCAGCTGGAGCTGGTGTGCTTGTCCCCGTCGCTGTAAAGACTGGGTTCAGGTAAGTAAAAGGGGGGCTCTGGGGGGCTGCTGCATCACAGGAGGTTTTTCATAGAATAGAATGCATGAAGGTGAACAACCTTGAGGTTCTGCATGGCTTGGCACTCCATTATCAATATGTACTTTAATCACCCTACTGCCACTCTTGTAACCGTCATTCCTCTAATTCTTTTCTAATGGTGTTCTCTGTGTCCTTCAAACCCACCTACACTCTATGATGGTCAAGCTTGTTATGCCCTAAAAGTCTAGAACATCATTCCTTAAACTCTTTCACATGAAAACTGAAAACCTTCTTCTTCCGACAAACCGTTACCTATCTGTTCTTTTTTGATCTTTTCTTGTGTTTTCATTTGTTTTTGTTTCTTTTGTAAAACACTATGATAATGTACATTTAAAGGTGCTATATACAATAAAGTATATTATTATTATTATTATTATTGTAATTTTTTTATTATTATGTAAAACTAATGTAGCACCCTTTCTAAGCTTACCTCCATTGCAGCGAGAGGGCTAGCATTACCCAAGGGTTGATCCATGGCTACATTGGAGATAGTCATGACAATGATGGGCAGCGGTCACTTTAGTCTTTTCTTCAAGTTTTGGATTAGAGTGTCGTGAATATTCAGTCAGATTAAGTTGTGCCTTTTTAAGGACAGGTTTCCCGCACAATAATTATCATTGAGTAATTTTTAACGAATATATTTTTAAGATACAAAATCAATCTATATGACACAGTCTATGCTTGTGAAACTTATTCACGGAGACGTGTGGTCATACGAAATAGAAATTTATTGGTAAACAAACACAAATAATCACATGAAATTAAGATACCGATTGCGTTACATGAACGTCTTGAAAATCAATAAAAACACTTGCAAAAATGGGCGTACCGTCCCTTTGACCTAATACCACCATGATAACTTCTCGGTAGAATCAATAACCTTGTGAACTTGACAATTAAACAGAACATCTGTATTTCACAAGTACAACCGTTACTTTGCTGCAGGTAAGTAAGTGGTCAAAATTGTGAAATAAATTAGACATTTGTTTTGTCAATAAATGTGGCAACTATGCAAAAAGAAAAATATAATGAAAAATTTGAATCTTTAGAGAAAAATCTACAAGGCGGTTATTGATTCGGGAGAATGATTATCAATTGAACAATATTCAATGCATCAATATTTGAGAGAACATATCAATATTTGAGAGAACATACAAGATAAAATCAACATGACATAATTACCCATTCCAGGATGGCTACAGTTCCTATCGGCTGGTTACCAGAGTTAAGATGGTTGCTGTAGTTTCAAAATGGATACTCTTAAAGAGGATTTACTTCTTGTGACCTCCGAGTTCTAAGTATTAGATGTTGAGGAATCTTCATGAATGTAAAGATATGTATTCATGCATGGTGCATGAGTGTCAGTCTGGGAGTGTGTGTGTCCCCCAGTGTCCCCCCTCAGGGTGGATCCCTGAGCTCTCCCCCTGAGCTCTCTTCCTTCTCCTGTCTCCATCTTACTTGCCTCTAAATACCACTTCAGATAATAAGACCATAAAAATGATAATGGCTCTGCCCAAAAGGACGTGGCTCACTTCCCATTGGGTTAGGAGACTTAATTATTAACCTCTTCTGGAAATTTAGTGAGTTCAAATAATACCACCTTCAACCACCAGGTGTCTCACATGTGTTTTGAGTCCATCCTTTTAAGTTAATACGTTCTATTTTCATAAGGTGTATAATGGTAAGGATAAGTATATACCTTTAAATATTCTGGTAATTGGTCTAATGTAAAATACACTCAGTATAAGTTTGATTAGTCACCATTACATAACTTGGTTATATACCTGTATCTCTATAAATGTATATCTGTAAAAACTGGTCTATCTAGGAAATACACACATTGTTATATATTTCATCAATACTACATAAAAATGATTGTCTATATGGATACCTGTAAAACTTCTGGTATCCCCACTGAATATTTGTTTATCTAAGCATAGGCTACAATTTTATATAATTATAATCATGATTATATGTTTTTCCTAATACTAATTTGTTACTTAAAACCTTCTACTTATAAAATCACACTTTCATTAACATTTTCTTCATAGCTAAGTAGTTGGGTCCGCAGATGCCAAAATTATAATATGTCTCTGTGACCTACAATGTCATAGATAGTTTGAAATGACTTATAATAACCTTATATATACTTTTAAAATATTTTTAACTGGCACAATATCCAACTCTCTCTAACGTGTTGAGATTGACCTTGAACATTCCCACTGGGTGTTTAGAAATGACTTGTTTGTCTAAACCATCCTAAAAGTTCATACAATGAGTTTTGTTAGCCAAGGTGTTAGCTATTTAAACAGTCCATCACTTGAACACAATAAGTTTATGCCAGGTGAGGTTATCTCTCTGTATAACCTTGTATCCTGTGGCAGCTTTTGTTTATTCACAATACCATGTAAATATCTCCTTGTTTTGTGACAAGAGTAGTTTTTGTTCCAACAGTTTTCTTTACAACACATGCTGGTAAAAGTCTTCAATATTTGAAGTAGTAGTAAAACTTGGAAAAACATGAGAGCGTCTAATTTGTCCTAAAGGTCTCCAAAAGGGCAACAGTTCAATTATTTAACATCACAGTTCATCTACTTTGTGAGGCCTAGGCATCTCTCATGTTTCTACCAGTAAATATAAAATATATTTCTTCATGAATTCACAACAAGAGCATATGTCTCCTCCAGTCCCAGGACTCCAGACTTTCTCTTCCATCTAAGGGGGTTCTGGGATCTTCTGAGGGTGGAAACCAATCCCCCTCCAGCAGTAATTCCATTCTCTTGCTCTACCACTTTGGGTGCTGTATCCTTCATGACCAGACAGGGAATCTTGAGGACTCTGAGCTAGGCCTCAACCATACTTCAGCTTACTCAGCACAAACCATTACACACACTTCCCTCCCCAAGCCTCAGCCGGGGTAAAGAGAGCTCTCCAGGCCACTCCCCCATTTATATCCCTATACATATCCTCTTACATTTATATCCTCCCCCCCACATGCACCACTGGCCATGGACCTCCTAGTGGTTGCCAGATGGGTTATAAATGATCATTAATCGAAGATTGTTACTGCCCCCATAACTATTGCCCTTAGTGCCAGTGACACCACAGCAGGGAACAGCAGCAACCCTCAACCTAGAAAAGAAACCAAGGGAAAGACTATGAGGACGATAGGGTGGCTACACTAATAAAAAAGCAAGCAGGGTTGGTGGGAGCCCTCTAAGATGGACACAGCTTCTTATTCAGGTTCAGGTTAAGATTTGTAAATTCAAAGAAAGATATAGAAGAAACTGGAATTCAATTTTTGGATGGGCTGGCCATTTAATTACCTAACATCTGCCATTGGTTTTGGGTGGACTGACCCTTTAATCACCCATGAAAATATTTCTGTTAGTAGAATAAGGAGATTGGATGCCTACCAAACATTGATGTGTTTTTCTTAGCTGTATTGCAATGCCTCTGACAATACGCACATTTGATTACTCTGGTATAAATAAAACTGAGACTGCCAAATCCCCATCGCAGCGCTGACACTAATAATCTTTTGATCTGTCTGAACTGTATATTGTCTGTTGCCGCAGAGCTCGCACTTGTTGTGAATAAACACACCGTGCCAGCGAATTTCAACAATTTGAAGTTACATTTATTGGACAGATCAGTGGATAAAACTGTTTTGGCAGTTTCATATTGAGTGTGATTGAGTGTGCCGGCTCGTGTTATTGATTTTATGAAAAGCTTCCCTTGTTTTGCAAGAGTAAAGCTTAGCGTCGTCCCCCCACCAAGACGCAGAGAAGGGTGAGGAGCAGATGGCTGTTCCCGGCTTAATACGTTGTCAGAGAGATCTCACCTTCCCAGCTCCGAATGGGCACACGCAACTCTGGGCAAAACTGACAGCCTTGGTGTAATTATCTTTCTAGCTGAATAAATCTCTCCTTTTAATTTGATTGTTTGATCTCTCTTTGAAGAGCCCGGGGCCTCTCGGTCTGTCAAGCAAAAAAAAAGAATACAATAAAAAATAAAAAAAATAAAAGACAAAAGCTTGTTATGCTTTTTTTTTTTAGCTACCATGAGACAACTTTTTTGATTCATGCCAAGGATACGATGATTACAAAAAACATGTACTACTATTAACACCGTTAAAGTTGATTAAAAGTCGCTGGGTTCATGCTGTTGCATCGTGATACCATAGGTGTTAGCGCACACATTACTGCAACCAGTGCACACTGGTGCATACCTCCCAACATTTTGAGATGGGAATGAGGGACACTTACCAGCAAACGTATGTAGGCATAGGACCCGCCCCCTGCCACACCCCCTTAAAGGAGAATTAACCCCCCCAAAAAAGGTTAATTCAATTCACAAGGGCTTTTTTTAACCACTGCTTTTCCTTTATATTGGCTTTTAAAATGCAGCAATTTAGAATTTGGAAGAAAGGTTTAGCACTGGGAAACACTTTTTGAAAGATAAAAAGTGCATTTTTTATACAGATATATGGATCAGACCAAAATGAGGGACAAATGAGGGGGAAAGAGGGACAGAGGGACATTGCTCCAAATCAGGGACAGTCCCTCAAAATAAGGGACAGTTGGGAGCTATGCTGGTCTTGTTATTAATGGCACCTCAACACACCTTATCAATGTGTAGGCAGGTACCGAAAATTTTATTTGTGTTTTTCACCTATGGGGTTACTGTCCGGTGGCTCAGTTGTTAATAGGCTGTGGTGTGTCTGCCGTTTGTCCTGTAGTATTTCCCGTAGGGGGGGGGGCATATTTAAGCAGGAAGGGTTTGGGCCAGGAGGTTGGTTGATCCTGGGAGCTAAACAGACCATACATAGGAAGATGTAGTGTTGCACCTCAATGGGGTTACCCCTTGGTGGGGAACCCCGAAACAGGACTGTATAGTCATTAATCAAGCCATGTTATCACTAGTTACTACAAAGGTATGTCAAAAAACAACAAAGAAAAATTCCAAGCTCACTTACCAGGCAGCAGGCTGCCTGGTAAGTGAGCTTGGAATTTTTCTTTGTTGTTTTTTTACATGTGTCGCCCTTCCATGTGCTCCTTGCAGCAAAGGCCAGTTGCAGGCTGGGGTGGTTGCCATTTGTTTGTACTGTTGGTTAATTGGTGCGGGGGCGCACTGGATACTTTTGCTGCAATTGTGCTATTGCTGGGTGTCCAGTGCGCCCCTGTGCCTTTATACCCCCTCCTTACTGAGCCTGATTGGCACACATACACTGTCCAAGTCAAAGTGTAAGCTTTATGTTAGCCTTCTGGGTAACAAAGAGTAAAAGGAAGGAGGAGCAGCCAGCTCGAGAGAGGAGGTAGTGGTGGCCAGTAATGGAGCTTCTGTTGGAAGGGTGACTATTATGTCTACCCTTCTAAGCGACAATGTCTCTGTGTTAGGGCCCACAGCATAATAGAACCCTCAATGGACTGGGCCTGGATCACAGGTGTGTGAAGCCTTGCTAAGTATACAGCAGCTTCCCTCCATGCATTTGGGCTTAAAGTGACAAAGTGGCAAAGGGACTAAACCTTTTTAATGGTTTTTAAAAAAACAAACATTTCATACTTACCTCCACTGTGCAGTTCGTGTGGCCCCCAACTTCTTCTTCTGGGGTCTCCCGGGGGCGCTTGCGGCTCCTCCTTGCATCAGTAAACCCCCTGGGAGAAGCGCACTTCCGGGGGGGTTACCTTGCGGGCATGCTCCCGAGTCCAGCATTTGCGTCCATTGACACAGAATGCCAGACTCGGCCCCGCCTACTGGCGCACGCATCATTTGATTTGATTGACAGCAGCAGGAGCCAATGGCTGCTATCAATCTATCCAATCAAGAGCCGAGAACCCCGGGCAGAGAGGAAGAGTGCGTCTCCGCCGAGGGAGCGAAGGGCTCAGGCGAGTAAAATGGGGAGGCTGGAGGGCCGGTCACTGTCAGAAGTTTTTTCACCTTAATGCATAGGAAGCATTAGGGTGAAAAAACACAAGGGTTTACAAACCCTTTAAGTATAGTGTAATGCATAAAGTGTAAAAACTGGTGGAAATCAATGTTCAATGCTATTCCCTTCAGAATTACTCCATAGTTAGGGCTGGGACAGGTGTCACTAGCAAGGGAATAGACATTGGTCTTCTGGTGTGGGGCCCAGTGAAATAGTTTGGCCTTTGGCTGCAAGGGGTGGTAATTCACACACAAGTAATTCCATCATGGTTACACTTGACCTACAGTATGTAATCAACTAAAACTGACAGCATGCCAGCACTTGGGCAGTACCACACACCACAATGCATGGTACTGTTCTACCTGTATTGTGTTTGCAAAGATAGCACATGTATCTTTTTTGGTGCAATTTGGTGCATTAAGCAGCCTGTTTAGACAACTGGGCTGCCTTAATGTAATGCATAGCACAACGTGTGTCAACTCGCATGCATTTATTCGCTGCCACAATGTGAACTCAGCTGAATAATTTGTATCTCTATAGGGCTTTGAACTATAGGGGCTCAAATCACTTAGGGGTAAGGCAGCCATCTTGAGTGCACCTGGTTGCTCCAATTAACTTAGTTTTAGGTCTTTGGAGTGTGGGAAGAAACCCACACAAGCACAGGGAGAACATGCAAACTCTAGCATCCTGGCCAGGATTCAGACCAAGTCCTCAGTGCTATAAGGCAGAAAGGCTAACCAATAAGCCACTGCTTGTCACTTTTCCCAAGATATTGTTTCACCTTTTTTCTATTTTTTTTTTCAATTCCAGGGCTGCTGATATCTTCCAGTCTTTTTTTATCCATTTCTTGCCTTCATTCATGCACTCCAATAGAGGCTGCATGGCAATTCACAGAGCCTGATCAATGGGTGTCAGCACAGAGCCTGATCAATGGGTGTCAGCACAGAGCCTGATCAATGGGTGTCAGCACAGAGCCTGATCAATGGGTGTCAGCTCCCGCTGCTGTCAATCATGAAGATGAAGGGGGCAGGGCAGAGCTGTGGCTCCGTGTGTGAATGGACACACAGAGCTGCGGCTTGGGAGCGCACCTGTTTGTGTGCCCCCAAAGCAGCCTGCTTGCTGAGGGGGCACCCAACAGGAGAGGGGGCCATGAGCGCCTGTGTGGGACCCGAGAAGAGGAGAATCCGGGCTGTTCTATGCAAAACCATAGATCAGAGCAGGTAGGTATGACATGTTTGTTATTTTAATGTAAATAACAAGGGTTTAATAACACTTTAAGCTGGATTGTGAAAGAGACAGGGTGATAAGTTCCTCTTCAGTAGGGATGAGCTTCGTGTTCGAGTCGAACCCATGTTCGACTCGAACATCGGCTGTTCGACCGTCCGTCGAATTGCGAACGTTATGGGCCGTTCGCGCCAAATTCGTGTGGCGCATCACGGCCCATAATTCACTGCGGCATCGCAGTGCATTGCTGGCTGATGATTGGCCAAGCATGCACTATGACCCGCATGCTTGGCCAATCACAGCGCCGTCAGTAGAGAGAGCTGTAATTGGCCAAAGCCAGGGTGGCTTTGGCCAATTATGGCTCAGGGGATTTAGTACACGCCCCACACTATATAAGGCCGCCTGCACGGCGGCCCTGTGTAGTGTGTTCCGGTGTGCTGATAGAGAGAGAGACAGACAGTGTCATTTGATTTGAGTTAGATAGATTAGGCTAGATCTGTTCCTGCTATTTACATTTAGTGCAGTGCGTCCTGCTCACAGTGTTCAGCTAGATCCATTCCTGCTATTTACATTTAGTGCAGTCAGTGCGTCCTGCTCACAGTGTTCAGCTAGATCCGTTCCTGCTATTTACATTTAGTGCAGTGCGTCCTGCTCACAGTGTTCAGCTAGATCTGTTCCTGCTATTTACATTTAGTGCAGTGCGTCCTGCTCACAGTGTTCAGCTAGATCCGTTCCTGCTATTTACATTTAGTGCAGTGCGTCCTGCTCACAGTGTTCAGCTAGATCTGTTCCTGCTATTTACATTTAGTGCAGTGCATCCTGCTCACAGTGTTCAGCTAGATCTGTTCCTGCTATTTACATTTAGTGCAGTGCGTCCTGCTCACAGTGTTCAGCTAGATCCGTTCCTGCTATTTACATTTAGTGCAGTAAGTGCGTCCTGCTCACAGTGTTCAGCTAGATCCGTTCCTGCTATTTGCATTTAGTGCAGTGCGTCCTGCTCACAGTGTTCAGCTAGATCTGTTCCTGCTATTTACATTTAGTGCAGTGCGTCCTGCTCACAGTGTTCAGCTAGATCTGTTCCTGCTATTTACATTTAGTGCAGTGCGTCCTGCTCACAGTGTTCAGCTAGATCCATTCCTGCTATTTACATTTAGTGCAGTGCGTCCTGCTCACAGTGTTCAGCTAGATCTGTTCCTGCTATTTACATTTAGTGCAGTGCGTCCTGCTCACAGTGTTCAGCTAGATCCGTTCCTGCTATTTACATTTAGTGCAGTCAGTGCGTCCTGCTCACAGTGTTCAGCTAGATCCGTTCCTGCTATTTACATTTAGTGCAGTGCGCCCTGCTCACAGTGTTCAGCTAGATCTGTTCCTGCTATTTACATTTAGTGCAGTGCGTCCTGCTCACAGTGTTCAGCTAGATCTGTTCCTGCTATTTACATTTAGTGCAGTGCGTCCTGCTCACAGTGTTCAGCTAGATCCGTTCCTGCTATTTACATTTAGTGCAGTGCGTCCTGCTCACAGTGTTCAGCTAGATCTGTTCCTGCTATTTACATTTAGTGCAGTGCGTCCTGCTCACAGTGTTCAGCTAGATCTGTTCCTGCTATTTACATTTAGTGCAGTGCGTCCTGCTCACAGTGTTCAGCTAGATCCGTTCCTGCTATTTACATTTAGTGCAGTCAGTGCGTCCTGCTCACAGTGTTCAGCTAGATCCGTTCCTGCTATTTACATTTAGTGCAGTCAGTGCGTCCTGCTCACAGTGTTCAGCTAGATCTGTTCCTGCTATTTACATTTAGTGCAGTCAGTGCGTCCTGCTCACAGTGTTTATCTAGATCCGTTCCTGCTATTTACATTTAGTGCAGTGCGTCCTGCTCACAGTGTTCAGCTAGATCCGTTCCTGTTATCTTCCTACTGACAGGCAGGCTTGTCTGGTTACAGTATATAAAGCTACCTGAAGAAAATTACAGGTGTTCTATCCCAGCTTAGTGCAGCTACAGGCCATTAGTATGTCTGGAAGGCCAAGAAGGAGAGGCAGACAGTCACAAGCCAATAAGAGAGGGCAAGCAGGCTCTGTGTCTAGTGCTGGTCGTGGAGACGGTGCATCCTCATCAGCACGTGGCCATGGGACACGCTTGGCCTTTTTTTCGGCAGCTGGCCGTGTTGAGCCGCAACATGCGGAAGACTTGGTCGAGTGGATGACCAAGCCGTCCTCATCCTCCTCATCCTCTCTCACCCATGCCCAGGGTGCTTTGTCTGGCAAAGCAGCGGCCTCTTCCCTCAGCTCAATGTCATCAGTGACTCCTTCCCTAGCTCCACCATGTCCTCCTGAGGATTCCCTCGAACTGTTTGACCACAGTGTTGGGTACATGCTCCAGGAGGATGCCCAGCGTTTGGAAGGCTCTGATGATGATACTGAGCTCGATGAAGGCAGTAACATGAGCACGGACAGAGGGGGTGCCCAAGAAGGACAGCAATCTGGCAGTCATGCTCCCCCTGCTGCAGCATACTGCCAGGTTTGCTCCAGTGATGAGGAGGGAGGGGATGATGAGGTCACTGACTCAACGTGGGTGCCTGATAGGAGAGAGGAGGAGGAGGAGGAGGAGGAGGAGGAGGAGGCGGCACATCACCAACGAGGCAGGATGCCCTCCAGGGGCCAGCCTAAGGGCAGCACATTGACTGCATCACACCCCAAAGCTCCACATGTGCAGGGCGCTGCAGTCTCTGCGCGTTATTCAAAAAGTTCTTTGGTGTGGGCCTTTTTTGAGACGAGTGCATCAGATCGCACCGCTGCTATTTGCAACATATGTCTCAAGCGTATCTCGCGTGGCCAAAACATCTCCCGCTTGGGTACCACATGCTTGACCAGACATATGTTGACCTGCCATGCAGTTCGTTGGCAAGCATATCTAAAAGACCCACACCAAAGAACAAAGAGGATCTCTCCTTGCTCCTCACCAGCTGAGATTTCCAACCCCACTAGACCTTCAGTCCTCTCTGAGACCTGCAGTGAGAGGAATGAAGGTGTAGAATTAGGTGTGTCACAGCCAAGTACTTGTGGGCAATCTGCTTTTGGTACACCGACGTCAGATTGTACCAGGCAAATTTCCCTGCCCCAGCTGCTGCACCGCCGAAAGAAGTTTGCTCCCAGCCATCCACATGCCCAGCGGTTGAATGCTAGCTTGGCAAAATTGCTAGCACTTCAACTGCTGCCTTTTCAGTTGGTAGACTCTGCCCCCTTCCGTGAGTTTGTGGAATGTGCGGTTCCTCAGTGGCAGGTACCCAAACGCCACTTTTTCTCACGGAAGGCGATTCCGGCTCTCTACCGGCATGTGGAAGGCAATGTCCATGCCTCGCTGGACAGGGCGGTCAGCGGTAAGGTGCATATTACCGCTGACTCATGGTCCAGCAGGCATGGACAGGGACGTTACTTAAGTTTCACTGCGCATTGGGTGACTCTGCTGGCAGCTGGGAAGGATGCAGGACAAGGTGCAGTAGTGTTGGAGGTTGTTCCGCCACCACGCCTCCAAAATGCTGATTGTGACACACCTCTCTCCTCCACCCCCTCCTCTTCTTCTTCCTCCATGGCCTCTTCCTCGGAACCAGCGGTGCTCCGTAGGCGTTCAAGGGGCTACGCAAATACGCAGGCCAAAAGATGCCATGCGGTGCTTGAGCTGGTGTGCTTGGGGGACAGGAGCCACACTGGGGCAGAGGTTCTGTCAGCTCTGCAGGGGCAGGTTCAGAGGTGGTTGACGCCACGCCAACTTAAGGCAGGAATGGTGGTTTGCGACAATGGCACCAACCTCCTCTCTGCCCTCCGACAGGGACAACTGACCCATGTGCCCTGTTTGGCTCACGTCCTTAACTTGGTGGTGCAGCGGTTCTTGGGCAGGTACCCGGGCTTACAGGATGTCCTGAGGCAGGCCAGGAAAGTCTGTGTGCATTTCCGCCGGTCATATAATGCCAGTGCTCGGCTGACGGACCTCCAAAAGGAGTTTAACCTGCCCAAGAACCGCCTAATCTGTGACATGCCCACCAGGTGGAACTCAACGTTGGCCATGCTGCAGCGGCTGCACACGCAGCAGAGGGCCATCAATGAGTACCTGTGCGACTATGGCACCAGGACAGGGTCAGGGGACCTTGGTTTTTTTTCCCCACGCCAGTGGGCCATGATCAGGGATGCATGCACTGTCCTGTCACCATTCGAGGAGGCCACGAGGATGGTGAGCACTGACAGTGCATGCATCAGTGACACTGTCCCCCTTGTCCACCTGTTGGAGCACACGCTGCGTGGAATAATGGACAGGGCACTTGAGGCAGAACAGAGGCAGGAAGAGGAGGACTTCCTTAGCTCTCAAGGCCCCCTTTATCCAGACAGTGTTCCTGCGTGCCCGCCGATCACACAGGAAGAGGACGAGGAGGAGGAGGAGGAGGAGGAAGATTGTGTCAGTATGGAGGTGGAGCCTGGCACTCAGCATCAGCAGTCTTTAAGGGATCAGTCCCAAGGAACACATGGACTTGTACGTGGCTGGGAGGAGGTGGCTGCAGACGTTGTTGTCCTTAGTGACCCAGAGGACTCCGGACCGAATGCCTCAGCAAACCTACGCTGCATGGCCTCCCTGATCCTGCAAAGCCTGCGTAAGGATCCTCGTATTCGTGGTATCAAGGAGAAGGACCAATACTGGCTGGCAACCCTCCTTGATCCACGTTACAAGGGTAAGGTTGCGGACCTTATCTTGCCATCGCAGAGGGAGCAGAGGATGAAACATCTTCGGGAGGCCTTGCAGAAAGGTCTGTGCAACGCGTTCCCAGAGACTGGGAGGTTACAAACTCCTGTTTCTGGACAACGTGTTGCTGAGGCTTCGGTCAGTCAAAGAAGGAGCGGTGGAGAAGGTGGCCGTCTGACCGATGCGTTCAGACAATTTTTTGGTCCGCAGCCCCAAGGTATGATCGGTTCCAGCAACCATCGCCAGCGTCTGTTTTACATGGTGCAGGAATACCTAGGGGCAAGATCAGACTTGGACACCTTTCCCACCGAAAATCCTCTGGGTTACTGGGTCTTGAGGATGGATCACTGGCCAGAGCTTGCACAGTATGCAATTGAGCTACTGGCCTGTCCTGCATCCAGCGTTCTTTCGGAACGCACATTCAGTGCTGCTGGAGGCGTGGTAACCGATCACAGGGTGCGTCTGTCCACTGACTCGGTCGATCGGCTGACCTTCATAAAAATGAATCAGTCTTGGATCACCACCAGCTACCAAGCACCTGATGCTGATGTAACTGAATAATTTTTTTCAGATCCCTTCAAAGACTGCCTATGCTGATGCTGAGTGACTATCCCTGAGTAATTATCCTCTTCCTCCTCAATCATCACGCTGATAGCTTGTAAGAACATTTTTGGTTCTGGGCGCCACCACCAGTGCCTAAGGCACAATTTTTCAGCCCCTGTTTAACAGGGGCGTGTAATTACAATTTTTGATGTAATACTTTGCAGCAGGGCTCGTTCCTGCATTCCAACTAGAGTGTCTGTGAGGGGTTGCAGTGTTGTGGCACCAGCACCAGTGCCTAAGGCCCAATTTTTCTGCCCCTGTCTAACAGGGGCGTGTAATTACAATTTTTGATGCAATACTTTGCAGCAGGGCTCGTTCCTGCATTCCAACTAGAGTGTCTGTGAGGGGTTGCAGTGTTGTGGCACCAGCACCAGTGCCTAAGGCCCAATTTTTCTGCCCCTGTCTAACAGGGGCGTGTAATTACAATTTTTGATGCAATACTTTGCAGCAGGGCTCGTTCCTGCATTCCAACTAGAGTGTCTGTGAGGGGTTGCAGTGTTGTGGCACCAGCACCAGTGCCTAAGGACCAATTTTTCTGCCCCTGTCTAACAGGGGCGTGTAATTACAATTTTTGATGCAATACTTTGCAGCAGGGCTCGTTCCTGCGTTCCAACTAGAGTGTCTGTGAGGGGTTGCAGTGTTGTGGCACCAGCACCAGTGCCTAAGGCCTAATTTTTCAGCTCCTGTTCAACAGGGGCATGTAATTACAATTCTTGATCTAATATTTCACAGCAGGGCCCTGTGAGGGCTTACAGTGTTGTGGCCACAGCAACACCTAAGGCCCAAATTTCTGCTGAGTATATAGGGCAGGACCCTACTTTCAAACATCTAACTTACAAACGACTCCTACTTGCAAACGGAAGGAGACAACAGGAAGTGAGATGAAATCTACCCCTAGGAAGGGAAATTCTCTCCTGTAAGAGTTAATATGGGAAAACAATTTCTCCTTTCCACTGATGCTTTCCAATCCTTGTTCCACAAAAAAACCCAAATTTTCAAAAAACATTTTTCATTGGGACAAAAAAGTGAGGTGAAATCTTCTGAAGAGGAGGAAAGACAGCAAAACAAATGTCACAGGGGTGATAACCCTTCCCTATGTTTTCCAAAAAGCTTAAAAAAGATTTTTTGGCTGGAGCTAAACACGTTAAAAATGTACCCGTTCAAAATTACAAAGAGATTCTACTTAACAACAAACCTACAGTCCCTGTCTTGTTTGCACCGCCTGTATACTGCTGTTCAGAGTATATAGGGCCTTTCCTTATTTTAATTTGGGTGCGGGGTTCCCCTTAATATCCATACAGGACCCAAAGGGCCTGGTAATGGACTGGGGGGGTACCCATGCCGTTTGTCTCACTGATTTTCATCCATATTGCCATGACCCGACATGACATTAAACCCGCAAGCAGTTTTAAATGAGATTTTTTCCTTTAAAAATGACATTTGGTGCAGGGACTGTTCTAAACATGGGAAACACGCGTCACTTTACAGGCATACTATAGACACCCCCCAGGTACGATATTTAAAGGAATATTTCACTTTTTTTTTTTTTACTTTAAGCATCATTAAAATCACTGCTCCCGAAAAAACGGCCGTTTTTAAAAGTTTTTTTTGCATTGATACATGTCCCCTGGGGTAGGACCCGGGTCCCCAAACCCTTTTTCGGACAATACCATGCAAATTAGCCTTTAAAATGAGCACTTTTGATTTCGAACGTTCGAGTCCCATAGACGTCAATGGGGTTCTAACGTTCGTGCGAACTTTCGGTCCGTTCGCGGGTTCTGGTGCGAACCGAACCGGGGGGTGTTCGGCTCATCCCTACTCTTCAGCTAGTTCTAGATTCACCTGTGATCTTGACCTGCTATGTTTGTCTTCCCGTGTGCAACTCTGCATGCCTCTGACCTGTCTCTGGATACTTGTCTGCCCATTCTGACCTTGGCCTGGGTTTTGGATTCTCCATCCTGCCTTTTGATTCGGTGCATCACTGCCCTGCTGGTAACTGACCTTGGCCAGTATCTTGACACAGTCACTGCCCTCTCAACTGGTACTTCACTGCCTCACTGTTGTGTCCTGACTTCATCACTGTCTACTGTTTGGGTGCTACCATGTTTTTGCCTCTGGTCCTTACCCAGTGGTCCATCTGTGCCTCACAGCTAACAGCTTGCATGGCCTGCAACATCAGCCTCGTGCTAGTCTGTGTTCTTACATCTGTCCCAACTACCAGAGGTGTTGGATAGGAGGTGCAAGAGAAGTGCCCACTTCGGCTTGATCTCGACCAGGTACGTGACAGTCTTGGATACTCCAACATTAAGATCTCCCTGCCATAACTTCAAACTCTGATCCTGCCCACCTGGTAGTTTTCTCACTCACCTTTGTGTGTTCCAACTCCTTCTGTAACGTTCTTCATGAATACAATACACACAAATTTAGCAGGGATGGTAGGAGTCTCATAAAGTGGTCTCATAATGGGCACAGAAGGTATGAAGGCCTGGGTGGTCCCAGGAGTACAGTTGACACACACGCATGAGATGTATTGGCGTCCAATGTGCTGCCTATCCCTTTCCTCTCTGGAGGTCCAAATGTGTGGCTCCTTGTAAGCCCTTTGGACCTGGATTTCGCCTTGAGGAGGTGGGGACAACTCATGGAGGCCCTTGGATCACTGAACTTCTTTAAAACAATTCTGGTTATAGGACATATTTTCTCAATTCCACTTTTTGAGCGAACAAAAAACCCTGAAGAAGACTATGACTATATGGGTCGAAACGCGTTGGGGTATCAATATGCGTGGCAATTTTGTAATGTAACAATTTGTTCCTCTGTATGATTTTTTCCATGTATGATGGAATATGTCCTTTAAGCTTGTAACCAGAGCTCATATTTTAAACCAATTCATAAATTTGAATTCTACTTTGGCATAATAAAAAGATTTTACCAAATAACTAATTTTTGACCGAATTACTTTGCTGCTTAAAAAAAAAAAAACCCTGGGGGGAATCGTCCCATATTGTAACTTCAAACTCTGATCCTGCCTGGGAGTTTTGGGTGTTTTCACTCACCTTTGTGTGTTCCAACTTCTTCTGTAACATTCTCTATTAATACAATACATACAAATTTAGCAGGGATGGCAGGAGCCTCAAAGTGGTCTCATAATGGGCACATAAGGTAAGAAGACCCGGGATCTCATCTATAAAGTCACTTAAAGAAGGAAGACATTTTTTATTTAACTCTTTAGCATTTACCAAAAATAGTATCACTTTTTGGTAGCCTAACCTTTAAATCATTTGGGCAGATAACAGCGAGCTGAATTAGTCTCCATTTCATTATATATTGTGGGATGTCAGGGAGTGATATTTCTGTACCTGAGCTTAATGCTCCAGCCAGCTACCATCACTATTACAAACGTTCACTATTTCTTTTATTTATGTTACTCATTAGTATAATGCCAACTTATTTTGCTGAGGTTTACAGAGAATACTGCACCACTCACATCAGACACTAAACTGTTGGCTCTTATATGTGACTATGACAAGATGAAGTTGTTTCAATTATGCATTGGATTTAACTTAGAGTACAACACGGGGATTCTATATGTCCATGACGTGCGAATAAATTGCATATAAGCAGCATATATCAGCTAGGAGGGAAGAAAATGAAAGTAAAAGGAAGGAGAAAAGGGAGATAGGGAGGGCATTTTTGGAACTGGCATGCCTCTTTTTATATAATATCATAACCACAAATTCCATTAAGCACTAAAGGATGGGATTTGTTTTTATAGGGGTCCCAAATAAGGGGCACTTTTCCCTAACACATGGCTCTTAAATCTGAAAAACAGTCTTTAGCAACTCAAAAATGGGTATTGGTATGGGGTTAAATACAACCTAAGAAAAGAGAAACAAACATTCCCAGCGCTCAGGGGTCCACCTCACAGGGATGGCTAAACAGGTGACACATCACTTACAGGGACCAATGCTTGGTGGATGCAGCCCTCCTCGAATAGGGCTTTCCAATGTAGAACTACAAAAACAACAAAGGGAAGGACGCAAACACCTGGTGCAGTACCGAGTAAGGTATTTTAATGAAAGGCAATACAACCAATAAAATGCATACTCATAAAGCAAGGTCCATAAAGAAATGGATGAGCGAGTTTGGGGTGAAGGAACCTGACTGTGTCTTGCCTACAGTCAAGCATGGTGGTGGGTGTGTCATGGTCTGGGGCTGCATGAGTGCTGCCGGCACTGGGGAGCTACAGTTCATTGAGGGAACCATGAATGCCAACATGTACTGTGACACACTGAAGCAGAGCATGATCCCCTCCCTTCAGAGACTGGGCGGCAGGGCAGTATTCCAACATGATAACGACCCCAAACACACCTCCAAGACGACCACTGCCTTGCTAAAGAAGCTGAGGGTAAAAGTGATGGACTGGCCAAGTATGTCTCCAGACCTAAACCCTATTGAGCATCTGTGGGGAATCCTCAAACGCAAGGTCTCTAACATCCACCAGCTCCGTGATGTCATCATGGAGGAGTGGAAGAGGACTCCAGTGGCAACCTGTGAAGCTCTGGTGAACTCCATGCCCAAGAGGGTTAAGGCAGTGCTGGAAAATAATGGTGGCCACACAAAATATTGACACTTTGTTCCCACTTTGGACATTTTCACTTAGGGGTGTACTCACTTTGATTGCCAGCGGTTTAGCCATTAATGGCTGTGTGTTGAGTTATTTTGAGGGGACAGAAAATTTACACTGTTATACAAGCTGTACACTCACTACTTTACTTTGTAGCAAAGTGTCATTTCTTCAGTGTTGTCACATGAAAAGATAGAAGAAAATATTAACAAAAATGTGAGGGGTATACTCACTTTTGTGAGATACTATTTATACTGTATATGTGTGTGGGTTTTTTTGTTTGTTTTTTTTTGCTCGGCCCCTTCTGTTTTTTGGGGGCGGATCCTAGTGTGCAAAACTGTATTTAAACATTAGACATTTGGCAGTGCAGGTCAGCATGGCTCTGAGGAAGTGGGTGCACCCCTGAAATGCGTCAGCATGCTTGCAATGCAAGGTTGGTGAAGTATTTGTACCTCATGGCATCTTCCAGTTCACATGCTGTTTACCTTTGTACCTTTGTGAGTATGCATTTTATTGGTTTTATTGCCTTTCATTAAAATACTGTTAAATACAGCCTACCTGCCCCTCATGGGTGGGAAAGATAGATAGCAGCACCCTCCTTAGTGAATAAGAAAAGGAGTACTTTGGATCCCTTACCAGTTTACATGCTCTAGAAAATCTAATCCCCATTCATGTTCATTGATTCTAATGTGTTGCTCTCTGAGTTCCATCAAGCCTAGCCAGGAAAGTACAGCAAAGGTTGTCACCAATATCTCCATATCTGTTATTGAAACACCAAATGTGATATAAGTATAAAATTCTGGCATCACCCCCAGGCTCTCTACATCCTTTAAACCTCAAAAAATAATAAAATAAAAAGTATATATTCCGTGAGAGCATTAGAGGGAAAGAAGAACTAAAGAGAGGGAAAGGGAAAGGGGAAGGAATAACAAGTAACCGGAGTCAAGGAAGGAAAGAATAAAAACAGGAAGGAAGAAGAGGAGAGGAATAACATAGAACAAAGTCAAGGAAGGAAATAATAAAAACAGTAAGGACGAAGAGGGGAGAAGAGAGGAAAGGAAAATAGAGAAGAGGAATAACATTGAACAAAGTCAAGGAAGGAAATTAATGAAAACAGGAAGGAAGAAGATGAGAACAGAGGAAAGGAAAAGAGAGGAGAGGAATAACATTGAACAAAGTCAAGGAAAGAAAGAAAGAAAGAAAGAAAGGGCAGGAGAGGAGAGACATTGAACAAAGTCAAGGAAGGAATAACCCTGAGCCCGAGTCAAGAAAGGAAAGAATGAAGAAAGAAGGAAAAGACGGCAAGATAGGGGAAGGGAAAGTAAAAAGAAGGAATAACATTGAACCCAAGTCAAGGAAAGTAAAAAGGAAGGAAGAAAGGGAAAGAAAAGGAGGAACAGCATTGAACCCAATTTAAGGAAAGAAAAAAAGAAGGAAGAAAGAAAAAAGGAATAAGCCCAAGCCCGAGTCAAGAAAGGAAAGAATAATAAGAGAAGGGAAAGACAGCAAGATAGGGGAAGGGAAAAGAAAAGAAAGGAAAAGAAAGGGATAACATTGAACCCAAGTCAAGGAAAGAAAAAAATAAAGACAGGAAAGAATAGGACTGAACTCAAGTCAAGGAAAGGAAAAAGGAAGGAAGGAAGAAAGAAAAAGAAAAGGAGGAACAGCATTGAACCAAAGTCAAGGAAGAGAGGAAAGGAAAATAGAGGAGAGGAATAAAATTGAACAAAGTAAAGGAAGGAAATAATGAAAACAAGAAGGACGAAGAGGGGAGAAAGGAGGAAAGGAAAATAGAGGAGAGGAATACCATTGAACAAAGTAAAGGAAGAAAATAATGAAAACAGGAAGGAAGAAGAGGAGAGGAGAAGAGAGGAAAGGAAAAGAGAGGAGAGGAATAACATTGAAAAAAGTCAAGGAAGGATAGAAAGGGAGGAGAGGAGAGACATTGAACAAAGTCAAGGAAGGAATAACCCTGAGCCTGAGTCAAGAAAGGAAAGAATGAAGAAAGAAGGAAAAGATGGCAAGATAGGGGAAGGGAAAGGAAAAGGAAGGCATAACATTAAACCCAAGTCAAGGAAAGTAAAAAGGAAGGAAGAAATGGAAAGAAAAGGAGGAACAGCATTGAACCCAATTTGAGGAAAGAAAAAAAGAAGGAAGAAAGGAAAAAGGGGAAGTAAAGGAATAACCCCAAGCCTCAAAAGGAAAGAATGAAGAGAGAAGGGAAAGACAGCAAGATAGGGGAAGGGAAAAGAA
Source organism: Lithobates septentrionalis (assembly GCA_037952835.1). Taxonomy (NCBI): domain Eukaryota; kingdom Metazoa; phylum Chordata; class Amphibia; order Anura; family Ranidae; genus Lithobates; species Lithobates septentrionalis. The sequence continues at coordinate 406,869 of JBBDGP010001769.1, read as the reverse complement.
AAGAAAGGAATAACATTGAAACCAAGTCAAGGAAAGAAAAAAATAAAGGCAGGAAAGAACAGGACTGAACTCAAGTCAAGGAAAGGAAAAAGGAAGGAAGGAAGAAAGAAAAAGAAAAGGAGGAACAGCATTGAACCCAAGTCATGGAAAGAAGGAAGGAAGGGAGAAAGGAAAGAAAAGGAGAAAGGGAAAAGGAAAGGAAAGGAAAGGAGAAAGGAAAGACATTGAACTCAAGCCAATATATGTTCTCCCTAAGATGAATCCCCTGATCAGGAAGACATTGGGATGCAGCTCTGTAAAGATTCAGCGATGCAGAAATTCGTCCAGTCTGAGTGACTGCTGCAGTCTTTATAGATGAATGTCATTATCCTGCAGCCGTCATCTTCCATGACACAAAATCAATGTGTTACCATGATGTTAGTGTCCCGGAGAACACGACACATGATGTTTCCTGAAGATTGCTACCAAAATGAATTGTTTGCTTGTGTCAGTGTTTGAGATGTTCATGGGAAGAGGTTCCGGAGGACACTCATGGGTGGAAACACACACACACTCGGATAAAAAACCTCTGCTTACTGATCTCAATAAAGGGATAGCACATTATCCACACTGCAGGTAAATACTGAACATTCTCCAAAGAACACCAAATGCAAAATGTCCATTTATTTCACAAACATTCTTTGATCATCAATTCCTTTTAAATTACCTTTAAACGGTGCCATGTTTTATTGCAGTGATCCTGTTCTGAACTGACTGTGCATCATAGCTGTGTGTTGCACTCCAAAGCGTTCATTAAAAGGCCATCTTTATTGAAGCATCAGATAAAACAGCAAGGGGAATGTGTACACATATTGGGCATGCAAAGTCTGCTTCCTTGCTGTTTTATCTGATACTTCAGAAAAGATGGCCTTTTATGGACACTTGGGAATTCTGGCTAACATATGCTTGTTATTTTGGCACTGTAAAGAAAGAGTGGCCATGCACCCCGCATGGAGAGGCACTAGGTATTGCCAGTGGCAGGTAAACTGTTTTAAAATCCTACTTCACATCATAGTCTGCCAATGATCTGGCAATACTCTCATAGAAAGGAGTTGTAATGTAAAACATTTTGAACTTTTCCACAAGTAATAAATCACAGCCCAATTTTGGTTTTCACAGTGCAGATTAGAGAATAAAGACTGAAATCACATTGGTTTTTAACCGGTTCAATACAGGGCAATTTCACCCCCTTCCTTCCCAGGCCAATTTTTAGTTTTCAGCGCTGTCGCACTTTAAACGTCAATTGCGCTGTCAAGCGACGTTGTACCCAAAAAAAATTGACGTCCTTTTTTCACCACAAATAGAGCTTTCTTTTGGTGGTATTTGATCGCCTCTGCGTTTTTTATTTTTTGCGCTATAAACAAAGGAAAGGGACACTTTTGAAAAAAACACAATATTTTTTACTTTTTGCTATAATAAATATCCCAATTTTTTTTTAAAAAAAACAAATTTTTTCCTCAGTTTCGGCTGATACGTATTCTTCTACATATTTTTGGTAAAAAAAAAAAAAAATCGCAATAAGCGTATATTGATTGGTTTGCACAAAAGTTATAGCGTCTACAAAATACGGGATAGATTTATGGCATTTTTAAAAAAAATATATTTATTTATTTTTTTAGCGGCGATCGCGATTTTTTTTCGTGACTGCGACATTATGGCGGACACATCGGACACTTTTGACACATTTTTGGGACCATTCACATTTATACAGCGATCAATGCTATAAAATTGCATTGATTACTGTGTAAATGTGACAGGCAGTGAAGGGGTTAACCACTAGGGGGCGGGGAGGGGTTAATATGTTTCCTGGGGAATGCTTCTAACTGAAGGGGGAGGGGACGCTCAAGGGGAGGAGACCGATCAGTGTTCCTCCGTTCTGGGAACACAGATCGCTCTCCTCTGAGCTGACAGGACGTGGATCTCTGTGTTTACACACACAGATCCACATGCCGGCCCGGTTAACGGGCAATCGCGGGTGCCCGGCGGACATCGCGGCCGCCGGGCACACGCACCGGGTCCCGAGCAACGCAGCGGGCGCGCGCGCACGCTCCCGGCGGCGCGCGCGCGCCCCCTAGACGCCCGGGAATCCCAGGACGTCATATGACTATGGGCGGGTACTGAAGTGGTTAAAGTAAATGGAAGCCATGATTGAATGACTTTGAACTAAAGCACTGCGTATCATGCATGATTGCCATTTTTTGGAAAATTGATCCTTTGTTGCATCTCAGTGCTGCTGATTCCCTGCAGCCACTTACATGCACTCCAGCAATAACTGCATGACATTTCTCAGGGTGGTTTTCCTGGAGGTGACCATATATGTGTAATGTGCTTTAAAATGAGCAATTCTGGTCTTCTTTGGTCTTCATAGGAAGCCCATGGAAGCCATTTGTTTTAATTAATTCATTAATGAATTCATTTTTGATATCATGGGAAAGGGTTATGCCCCGTACACATGATCGGACTTTCCGACAACAAAACCGCTGAATTTTGTTCAAAGGTTGTTGTCTCCAACTTGTCTTGCATACACACGGTCACGCAAATGTTGGCCAACAATTACGAATGTGGGAAAGCAGTGACGTACAAGACGTACGACGAGCCGAGAAAAAGGAAATTCAATAGCCAGTGTGGCTCCTTCTGCTTGATTCCGAGCATGCGTGAACTTTTGTGCGTCGGACTTGTGTACACACGATCGCAAATTCTGACACCAAAATTTTGTTGGGCGGAAAATTTGAGAACCTGCTAGCCAACATTTGTTGGTGGAAGTTCCGCCAACAAATGTTCGATGGAGCATACACACGTTCGGACTTTCAACCAACAAGCTCACATCCAACATTTGTTGTCGGAAAATCCGATCGTGTGTACGGGGCATAAGTCATCATGTCAAGTTTGCATTGCTGTCTGGGTCCCCATTGGGGAAGTTGTACTAGTGACCATTGCCACCAAAACAGAAAGTGAGGGAAAATCCAAAATTTTACAGTTTCTCCAAGAACAAGTAAGGGGAATTCTTTCAATGGGGACACCCATTGTTTATTTTCCACTAACTTCCTGTTGCATCTCTGTGGCAGGAAGTGAAGGGGAATTTTCCCAATGGTACACAGACAGCAAAAAAGAGTGTTTCCCTATTACGACTCTACCCATAGCTATACTTAGATACTTTACAAAGGATTTTAGCAATCCTCTTTACATTTAATGTACCTCTGCTTATTCAGGATCACAAATGAGGCTGACTTTTTGTAGTCTTAAATTTACTTTCAATACGATTTTATCAAGTTTATGTTAAGTTTTCAAAAACTTAGTAGGTTGCATACAGTATATTCATATCAGCAATGGGGTTGATTTACTAAAACTGGAGAGTGCAAAACCTAGTACAGCTCTGCATGGTATCCAATCAGCTTCTAACTTCAGCTTGTTCAATTTGTTTCACTTTGCCAAAAAACCTGGAAGCTGATTGGTTTCTATGCAGAGCTGCACCAGATTTTGCACCCTCCGGTTTTAGTAAACCAACCCCAATGTACAGTAGACATTAATAAAACAATGAGTTTCTTGCATTGTTCCTCTTCCATTCCAGAGTTGGAAAGGTATCATTTGTAGAGAGGAATGCTTTCATGAGGGGAGGTCAAACATCAAGTTGCAATGTTGCTTTCTATAGTCTGTAATTGGGTCAGGGTTTTTAAAATGATCAGTGCAGCGTGACTCATAAAGGCAGCTCTCAGGTGCCTCCCCCTTGTTCTAGAATGTTGGAGAAAGTTCTGAAAACAAGAGGGCAGGGGCTAGGAGGGCTGTTCTGTATATTTGGGGGCCATTAGCCAATCCTCAGGAGGTGGGCCTGGCAGGGGACTAAGTGAGCCCTTAAAGCGGAGTTCCACCCAAAAATGGAACTATCCCCCTGGCATGTCAGGTGACCCCCTGACATGCCACGTTTGGCATGTCATTTCATGAAGCCACAGCAGGGCGCCCACAGTGAAAATGCCGGTGCCGCAGAGAGGAGGGGGAGACGAGCGGGGCTTCGTTCCCCCCGCATCACTGGACCCAGGGACAGGTAAGTGTCCGATTATTGTATTGTATTGTATATATGTATTGTATTGTATATATGTATTTGTATTTGTTTATGTTTTTCTTTGTGAATATGTGTATCATATGAAATGAAATGATGATAAGATCCTCACGTTGTTTATTTGTATAAAAATTATCTTTCTTTTTATCATTTTGTATGAAATAAGCATTATAAAAATAAAAAAAAGATTTGATATAAAAAAAAAGTGTCCGATTATTAAAAGTCAGCAGCTGCAGTACTTGTAGCTGCTGACTTTTAATTAATTTTTTTAAGTGGAACTCCGCTTTAAATAGACATTAGCCATGCTGGGAAGTGAGTCAGGTGGAGATGCAGTGCAAAGGAGGCTGTCCCTTAAGGTGGACCCCCTAGTCTGGGGGGGGGGGTGCTCTGCCTCAGGCTGGGGCTTGGTGCTGGCCTAGAGGGATCCTACCACAGAAACAGTTGGAAGGAGGCTTTCTTGAGAGGCAGCAGGAGCAAGGAAAGGAAAGAGTGAGTGCATCCGCACGGTGCAGGGACTGACAAGGGGAGAGACTGCCAGATGTAGTAGGTCTCTCTTGACAGCGGTGTGCTTAGGTCTTCATCAAACCTTGCCCTGGGAGATCTCCGGTGAGTCAGTCGGGTAAACTGGTGAAGAGGGTCAGTTGGGTAGACTGGTGAAAAGGCAGCCAGGTGAGATAGCATTTCCTGCAGAAGTTCAGGGGAGTTGAAGTTACTATCGGATGCAGTTCACAACACATATGCTACTTTTCTCAAAGGGACTGAGAGTTCCTAGCCTGTAAGGGGCTGTTGATGACCTAACAGAGACTGTTAGCCACAAAAAAGAGAACCAAGCTGTACAGAAGATCAAGTCAAGTTGTGCAGAAGGATATATAGGAGCTGTATACAGGGAGGAAGTTGTCCCTGGTTTTGTCACCTTTAAGTTGGGCATCCCATAATTCCTACCCCCATCCAAGTTATTATCCCCTCAATAAAACAATGAAAAACCAAGCTCAAGGACTGTTTTCTGTGTCTGGATGCAAGTTGAAGATGCTAAGTGATTGGCTGTGCAGCAGTGGGGAACCCTATTACTTGCAGCCCCTACAGGGGTAGTGCTACATGAGTTTGCAGCTGAAAATTCAAGCATGGCCCCAAAACATATTATCGGGGGCATGTGAAAGGACACCAGTGGAGAAAAAAAGAGACCCTGGCTGGAAAACCAGGGTCAGCGATGGACTCATGTGGTTTGGACATCTGTAAAGGTTTAAAAATCTCCCCCTAAGGCGTCATATATCATTAGATGTACTACATGTTAGTGCTTTGTTCTGGAGGCTATTAACAAGTAGAGAAAACCTCATCTCCTTTCTTCCATATACTTAAAGAGGAACTGCAGTCTGCTCACATAATTTGCAAAAAAACATCTTTGCAATTCTGAAGCTTCCCTCCAACCACTTTGCATATTATTTTATATATACTGTGATTCTGTACTTGTCAAATATGCTGCAGAAATCTCCCTCCACTGAGTCTGGCTGCAGCCATTTTAACTGTGGGCAGCTGAAGCTGCTGCCTGTTCACTTGATGGATTTACACAGAGCCAAACCTCCAGCTCTGCAGCTCTCATTGGCCCTCTTATGACTCATCCCCCCCTCCCTTCCTGGCAAACTCTCACGTGAGTGAGAGAGAGAGCTGTGCATGATGTCATAAGCCTAGGCTAATGACCAGACAAGAAACAGGAAGTGGGCTGTATAAGGGATTTACTGGCAGAAATAAATTGTTTTACTATCCAAAGTTAAAACAACAACAAGGGTAGAAGATTTAATAGATGGAAAGATGAAAAAATGACTGAAGTTCTGCTTTAACAAGTGGCAATACTCTTGGGTCACAGGACAGCATAGGAAGGCATTTCACACCACCTATGGGGCTTAGCTCACAGCAGAGAGCAGGAGATGGTATGTAAGTACTCCAGCCTCCTAGATCTTACCAATAAATCTGAGTCAGTAATATTGTTCAACATCCCAAAATAGAGGTTCAGCAATGGCATGCAATGCCAAGCTGCTGCTAACAAAGCAAACAGAATATTGGCATTAAAAAGGGGATCAACTCCAGAGATAAAACGATAATTCTCCCGCTCTACAAGACTCTGGTCCGGCCGCACCTGGAGTATGCTGTCCAGTTCTGGGCACCAGTCCTCAGGAAGGATGTACTGGAAATGGAGCGAGTACAAAGAAGGGCAACAAAGCTAATAAAGGGTCCGGAGGATATTAGTTATGAGGAAAGGTTGCGAGCGCTGAACTTATTCTCTCTGGAGAAGAGACGCTTGAGAGGGGATATGATTTCAATATACAAATACCGTACTGGTGACCCCACAATAGGGATAAAACTTTTCTGTGGAAGGGAGTTTAATAAGACACGTGGCCACTCATTAAAATTAGAAGAAAAGAGGTTTAACCTTAAACTACGTAGAGAGTTCTTTACTGTAAGAGCGCCAAGGATGTGGAATTCCCTTCCACAGGCGGTGGTCTCAGCGGGGAGCATCGATAGTTTCAAGAAACTATTAGATAAGCACCTGAATGACCACAACATACAGGGATATATAATGTAATACTGACATATAATCACACACATAGGTTGGACTTGATGGACTTTTCAACCTCACCTACTATGTAACTATGAGGTTGCCAGGAAGATACAAATGATGAAAAGTGAGCAAAAAAACAATAAACACATTATTTTTCAAGTAGAAAACAAAACGGTTAAAACCATTGCCAGGATCAGCCAATCTTTTTGGGGAAAGTGAAAAACCGGTCAGAACCCTGAGATTATACAGTAGGTCAGAATGCTTAGATAATGTCCCAAAACTGAGATAAAGCCTCGTACACACGATCGGATTGTTCGCCAACAAAACCGTGGAATTTTGTCCAACAATTACGAACGTACTGACGTACTACGTGGTTTTTCAGCTCTTTAGTGCCACCTTTGGGCTCCTTCTGCTAATTTCATGTTAGTAGAAGTTTGGTGAGTGTTGATTCGTGCTTTTCATTTTGCGCTTTTCATTTTGCGCTTTTCAGTTCGTTTCTGAACAGCCGTTCGTCAACCAGCCATGTTGCGGAATCGGAGGAGATAACATGTTATTTATTATTGGCCTTGGAGTTATTGCTTTGACATTATATTTTGGGTTGAATAATGATTTGATTTGGTATATTTTCTATATTTTGGATGCATAGAATGTACTTTTTGGTTAAGTTCTATTGGCAGATATCATGTCTAATTTTATTTGTTTTCTTTTTTAATGCACAATAAAAATATTGTGTAGAATAATACTTGGCTATTTGTTTTACTTCAAATGACAGTTTGGGAGTTGGCAGTTACATTTTAAAAAATACAATGTAAAATTGACAAGGGACACCAACATAGTTGTATCTTTGACCTTATAAACTACGGGATAATGGTTGTGGTAACTTGCACAAATAAAAAAAAACAAAAAAAAAACCCTAATAATATTATTCTTGATATCACTTGAAAAAAAAAACCCTTTGAAAATTAGTTTGCAATAACTCCATCAGTATCACCAGCAAAGCAGCTTCATTATTATCCCATTAAAGAAGAAAAGAATTGTGCGCTGCATTTGGAGATTTCATAATTTGCCGCGTCACGAATGTTAATTCTCCATTACGAACGCTAGTTTACAAGACCGACCGCTTCTGCTTCCGAGCATGCGTGTTTGTACTTTGGACTTTTGTCTGACAGACTTGTGTACACATGGTCGGAAAATCCGACAACACACATTTGTTTGCGGAAAAAAATTTGAAAACCTGCCATCCAACATTTGTCCATGGAAAATCCGACAACAATTGTCCGATGGAGCATACAAACGGTCGGATTTACCGCCAACAGCCTGACATCAAACATTTCCCGTCGGAAAGTCTGATCGCGTGTACGTGGCTTTAGAGTGATTTGAGATAATGGGATTGATTTACTAAAGGCAAATAGTCTGTGCACTTGCACAGGTGTAGCTGCACTCTGCAAGTGCAATTGTTCCAGAGGTTAGTAAATGAGATAAGGCTTCACGCTACAAAGAATACCCAATTACGTGCAAGGAAAATGTAAAAAGAAAAACAACAAAAAAAAATTTTTTGCTTACACACGATTGGATGATGGAAATAAGCAGAGCTTTACCAGATTTACTAAGCTCTGGGGCACATGCACTTGCAGAGTGCAAGTGCGCGGTCTGATCGCCCTTAGTAAATCAACCCGAATATCTCAGAATTGTGAGAGGAGATTGTAGTTGTATTAGTGCATTTGTGACACTAAGGGGTTGATTTACTAAAGGCAAAAAGACTGTGCACTTTGGAAAGTGCAGTTGCACACGGCAAGAGCAGTTGCTCTAGAGTTTAGTAAATGAGCAGAAGCTCTGCTGACTTTCATCAACCAATCATGCGCAAGCAAAAATGCTGTTTTTTTTTTTATTTTCCTTGCATGTGATTGGGTATTCTTTGCAAAGTGAAACTTTACCTCATTTACTAAGCTCTGGAGCAACTGCACCTGCAGAGTGCAATTGCACTTTCCAAGGTGCACAGTCTATTGGCCTTTAGTAAATCAACCCCTAATACGGCCTGAAAAATCATATGTTAGTGCAATTAACAAAAGTATCACAGGCAGTACTCAATTGTTTCTATCAGAATTGTGACATACTGTATTATTTAGATCTCCTGTTGTATTATCTCAGAATTATTATATTCAAATTGAGAAATATTTTATCTCAAGAGTTAAAAAAATCTGTTAGAGTTACACTTAAATTTTTAGAACGGCTCGTGTAGCAATTATGTGTATTATTTCCCTTTTGTAAGCAAACTGCCAATTTCTTTTAAACGTATGAACAATAAAGCGTTTATGGATGCACGTGTGGTCTTTGCAGAAGCGTCTGATAGAAGTGTTCAGAGGAGAGAGCGCGCTGAGAATCATATGGTAATAAAACTGAATGGAGTGATAAAGCGTTTTCTATGACTTACCATATGGCAGATTGCACAGCCTCGTACCCACGATCGGATTTTCCGCAGACAAAACCTCAGACTTTTGTTCCGAAGGGCGTTGGCCAGGAACTTGTCTTGCATACAAACGGAAAGGAATTGTCGGCCAACAAACACGATGAACGCAGTGACGTATTACGTGTTTTTTCAGCTCTTTAGCGCCACCCTTTGGGCTCCTTCTGCTAATTTCATGTTAGTAGAAGTTTGGTGAGTCTTGATTCGCACTTTTCATTTCGCGCTTTTCAGTTAGTTTCTGAACGGCCGTTCATCAACCAGCCATGTTGCGGAATCGGAGGAGATAAAGCTACACTTTTTGTAGCTGCTGACTTTTAATAAACACAGACGGCTGGAACTCCGCTTTAACATTTGGATCTCTGTGTAGACTGCTTGGCGGTATTCAGTCAATACTAATTTTATTTTAAGTTCAACCCAGCTGTTGATTCACCCTGCTGCCAGTATGTGAGAATACACAATGGGATTTGGTTATGAATATTAGTGCATGGTGGGAAACGGTATCAATATTTGTTGTGACCTTCGGCTGAGGTCTTTACTCCCTGGGCTTAGACCTGGTCAGGAGTGTTTCTGAGTTGCTGCGTCTGTAGGCCTGCTGCCTGAACAGGCCTGTGTGTCCTTTAGGACTAGGCCTGGAATTTAGGCTTACAGCTGGCCCTGCCTGTATGAAAGAAAGCAGGTTTTAGAATGGAGTTCCAGAGGAGAATCCTACTGGAGGTGTCTGCAGGGCTATTTGAAGCTGGAAACTTATGGGTAGGAGCTGGACTACTCATCCTGGAGAAAAATGTTGTAGTCACCACCACTCTTCTTCATATCGCTGAGTGAAGGTCCCTGCTTGAAGGCTCTTTCTCCTTGACATTTGTAGGACTTAAGCCTAGTCTCCTGATCACACCTTATATCCCCCAAAAAACTTCCCCCCCCTCCAAACCCTTCACAAATGACTTGACCAGGTTTTGGAGTAAATGGCCTTGACGGCCTTTTTATTAACAAATTATACAATTAAATAAATAACATCTTCATAAATAACCATTAAACTTTTAATATACTTTCTTAGTATCATATAGGGAAACAACATACCACTGGTCACTGCGAACAACTTCTTTTAAACTTTAGGCCTCCAGTCAGAAACCCCTGACTCGGAGGCGGTGCCCAACCTTCGCAGTGGCCTACCCTTATTAACCCTTCCAGGTTAACCCTCGTAACCTAGAAGTACATAAACAACCCCCATCCTTTCATGGATGGGTACCAGAAACAACCCCCCATCCTTTCATGGATGGGTACCAGAAACAACCCCTATCCTTTCCTGGATGGGTACCAGAAACAACCCCCATCCTTTCCTGGATGGGTACCAGAAACAACCCCCCATCCTTTCATGGATGGGTACCAGAAACAACCCCTATCCTTTCCTGGATGGGTACCAGAAACAACCCCTATCCTTTCCTGGATGGGTACCAGAAACAACCCCCCATCCTTTCATGGATGGGTACCAGAAACAACCCCTATCCTTTCCTGGATGGGTACCAGAAACAACCCCCATCCTTTCCTGGATGGGTACCAGAAACAACCCCCATCCTTTCCTGGATGGGTACAAGAAACAACCCCCATCCCGTGGATGGGTACCAGAAACAACCCCCATCCCGTGGATGGGTACCAGAAACAACCCCCATCCTTTCATGGATGGGTAGCCGAAACAACCCCCATCCTTTCATGGATGGGTAGCCGAAACAACCCCCCTCCCATGGATGGGTACAACATTTTCCATAAATGTAACCTCTATCTTCTCCTTCTCCAGCGACCAAACACTGCCGGTCATCCTGACCTGTCCCTTACCCCCTTTTTTAACCAACTCAGGGCGGGTGGGTGGGAATCGCTTCCTCCTCCACTCTGCAACTGGCGTCACTTCCCCCTCTCCCTTCATCTCACAAGCTCGAGCGCCGCCCTCACCCAGCCCCTCCCCCTATTCAATTAAAGGGGAAACACCACTTTCCCTTCTTAAAATGGCAACTGTGCTGTCCAGCACTTTCATGCCATCCCTGCGCCCATTTCCCTCCTGTCCTTAGCTCCGGGACTCTCTGTATAGCAGAGAGTGGAGTCCTGGAATCTGCATGTGGTCTTGAGAATCAGAAACCCTCTCCCTTTCTCCTTTGATGTGGTGAGAATAAGTTTCCATTTCTTTATCCAAGAAAGTGAATGGCGCCCAGTTTGAAGCAGGTCAAATCAGAAATAGGTCAAAGGCACTTGTCAAGGAATTCTGAATGATCTCAGAGCATCTAAATCTGATGTAAAAATACACTTGCCTAAAAAATGTTGGGCATTTGCCCATCAATAGAAGCCCAAAGCCAGTTGACACAAGCCCTTACTATGTTCTTCCTCACACTGGTTACTTAGGCGAAACTCAGTGCAAGGTCCTAATATTAAATGCACCTCAACCTCCTTGTCAACATACAGCATATAACTATATAACTAGACCTGTAGGAGGAAAAATGAGATAAAAAAATTGACCCTTCCTTCAGCTTCCGTGGCACAGGAGGTGACATAATCCTCCCGCCATCAAGATACCCAGCAATTGTGAGCACTCCAAATCTCTGGAAGTGTATTTTCAGTGATATTTGGAGAAATCTATATTCCTCAGATCTCTCCAGAAGAAGGATGGCACCACCCTCGCCTAGGTGCTGTGGGCAGAAGTCAGGGTAAAAGGTAAGTATTTTATATTTTTCCTTTACATCCTTTACATGTCTTAATAAAGATTCTGCTGCATTTCCAGGGGGGAGACCTGAGAAGAGGAGGATCGAGGTTGCTCTGTGTAAAACTACTACACAGAGCAGATAAGCATAACATGTTGGCTATTTAAAAAAAAAAAAAAAGAATCTTTAATATTACTTTAAGCTTGCCATACACTTTATAATTTGCTTGTACAATCTAAATTAAAGTGGTTGTAACCAAAAAAAAGAGATCCTGTTCCCTTATAGCAGGTTTAACAGCACAGTGCTTGTGCTGTCTGACCTGTTCCTCTCTAAGCTGTAAAAAAACCTGGTTGATCCTGCCTGTTCCTGTTTCTCCCATAGTGTGCTGACCACGGTAATCATGGCTGCTGATCCATGATTACCGTGGTCAGTTTAGGTGCCTCCGTCATCCCGCTGCTCTCGCCTCTCTCCCCCTCCTCCCTGCCTGTTAGCTCCTGTGTGTGTGCTGCCCCTCCTGCTGCTATTAAAGTGGTTGTAAACCCTCCCTAGTGACTTTTAACTATAGGTAAGCCTAGAATAAAGCTTACCTATAGGTAGTGGAAATATCTCCTAAACGTGCGCCGTTTAGGAGATATTTCACTTGTAGTGCGCCGATGATTTAATTGGCGCATGTGCTGTAAAGAAACTGACCTCTGTGCCGTTTCTTCCCCCAGCGTGTGCCATTACTGACGGCTCCTGCTTGCGGGAGTTATATCACGTGGCACCAGCCAGTCACAGAGCCGTAATCTGCAGTCCCGGAAGGAAGAGAAGGGTGAAGATGGACGGAGCCTGCACAGGGGACAGCTATCGATTCTTTTGCAGGTAAGTGTCACATAATGGGCCAGTATGCGATGCATACTAGCCCATTATGCTTTTAATTTGCAGGCTTTGCAGGGAGCAAAAGAGGGAGTAAAACCCATCAGGATTTACTTCCTCTTTAATAGCCATCAGTAAAGTTAAATAAAGATTACTGCCAGCCCCTCTCTTTTATGAAGCCCGTGTAAATGTTAGTGTAAAACAATGCCTCTAAATGCCCTATCTCCAATCTTTTTTGGCCAGCCCTGTGACCTCCGGCCGCTCTCCTCCTACGATCTAAAATCTACAGTGGGAGGGGCTGAGTGGACAGCACAGCAGTCACGTGACCTCCCTGGCTGATGTCAGAGGGGATCTCGGCCCCTCCCGCTGTAGCCCTTAGATCAGAGGAGAAGAGCAGCCGGAGGTCATGTGATCGGAGATAAAGTATTTAGAGGCATCATTTTATGCTAACATTTACACAGTGTACGATGGCTTCATAAAACAGATGGGCTGGCAGTGAATTTTTTTTTCAACCCTACCTTCTTAATCAATTTTCATTCCAAGCAGGTAGGCCCTTGCACTACATGGTTGATGGCATATCAAAATGAGATTGGATAGTCAGACTGGAACGTGTATGGCAAGACTAAAGAAGGTTTCACAGTCAGATTGGGGTTGATTAACTAAAACTGGGGAGTGCAAAATCTGTTGCAGCTTTGCCAAACCAATCAGCTTCCATTTTTTTTTTTTTGGTCAAAGCTTAATTGAACAAGTTAAATTTAGAAGCTACAATACAGAGCTGCACAAGCTACCAATTGTGATATTGCTGTGTTGAGTGTCATTCAGAGAACACAGACCAGGAGGAAATAAGATCAGACCTAACCCAGACATTGCCCTTAAAGCAGCGGTCCCCAACCTTTTTGGCACTGGGGACCGGCGTTGTGGAAGAAAATTGTGCCAAGGCACCATGGTTGATATGGTGTCAAGATGATTGAAGCGCATTATTTCTATTATTACATTGTAATATACAGTGGAACCTTGGTTAGCGAGTAACACGGTTAACAAGCGTTTTGAAAGACGAGCAAATTTTTTTTTTAAATCCTGACTCGGTTGGCGAGTGTTGTCACGCAAAACGAGCAGAATTCAAACTAATGTGGTGTACAGTACCATATTTGGCCAGAGGTGCGGGGGCGCCGGTGACACTTGGAACGGTTCGGAGCCGTTCAGAAATACTCGGAATCACTCGGAAACACTCGGAAATACTCCGTTCCTGAGTGTTTCTGAGCCTTTCCGAGGGTTTCCGAGTTCAGACGACCTGTCCCGGAGTATTTCCAAGGCTCTCCAGCGCCCCCCCCCCACCTCTGGCCACATGCGGTATTGCATGCAATAGAAGTCAATGCCTAATGAATTATCTTCGTTTCCATTGACTTCTATGGGGAAACTCGCTTTGATATGCGATTGCTATGGATTACAAGCATTCTCCTGGAATGCTTGTAATCCAAGGTTCCACTGTCTAATGAAATAGTTCAACTCACCATAATGCAGAATGTGCCACCAGATGCAGAGTGTCACTTGTCACGTCGCCTGCACCCAGGTGCGTTTTGTCCCTTGCCACGTCGCCTGCCACCAAATGAGGATTGTCACTTGCCACATCGCTTGCCACCAGATGCAGATTGTCATTTGCCATGTTGCCTGCCACCAGATGTGGATTGTCACCTTCCACCACATGAAGATTGTCACTGCAGGTGTGGCAGCACAGGCGTGCGCATTAGTTCAGAGGCAAGCCTGGAGTAGTGGGTAGTGAGGGAGAACAGTGGTGGGGGGGTGGTGAGAGATGATCTCATCTCTCTGCTCCCCTGCCTAGCCTTCAGCTGTGTAGCGGTGTTCTATTGCGTTGTGTGGGCAGAAGAGCAGTGATGGGGGGCAGGCGATGAGAGATGATCTCATCTCTCTGCCCCGCCTCACCTCCAGCAGTATAGCAGCCCCACTGTGAGCGCAGAAGAGCGGTGATGCAGGTGGGCGGTGAGCAACGATCCCATCTCTCTGCTCGCTCGCCTCATCTCTAACAGTGTAGTGGCCCCACTGTGAGGGCGGAACAGCGGTGATGCGGGTGGGTGGTGAGAGATGATGTCATCTCTCTACTCGCTCTGCCGCCACATGTCAGACAGTGCAGCCTTCGAGGCCGGGTTGTAAACAATGGGTAAAAGCCTTGTGAGCTGCCACACTAAGCCTAAATTAACCTAAAATAAACACAGGTGATATAACTATAATCAGTTGCCCGCACTTCCCTCACTTCCCCAGATAGTGATAATGCAATCTATATAACACACTGTGCAGCGCTGATAAATATGGAAACAATACTATATAAATAAATGAATCCAGTAAACACTATATATAACATAAATGTCTAAAGCATAACAACATATAAAAACTATAAATAAAGTGCTCGTGCTCCATAATTTTGCACTCAGTTCTCAATGAGGTTTTAAACTAAACAGCAACAGTCCATAAATATGAAAATAAAGTGCTTGTGCTCAGTGACTTTCAATTAATCCTTGATGAGTGTTTAAACTAAACAGCAAAAGTCCATATTAACATCAATCATGTGATAATTGTGTCTTCATGCGTTGTGCACCCTCACCTTAGGGCAGTGATGGCGCACCTTGGCACCCCAGATGTTTTGGAACTACATTTCCCATGATGCTCATGCACTCTGCAGTGTAGTTGAGCATTATGGGAAATGTAGTTCCAAAACATCTGGGGTGCAAAGGTTCGCCACCACCGCCTTAGGGTCTTAAAAAATAAGCCTGTAATTGATAGCAATAGCCTGCAGAGATCCTCCTTTTCTTCCTTTATCCTACGCAGGTTTATGGGACACTTGTATGGAACACAGGCCACCTGCTACTTCCGGTAATAACCCAGCTCAGAGGTCACTATTTTCTCCTGGTATGTTCAGAGACTCTCCTCATATGCATCACATGCGGGGAATGACAGAGGCATGCAATAGCGTGATAACGTTTAAAAATGTTTTGATTGCAAACAGAACTCCACATATATACAACTCACATTTCAAATAAATAAAAATCGCCTTTAAAGTGCTCTAGTGCTGAGGGGTGATAGAGTCTCCTGTGGTCTGGTTCATTCACATGTGCTCCTTCTACCGGTTTCATCACAGTCTCGTGAGTACTCCCAGAAGAAGTCACGAGACTGTGACAAAACCGGTAGGAGGAGCTTGATCGGCTGACGAGAGAGGTAACAAGAAGTGTTGCAGAGCTGGCATAGGACAGGGGGAACGCTGTGTAAACTGGGGCTGCAGAACCGGACCACAGGTGACTCTATCACCACTCAGCACTAGAGCACTTTAAAGGCGATTTTTATTTATTTGAAATGTGATTTGTATATATGTGGAGTTCTGTTTGCAATTAAAACATTTTTATATGTTATCATGCTATTGCATGCCTCTGTCATTCCCCGCATGATGTATATGAGGAGAGTCTCTGAACATACCAGGAGAAAATAGTGACCTCTGAGCTGGGTTATTATCGGAAGTAGCAGGTGGCCTGTGTTCCATACAAGTGTCCCATATACCTGCATACGATAAAGGAAGCAAAAGAGGATCTCTGCAGGCTAGTGCTATCAATTACAGGCTTATTTTTTAAGCCCCTAAGCTGAGGGTACACCCGGTGGGGGTTGTGTGTGCACAACACATGAAGACACAAATATCACATGGTTGATGTTAATATGGACTTTTGCTGTTTAGTTTAACCACTAGACATCCGCGCTATGGCCGAATGACGGCCACAGCGCGGACCTACATTCCCGGGAGGCCGTCATATGACGGCCTCCCCTGTGCACGCTCCCTGCGCGCGCCCTGCAGGGCGCGCGCCGGGCGCGGTGTGATCACCGAGTCACTGAGACTCGGCTGATCACCGATCTGAGTAAGGGGCCGGTCCCGGCCCCTTACCATGTGATCAGCTGTCAGCCAATGACAGCTGATCACATGATGTAAACAGGAAGATCGGTAATCGTTTTTTTTTTTACTCGCGCTGACAGCGCGAGTAGAGAAAAAAGCCGATCACCGGCTCAGATGCCAGGGACATCGGTCCCAAAGAGGAAGCACAAAAAATTCCTCATAAGTGCCACCCAAAAGTGCCACCTAACAGTGCCACCTAGCAGTGCCCACAGTGCCACCTAGCAGTGCCCACAGTGCCACCTATCAATGCCAACAAGTGCCACCTATCAATGCTCACAAGTGCCACCTACCAATGCCCACCTGTAGTGCCAATCAGTGCCACCTGTCAGTGCTGCCCATCACTGCCACCCATCAGTGCCCATCACTGCCACCCATCAGTGCCCATCACTGCCACCTATCAGTGCCCATCACTGCCGCCTCATCAACGTACATCAATGAAGGAGAAAAATTACCCGTTAAAAATTTTTTATAACAAAATATAAAAAAAAAAAAATTTTTTTTTAAAAAAAATTCTGGTTTTTACATTTTTTTAACAAAAAGTAAAAACCGCAGAGGTGATCAAATACCACCAAAAGAAAGCTCTATTTGTGGGAAAAAAATGATAAAAAATTCATTTGGGTACAGCGTTGTATGACCGCGCAATTGTCATTCAAAATGCGTTAGCGCTGAAAGCTAAAAATTGGTCTGGATAGGAGGGGGGTTTAAGTGCCCGGTAAGCAAGTGGTTAAACAATCATCAAGGATTAAGTGAAAGTCACGGAGCACGAGCACTTTATTTTCATATATATGGACTGTTGCTGTTTAGTTTAATAACTTCATTGAGGACTGAGTGCAATATCATGGAGCACGAGCACTTTTTTTATAGTGTTTATATGTTGTTATGCTTTAGACATTTATGTTATATATAGTGTTTACTGGATTCATATATTTACAGCATATAGTATTGTTTCCATATTTATCAGCGCTGCACAGTGTGTTATACAGGTTGTAAACAGGGCACGGGCCGGTAATGGGCCACCGGCCGGTGGTTAATGACCCCTGTTTTTTAGACCTATTGTCCATAGGTCAATACATGAGGTGAGCGGCCAATAGTGGTGGTTACACAGGCTGTGAAGATCACTTAAAAGTCTTGTTTTTTTCTCCTTTAAAAATAACAAACATGTTATACTTACCTGCTCTGGGAAGTCGTTTTGCACAGAGCAGCCCAGGTCCTCCTCTTCTTGGGTCCCTCGCCAGCACTCCTGGCCTCTCCCACCTGGAGTTTGCTATGGGGGCACCTGAGCCGAGCCGCATCTCTGTGTGTCCATTCAGACACAGAGCTGTGGCCCAGCCCCACCCCCTCTCTCTCCTCATTGGCTCACTGATGTTGACTGACAACATCAGAGCCAAGAAGAGCCAATGGCGCTTCTCTGCTGTCTCAGCCAATGAGGAGGGAGAGTCCGAACAGCCGAGTCTCTCGTGCAACATCGCTGATTCGAGATGGGGCTCAGGTAAGTATTAGGGAATCTGAGGGGGGCTGCTGGACACAGGTTTTTTTTATCTTAATGCATGCTAAAGAACCTTCTGCCTTTACATCCACTTTAAGAACAAGCACATATCTAGAGGAACTTGGTTTTTGGTGGAAGAGCACATTCACATGGACTTTTTTTCTAAGTTAATATAAAAAATCAACATGGACCTCATGGCAGAGGATCTGAAAAAAATAATTGTTGCTCTACATAAAGATGGCCTAGGGCCTAGGCCAGTTATGGCGAACCTTGGCACCCCAGGTGTTTTGGAACTACATTTCTCATGATGCTCATGCAGTGTAGTGGGAAATGTAGTTCCAAAACATCTGGGGTGCCAAGGTATCGCCATCACTGGCCTAAGCTATAGGAAGATTGGAGAGACCCTGAAACTGAGCTGCAGCACGGTGGCCAAGACCATACAGCGGTTTAACAGGACAGGTTCCACTCAGAACAGGCCTCGCCATGGTCGACCAAAGAAGTTGAGTGCACGTGCTCAGCGTCATATCCAGAGGATGTCTTTGGGAAATAGATGTATGAGTGCTGCCAGCATTGCTGCAGAGGTTGAAGGGGTGGGGGATGCATTAAGATAAAGAAAAAACACTTCTGTCTTTAGAACTACTTTAATATATCGGTGTGCGCGGGGGGGGTTTTATTTGTTTATTTTATAGTGAAGTCTGGCTTCAGATACAGGTTTTCCACTAGGGCTTTAAATATATCACTGGTCTTTACGAATTACCAAACAGAAGACTTTATATAACTTTTTTTTTTTTTCAGTGGTCAACACATTTATCAAAGAGTCCTTCAAAAATACTATTTGTAGAGCCTTACGGCAGCTAATCTCAATCAATCGTTCATCCTTCAACTATCCTTTTTCCAGAGAGGGCTTAAAGCTGACCACTTTCTGTGATGCAGCCAAGTCAGTTTTTTTCTGAAAGACTCTGATAAATGGGACCTTAGCATTTCTTGCAGACATTCTCATATTTGATGATTAAAGAACAAATTTCTCTCAAGGTTCCATTCCTACTTTGGCTCTGTGTGGCTAAAATCTTTTTTCACAAATCAACAGCATGGCCCGATGCAGGTATATATACTACACAGTGGAGATGAAGCTGATAAATTACCTACCATTCTGGTTGTTAAAACCAATTATTTAATGCTGAAGAAAAATGGCTCTGTTTCGGAAAGGCCATCTGTATTGCTCACGTAGGGAGCAGCTGAACACAAAGCCAACACGGAAACACAAAAAAAACAACTAATGCTGTATGGACCTGAGATGGTGGTAAAATGACCTGTTTCCCTTGTAATCGGCAGACAGCTTATTATAAACATGTTTCAGTGTAAGGGTCTGCTGTAGCGTTTGAGATATTGCACTCCAAGCCGCACTCCTGACTATTGTTTGAACTTCAGAGTCACTCAATGTGGACTGTCTGGACAAAACATGACTGTAATCAAAACCAGGAGTAAATATTTGAACACTGTACAAAACTTTCTGAAGGTTCTTGTGCTGTTTTGGGTCTGACTTCCTGTTATCTGAAGAGCAGCTTAATGCCCCGTACACACGGTCGGATTTTCTGATGGACAATGTCCGATCGGAGCGTGTTGTCGGAAATTCCGACCGTGTGTGGGCGCCATCGGACATTTTCCGACACACAAAGTTGGACAGCAGGAGATAAAATTTTCCGACAACAAAACCCGATCGCGTCAATTCCGACCGTGTGTGGCCTGTTCCGACGCACAAAGTGCCACGCATGCTCAGAAGAAATTCCGAGACGGGACAGCTCGTTCTGGTAAACTTAGCGTTCGCAATGGATACAGCACTTTCGTCACGCTGCAATGTTAAAAATGGTTTAATACAGCGCACTCTCTTCTTCTTTATAATGTGGCAAGAATAAAGTAGTTTTGCTGCTCATATTCACACACACTTCTCACAAAGTTTTATTTGTGTTTTTTTAGTGGGATTCCCTGAATATATTGTTATTAGTTGTCACATCTGACAGTTTTATATTTTTTTCATTATTTTTTTTTTGGATTTTAAGCCTTTTTTTTTCTTTAATGTTTGTCTTTTTTTCAACGCTGATCTTTGTTCAATGTTATTTTTATTTTTACTCCAGAATATTTTTGTGTGTGTTTTGTGTGTCAAGTTACCCCAACACCATTGATATCTTTTATTATTTAATCTCAAGGAGATTGTTTGTTGTTGGTGTCCCTTGTTCATTTCACATTGTATATTTGAAACAAACTGTCATTTTTGAAGTAAAACACATAGGAGAGTATAATTCAAAAAAAAAATCCTTTATTAAGGGATCAGAACCAAACAAAGAGGAAGGCAACACTGGAGAAACAGGAGAAATTAGCAAATCCTAGGACCCCCACGGCAGACAACAATTCTTCAACATCAAAATTGGTGGCCTGAGGAGTCCATATGTAAGGGAGGGCAGTCTGGTCCAGAATTCGCAGAGATCTGGATAGCAGCAGATGACATCTGTGTCCCCAGGCTGTGGTACCACAAGAGGCTGCATTTTTTGGCCGACCAGACTGAACCCAGGCCAATCACTGTCTGGTCATCCTTCCACGCTTCCTTCCTGGCTGTGGCTGTGCAGTTGGAGATGTGGCAGGAGGAGGAGTAGGACCTGGAGGAGGAGGAGGACTGGGAGGACCTGGAGGAGGACTGGGGGGACCTGGAGGAGGACTGGGAGGACCTGGAGGAGAGGGAGGAGGAGGAGGAGGACCTGCAGGAGGAGGAGGAGGAGGACCAACGCGAAGGTGTGTCTGAGGTGTAATTTGGCCCCTTATACCTTTCGCAAGAGCCTCCAATATGAGGGCCTCACACATGACTTTTTGGCCCTCCTCCATCCTCTGCATTTTATATGCTATGAAGGCAGCAATGTTCTCCTCCATGGTGTGTGGTGCTCCCAGGACCTCTGTAGCCCTCCAAAAGAATGCTATAGCAGCCTCCTCTAGGGCACTCCTCCTACTGCCACTTTCTGTTTTCAGGGGGGGTGGAGGGACCTGCAGATCAGCCAGCCGGCTCGGCCCGGCCACCTCCTGGCTGAGACTTCCCTGTGTATGAAAAAGGGACATGGTTTTAGGTTTTGTATCATCAATCCCAATCATAAATTAGTACTCCCAACTAACATCTAGTTAACATCATTGATTGTACAAGCAGAAATATTTAGAGGAATGCTATACCTGGCTCAATCTGGGCTCCTCCACATGTGGCCTGGAAGGCCCAGGTTGGGCGGGAAGGAAGCGTGGAAGGAAGACTTGAGAGGGATGGCCTGGGTTCAGTCTGGCCTGCCAGAAAATGCAGCTTATCGTAGTACCACATCCTGGGGACATAGCTGTCATCTGCTGCTCCGGATCTCTGCGAATCCAGGACTTTCTTGCGCTCCCTCAGATATGTACTCCTCAGGCCACCAATGAAGATCTTTAAATAGGTGATGTCTGCCGTGGGGATCACCTGCTTCACAATTTCACACAATTGCTCCAGTGCTGCCTTCCTCTTTGCTTGGTTCTTGAAATGGGGGTGGGTAATCTCCCACAGACAGGGCAGCTCCCTTAGCATCTCTATGAATACTGACATGAAGTCATTGTCTTTCATTAAGATATCCATGTTCACTGCAAGACACAACACAAGACAAAGCCTAATGTCAGACAAAACTCTCCTAATCTTGTTACAATATAGGCCTCAATCTAGAAGCAGTATAGGCACAAGTTTGTCTCTTACCTTCGTTCTTACGATCGGCGCGTCCAATGCTCCTTCCTCCGCTCACAGATCGTACGTAATACGCACGCGTGTTACGCTTTATACACACTGCGCATGCGTGTAACTCCGCCCGCCCCTGACGTTCTTTCTATTCTATTGGGTGAAGAGCATGG
This sequence comes from Lithobates septentrionalis, assembly GCA_037952835.1. Classification (NCBI taxonomy): domain Eukaryota; kingdom Metazoa; phylum Chordata; class Amphibia; order Anura; family Ranidae; genus Lithobates; species Lithobates septentrionalis. The sequence goes on along the minus strand of JBBDGP010001769.1, from coordinate 384,887 downwards.
TGGCGGATTTAGAGCAGGTGCGTGCTAATTATAGCAACGAGGAGGAGGAGGAGGAAAGCCTGGATCCAGGCACGTCCCGATCCAGAAGGAGACGTTTTAAGGCCACAAATATGTCCTTTGGGGAGATGTTGGAGATGGTCGACATCATGAAGAAGGCCGACTATGACGGGAAATATGGGCCTTACCCCCACCCCAACATCCGAAAGGCAAAAATCATTGCTAAAGTGATCAAAAGCCTTCACATGAATTTCGGGGTACGAAGATCTAAAGATCAGCTCAGGAAGCAGTGGTCGGACCTGAAGTTGAGAGAGCCAGAGCAGTACCGAAAGATCCGGAGAGTGCTGCAAAAAAGTAAGTAGTTGTGCTGTGTTCATATTCTTTCTCTCTTTATGCTTTTATTAATTGTAACATTTAAAAGGGCAACTTTAATGTTCATGGGCCCATTATTCGTTCGTATCAAACATTTTTCTTTCGGCCTCTAGAACACCATTGTTTAGGCCATATGCATTTTCACACATTTTTGGGGCCTACTTGGATGCCAAATATTTGTTTGTGTAGATGGGTTTGTTACTAGAATGAAATGCCAACTAGATTGTGTGTAAGGAGAGGACACTGAGCAGCTGTTTTCACATCTGGACACTGGAGCACTAGTGTGGGACACAAGAACACCATTTTTATTAGGGGGCCACACAGGTGCTATACTATAGGGGGGTCTCCATCTGTGAAGCTTGTACTAAACAGGTAAAGTATTGCAGCTTGACAAAGGGCAATAATAAAATTACATCTTGGAACTCGGCTAAAATTGACAATTGTACCCCACTTCCAAGTAGGGATGAGCCGAACACCCCCCGGTTCGGTTCGCACCAGAACCCGCGAACGGACCGCAAGTTCGCACGAACGTTAGAACCCCATTGACGTCTATGGGACTCGAACGTTCGAAATCAAAAGTGCTCATTTTAAAGGCTAATTTGCATGGTATTGTCCTAAAAAGGGTTTGGGGACCCGGGTCCTACCCCAGGGGACATGTATCAATGCAAAAAAAACTTTTAAAAACGGCCGTTTTTTCGGGAGCAGTGATTTTAATGATGCTTAAAGTAAAAAAAAAAAAGTGAAATATTCCTTTAAATATCGTACCTGGGGGGTGTCTATAGTATGCCTGTAAAGTGACGCGTGTTTCCCATGTTTAGAACAGTCCCTGCACCAAATGTCATTTTTAAAGGAAAAAATCTCATTTAAAACTGCTTGCGGGTTTAATGTCATGTCGGGTCCTGGCAATATGGATGAAAATCAGTGAGACAAACGGCATGGGTACCCCCCAGTCCATTACCAGGCCCTTTGGGTCTTGTATGGATATTAAGGGGAACCCCGCACCCAAATTAAAATAAGGAAAGGTCCCTATATACTCTGAACAGCAGTATACAGGCGGTGCAAACAAGACAGGGACTGTAGGTTTGTTGTTAAGTAGAATCTGTTTGTAATTTTGAACATTTTTAATGTGTTTAGCTCCAGCCAAAAAATCTTTTCTAAGCTTTTTGGAAAACATAGGGAAGGGTTATCACCCCTGTGACATTTGTTTTGCGTCTTTCCTCCTCTTCAGAAGATTTCACCTCACTTTTTTGTCCCAATGAAAAATGTTTTTTGAAAATTTGGGTTTTTTTGTGGAACAAGGATTGGAAAGCATCAGTGGAAAGGAGAAATTGTTTTCCCATATTAACTCTTACATGAGAGAATTTCCCTTCCTATGGGTAGATTTCATCTCACTTCCTGTTGTCTCCTTCCGTTTGCAAGTAGGAGTCGTTTGTAAGTTAGATGTTTGAAAGTAGGGTCCTGCCCTATATACTCAGCAGAAATTTGGGCCTTAGGTGTTGCTGTGGCCAAAACACTGTAAGCCCTCACAGGGCCCTGCTGTGAAATATTAGATCAAGAATTGTAATTACATGCCCCTGTTGAACAGGAGCTGAAAAATTAGGCCTTAGGCACTGGTGCTGGTGCCACAACACTGCAACCCCTCACAGACACTCTAGTTGGAACGCAGGAACGAGCCCTGCTGCAAAGTATTGCATCAAAAATTGTAATTACACGCCCCTGTTATACAGGGGCTGAAAAATTGTGCCTTAGGCACTGGTGGTGGCGCCCAGAACCAAAAATGTTCTTACAAGCTATCAGCGTGATGATTGAGGAGGAAGAGGATAATTACTCAGGGATAATCACTCAGCATCAGCATAGGCAGTCTTTGAAGGGATCTGAAAAAAATTATTCAGTTACATCAGCATCAGGTGCTTGGTAGCTGGTGGTGATCCAAGACTGATTCATTTTTATGAAGGTCAGCCGATCGACCGAGTCAGTGGACAGACGCACCCTGTGATCGGTTACCACGCCTCCAGCAGCACTGAATGTACGTTCCGAAAGAACGCTGGATGCAGGACAGGCCAGTAGCTCAATTGCATACTGTGCAAGCTCTGGCCAGTGATCCATCCTCAAGACCCAGTAACCCAGAGGATTTTCGGTGGGAAAGGTGTCCAAGTCTGATCTTGCCCCTAGGTATTCCTGCACCATGTAAAACAGACGCTGGCGATGGTTGCTGGAACCGATCATACCTTGGGGCTGCGGACCAAAAAATTGTCTGAACGCATCAGTCAGACGGCCACCTTCTCCACCGCTCCTTCTTTGACTGACCGAAGCCTCAGCAACACGTTGTCCAGAAACAGGAGTTTGTAACCTCCCAGTCTCTGGGAACGCGTTGCACAGACCTTTCTGCAAGGCCTCCCGAAGATGTTTCATCCTCTGCTCCCTCTGCGATGGCAAGATAAGGTCCGCAACCTTACCCTTGTAACGTGGATCAAGGAGGGTTGCCAGCCAGTATTGGTCCTTCTCCTTGATACCACGAATACGAGGATCCTTACGCAGGCTTTGCAGGATCAGGGAGGCCATGCAGCGTAGGTTTGCTGAGGCATTCGGTCCGGAGTCCTCTGGGTCACTAAGGACAACAACGTCCGCAGCCACCTCCTCCCAGCCACGTACAAGTCCATGTGTTCCTTGGGACTGATCCCTTAAAGACTGCTGATGCTGAGTGCCAGGCTCCACCTCCATACTGACACAATCTTCCTCCTCCTCCTCCTCCTCCTCCTCCTCCTCGTCCTCTTCCTGTGTGATCGGCGGGCACGCAGGAACACTGTCTGGATAAAGGGGGCCTTGAGAGCTAAGGAAGTCCTCCTCTTCCTGCCTCTGTTCTGCCTCAAGTGCCCTGTCCATTATTCCACGCAGCGTGTGCTCCAACAGGTGGACAAGGGGGACAGTGTCACTGATGCATGCACTGTCAGTGCTCACCATCCTCGTGGCCTCCTCGAATGGTGACAGGACAGTGCATGCATCCCTGATCATGGCCCACTGGCGTGGGGAAAAAAAACCAAGGTCCCCTGACCCTGTCCTGGTGCCATAGTCGCACAGGTACTCATTGATGGCCCTCTGCTGCGTGTGCAGCCGCTGCAGCATGGCCAACGTTGAGTTCCACCTGGTGGGCATGTCACAGATTAGGCGGTTCTTGGGCAGGTTAAACTCCTTTTGGAGGTCCGTCAGCCGAGCACTGGCATTATATGACCGGCGGAAATGCACAGAGACTTTCCTGGCCTGCCTCAGGACATCCTGTAAGCCCGGGTACCTGCCCAAGAACCGCTGCACCACCAAGTTAAGGACGTGAGCCAAACAGGGCACATGGGTCAGTTGTCCCTGTCGGAGGGCAGAGAGGAGGTTGGTGCCATTGTCGCAAACCACCATTCCTGCCTTAAGTTGGCGTGGCGTCAACCACCTCTGAACCTGCCCCTGCAGAGCTGACAGAACCTCTGCCCCAGTGTGGCTCCTGTCCCCCAAGCACACCAGCTCAAGCACCGCATGGCATCTTTTGGCCTGCGTACTTGCGTAGCCCCTTGAACGCCTACGGAGCACCGCTGGTTCCGAGGAAGAGGCCATGGAGGAAGAAGAAGAGGAGGGGGTGGAGGAGAGAGGTGTGTCACAATCAGCATTTTGGAGGCGTGGTGGCGGAACAACCTCCAACACTACTGCACCTTGTCCTGCATCCTTCCCAGCTGCCAGCAGAGTCACCCAATGCGCCGTGAAACTTAAGTAACGTCCCTGTCCATGCCTGCTGGACCATGAGTCAGCGGTAATATGCACCTTACCGCTGACCGCCCTGTCCAGCGAGGCATGGACATTGCCTTCCACATGCCGGTAGAGAGCCGGAATCGCCTTCCGTGAGAAAAAGTGGCGTTTGGGTACCTGCCACTGAGGAACCGCACATTCCACAAACTCACGGAAGGGGGCAGAGTCTACCAACTGAAAAGGCAGCAGTTGAAGTGCTAGCAATTTTGCCAAGCTAGCATTCAACCGCTGGGCATGTGGATGGCTGGGAGCAAACTTCTTTCGGCGGTGCAGCAGCTGGGGCAGGGAAATTTGCCTGGTACAATCTGACGTCGGTGTACCAAAAGCAGATTGCCCACAAGTACTTGGCTGTGACACACCTAATTCTACACCTTCATTCCTCTCACTGCAGGTCTCAGAGAGGACTGAAGGTCTAGTGGGGTTGGAAATCTCAGCTGATGAGGAGCAAGGAGAGATCCTCTTTGTTCTTTGGTGTGGGTCTTTCAGATACGCTTGCCAACGAACTGCATGGCAGGTCAACATATGTCTGGTCAAGCATGTGGTACCCAAGCGGGAGATGTTTTGGCCACGCGAGATACGCTTGAGACATATGTTGCAAATAGCAGCGGTGCGATCTGATGCACTCGTCTCAAAAAAGGCCCACACCAAAGAACTTTTTGAATAACGCGCAGAGACTGCAGCGCCCTGCACATGTGGAGCTTTGGGGTGTGATGCAGTCAATGTGCTGCCCTTAGGCTGGCCCCTGGAGGGCATCCTGCCTAGTTGGTGATGTGCCACCTCCTCCTCCTCCTCCTCCTCCTCTCTCCTATCAGGCACCCACGTTGAGTCAGTGACCTCATCATCCCCTCCCTCCTCATCACTGGAGCAAACCTGGCAGTATGCTGCAGCAGGGGGAGCATGACTGCCAGATTGCTGTCCTTCTTGGGCACCCCCTCTGTCCGTGCTCATGTTACTGCCTTCATTGACCTCAGTATCATCATCAGAGCCTTCCAAACGCTGGGCATCCTCCTGGAGCATGTACCCAACACTGTGGTCAAACAGTTCGAGGGAATCCTCATGAGGACATGGTGGAGCTAGGGAAGGAGTCACTGATGACATTGAGCTGAGGGAAGAGGCCGCTGCTTTGCCAGACAAAGCACCCTGGGCATGGGTGAGAGAGGATGAGGAGGATGAGGACGGCTTGGTCATCCACTCGACCAAGTCTTCCGCATGTTGCGGCTCAACACGGCCAGCTGCCGAAAAAAAGGCCAAGCGTGTCCCATGGCCACGTGCTGATGAGGATGCACCGTCTCCACGACCAGCACTAGACACAGAGCCTGCTTGCCCTCTCTTATTGGCTTGTGACTGTCTGCCTCTCCTTCTTGGCCTTCCAGACATACTAATGGCCTGTAGCTGCACTAAGCTGGGATAGAACACCTGTAATTTTCTTCAGGTAGCTTTATATACTGTAACCAGACAAGCCTGCCTGTCAGTAGGAAGATAACAGGAACGGATCTAGCTGAACACTGTGAGCAGGACGTACTGCACTAAATGTATATAGCAGGAACGGATCTAGCTGAACACTGTGAGCAGGACGCACTGTACTAAATGTAAATAGTCTAGCTGCCTGACCGTGGTACTAATAGGATCAAAAAGAACACCTGTAATTTTCTTAAGGTAGCTTTATATACTGTAACCAGACAAGCCTGCCTGTCAGTAGGAAGATAACAGGAACGGATCTAGCTGAACACTGTGAGCAGGACACACTGTACTAAATGTAAATAGTCTAGCTGCCTGACCGTGGTACTAATAGGATCAAAAAGAACACCTGTAATTTTCTTCAGGTAGCTTTATATACTGTAACCAGACAAGCCTGCCTGTCAGTAGGAAGATAACAGGAACGGATCTAGCTGAACACTGTGAGCAGGACACACTGTACTAAATGTAAATAGTCTAGCTGCCTGACCGTGGTACTAATAGGATCAAAAAGAACACCTGTAATTTTCTTCAGGTAGCTTTATATACTGTAACCAGACAAGCCTGCCTGTCAGTAGGAAGATAACAGGAACGGATCTAGCTGAACACTGTGAGCAGGACGTACTGCACTAAATGTATATAGCAGGAACGGATCTAGCTGAACACTGTGAGCAGGACGCACTGCACTGAATGTAAATAGCAGGAACGGATCTAGCTGAACACTGTGAGCAGGACGCACTGCACTAAATGTAAATACCAGGAACGGATCTAGCTGAACACTGTGAGCAGGACGCACTGCACTGAATGTAAATAGCAGGAACGGATCTAGCTGAACACTGTGAGCAGGACGCACTGCACTGAATGTAAATAGCAGGAACGGATCTAGCTGAACACTGTGAGCAGGACGCACTGCACTGAATGTAAATAGCAGGAACGGATCTAGCTGAACACTGTGAGCAGGACGCACTGCACTGAATGTAAATAGCAGGAACGGATCTAGCTGAACACTGTGAGCAGGACGTACTGCACTAAATGTATATAGCAGGAACGGATCTAGCTGAACACTGTGAGCAGGACACACTGCACTGAATGTAAATAGCAGGAACGGATCTAGCTGAACACTGTGAGCAGGACGCACTGCACTAAATGTAAATACCAGGAACGGATCTAGCTGAACACTGTGAGCAGGACGCACTGCACTGAATGTAAATAGCAGGAACGGATCTAGCTGAACACTGTGAGCAGGACGCACTGCACTGAATGTAAATAGCAGGAACGGATCTAGCTGAACACTGTGAGCAGGACGCACTGCACTGAATGTAAATAGCAGGAACGGATCTAGCTGAACACTGTGAGCAGGACGCACTGCACTGAATGTAAATAGCAGGAACGGATCTAGCTGAACACTGTGAGCAGGACGCACTGCACTGAATGTAAATAGCAGGAACGGATCTAGCTGAACACTGTGAGCAGGACGCACTGCACTGAATGTAAATAGCAAGAACGGATCTAGCTGAACACTGTGAGCAGGACGCACTGCACTGAATGTAAATAGCAGGAACGGATCTAGCTGAACACTGTGAGCAGGACGCATTGCACTGAATGTAAATAGCAGGAACGGATCTAGCTGAACACTGTGAGCAGGACACACTGCACTAAATAGTCTAGATAGAAGATAACAGGAACGGATCTAGCTAAACTGAATACAGTGTATATATATATATGCAACACCTGGGATGCATATATATACACAATACACTGTAAGTGCAGCTAACTGACTGACTGTTCTGCCTAATCTATCTAACTCAAATCAAATTACACTGTCTCTCTCTCTCTCTATCTCTCAGCACACCGGAACACACACTACACAGGGCCGCCGTGCAGGCAGCCTTATATAGTGTGGGGTGTGTACTAAATCCCCTGAGCCATAATTGGCCAAAGCCACCCTGGCTTTGGCCAATTACAGCTCTCTCTACTGACGGCGCTGTGATTGGCCAAGCATGCGGGTCATAGTGCATGCTTGGCCAATCATCAGCCAGCAATGCACTGCGATGCCGCAGTGAATTATGGGCCGTGACGCGCCACACGAATTTGGCGCGAACGGCCCATATCGTTCGCAATTCGACGGACGGTCGAACAGCCGATGTTCGAGTCGAACATGGGTTCGACTCGAACACGAAGCTCATCCCTACTTCCAAGCAATGTTTCCTATTTCTAGTTCTGCCATCAAATATCTGTGTGCTAAGTATACCATTTTTGTTTTACATAGGGGAGAAAAGACTCGGAGGACACCCCTCATCCGAGGAGACCACAGACCCCCCACCTATGGAAGAAGGGAAACTAACACCAACCCAAGAAGAAGAGCAGGAGGAAGAAGAAGATGTGGTGGAGATTGGCACCACAACAGGTGAGTGTCTGCGACCACAGGCTCAGGTAAAAGAGATGGATGGTGGCAGATTTTTGAGACCTTTTTTTTTGTTCTTTATCTCTTTTTAGGTGATCGTGATGTGAGGGATAGAGAACGCTTTACTTCTGAAAGTGCCCAGATCCTGATCGGGGAGATCATGGGGTGTAATCTCGAATTGCACAACATACAGCAACAAATCAGTGATGTTATTAAAAAAAATAATAACATCATTGATGTTTTGGGGCGAATTTAAACCCCACAAAATCACTTGTTTTATTGTGGTCCAATCTTTGAAAATTTTTTTCTATGTTTTGAAAAGCTAAATTTAGAGGATGCACACAGTGTGCCAACATGTGCTATCTGCCATCACGGGAGATCAATGGACGCGTTTTGGGGGTGCAACCCCTTCCTCAATAATAAAGTAGCGTTGAGGAAGGGCTTGCTCCCCCAAAACACGTCCTTTGATCCCCCCTGATGGCAGATAGCACATGTTGACATTCGTAAATTGGTGTGCATCTTCCAAATTTGGCTTTTCCAGGGGTGATTTCCCCCATCTGAACGCTATATCAAACCCAGTTCCTAAATACTGATGTCTGATATAGCCTTCAGGTTTTACCTAATGTGAACTTTGTAAGTTCAAGTTTTTTGGCTTTCTTGTTGGTTTTACACAGGCCTGTTTTATCTGAAATGGATATTTTGATTTTTGATAATGCTACTGCAAAAATTGTTATACAACAAACATGTTGGTTTGTTTTAAAAACCTTTGGTAAATGCACATGTGATTGTGCAGGTATAAAAAAGTGGCTTACTCAAGAATGTGTGGATTATTGTCTCAACACTACAATACAACACTTTTGGGGTGATGTAATTGCTGTTTTCTGCAAAAATGGGGGTTATTTCCTAAAGGCAAATACACTTTGCACTACAAGTGCAGGTTCAGTGCAGTTGCAAGTGCACTTGTAGTGAAATGTGTTTTTTCATTTAGGAAGTACCAGCCAACAGTGCTTTGTATAAGGTTACACAATCACGACATTTTCTGCACTCAACACATTTCTGTCAGGGTCAGCTAAAACAAACACAAGCAGTAAATGTCCACAAAGAATTTCTTTTGGTTGTTTTTTATTTGAAAAAGGTTTCACAGATTGTCTGGCATATTGATAGCCCCCCTACCCGCAAAGAACTCCAGGTATCGTAACCGGACATCACGGGCACTCAGGGAGGGCAGGCCAGGACGGCCACTTTCAAGCGCCGTCAGTGTTGATGGATTTTGGATTCCGGCCTCAGGCCCAACTGAGCCAGCATAGTTGGCTGAATGTTTTCTTAAAAAATTATGGAGAACACAGCAGGCAAGTATTATATGGTTCAGTTTATACTCCGCCATATGGATAGGTGTCAGAAATAATCGGAACCGGCTGGCCAGGATTCCAAATGTGTTCTCCACCACTCTTCGGGCTCTGGCCAGCCGGTAATTAAAAACCCTCGTTCCGGGGTGAGGGTCCTCATCGGGAATGGCCGCATCAGGTGGTCCCCCAGCGCAAATGCTTCATCAGCAACGAACACAAATGGGAGACCTTCAACATTGTCCTCTGGAGGTGGCAAGTCCAAGCTGCCATTCTGGAGACGCCTGTAGAACTCCGTCTGGGCGATGACTCCACCATCGGACATCCGGCCATTCTTCCCCACGTCCACATACAGGAACTCGTAATTAGCCGACACCACCACCAACATCACTATACTATTTAACCCCTTGTAATTATAATAGTACGACCCCGAGTTGGGTGGTGGGACGATGTGGACGTGTTTCCCATCAATTGCCCCTCCACAGTTAGGAAAGTCCCACCGCTGGGCAAAGTGGGAGGCCACAGTCTGCCATTCCTGTGGCGTTAAAGAAAACTGTTGAGGAAAAAACAATAAAACATTACTATTTTTTCACAGAAACATGGCAAGCAGATTAGACACAAACATTATGGGGCAACCTCCAGATAGCATTTATTAAGGGGAATTTAACAAGGCCAAAGTATAAGGTACACCTATCATATTCCCCCTCCCCCCCTCTCATGGGCCATTTCTAACATTATAGGGGGGGGGGGACTCTTGGACAGGTAACCCTCTTCACTTCATTGAGAGATGAATGCCTAAATAATGGGTATTACTTGGAACAGCCCCTCCTTAGTTACACTATTGGCAGACCACTGGACAGGTAAGAAGTGTCTGAATACAAAGATATAAATACACATTGTACACATTTGAGGACATTTGAACATTCTGATATTACCTATCAAGATAATAATAGGATACAAAAACTTTAAACAGTACCATTGGAAAGTATACAGGCAGGCCCTTGCACTACATGCTTTGTGGAATTCATCCATAAATCTGAGCACTAACGAGATGGGTATAGTGTGTATGGGTTTGGCAAAGTCAGCAGATAGATGATTGAGGATAGATAGAGAATTGGGATCAGCTGACTTAGCAGTTGGGGGAGGGAGGGTTTCTAAACATTTGGGGACACCACAAAAAAAAGCCTCTGGCACTCTGCCTGAATTTAAATCAAAAATAACATTACCAAACATTTTAGGGGGTGTTTGGGGTAAAGCACTACTATGGAGCTGATAAAATGCATTGTTAAGTGACTACATGAGGTGAATATAGGGCAGGAGACACCATGCTGGGGAGGTTATTGAAGGGCAAATATGTATGAAGGACATAAAATAATAATTACATAAAAATCAAGCATGCATGAGAACAAAGGGGACATTCACAGCATATTACAATCATGGTAATTAGGGAATGAGGAAAGAAATACAATATATTATCAAACATTCAATACAATAAAATGTGATATTAAAGGATAAAAATCTTACCTTCATATACTCCTTCTGCAGGACCTGTATGATGGCAGAACAGGTCTCTGGGATAATGATCCCCAGAGCCTGGGGGGAGATGCCTGTCGAGAACTTTAAGTCCTGCAGGCTTCTCCCTGTGGCCAAATACCGCAAGGTAGCGACCAACCTCTGCTCCGCAGTGATGGCTTGCCTCATGCAGGTATCCTGCCTGCTAATATAGGGGGTCAGCGAAGCCAACAAACGGTGAAATACGGGGTCCGTCATCCTGAGAAAGTTCCTGAAATCATCAGGATTATTCTCATGGATCTCACGGAGAAAAGGCATATGACAGAACTGGTCACGCTGAAGCAACCAATTCTTGGTCCATGAACTCCTCCCCACCCTGTTCATGGACTGGACTTGTGTCAAGGTCAGGACCCCAACACCAAGCCCCCGCACAGCACGAACTGTATGAGGAGTACGCATACGAAACATGGCTAGAAAACGGTCGGCTGCTCAGAACGAAGTAACAGAACGCACTGAAGAACAGCAAGGCCTGTGAAGAGCGACCTGAAAAACAGCAACGAGCGGGCAAGATCGCACAGAAAACTCAGATACGAACTGACTGCACGCACTGAAGAGCAGATACAAACCCACAAGCACAAACTGAACGGCAGAAAACGATCTGAAAGCCACGAGTCTGAAAAAGCGCGAATCGTCTCTCACCAAACTTTTACTAACACGAGATTAGCAAAAGGAGCCCAAAGGGTGCCGCGCTTGGTTCTGAACCGGCCTTTTCTAGTCTCGTCATACGTGGTGTACGTGACCGCGTGGTTGTCGATCGGAAATTCCGACAACTTTGTGCGACCGTGTGTAGGCAAAACAAGTTTGAGCCAACATCCGTCGGAAAAAATGCTAGGATTTTGTTGTCGGAATGTCCGAACAAAGTCCGACCGTGTGTACGCCCTATAAGGCTCCATTCAGAAATATGGTTGTGTTCAATTACTGTATACGCAGGAGCCCCATGCTCTACATTTATCCGTAGCACGTACACTATATTGGCAAAAGTATTGGGACGCCTGCCTTTACACGCACATGAACTTTAATGCCATCCCAGTCTTATGCCCCGTACACACGGTCAGACTTTGTTCGGACATTCCGACAACAAAATCCTAGGATTTTTTCCGACGGATGTTGGCTCAAACTTGTCTTGCATACACATGGTCACACAAAGTTGTCGGAAAATCCGATCATTCTGAACGCGGTGACGTAAAACACGTACGTCGGGACTATAAATGGGGCAGTGGCCAATAGCTTTCATCTCTTTATTTATTCTGAGCATGCGTGGCACTTTGTCCGTCGTATTTGTGTACACACGATCGGAAATTCCGACAACGGATTTTGTTGTCGGAAAATTTTATAGCCTGCTCTCAAACTTTGTGTCAGAAAATCCGATGGAAAATGTGTGATGGAGCCTACACACGGTCGGAATTTCCGACAACAAGGTCCTATCACACATTTTCAGTCGGAAAATCCAACCGTGTGTACGGGGCATTAGTCCGTAGGGTTCAATATTGAGTTGGACCACCCCATGCAGCTATAAAAGCTTCAACTCTTCTGGGAAGGCTCTCCAGGCTTAGGAGTGTGTCTATGGAAATGTTTGACCATTCTTCTTCTTCTTGGGTGAGAAGGCCTGGCTCACAGTCTCCGCTCTAATTCATCCCAAAGGTGTTCTGTCGGGTTGAGGTCAGGACTATGTACAGGCCAGTCAAATTCCCCCACCCCAAACTTGCTCATTCACATCTTTATGGACCTTGCTTTGTGCACTGGTGCGCAGTCATGTTGGAACAGGAAGAGGCCATCCCCAAACTGTTCCCACAATGTTGGGCGCATGAGATTGTTCAAAATGTCTTGATATGCTGATGCCTTAAGACAGTGGTTCTCAACTCCAGTCCTCGGGACCCACCAACAGGCCAGATTTTAAGTATTACCTTGGGGAGTTGCAGACTAGAATACTGCAATCGCTGAGCAGCAAATGATATCACCTGTGATATATTTCAGCTATCTTGCAAACCTGGCCTGTTGGTGGGTCCTGAGGACTGGAGTTGAGAACCACTGCCTTAAGAGTTCCCTTTACTGGAATTAAGGGGCCAAGCCCAACCCCTGAGAAACAACCCCACACCATAATCTCCCCTCCACCAAAAGATTTGGACCAGTGCACAAAGCAAGGTCCATAAAGACATGGATGAGTGAGTTTGGGGTGGAGGAACTTGACTGACCTGCACAGAGTCCTGACCTCAACCCGATAGAAAACCTTTGGGATGAATTAGAGCAGAGACTGCGAGCCAGGCCTTCTCGCCCAACATTAGTTGTTTGGCATACTCAGATGTCATGCAAGTGACCAATTGTCCGTTTTTACTATTAAAGTCTTTCACACTACACTTGAATAGCGCCCTTTGTTTTGTTCAATCACTAGGTTATAAATATTTGTCTGACCAAACCAATAGCTGATGTCTTTGTTCAGTTGTGTGAACTGTGGAGTTAAATATTTAGAACACCTTTTCAGAGTGGTCTTCACCTCTGGGGATTTTGCCGTGAAAGATGTTTCTACATTTGGACATTGCCTCGGTCAGAGGCATGTTTTGGAGGCTCAGGACTTTAGCTCCCCTTCTGAAGTGAAAGCCTGGACTGAGCTGGGCCATTCATTTTGAGTGGCACCCAAATGCACTAAGGCAGGAGTCTGCAAACCTTTTAAACAAGGGGTCAGTTTGCTGTCTTTCAAGCTTTGGGGGGGCAGATTGTGGTCAATGGGAGTAGAAAATGCTCCAGCATCTGTGCCCCATCATTGGTTGTAATATGAGGAAATGTGCCCCATTGTTGAAATCAGTAAGAAAAATTGTGCCCCATTAATGGCGTCAGTAAAGGAAATGGTGCCCTTTCATTGGTGTCAGCTGGTGTAAAAGTGCCCCAAGGGCTAGATAAAAGCAAACAAAGGCCCACACCTGGCCCCTGGGCCAAAATTTGAAGATAATTGCAATGCACCTGCATCGTAGTGCGCTAAATTGCACAGCAGCACAAAGTGCAAAGTAGTGTGTTACACTTCAGTGTGACGTGGAATTGTGCATCCAGCCTTACTTTAGTTACCAGTGACCATTGTCAGTAGGAAATTTTAAGAAATACAGAATTTTAGAGTTGTTACCAGAGCAGAGGGTGAAGACAAATCTTGCAATTGGTAAATCTGTCTGGGTCTAAGAGGGGAATTCTCATCACTTTGAGAATATTTCCGCTTAATTTTTCTTGCATCTCTGGGACAAAATGTGAATGATTCATACTCTGAGTCAGTGGTCATCAACCCTGTCCTCAGGGCCCACTAACAGGCCAGGTTTTATGTATTACCTTGGGGGAGATGCAGACTAGAATACTGCAATCACTGAGCAGCAAATGATATCACCTGTGATCTATTTCAGTTATCTTGCAAACCTGGCCTGTTAGTGGGCCCTGAGGACAGGGTTGATGACCACTGCTCTAAGTGGTCTAAGGTTTTTATTGGTGTACCCCAAGGTTCAGTGTTAGGACCCTTACTCTTTTTTTTATATTTGTAAATGATTTAGGGTCTGGGATTAAAGGATTTTTTACCCCACTGGAGCAAATTAGATCATGCTTTATTGGAGTTTTTTTGCCTTCCTCTGGATGAACTGTGGGGAACTGATCTTAGGAACAAAGAACACGGAGGAGAGATGGGTTTGCTTTAAGAGCATATTAACCACTTCAATACAGGGTACTTATACCCCTTCCTGCCCAGACCAATTTTCAGCTTTCAGCACTGTCACATTTTGAATGAGAAATTGCGCGGTCATGCTACACTGCACCCAAACAAATTTTTTATCATTTTGTTCCCACAAATAGAGCTTTCTTTTGATGGTATTTGATCACCTCTGGGATTTTTATTTTCTGCTAAACACATTTAAAAAAGACTGAAATTTTTTTTAAAAAAATGTTTTTTTTGTTTCTGTTACAAAACTTTGTAAATAAGTAATTTTTCTCCTTCTCTGATAGGCACTGAAAAGGCAGCACTGATGGGCACCGATGAGGTGGCACTGATGGGGTGGCACTGATGGGCACTGATGATGGGCACTAAAATGCGGCACTGATAGGCGGCACTGATGGGCACTGATAGGTGGCACTGATATGCAGCACTGATGGGCACTGAAAGGCGGCACAGATGGGCACTGATAGGTGGCACGGATGGGCACTGATAGGCAGCACAGACGGGCACTGATAGGTGGCATGGATGGGCACTGATAGCTGGCACTGTACACTAATAAATGTTACTGATGGATGCCAGTCAGTGCCAAACAATAATGCCTGCCAAAAAAAACAGGGGTTGAAATGACTGGATGGTCCTCGGTACAATACGGCACCTCATCCCAATAAGTTTACAATTGAAATATGCATCATAGGGTAGGGAATTATTGCGGTGCCAAAAGAAAACTAGAGTACATGGATAAAAATAAACAATGCTTTATTAACAGGGTTAAAAAATGGTACAATATTACATTTCAAAGGTGTGCATCAAAAAAGAGGAATTATAAAAGCGCAACAATTCGTAGCAAAGATTACAAGACTTAGCCTGGGAGCGTGATGGCCAATCCTGTAAGCAGGTAATCGAAAGTCCTACATGTTTTGGCTAAAGCGGCTTCCTCAGGGACAGGTGGTTATACCTGTGTTGCTACTGTAAATTCCACAATAGGAAATTCATAATCAGATACAGAAATGTGACAATAAAATACACGCTATACTTAACATAGATCAATTGGGTGAATTTTGTGAGGTTGTCAGACATGATCATACAACAGACCACATAGAGCAAGCCAAATCCAATCACCTCCGCCCAGACCACCCACCAACCAGCATCCACGAGTGCCTGTAGATGGAAATACCTACCCGCAGGTCACCCGGGGCAGACGTGGAGGGAATCCGGAGCACCTCCAGGATATCAGGGCACAATAAAAGACTGCAGGGGATAGATAAGAGGACCTGGTGAAAAGGGCAGGTATGTATGTTTAAACATAGGATAAAGAATTCCAGAAAAATCTGCGTCCATAAGTCAAAAAAGAGCATAAAATTGGACTAACATAGTCTCTACGATATACTTACAGTTATATGTGTATATTGGAAGAAAATAAGTTAGAAACAGGACACCCAGAAGGCTAGAATGATGTTTTCCAAAGTAACAATCAGATGGTAGCAAATAGTGGACGGATAATCTAAAAAAGGTGTAGGGATAAGGGGAAAAAAAAAAAATAATATAAAAATATAGAAAAGGGTTTTTGCAAATGATGAAGGAGATTGTCATATGCAGGGAATATTATAAAGATAGGAATGGGCAGAAAAACTTACCCAGAAAAGATCTCAAAAATAACACAGCAGTATATTGGACTGTTTGCTTATCATAGAAGTGCTTGAGCAGCTCAAAGGATATCCTGACACAATGAGAAATAAGGGGAGGACACTTGTAAATGGCTGGTGGCATTTAAAAGGTATCGGATAAACAAAGGAATAAGGAGATACCCTGTTACCCCGAAAATAAGACCTAGCGTGATTGTCGGTGATGGCTGCAATATAAGCCCTACCCCCCCCCCCCCCCAAAAAAAGCCCTACCCTGTTTCTCCGAAAATAAGCCCTACCCTGAAAATAAGGCCTACAAGGACTTTAACTAGGGCTTATTTGGGGGGTAGGGCTTATATTGCAGCCATCACCGTCAGTCACGCTAGGTCTTATTTTAGGGGAAACAGGGTAGTAATCTTACCATAGTATGCTTTAGCATGAGCGTGGGTGTCCTGAAGTCCCCGGCGGAGTTATGGCTGGGGACGCCGGCGATCCTATATCCCCCACACACGCGCAGCGTCTGACTTCACTGCACGTGTGAGCGGACAGGAGATGCCACTGTGCATGCGCCCGACCCACAAAGCTCCTACAAGGTCCAGGAGGCCTTGCGGGGAAAAAGACCATTGCGTGTGTTGGCACGCAGCGAGCGTAGCAATAGACTGTGGAGCCGATGTAGCACCGGCTTCACAGTCTATCAGGAGAATGGATCACCTGAGTCGCAGTGGCAAGGGGCGGGCCAAGTGCCAAAGATTAGCACTGCCCTTGGGTGTCCATACAGTCAAAGTGACACTGGGAGCCTGGATGTGTGTCACGGGAGACCGATCCATCTGTCCACAGGACCCGGCTGGGATGGTCGCACAGGGGTGTGGGAAAAATTCCCAACAGAACGGGGGATCTGGAAGGGTATAGGGGGCAGGGCGGAAAAAAAAGGGGAAAAGGTGACCTGCGGGTAGGTATTTCCATCTACAGGCACTTGTGGATGCTGGTTGGTGGGTGGTCTGGGCGGAGGTGATTGGATTTGGCTTGCTCTATGTGGTCTGTTGTATGATGATGTCTGACAACCTCACAAAATTCACCCAATTGATCTATGTTAAGTATAGCGTGTATTTTATTGTCACATTTCTGTATCTGATTATGAATTTCCTATTGTAGAATTTACAGTAGCGACACAGGTATAACCACCTGTCCCTGAGGAAGCCGCTTTAGGCGAAACATGTAGGACTTTCGATTGCCTGCTTACAGGATTGGCCATCACGCTCCCAGGCTAAGTCTTGTAATCTTTGCTACGAATTGTTGCGCTTTTATAATTCCTCTTTTTTGATGCACACCTTTGAAATGTAATATTGTACCATTTTTTAACCCTGTTAATAAAGCATTGTGTATTTTTATCCATGTACTCTAGTTTTCTTTTGGCACCGCAATAATCCCCTACCCTATGATGCATATTTCAATAATGCCTGCCAATCGGTGATGCCCATTGTGGGCACTGATTGGCATCCATCATGGGCACAGACTGCCATCCCTGGTGGTCTAGGGTGGCATACCTGGTGGTGACTAGTGGTGGCATCCCTGGTGGCCCTGGTGGTCCAGTGTGGGCATTTTCGGGGGGGCTGCACAGACCCCCCTGTCAGAGGAGCAACCGATCGGCTCTCCTCTACTCGCGTCTGACAGACGTAAGTGTGGAAAAGCCGATCACCAGCTCTTCCTGTTTACACTGTGATCAGCCGTGATTGAACATGGCTGATCATGTGGTAAAGAGTCTCCGTCAGAGACTCTTTACCTAGATCTGTGTGGCGGGGTGTCAGACTGACACCCTGCAACAACGATCGCCGCGATGCGCGCACCCGGGGGCTTGATATCCTGCCGGAGGTAATATGACATCCGGTCAGGATATTGAAACCACTTTGCCGCCGTCATTTTGCTATATGGCGGTCGGCAAGTGGTTAAATAAGGGCATTAGCCAATGCATCCCATTGGGTAATAAATTTAAAAGAGCAAACAAAAGTCCTGGATGGCTTAACTCCAATGTAAAGATGCATATAAAAGCAAAGGAGAGGGCCTTCAAAAAAAACAAGGTTGAGGGATCATCATCAGCATTCAGACTTTATAAAGAATGCAACAAGAAATATAAGGGTGCAATAAGCACAGCTAAGATAGAACATGAAAGACACATAGCAGAGGAGAGCAAAAAACATCCCAAGAAATTCTTTAAGTATGCAAACAGTAAAAAAGGGAGGACAGACCGTATTGACCCCATAAGGTATTGAATTTATTCTTCTCCTCAGTCTTCACGAGGGAATCAGGGGGCTTCAGTAACCAAAACTGCAGTGTTTATCCTCATGACACATCACAGGAAGCACCTCCATAGTTAACAGGGGACAGAATTAAAATTAGATTTGGGAAACCTAACATTAATAAATCACGAGGACCAAATGGCTTTCACCTGAGGGTACTTAGGGAACTCAGTCAAGTAATTGCCAGACCATTGTTCCTAATTTTTACTGACAGTCTACTGACTGGAATGGTACCAGCTGATTGGAGAAAAGCAAATGTAGCACCAATATTTAAAAAGGGCCCAAAATACATCCCTGGGAATTACAGACCAGTTAGCCTAACATCAATAGTATGTAAACTCTTGGAGGGGATGATAAGGAACTATATACAAAATTTTAGTAATGAGAATGGTATCATTAGAGGTAATAAGCATGGATTCATTAAGAATCGTTCTTGCCAAACCAATCTATTAACCTTCTATGAAGAGGTGAGTTGCCATCTAGATAAAGGAAGGCCCGTAGACGTGGTGTATCTGGATTTTGCAAAAGCATTTGACACAGTTCCACATAAACGTTTACTGTACAAAATAAGGTCTGTTGGCATGGACCATAGGGTGAGTACATGGATTGAAAACTGGCTACAAGGGCGAGTTCAGAGGGTGGTGATAAATGGGGAGTACTCAGAATGGTCAGGGGTGGGTAGTGGGGTCCCCCAGGGTTCTGTGCTGGGACCAATCCTGTTTAATTTGTTCATAAACGACCTGGAGGATGGGATAAACAGTTCAATCTCTGTATTTGCGGACAATACTAAGCTAAGCAGGGCAATAACTTCTCCGCAGGATGTGGAAACCTTGCAAAAAGATCAAAATCAAAAACAAATTATTGGGGTGGGCAACTACATGGCAGATGAGGTTCAATGTAGAAAAATGTAAAATAATGCATTTGGGTGGCAAAAATATGAATGCAATCTATACACTGGGGGGAGAACCTCTGGGGGATTCTAGGATGGAACAGGACCTGGGGTCCTAGTAGATGATAGGCTCAGCAATGGCATGCAATGCCAAGCTGCTGCTAACAAAGCAAACAGAATATTGGCATGCATTAAAAAGGGGATCAACTCCAGAGATAAAACGATAATTCTCCCACTCTACAAGACTCTGGTCCGGCTGAACTTAGAGTATACTGTCCAGTTCTGGGCACCAGTTCTCAGGAAGGATGTACTGGAAATGGAGCGAGTACAGAGAAGGGCAACAAAGCTAATAAAGGGTTTGGAGGATCTTAGTTATGAGGAAAGGTTGCGAGCACTGAACTCATTCTCTCTGGAGAAGAGACGTTTGAGAGGGGATATGATTTCAATATACAAATACCATACTGGTGACCCCACAATAGGGATAAAACTTTTTTGCAGAAGGGAGTTTAACATGACTTGTGGCCACTCATTAAAATTAGAAGAAAAGAGGTTTAATCTTAAACTATGTAGAAGGTTCTTTACTGTAAGAGCGGCAAGGATGTGGAATTCCCTTCCACAGGCAGTGGTCTCAGCGGGGGGCATCCATAGTTTCAAGAAACTATTAGATAAGCACCTGAACGACCACAACATACAGGGATAAACAATGTAATACTGACATATAATCACACACATAGGTTGGACTCGATGGACTTGTGTCTTTTTTCAACCTCACCTACTATGTAACTATGTAACTATATTGCATAGTGTATATGGAGGTTTTCTTTATGAGTGTGTTGGTTTTCTTTTTTTTTTTTTCTTCTATTGGTTTCATTGAACTGGATGGAGGTTTTTTTTCAACCACATTAACTACGGTATATAAACTATGTGAAGAGAAATGTCACCAAGGGGACAAAGCTAGCAAAAAGTAAAATAACTAGAGTTTTAAATCTTCTCTATGCTATTCAAAATTAAAAATAACTAAAATTAAAATTCTTGACAATACATACACTATAATAAACAATCCCTAAGCTGCCAGGCAGGGGCGTAGATAAGGGAGGAGGGATGGGGTAGGGGGGTTCAAACCCCCCCTCCTCCTGAGTGTCTGTCAACATTGTAGCAGCTAGGCTAGCACACACCAGGCTGTCTCCTCCATGCTGCTGAGGAGAAGCAGGGCTGCCGGGCGGGGGGGCTGCACATAAGGGTTGCAATGCTTCCCATTTAGTACAGGATCGACATTATGCACATTACGCACGTGTTCCTGGTCTTTTGCATAGTAAACTAACATCCCGAGACTTGGGAGATCCCGAGTAATGTCAGGTCTCAGGAGGGAGGGACTTCGATACCCAGTGGCTGAGGAGGAAGTTGGCAATGGTGCCATTGCCTCCTCAGCCAATGGTTACACAAAGTGCATTGTACATCACTTCAATGCCAGGGCAGCTTTTCTCTACCTTTAAATAAAAGTGAAAAGATTTTGCGCATAAAATCTATCATAAAAAACTAAATAAATCACATAAAATTATCACATAGATATTGTGTATAAATGTGCAAAAACTGAATCATAAAAGCCAAAAAATATTGAAATAAAGTTCAGCAATCAGAAAAACATATTTTTTCATCCCCAATGTTGGATATGAAATTGTGCAAAAATGCAAACCAAAAAATAATGTGCAAAAATGCAAAAAAACAAAATACACAATAATTCACCTCAAAAAAAGTCCAAGTGAATAACTATAGCAATATAAAAGTTCATAAAAGGTGAATATTAACCGCTGGGATTATGTGAATAGGGAGAAACAAATATATGGTGGTAATATTGGTGTTCTTCTTCATATACAAACTGCCGGCCCAAACAGGCTCTCTAAACTCTCACCTTAAACAAAGAAATTTCAGGCATCAATGTGTAGCTTTAAAATGATGTTGTACGTTACAGCATGCAGGTATGGTGATGGCTGAATTCTCCTCTCAATCTGACAGGCACCTATTAAAAAAGAAGGGATTTTTCCACCTAGTCTGAATTTGACTAACATGCCGAGACTTGGGAGATCCCGAGTAATGTCAGGTCTCAGGAGGGAGGGACTTCGATACCCAGTGGCTGAGGAGGAAGTTGGCAATGGTGCCATTGCCTCCTCAGCCAATGGTTACACAAAGTGCATTGTACATCACTTCAATGCCAGGGCAGCTTTTCTCTACCTTTGTAGCACAGAGGAACCCTTGAAAAATGTTTTGGTCTCAGGGAACCCATGCTACTAATTTATATATCTGCAAACTCATGGTACATTAGTGTGATGGTCAAAGGGAAGAATGTGCCTTACATTTGTGGTCAGTAAGAAACATAAACCCTTTACAAATAGCTGAAAAGATCACTGAGTACTTATCTGAGATGCAGAACTTGCTCATTGCTCAAGGTACCCCCCAGCAACCTCTGGAAGAACTCCAGGGTTCCAAAGAATGCAGGATTGAGAAAGGCTGTCCTAAGGACTAAATTTCGGGGATCCTAGCGAAAGGAATTCTAGGAAATAAGGTTACAGTTGGAGTTGAATATGCAACACTTGAGGTATGAACTTAAGATCAAGCAATGGAAACAAGCCTAAGTGTTTAAGGTAAATTTAATTATCGAAAGGTGACTTTTTAAAGGGTATTACCTTCCCACTCTAAACATATCCGGCATGAGCTTAACTACAAAACATTGTAAAGGCAATGCGAATTAACAACTTTTCTTCTTGATTGCTCATTAATGGATTGAACGAGTGAGAGAATCATTTGCGTACATTAACGCTACCGAAGCCTAATAGTATCTGCTATATGGCTGAGCTTCCTACATTAAGTCAATTTGTACACGTTAAAGTTTTCTTCTTGTAAATTAAATTAAACTAAAGAGCGAGATGAACAGATGCAAAGTACAATAATATGACTTTTGTTGTAGTGCCATGCACTGTAATTATGATATTAAATTGATTCATTAATTTCAAAAATATATTTATAATGGAGCGCAGCGTGCTCTTGAATATAGATGTTTAGAGACGTCTTCAGATAAAAGGGTTATTTACTTTACTAATACAATGTACAATACAATCACATTTTGAACCTCTTAAGGCATAAGTGTGAGACTGGTATAGAAATTTAGAAAGTCAGACAGCTAGCATTCTCAGAAGGAAGTCAGAATCCTGAAAAAGGCTTCCATTAACACCTAGGTGTCTGCAATCTGTAAATAAAAGTTTCTTTCTATGCCCTGGAAAGCATTAATTCACATGAGGCATGCTCAACCAAGGTTCTTCCAGAGGTTGCTAGAGGTTCCTTGAGTTGTGGCCGATTGACCTCCCATCTGATGGTGCCTGCAAAGCTCCAGGACCAATGCCACTTGGCAAAGCCAGCAGCATGACCATTTTAGCTGTTTGTAGGGGTGGCATTGTAACCACCACTGTAATGGCTCATTCATATTGCGCTTTTACTACCCCGCCCCCATACTCTACTCCCTTTAGCTGCAGACTGTTTCTAGTTTACAGTTCAGGATTATACATAAAGATGGGGTCAGACATATTTCAACATTACAAGAGTAAAATCAAGAGTTTTCCTATAAGTTTAGCATTTTTTTAAATGGAGTCAACCTGGAAGGCAAAATTTTGGTAATTTTTGTTGTTTTAAAGCATTATTAAAGCTAACAAAAGACAGTACAACTTACATTTAAGCTTACTTGGTGATCCATGCTTCTAGTTGTTTCAATTCAGCCCCTAACCATTTATTGTATTCCCATAACGGCACAGTTCTTGGGGGTCTCTCCATTACTTGTGCTGTCTCAATGGAGCCACTGTGTGAACGCTCCTCCTTCCAAAGACTAAACTGCATCAAGGTGGCTGAAGGTGAATTGGACTTGCACCCCATCCTCCTCCACATCCAAATTCTGCAATGGACGGGTCAACATCTCCCATGTGCAGTGGTGAGGTGACAGGGATGGAAGCAGAGGAGAGAGAATGTGTGTGTTCTCCTACTGGAAATTGGGGGTGCTTCCCTGGAAGAGAAATCATATTTAAAAAAAAAAAAAAAAAGTTTTTTTAAAAGAAAACCTTTAGAAAACTGAGAACTGAATAAATAATGACATTTTAAGGATATCACATGCATGTAAACACAGAACAGGCTTTTCAAACAAAGGTTTAATACCACTTTAAAAGATGGCTCCTGCACTGTTGGAAGCTCCTTTAATCTATGTTGGACCTGTTCTGGTGCCAAAACATAGCCCCTTATAGCTTCATTATTTTGCATGTTTTTACAGAAATAAAAATAAAAAAGACAGAGACAGTACACAAATAAGGATCAAATGCACAAAAAAGGAAAAAAAAATAACAAAGTACACTTAAATAAATGAAACACTTAAACTACCTTCAACACAACCTTAAAACGCCCACATACATGCACACTTTTTATATTAGGAAAAAAAGAATAGACTGTCATTTTTATTTTTTTATTTTTTATAAGCAAATTATGCAAACAGTGAAACCGGTAATTTTACAACAAAACTTTTTTGACTAAATCACTGCTTGCTAAGTCTTTAAACACGATGGCTCATTACTGTTCCCTTCACCTGCTCATCTCTGATGCCCCATACACACGGTCGGAATTTCCGACAGAAAAAGTCAGATGGGAGCTTTTCATCGTATATTCCGACCGTGTGTATGCCCCATCGGACTTTTTACATCGAAAATTCAGACGAACTTAGAGAACATGTTCTATATTTTTCCGATGGAACAAATTCCTATCGGGAAAACTGCTCATCTGTATGCTGTTCCGATGTACCAAAAATTACGCATGCTCTGAAGCAAGTACGAGACGGAAGTGCTCGGTGTGGTAAAACTAGCGTTTGTAATGGAGATAGCACATTCCTCACACTGTAAATTCTGTGATCTTTTAATGCAGCACATTCTTTTGTTCTTTATAATGCTAGAATAAGGAAGTTGTTTTGCTGCTGATATTCGCACAAATGTATTTCTTTATTATTTCTCGTGATCTAATGAATAATCTTTTATTTTTTAAAAGCCAGATCTCCATAATAATGTTTAGAATTATCTTTTATAGTCATCTTTTTTTTTTTATTATTTCATCAAGATCTCCTTTTTTTGGATTATTGAAAAATTATTTTCTAGTGATCTCCATATATAATTTTTTTTTGTGTGTGTCAAGTTACCACAATAACATTATTATTTTGTATTTTTTAACCTCAAGGAGGTTGGTGTCCCTTGTTGATTTGACATTGTCTTTTTGAAATGTACCTGCCTACTCACAACCAAACTGTCCTTTTTGTAGAAAAACACATAGGCAAGTATTTTCAGAAAATAAAATATCCATTTATTCTGGGTAACAAAATAAAGAGGAAGGCAACGCTGGAGAAACTTAGGAAATTTGCAAAGCCTTTTGGCCCCCAGGCCAACAGATACGAACTGACTGCACTCACTGAAGAACAGATACAAACCCACAAGCACAAACTGAACAGCAGTTAAAACGATCTGAAAAGCACAAGTCTGAAAAGCGCAAATCGTCTCTCACCAAACTTCTACTAACACGAGATAAATACGAGATTAGAAGAAGGAGCCCAAAGGGTGGCGCACTGGGTATTGAACTTCCGTTTTATAGTCCCGTCGTACGTGTTGTACGTCACTGCGTTCTTGACGGTCGGAATTTGGTGTGACCGTGTGTATGCAAGACAGCTTGAGCGGAATTCCGTCGGAATTCTGTTGGAAAAACCTTCAGAGTTTATTCAGACGTCAAAACCCGGTCGTGTGTACAGGGCATGAGTGCTCTGAGAGCAGGCAAAAAAGAAAAGCATTCTCCAAATGGCATACCCTGTATTTGATTTTATCACAACAGTCACTTAGAAGGGATGTGAATTGCCACTAAAGGAGCACTGTCATAAAAGCATGGCACAGCAAGGATGTGCCAATCTGAAAATCCCATCTTTTGTTGCTGGAGGAGCCTATTGTTTCTCAAAGGGTTTGATGTTGCTGGTGGCATCTATTGTTGCTGGCAAGAGTGTATTGCTCTTGGAGTGGATCTATTGTTGCTGGTGGGGAATTCATTTCTGGTGGGAAGATCTATTGCTAATAGAAGGGTCTCTTCTTTCTGGGGAGTTTGGGCTAGTATTTCAAGGGGGTATCTGTTGGTGCTGAGGTGGGGGGGTCTATTGTTGCTGGCTGCAGGTAATCTACTTTACTGCCTTTCTTGTTGTCAATAATGAATTCCATATAAATTACTTAGCACCACAAAATTATACTTGGTTTTGTATTCTTTAAAAGGGGGCAAGAGGGTATTGGGGCAGGACAGGGGGTGGCACTTGGAGGTGGATGGAGGACAGGGACAATGGGTGATTTGAGGAGAAGGGGAGTACCTGAACCTATTCTTTAAGAAAAAAAAACTCTGAGTGTTAGAATCATGATTCAAATGCAGTACTCCCTGAAAATACATAATAGTTCCCCTTTAATTCTGCCACTAGCAGATCTGGTGTGAAATTCTGTTTGCGTTCCAAATAAGAATAATTCCATAATTACAAGACAGGGTATTAAAACACAACATGTGCTGATCTTCTCCAACAGCCTCTCCACCTTAATGAAAGAGTACAGACCATTAACTCTCGTCGAAATCAACGCAAATTTCCATTTTCATTCATCCATCGGAAGGAAGACTTAATAAGATTGAAATGTGTTTTTTTTCCCCCTTTTTAATAATTTTCTCATCACACCTTTCAGAAATGAATTCTTTGTGAGGATGGCATGCTTGGAAAGATGGTCTCCCATCCGCAATGAAAAGATGCACGCTATTTCATGCAGTCTATCTGCATTAATCAAAACTGAATGGCTTATTTGCTTTTTCCATCCAGGCTAGAAAAAACAAAGTTTTGCTTCTGTGAACACACAAATTTGGCATCAAATGGAGCCACGGTTAGCATAAATTCAACATTTTTAATGCGTTAATAGGGGGAGAAATGTCATCTGTATGATAAAGAGGACCAGAGCTGTCTCTATGTTAGCTTTCATGCTTAAAGAGAACTAGTCATGATTGAAGGTATGCAACAATTTGATTAGTCATCCTTAAAGCCCAACTCTGGGCTCCTTGCCTCCCAGCCACCCAAATCCCTCTATCCAAATCTACCCTCCTTTCGCCCCTTTGGTCCCCACTGGCTTACCCTTTAAACAGTCTTTAGGATGATCATGTGATACAAAGGCTCTTCTTAAAGCCCCACTCTGGGCTTTCTACCCCCAAATCTACAACACTTTTTCCCCTTCCATCCCTTTGGTCCCCACTGGCTAATCTTTTACAAAGTCTTTAGGTTGGTTATGTGATGCAAAGGCTCATCTTTAAACCCCACTCTTGGCTCCCTAACCCCCAGCTCCCCAACCCCCCCCCTAAATCTACCCCCCATCTTGGCTTACTTTTCACAAAGTCTTCAGGTTGGTCATGTGGTGCAAAGACTCTTCTTTCATGTCACCTTTTTCCCAGCAGGGGTGGAGAACTGATTCAGAGAGCAGTGCAGATTTAATGAAGTCAGCTTTGCTAAGGAGAGAAATGTCATCTATGTTAGCTTCCATGCCTAAAAAAAACTGGTCGTAATGCTATCATTTGATTAGTCATTAGCCTTATTCTGGGTTCCCTGCCCCCCCCCCCCAGCCCTCCAGCCCCCAAACCTCCCCACCCCACCTCCAACTCTACTCTCATTTTTCCCCTTTTGATCCCCACTGAATTACCCTTTACGATGTCTTCAGGTTTGTCATGTGATGCAAAAGCTCTTCTTAAAGCCTCACTTTGGGCTCCGTGCCCCTAGCTCCCCAAATCCCTCCCTCAAATTTGACCCCTTCTGTCCCTTTGGTTCCCACTGGTTTACCATTTACAAAGTCTTCAGGTTGGTCATGTGATGTAAAAGTTCTTCTTAAAGACCCACTCTGGGCTTCCGGCTCCTCAACCTCCCAAATCCCTTCCAAATCTACCCCCCCTCTGCTCCTTGGTTCTCTACTGGCTTATCTTATACAGTCTTCAGGTTTTCTACCATGACACCTTTTCTCCAGCAGGGGTGGTCCTCACTGATTCAGAGAACAGTGCAGACTTGTCGAGGTCAACATTGTTAAGGAGAGAAATGTCATCTGTAATAAGGAGGATCAGAGCTGTCTCTATGTTGGCTTCCATGACTAAAGAGCACTAGTTGTGATTGGATGTTTGCTATAATGTGATTACTTGTTCTTAAAAACCCACTATGGGCTCCCAGGCTCCCAACCTACCAGATTCCCCCAAAATCTTTCCCCTTTTCAGCTACTTTGGTCCCCACTGGCTTACCTTTTCCAAAGTCTTTAGGGTGGTCATGTGATGCAAGGCTCTTCCTAAAGCCCCACTCTGGGCTCCCTGCCCCCAAATCTTCCCCCCTTCTGCCCTTTGGTACACACTGGTTTACTCTTTGCAAGTCTTCAGGTTGGTCATGTCATGCAAAGGGTTTTCTTCCACGTCACCTTTTCTCCAGCTGGGGGTTGTCCTCACTGATGCAGAGAGCAGTACTGACTTGATGAGGTCTGCATTGCTCTCTGCACCCATAAACTGTTGTGATATCTCCTCAGGGAACAAGGCCATGACACCCTACACTCACAGTATGTGCTCAGTCTTCAAGGCTGAGTGACATTGGGTATCACACAACCTGGAAGACTGTGGACACCTTGTGGTGAGAAGGTACTGTGGGGTACAGTTATGGATTAAAAGTAGGTATTGCAATGTTTTCGTACTATTGTGTACCTCATAGTTTGCATTAAAACCTTTTTTTTTTTTTTTTCAATAAAAATTATTGGAACAGAAAAGCAGGTATTGCAGCCTTGACTGCTATTTAATTATTTATTTAATCACAACTAGGTGGACCTTTTTAACAAATAAAAGTTTAAAGAGCTAACCTGTTATTTTTTTATAACTGTCCATATAATATTTCCTTTACCCTATGTTCACACCTATGCATTTTTTTTGTGCATTTTGTAGTTTGCAGAAATGCACTATAGAAAGAGGGGGGACACAGGGAAAAAGGGAAAAATGCTGCTCACCCCTGATGATTGAAACAAAAAAGAAAGAGACAAATTCCCCACTTGGGGTTTTTAGGCAGCGAAATGAAAGGGTAAAAAGCCAATTCATAAAAATGTATCTTTATTATACAGAAAACTTTAACACACTGGTTAAAAAGAATGAGCTGCCATAGGGTGTGTATAAATGCATAACACTCAACACATACACTGTCTAAATATGTTTATGACAACATGACATGTGCGTTGACTTAGGCAATAATATAATGGACCTGACGCGTTTCGACCTGTTCAAGGTCTTCTTCAGAGGTCAATTTTGCTAAAATTATATCAAGAAATGCATGTGTCAAAAAGAGTCAGTGATTATTGAAAACAAATACATAACATATCAGTACAGCATATTTACCCAGTAATGAGTGTTCTAGGCCCAGGAGCTTCTTGTTGGGTAGATCCCTTTAAAATTAAAAGATTGCCCGTTCGCCTTCCCCCGGAGGTCTCATGGCATCCCCGCCATAGCCCCCGCTACCAGGGGAGGGGAATCCCAAGGAGATGTGACTTACAAGAGGTCACACTGTGAGGCACCCCCTATATACGCAGGCCACCTGGTCGGTCCGATAGGGAAGACACCTGCAATAACAACCCAGGGAAAGAGAGAATAATGAAAAAAGTGAAAATAGTGTATGTAATGTATTGGTGTGCACTCCAACATAAAATCTAATAGGTGCAGGAAATGTGTATATGTTTGTATCTGCTTGGTTATGAAAACCAAGACTACCTATATCCACCCACTGCATGGGCCGTGGCCCATGCGTACTGGATGTATGTGTCTGTGCGTGCGAAAGTCCGCACAGGCATGTATGTACGTGTATGCATACATACATATATATACCATAATCGTAGTTTTAAAATACCTATTTTGATAAGAGAGATATGGCGGAGTGCACACTGGGGTAGAAAAATTATCTAAATAAAAAGGGTGTAATAGACAATGAAATTAATGCCTCAACCCTATAAAAATGTGTAAAAGGAATAAAGAATGTGATTGATGGCAGGTGAAAAAGGAAGATGAAAGAAATTGTGGGAACCTGGGACATGAATCCACAAGTGTGGACATGGGGGTGTGTGAGGAGTGAAAAAAAGGGGTGAACAACAAAAACCAATACAAAATGGTGAGTGTGAAAACCAGGTGAACAGTGCCCACTAGTGAGGGAAGAAATATATATCAGGTGTGCCGAGTGAATTACCTTATAGGCAAGGTAAAGGTAGTGCAAAAATCACACTATGTTGCCCAATATTACTTGCACTCAGGTATGACCTGACCCGGGATAGGTCACTGCCTAGAACTGGCTGAAAACGCCTGTCCAGGTTACCATTTGGCAAGTCTGAAATTGTAAAATAAAATAGAAAATATTGTATACATTTGAGTATTTGGTGTGTATATATATATGGTCGTTGTAATCGACCAATAATTAGATTATAGGGCAGCAAAAGTGCAATGATGTGAGCAAAAAGTGTACTTACGAAGTGAAGCCGTAGCGGAGACCACCAGCTGGACAGGAAGTGTGCAGAGTGATGAAGAGGGGATGAGGGAATGTATATAAGCCCTTAATGTTGGGGCGGAGCTCCAGTGTAGGTTGATTGATGGCAGGTGTCAATGTGCCACTAATGAGACCGCTCCGGGGGGACCCAGCATGGGGGCATGGCGGCCGCAGAGCGGCCTCGTGTGATCTCCTCGGCGTTCAGGGCGAGCTGGCGCCCCGTCCACTGACGTCATCGCCGTCGCAAATGCGTGACGTATCCGCATCACGTGGCGCGCGCGGGGCCCCGCGCATGCGCAGTGAGCGGAGACGTCCGGGGGTGTCCCTGAACGCCGCCGGCAAGGGGGAATCCCCGATCTGGCACCCAGGTCCACCCTGGGTGTCCAATGGGGAACGGCGGGAGGGGGAGCCAACCATAGAGGAGTCCCACCTCCCCGCCTTACCTTGCCGGGAAGACACATCTCGGGGAGCCAGCCAACAAACCCTTTTAGGAACGGGGCAAAAGATACGGCATCATTGAGTCCTGGGAACGAGGTGGCATTTAATTGAAATATCCACTTTTGTTCGTGTTGCAACAGGATTTTGTTCCAATCACCGCCTCGATTTGGTATGTGTACTCTATCGAGGGCGGTGAAGGATACTTTAGGCATTTTGTAATTGTGCACTGACATCACGTGTCGGCCCAATGGTAGATAGTAGTTGCCAATTTGCATATGATAAATATGCTTGGACATGCGACGATGGAATTCCTGTTTGGTCTTACCAACATAATAAGCCCCACATTCACAAGACATAAGGTAGACGATCCCTCTAGTTTGGCAATTCGTGAAATGTTTGGGCTTGAACAGTGCCCCATTTGGGAGGTGGAAGATTTTCTCCCGTCTGATGTATTGGCAGGTAGAACAGTGTCCACAAGGGAAGGACCCCAAGGTTACACAATGTTTAAGTCTCTTTGTTTCATCTTTGAACTCGCTTTGAACTAGTCTGTCTCGTAAAGAGGTAGCGCGTTTATAGGTAATTGATGGTTTATTGGAGATAAAGTTACGGACTCTTGGGTCATTCAGCAATATAGGCCAATGTCTTTGGATAACATTGTTGACCATCTGATGTTGTCTAGAGAACCGCAAAATGATCCTAGTGGGGCCAATGTTGGTACCATCACTTGGCTTTTTATTGTATTGAGATAAAAGTTCAGACCGAGATTGTGCAATTGCCCTATTGTATCCCCTTCGTAAACAGGAGCGGCTATAGCCACGTGCCAGCAAGCGGGTTTGTAGCTTATAGGCTTCCTCTTTGAAGAGGGTATCACTTGAGCAGTTCCTGCGTAGACGCAGGTACTGACCATATGGTATCGACCTCTTCAGGACTGTGGGGTGAAAGCTTTCGGCGTGCAACACTGTGTTGCCGGCCGTGTTTTTACGAAAAAGAGTGCTTGAGATCTTATTGTCAGGGGTACGTATCAATTTTACATCCAAAAATGTCATTTGATCAGGATCATAGGTCATAGTAAACTTCAGATTGTGTTTGTTTAGATTGATATGATTCAAAAATTGAAGCAACATTTCCTCCGAACCCTCCCAGACGATGAGGACATCATCAATGTACCGTAGCCACAATTGAATGTGGCCCGTGTACACCGCGAGGTCCCCATCGTCTCGGAGGGCCCTCTCCCACTCCCCCAGGTACAGATTGGCGTAAGCCGGGGCACAACAGGTGCCCATGGCCACGCCCTGCACCTGGAGGTAGTGGGAATTATTGAAACAGAAGAAGTTGTGGTGTAGAATGTAGTCAAGACCGTCCACAATGAACCCGTTCAGTGCCTCATCATATTTTTGGCTTCGATGCAGAACCGCCCGCACAGCAGCGATCCCCTGACTGTGGGGGATCGAGCTATACAGGGCCTCGACATCGATAGCTACCAGGAAAGAATTCGCTGGAAGGGTAAACTCTTCAATTTTTTGTAGCAAGTCTATTGTGTCCTTCAAAAAGGAGGGCATACCAAGGAAAAAGGGTTGCAGAAAGGAGTCGATAAGTCGGCTCAGATTTTCCGAAATACCCCCATTGCCCGAGACGATGGGTCGTCCAGGGGGATCTGTCTGGCTCTTATGTATCTTGGGCAAACTATAAAAAGTTGCCACCCTTGGATATTTAATACAAATAAATTCGTATTGGTCCTTGGTGATAACTCCCCTTTCAAATGCTGATTGAATCAGTTTGTAGAAATCAGTGTAAGAGGCCTGTATGAGTCTAATGGGGACGGTCCTGTACCACTCCTCATTATCAAGGATATTTTGGCACATACATACGTAGTCTTCATTATTCATCAAGACCACGTTGCCGCCCTTATCAGATGGCTTGATTGTAATTTTGGTATTTTTGCATAAGGAGTCTAGGGCTTGAGACTCCTCTTTGGTTAAATTTTCAGGGCGTACATTCTTAATGTGTTGGAGCTTTAAGAGATCTCTTAATGTTTGTTTAACAAAGATCTCAATGCTTGGATTCAAACTGAGGGGAGGAAATTTTGCAGATGGTTTCTTAAAACGTGTTGTGGAATACTGAGTAGACTCGTTGGCAGTGGAGAGTAAAGTCTCCAAGTCAATTTGATCAATAAGATCCAAATTGTTGCTTTCCTGAAATAGAAGAGTCAAGTCCCGTAGGGCCTTAAACTCTCTCATGTTGAAACTGGGCCAGTCCGTTGTGTCGTCATATACATCCACTTTTGCATGGAGGCTCTTGAGAAGTAGCCGGCGTGCAAAGAGGTGCAGATCAGTGATCACTTCAAAGATATTTTCACTTTTTTCATTATTCTCTCTTTCCCTGGGTTGTTATTGCAGGTGTCTTCCCTATCGGACCGACCGGGTGGCCTGCGTATATAGGGGGTGCCTCACAGTGTGACCTCTTGTAAGTCACATCTCCTTGGGATTCCCCTCCCCTGGTAGCGGGGGCTATGGCGGGGATGCCATGAGACCTCCGGGGGAAGGCGAACGGGCAATCTTTTAATTTTAAAGGGATCTACCCAACAAGAAGCTCCTGGGCCTAGAACACTCATTACTGGGTAAATATGCTGTACTGATATGTTATGTATTTGTTTTCAATAATCACTGACTCTTTTTGACACATGCATTTCTTGATATAATTTTAGCAAAATTGACCTCTGAAGAAGACCTTGAACAGGTCGAAACGCGTCAGGTCCATTATATTATTGCCTAAGTCAACGCACATGTCATGTTGTCATAAACATATTTAGACAGTGTATGTGTTGAGTGTTATGCATTTATACACACCCTATGGGAGCTCATTCTTTTTAACCAGTGTGTTAAAGTTTTCTGTATAATAAAGATACATTTTTATGAATTGGCTTTTTACCCTTTCATTTCGCTGCCTAAAAACCCCAAGTGGGGAATTTGTCTCTTTCTTTTTTGTTTCAATCATCAGGGGTGAGCAGCATTTTTCCCTTTTTCCCTGTGTCCCCCCTCTTTCTTTTGATCAATTTGGGTGGTTAAACACCCCTTTCCCCGTTGACACACGGGAAGAAAAATATGAGCTCCAGGGTGCAGGGTTATTCATATGTTTTCCTTTCCGGTATTTAAGAGGCTTTTCTTACTTTTCCAAAATGAGCTACTATCAGGGAGAGGAATGGGCTAAATTAATGTTGGGATATGAGACAGATTTCGAACAGGGTGATCGCATGAAAACCCTGATCTCATCCTTAGTCCATAAGCTAAACAAAATCTTGGAGAAAAAATCAGCACTCTTCTGGCACGTCAAATCCTTAAATAGGTATATTGAAGAAAAAATTAACCCTCTGGGATTACGCATCCAGGTTTTCCCCAACCTGGATCATATTAGTGTCGACCTTAAAAACGAATGGGAGGCCAATCTTGATGCATGCTCTCGGCAGATGATGGTCATCCTCACTCGAGAGTACAATAAACAAATAGCATCATTAGATGAAGAAATCAATCATATAGAAAAAGCGTTAAAACCTTTTACACAGCATGCCCTCTTTTTGGAACTACAGGGGAACCTTCGGGATAACCTGTCGGCCCACAATAAAGGCATCCTACAGAAAAAAAAAAAAAAGAATCAAAATTCTGGAGGGATAAATCCGCATTTACAGATGGGCGGGCGTATAAATGGAATACCCAGACCTCACGTAATCTAAGGAATAAACAATATACAGTACAACAACAACCCAATAATATTAATAACAAAAAGAATACAAACAACGTATCCAAACCCCATGACAAATCTGATTCCAACCAAACTAAAAAGGGACTTCCCAAGGGCCCTGGGAAATTCAAAAGAAATCGAAATAACAGGGGTTCACCCGAACAGGAAAGGAAAAAACGTATTGTGGAGAATAATGGGGAAAGTGCACATGATTCCCCCACAAATGAACAACCTATACTTTCCAATCTTGTACCTTATGGTCCAATGATTGGAACGAGTGAAACAGATCCTCTACCTCAAAATATCCCCACAAATACCACTCATACAAATCAAACATCAGGGCGCCCGAAAACTGGACCTCAGAGTCCTTTAAACCCGATACGGGGATCTCCCCTATCCCAGACAAACAGGGGAACAGGCAATTTGGACGCTTTTGTCACAAGGGGACAACAGAATCCCTCAGCGTGATTAACTTGTCATCTCATTTCCTTTCTGTAGCAGAAAGTAGCGTACTATCACGTGGTTTAACCTTTTGCCCACAGAATGACTTCGACATCTTTGAAGTGATCACTGATCTGCACCTCTTTGCACGCCGGCTACTTCTCAAGAGCCTCCATGCAAAAGTGGATGTATATGACGACACAACGGACTGGCCCAGTTTCAACATGAGAGAGTTTAAGGCCCTACGGGACTTGACTCTTCTATTTCAGGAAAGCAACAATTTGGATCTTATTGATCAAATTGACTTGGAGACTTTACTCTCCACTGCCAACGAGTCTACTCAGTATTCCACAACACGTTTTAAGAAACCATCTGCAAAATTTCCTCCCCTC
Source organism: Lithobates septentrionalis (assembly GCA_037952835.1). Classification (NCBI taxonomy): domain Eukaryota; kingdom Metazoa; phylum Chordata; class Amphibia; order Anura; family Ranidae; genus Lithobates; species Lithobates septentrionalis. The sequence goes on along the minus strand of JBBDGP010001769.1, from coordinate 349,862 downwards.
AGTTTGAATCCAAGCATTGAGATCTTTGTTAAACAAACATTAAGAGATCTCTTAAAGCTCCAACACATTAAGAATGTACGCCCTGAAAATTTAACCAAAGAGGAGTCTCAAGCCCTAGACTCCTTATGCAAAAATACCAAAATTACAATCAAGCCATCTGATAAGGGCGGCAACGTGGTCTTGATGAATAATGAAGACTACGTATGTATGTGCCAAAATATCCTTGATAATGAGGAGTGGTACAGGACCGTCCCCATTAGACTCATACAGGCCTCTTACACTGATTTCTACAAACTGATTCAATCAGCATTTGAAAGGGGAGTTATCACCAAGGACCAATACGAATTTATTTGTATTAAATATCCAAGGGTGGCAACTTTTTATAGTTTGCCCAAGATACATAAGAGCCAGACAGATCCCCCTGGACGACCCATCGTCTCGGGCAATGGGGGTATTTCGGAAAATCTGAGCCGACTTATCGACTCCTTTCTGCAACCCTTTTTCCTTGGTATGCCCTCCTTTTTGAAGGACACAATAGACTTGCTACAAAAAATTGAAGAGTTTACCCTTCCAGCGAATTCTTTCCTGGTAGCTATCGATGTCGAGGCCCTGTATAGCTCGATCCCCCACAGTCAGGGGATCGCTGCTGTGCGGGCGGTTCTGCATCGAAGCCAAAAATATGATGAGGCACTGAACGGGTTCATTGTGGACGGTCTTGACTACATTCTACACCACAACTTCTTCTGTTTCAATAATTCCCACTACCTCCAGGTGCAGGGCGTGGCCATGGGCACCTGTTGTGCCCCGGCTTACGCCAATCTGTACCTGGGGGAGTGGGAGAGGGCCCTCCGAGACGATGGGGACCTCGCGGTGTACACGGGCCACATTCAATTGTGGCTACGGTACATTGATGATGTCCTCATCGTCTGGGAGGGTTCGGAGGAAATGTTGCTTCAATTTTTGAATCATATCAATCTAAACAAACACAATCTGAAGTTTACTATGACCTATGATCCTGATCAAATGACATTTTTGGATGTAAAATTGATACGTACCCCTGACAATAAGATCTCAAGCACTCTTTTTCGTAAAAACACGGCCGGCAACACAGTGTTGCACGCCGAAAGCTTTCACCCCACAGTCCTGAAGAGGTCGATACCATATGGTCAGTACCTGCGTCTACGCAGGAACTGCTCAAGTGATACCCTCTTCAAAGAGGAAGCCTATAAGCTACAAACCCGCTTGCTGGCACGTGGCTATAGCCGCTCCTGTTTACGAAGGGGATACAATAGGGCAATTGCACAATCTCGGTCTGAACTTTTATCTCAATACAATAAAAAGCCAAGTGATGGTACCAACATTGGCCCCACTAGGATCATTTTGCGGTTCTCTAGACAACATCAGATGGTCAACAATGTTATCCAAAGACATTGGCCTATATTGCTGAATGACCCAAGAGTCCGTAACTTTATCTCCAATAAACCATCAATTACCTATAAACGCGCTACCTCTTTACGAGACAGACTAGTTCAAAGCGAGTTCAAAGATGAAACAAAGAGACTTAAACATTGTGTAACCTTGGGGTCCTTCCCTTGTGGACACTGTTCTACCTGCCAATACATCAGACGGGAGAAAATCTTCCACCTCCCAAATGGGGCACTGTTCAAGCCCAAACATTTCACGAATTGCCAAACTAGAGGGATCGTCTACCTTATGTCTTGTGAATGTGGGGCTTATTATGTTGGTAAGACCAAACAGGAATTCCATCGTCGCATGTCCAAGCATATTTATCATATGCAAATTGGCAACTACTATCTACCATTGGGCCGACACGTGATGTCAGTGCACAATTACAAAATGCCTAAAGTATCCTTCACCGCCCTCGATAGAGTACACATACCAAATCGAGGCGGTGATTGGAACAAAATCCTGTTGCAACACGAACAAAAGTGGATATTTCAATTAAATGCCACCTCGTTCCCAGGACTCAATGATGCCGTATCTTTTGCCCCGTTCCTAAAAGGGTTTGTTTCGGGTAAGACCCAATAAGGTCTTTTTGCCCTTTGTTAACCTTAGTAAGTAATGGTGCCCCCTAGGGGGCTCCCCTGCCTCATCGGTTCCCACGTCTTTCCCTCCCCTTCCCCTCTTCCCCTCCCTTCCCCCGCCCTTCTCCCCCTTTCCCCTCCCCCCCCCCCCCTTTTTTTCCCCATCCCCTTTCTGATAGCTCAGGGACACTCATGACTACCTATGTGTTTATTCTGTGTACATCTTTTGATGTGCAGTGTATATGCAATTTTGATTTCAATTTGTATTGTTTCCTTTTCTGCTCTAGAATGTGTTCCTTACCCTATGTTACCTCCTTATACCTAGATATGTGAACTTGCCCTGCATATATGGATGTCTTATATGAAAATTATCTATGCCAAGATTGTATGTATCAATATAGGATGATGCGCCTACATTTATATTTTTTACTATTCTTGTACGTTATTGTTCTATAATTATGGAAATGTTGTCCCTTTGATTAGCCTGCTCCCCTTTCCCCCCCAGGAGTAGCCATCGTGGCTGCCTGCGCCGCCCCGGCACCGGGGTTGGCTCCCCGAGATGTGTCTTCCCGGCAAGGTAAGGCGGGGAGGTGGGACTCCTCTATGGTTGGCTCCCCCTCCCGCCGTTCCCCATTGGACACCCAGGGTGGACCTGGGTGCCAGATCGGGGATTCCCCCTTGCCGGCGGCGTTCAGGGACACCCCCGGACGTCTCCGCTCACTGCGCATGCGCGGGGCCCCGCGCGCGCCACGTGATGCGGATACGTCACGCATTTGCGACGGCGATGACGTCAGTGGACGGGGCGCCAGCTCGCCCTGAACGCCGAGGAGATCACACGAGGCCGCTCTGCGGCCGCCATGCCCCCATGCTGGGTCCCCCCGGAGCGGTCTCATTAGTGGCACATTGACACCTGCCATCAATCAACCTACACTGGAGCTCCGCCCCAACATTAAGGGCTTATATACATTCCCTCATCCCCTCTTCATCACTCTGCACACTTCCTGTCCAGCTGGTGGTCTCCGCTACGGCTTCACTTCGTAAGTACACTTTTTGCTCACATCATTGCACTTTTGCTGCCCTATAATCTAATTATTGGTCGATTACAACGACCATATATATATACACACCAAATACTCAAATGTATACAATATTTTCTATTTTATTTTACAATTTCAGACTTGCCAAATGGTAACCTGGACAGGCGTTTTCAGCCAGTTCTAGGCAGTGACCTATCCCGGGTCAGGTCATACCTGAGTGCAAGTAATATTGGGCAACATAGTGTGATTTTTGCACTACCTTTACCTTGCCTATAAGGTAATTCACTCGGCACACCTGATATATATTTCTTCCCTCACTAGTGGGCACTGTTCACCTGGTTTTCACACTCACCATTTTGTATTGGTTTTTGTTGTTCACCCCTTTTTTTCACTCCTCACACACCCCCATGTCCACACTTGTGGATTCATGTCCCAGGTTCCCACAATTTCTTTCATCTTCCTTTTTCACCTGCCATCAATCACATTCTTTATTCCTTTTACACATTTTTATAGGGTTGAGGCATTAATTTCATTGTCTATTACACCCTTTTTATTTAGATAATTTTTCTACCCCAGTGTGCACTCCGCCATATCTCTCTTATCAAAATAGGTATTTTAAAACTACGATTATGGTATATATATGTATGTATGCATACACGTACATACATGCCTGTGCGGACTTTCGCACGCACAGACACATACATCCAGTACGCATGGGCCACGGCCCATGCAGTGGGTGGATATAGGTAGTCTTGGTTTTCATAACCAAGCAGATACAAACATATACACATTTCCTGCACCTATTAGATTCTATGTTGGAGTGCACACCAATACATTACATACACTATTTTCACTTTTTTCATTATTCTCTCTTTCCCTGGGTTGTTATTGCAGGTGTCTTCCCTATCGGACCGACCGGGTGGCCTGCGTATATAGGGGGTGCCTCACAGTGTGACCTCTTGTAAGTCACATCTCCTTGGGATTCCCCTCCCCTGGTAGCGGGGGCTATGGCGGGGATGCCATGAGACCTCCGGGGGAAGGCGAACGGGCAATCTTTTAATTTTAAAGGGATCTACCCAACAAGAAGCTCCTGGGCCTAGAACACTCATTACTGGGTAAATATGCTGTACTGATATGTTATGTATTTGTTTTCAATAATCACTGACTCTTTTTGACACATGCATTTCTTGATATAATTTTAGCAAAATTGACCTCTGAAGAAGACCTTGAACAGGTCGAAACGCGTCAGGTCCATTATATTATTGCCTAAGTCAACGCACATGTCATGTTGTCATAAACATATTTAGACAGTGTATGTGTTGAGTGTTATGCATTTATACACACCCTATGGGAGCTCATTCTTTTTAACCAGTGTGTTAAAGTTTTCTGTATAATAAAGATACATTTTTATGAATTGGCTTTTTACCCTTTCATTTCGCTGCCTAAAAACCCCAAGTGGGGAATTTGTCTCTTTCTTTTTTGCAGAAATGCACTATAGTCCATTTAACATGATTTCCTATGGTACTAGTTCACATCTATGCGATTTGTGGCCGGTGCATTTTTGGAAAGGATCGGGGACTTTTTATCCCGCGATTTGCAGCTAATAGATTTCAATGGAGCTGTACCAGAAACGCAAGTGGTGCATTTGTGATGCGATTTTTGATGTGTTTTACGTTTTTGCAGTTTTTTTTTTACCACTGTATATAGCTGGTTGCTAAGCAGAGCGAAGGAAGCCGCCCGCTGTGTCCTTAGCAACCGATGAGTCATCAGCTGTCAGCAGGGTTCCCGCTGAAAGCTTAATAGTTTTTTTTTTTTAATTTGACGGCAAAAAAAATTGCGAAAAAACAACAACATATGGTTCCCCTCCAGCTTCATACCAGGCCCTTCGGGTCTAGTATGGATTCGAAGGGGACCCCCCCCCCCCCACGCCAAAAAAAAAAAAAAAATGGCGTAGGATCACCCCCAAAATCCATACCAGATCCTTATCCGAGCATGCCGCACGGCCCTCTCCTGAACCATACCAGGCTGCATGCCCTCAACATGGGGGGGTACAGGTGCTTTGGGGCAGGGGGGGCTCTGCGGCCCCCACCCCAAAGCACCTTGCCCCCATGTTGATGAGGACAAGGGCCTCTTCCCGACAACCCTTGCCCGGTGGTTATCGGGGTCTGCGGGTGAGGGGTTTATCAGAATCTGGAAGCCCCCTTTAACAAGGGGACCCCCAGATCCCGGCCCCCCACCCTATGTGAATGGGTATCGGGTACATTGTACCCCTACCCATTCATCAAAAAAGCAGTGAAAAGTTTAAAAAAACAAGAGTCCGTTTTTGACAATTCCTTTATCAGTAAAAAATGCTCTGAGCTGCCGTCTTTCCCGGTGTCATCTCTCCCGGTGCCCTCGCCTTTTTCTGCCGCCGTTTCTCCCCGAGCTGTCATCTCCCGGTGTCGTTGTCTTCTTCCTCCTCCTCGTGTCCTTGCCGCCGTCTTCTTCTTCCTCGCCGTCGCCGGTTACCTGCAAAAAAAAGCGGTTCTTTTCTCAAAGCTGTCTTCCTCCGTTCTTATGTTCCCCGTTGTCCGGCGCCTCTTACATAGGCATGGGGTGTGGCCATCCAATGATGTCGCCCGGAGAGCCCACCCCTTGTGACATGTGATGTTGCAGGTCACAAGGGGCGGGGTCTCCGGGCGACGTTAATGGATGGCCACGCCCCATGCTTGTATAAGAGGTACCGTTACGGGAGAACATAAGAACGGAGGAAGACAGTTTTGCAAAAAGACTAGCTTTTTTTGTTTTTTAGCGGGTAACCGGCGACACTGAGGAAGAAAAAGAAGAAGATGGCGGCAATGACGTGAGGAGGAAGAAGACGACAACACCGGGAGATGACAGCTTTGGGAGAAAACGGCAGCGGAAAAAGGCAAGGGCACTGGAGAGACGGCAGCTCATAGCTATTTTACTAATAAAGGAATTGTCAAAAACTGGTTTCGGGGGCCGGGATCTGGGCGTCCCCTTGTTACATAGTTACATAGTAGGTGGGGTTGAAAAAAGAAGAAAAGTCCAACCTATGTGTGTGATTATATGTCAGTATTACATTGTATATCCCTGTATGTTGTGGTCGTTCAGGTGCTTATCTAATAGTTTTTTTTTTACTATCGATGCTCCCCGCTGAGACCACCGCCTGTGGAAGGAAATTCCACATCCTTGCCTCTCTTACAGTAAAGAACCCTCTACGTAGTTTAAGGTTAAACCTCTTTGCTTCTAATATTAATGAGTGGCCACATGTCTTGTTAAACTCCCTTCAGCGAAAAAGTTTTATCCCTATTGTGGGGTCACCAGTATGGTATTTGTAAATTGAAATCCTATCCCTTCTCATAAGTTCAGTGCTCGCAACCTTTCCTCATAACTAATATCCTCCAGACTCTTTATTAGCTTAGTTGCCCTTCTTTGTACTCGCTCTATTTCCAGTACATCTTTCCTGAGGACTGGTGCCCAGAACTGGACAGCATAGTCTAGGTGCGGCTGGACCAGAGTCTTGTAGAGCGGGAGAATTATCGTTTTATCTCTGGAGTTGACCCCATTTTTAATGCATGCCAATATTCTGTTTGCTTTGTTAGCAGCAGCTTGGCATTTCATGCCATTGCTGAGCCTATCATCTACTAGGACCCCCAGGTCCTTTTCCATCCTATATTCCCCCAGAGGTTCTCCCCCCCAGTGTATAGATTGCATTCATATTTTTGCCACCCAAATACATTATTTGACATTTTTCTACATTAAACCTCATTTGCCATGTAGTTGCCCACCCCATTATTTGTTTTGATCTTTTTGCAGGGTTTCCACATTCTGCGGAGAAGTTATTGCCCTTCTTAGCTTAGTATCGTCCGCAAATAAAGAGATTGAACTATTTATCCCATCCTCCAGGTCGTTTATGAACAAAATAAATAGGATTGGTCCCAGCACAGAACCCTGGGGAACCCCACTACCCACCCCTGACCATTCCGAGTATTCCCCATTTATCCCCACTCTCTGAACTCGCCCTTGTAGCCAGTTTTCAATCCATGTACTCACCCTATGGTCCATGCCAACGGACCTTATTTTGTACAGTAAACGTTTATGCGGAACTGTGTCAAATGCTTTTGCAAAATCCAGATACACCACGTCTACAGGCTTCCCTTTACCTAGATGACAACTCACCTCCTCATAGAAAGTTAATAGATTGGTTTGGCAAGAATGATTCCTCATGAATCCATGCTGATTACTGCTAATGATACCGTTCTCATTACTAAAATCTTGTATACAGTCCCTTATCATCCAGCTAACTGGTCTGTAATTTCCAGGGATGTATTTTGTGCCCTTTTTAAATATTGGTGCTACATTGCCTTTTCTCCAATCACCTGGTACCATTCCAGTCAGTAGACTGTCAGTAAAAATTAGGAACAATGGTCTGGCAATTACTTGACTGAGTTCCCTAAGTACCCTCAGGTGCAAGCCATCTGGTCCCGGTGATTTATTAATGTTAAGTTTCCCAAGTCTAATTTTAATTCTGTTATCTGTTAACCATCCATGGAGGTGCTTCCCGTGAAGTGTCATAAGGATACACACTGCAGTTTTGATTACTGAAGCCTCCCGATTCGCTCGTGAAGGCTGAGGAGAAGAATAAATTCAATACCTTCCCCATCTCCCCATTCTTTGGAACCAGATGTCCTTCCTCATTCTTTATGGGGTCAATATATTCTGTCCTCCCTTTTTTACTATGACTAGCTATGACTAAGCACCATGTCTGGTGTGAAACATGTCAGCGGCTGTGCAGTTAGTCTGTACTTAGCTTGATGCCTTGATTTTAAAACATTTTTTCAATAAAGGTGAATATTTGGAGTGTGGCTATCCAGCTATACATTTTTTTCTATTTCATTTTCTGTTGCAAACAGAACCAGCACCCTGTTTGATTGTGGAGACAGATGATTTTTGGAGGGTTAATCGTCCTGGAGCGGTGAACTTCTACACTCCCTTTTTTACTGTTTACATACTTAAAGAATTTCTTGGGTTTTTTTTTTTTTTTTTTGCTCTCCTCCGCTATGTGTCTTTCGTGTTCTATCTTAGCTGCCCTAATTACACCCTTACATTTCTTGTTGTATTCTTTATAAAGTCTTTATAAAGTCTGAATGCTGATGGTGATCCCTCAACCTTGTATTTTTTGAAGGCCTTCTGCTTTGTTTTTTTTATGCATTTTTACATTGGAGTTAAGCCATCCAAGACTTTTGTTCACTCTTTTAAATGTATTACCTAATGGGATGCATTGGCTAATGCCCTTATTTAATATGCTCTTAAAGCAAACCCATCTCTCCTCCATGTTCTTTGTTCCTAAGATTTTATCCCAATACATGCCTTCTAACAAGGTTCATAGTTTAGGGAAGTTGGCTCTTTTGAAATTCAGTGTCTTTGTATTCCCCTTATGTTTCCTATTTGTGTGATTTGTTTCCTAAATTGCCCCATATTTCCACATCCGTGATCAGGTCTGTATTGTTGGTAATCAGTAGATCCAGTAATGCTTTATTTTTAGTTGGTGCGTCTACCATCTGACCCATGAAATTGTCTTGCAAAACATTTAGGAACTGGCGAACTATAGACAAATGTGTGGTTCCCTCCGCCCAGTCTATGTCTGGATAATTAAATTTCCCCATTATGACAACACTTCCCATCCTTGCTGCCAATCCAAATTGTAATAGGAGATCTATCTCCCCCTCCCCCTTTTTTACCCTCTCTATCCCTGCGATAAAGGGTATACTCTTGAATGGTTGCCAGCCAATCATGAGAGCTGTTGAACCAGGTCTCTGAAATTCCCACAAAATCCAAATCCTCCTTGTACAACAGTATCTCTAGTCCACCCTTCTTGTCCTCCAGGTCCCTGGCATTGGTGAACATGCCATGTAGTATAGACCAGTCGCATACTGTCCTCTTATTGGGTGTTCTGAGATTGCAACTAGGACTTGTTACTATACTTACCTTGGGTTTATGTGCTTTAGTAAACCTAAACCTAAGCCCCCAATACTACCCTCTGGAATATGTTCTATGCTGACTATCTCTACCTCTGGGCCCCTCCCTCCATCGCTTAGTTTAAAAAACCCTCTAACTTTCTGGCCATCGTCACTGCCAGCTGATCTGCATCCTCCTCATTTAGGTGCAGTCCTTCCCTTCTATAGTACTGGTGATCGACTGAGAAGTCGGCCCAGTCCTCCAGGAACCCAAACCCCTCCTTACTACACCAGCTCCTCAGCCACTTGTTTACTTCCCTAATCTCCCTCTGCTTTTCTGGTGTGGCTCGATGTATTGGTAGTATTCCTGGGAATACTACCTTGGAGGTCCTTTTCCTCAATTTAGCTCCCAAGTCCCTAAAATCGTTCTTTAGGACACTCCATCTGCCTCTGACTTTGTCATTGGTGCCAACGTGCACCATGACAGCTGGGTCTTCCCCAGCCCCACCCAGTAAACTGTCCACCAGATCCGTGATGTGCCGAACCAGAGCGCCTGGTAGACAACATACAGTTCGGCGCTTCAGGTCTTTATCACAGATTGCCCTCTTTGTCCTTCTAAGAATTGAGACCGCAAACACCAGAATCTGTTTTTCCTTTCCCTTTGCTCCCCCTCCCACTCTCACTCGAGGAGTTCTTCCCCTGGCAGCTAGGAGAGTCCCTCAGCAGTGCTGGCCCCTGACTGGTTTCACCAATGTCACTCAATGGAGCGTACTTATTGGAATGCTCCAGCCCTGGATCGACCTCCCTGGCACTTCCCCCTCTACCCTTCCTGACTGTCACCCATCTACTCTTTTCTAGTGCCTGCACCTCTGTGTCTCCACCCGCCTCTGTGCTGGCCCCTGCCGGCACCTGCCGGGTATGTTCCCGGCTCTACTTTAGTATGGAGGATCTTCTCAGTGTTGACAGTTGCTTCCACAGATTCAGAACCTGAGCATCCAGGGAAAAAATTTGCATACATTTTGCACAGCAGTATTCACCCGCGATTGGATGATCAAGGAATGCATACATGCCGCATCTCCACACCACACCTACTAATTTAATGAGGATTGGGGATTATACCCTGTCCAAATTACCTAACAACTAACTTCCTAACACTAAAGGGGGGTTCGAGATTCCGATAAGTCCCCCGCCCGCATACCCTGACAACCACCGAGCAAGGGTTGTCGGGAAGAGGCCCTTGTCCTCATCAACATGGGGGCAAGGTTCTTTGGGGTGGGGGGCGCAGAGCCCCCCTTGCCCCAAAGCACCTGTAACCCCCCATGTTGAGGGCATGCGACCTGGCATGGTTCAGGAGGGAGGGGTGGCGTTTGCTTGTCCCCTCCCTTACCTGACCTGCCGGGTGGCATGCTCAGATAAGGGTCTGGTATGGATTTTGGGGGGACCCTATGCCGTTTCTTTCTTAATTTGGCATGGGGGGAGGGCCTTGTATGGACCTGGGGGAGGAACCCTACGCCGTTTTTTTGCAAATTTTTTTTTTTGACATTCAGCTTTCAGCGGGGAACAGCTGATGACTCATCGGTTGCCAAGGCCGCGGCAGCCGGCTTCCCGGCCCCCTCCTTAACAACCAGCTTTATACAGTGTGTTTTACAGTGCGTTTAAAGAGAGAGAAAAAAAAAAGTAAAATGCAAAATGCATGAAAACTGCAAGCAAAAACACATAAAAAAACTCTGGTTTAAAAATGCAAAATGCACTGGAAAGCGTGCCTGAAAAAACGCATCAAATGCAGCTGCATAGGTGTGAACCTAGACTTAAGAAAGAAAATAGGCCAGAGTTATAGAAGACTTCCCAGGGTTTTCATTCCTTTGCCCCTGCAGATTACACACATCTACTACCCAATACCAACTTGTAAAAGTACACTCCAGCCAAAACAAGGACATTTTGCACTAGGAACTTTAAAATCAAATATGTGATGTAGACTATCCATACCATTAAAATGGGCTCTCTGTTTTCTAAGTTCCTGCTGACCCTGTATCCCTCTGTACCTCTTTGGATCCTGCCATTCAAACTATTATGCCGTGTACACACGGTCGGACTTTTCGTCTACAAAAGTCCAACGGACGCTGACGGACTAAAGCTGGCTGGAAATCTGATCGTGTGTGGGCTTCTCCGGACTTTCAACTGACTTTTTCAGCCTCAAATCCGACGGACTTTAGATTTGAAACATGCTTCAAATCTTTCCGTCAAACTCGAGTCCGGTCGAAAAATCCGCTCGTCTGTATGCTAGTCCGACGGACAAAAACCCACGCTAGGGCAGCTATTGGCTACTGGCTATGAACTTCCTTATTTTAGTCCGGTGTACGTCATCACGTAAGAATTCGACGGACTTTTGTGTGATCGTGTGTAGGCAAGTCTGTTCGTTAGAAAGTCCGCCGCAAGTCCGTCGAAAGTCCGCCAAAAGTCAGTCGAAAGTCTGTCGGACAGGCTGTCGGACTTTTGTAGCTGAAAAGTCCGACCGTGTGTACGCCCCATTAGATAGGCACTTTTGATGCTTGGTACCATTGAAAGCCCTATCATTGAATAGATATGTGCAGCTCCACTCATAGCCCTTTATATTGCTATCACGTTGCTCTCTCTCAGTGGTCTACAAACTGAAGCCCTGTGCTTTATTTTTTATTATTTTTTACAATTTTTTTTTTTTTGCAATTTTTTTAAGAGCCCCTTTGGTGAAATATCAGGCCTCTGATGTTTTGCCTTTGAGACAGAGAAAGGTGATTGAGAACGCAACCCTCAATCTCCTTTTCTGCAGCCTCCGCTGCACAGAATGAATGGACAGGAATAGCTCTGTACAGAGCTTCCCGTTCAGTCACAAGCATGGTAAACACAGTTTAATATGTTTAAGTTATGAATGGACAATGTCAGTGATTGGTACTGATTCAGAAAAAGTAGGGTGTAATTTCCGACCCTTTCCCCGCTCTCTATCTTGACAGATCTGACAGATCCCCTGCAGCAGCCAGCTGGAGAGGGGAGGGTTGAACCTGGCAGAGCTGTGGAGGATGGGGAGGGGGGCAGGAGAGAGAGTCGGGAAAGAGCACAGGGGAGCTGGAGAGCACACAAGGGGGCAGCAGAAAGAAGCAGGATCGGAGGAAGAGCATTTTAGGACGGGTCCCGCTGAATGTCTGCTTCTCCTCCTCTCCCTTCTGTAGGCATTCAGCGGCTGCAGGAGGAATAAGAAGAGATCGGTATCCTCTATTTACAGGGGGCTGCACGGGTCCCCTGCAGCATGGTACTGGGTCGCCGTTGTGACCCCTGCAACCCCTGTAGATACACCCCTGGGAGTGAGCAAGAGAGGGTGGCTACATTCCTTCATACAGTGGGACCATGGAGAATGAATGTATCCACCTTCTAACAGGAAGTCAGATCACAGCACCAAAAAAAATGGAATTTGGAGATTTAAAGGAGACTGAGAGCAACAAAAAGTACTTTTTTAAAGTTAAGAATGCAGACTTGAATGGAATTTTCACTTCATTTTGTCACTTTAGCTGTATTTATTTTTTGTTGTTATTTTTTATGGATTTATTTTTGAAGAACTTTTGCAAAGTTTCACACCCTCAAGTAACCATGCCAAAAGCTCCATCGTGGTCCATTTAGTTTCCGAAGCGCTTTTAATTAAAAATGTTGCTAAGCTAGAGTGATTCAGAGATCATATATTTGCTACTCTGCATGCAGAGACAAAAACTCCTTTGTCAGGTTCATAATAATAAAATCAATCCTCGGGGGGAAGGGTTGCTTGCACACAGATTGTTATATTGTTACTGTTATTTGGAAGTTGCAAAAGGGACACTGATGACACGGCTAATTATAAAGGTTGCTGTAACTGCTTGATCATGGTAAACCTTTATTAAGAGAACCTGTCAGGGCTCATTCTGGGATAATTTGCATAGTGCTTACCCTAGCAGGAGCCGCTGATGATGATGGGTCCCCTGTTCTGCCACAACTCTTAAAGTGTTACTAAACCCACACCTGGCAATCACTTGACTGAGTTCCCTAAGTACCCTCAGATGCAAGCCATCTGGTCCCGGTGATTTATTAATGTTAAGTTTCTCAAGTCTAATTTTAATTCTGTCCTCTGTTAACCATGGAGGTGCTTCCTGTGTTGTGTCATGAGGATAAACACTGCAGTTTTGGTTACTGAAGCCCCCCGATTCACTCGTGAAGACTGAGGAGAAGAATAAATTCAATACCTTCGTCATCTCCCCATCCTTTGTAACCAGATGTCCTTCCTCATTCTTTATGGGGCCAATATGGTCTGTCCTATCTTTTTTACTGTTTTTACTCCTAATTGCACCCTTACATTTCTTGTTACATTCTTTATAAAGTCTGAATGCTGAGGATGATCCCTCAACCCTGTATGTTTTGAAGGCCTTCTCCTTTGCTTTTATATGCATCTTTACATTGGAGTTAAGCCATCCAGGATTTTTGTTCGCTCCTTTAAATTTATTACCCAATGGGATACATTGGCTAATGCCCTTATTTAATATGCTCTTAAAGCAAACCCATCTCTCCTCTGTATTCTTTGTTCCTAATATTTTATCCCAATTTATGCCTTTTAGCAAGGTTTGTAGTTTAGGGAAGCTGGCTCTTTTGAAATTCAGTGTCTTTGTGTTCCCTTTATGTTTCCTGTTTGTGTGATTTATACTGAAACTAATTGACCTGTGATCGCTGTTACCTAAATTGCCCCGTATTTCCACATCCGTGATCAGGTCTGTATTGTTGGTAATCAGTAGATCTAGTAATGTTTTATTTCTAGTTGGTGCGTCTACCATCTGACCCATAAAATTGTCCTGCAAGACATTAAGGAACTGGCGAGCCTTAAATGAATGCGCGGTTCCCTCCGCCCAGTCTATGTCTGGATAATTAAAATCCCCCATTATGATAACACTTCCCATCCTTGCTGTTATATATCAAGCTAAATCTGTGTCTGTAGTGCATGTCCAAACTTTAATACTGTACCATAAATAAGAACATGTTATTCGATTTTTACTCTGGGAATGCATAATGAGTTTGTAAATTCTAGAGAAATGCATAAATAATGCATTACAATTTAATTAAACCCATTAGATTTTAGTCAACTAAAATACGACTAAAACGAAAACAATTCAGATGACTAAAATACGACTAAAATTAAAATGGCATGTTAGTCAAATAACCAGGACTAGAATTTAAATGAAATTTGACGTCAGAATTAGCACTGTTGGCCAGCTTGTGGTGGGGCCCTTCTTTTGATGGTATATGTGATAGAGTCTTGCGAGCTACCCAAAAAACAAAACTAATTATACATGTACTAGAAACACAGTGTGTGTGTGAAAGGTATTCCAAAGACCAGCTGCTAGCACTGATCACATCCCCATATGCATGTGCACATAAAAAACAATATACAATAGTGAAGCGCTGAATCATGAAAAATAAACAAATATCAAAAATGATTGAATCAAACAACATATAAAGTGCATAATTAAATGTCCATGCAATAATGTGCAAAAAAGTCCATATTAAAACAGTGAAAATTCCACAAAAGGATGTTGATTGATGAACAACTAAAAATATTGCAATCCTATGTAAAACTTACAGATCACCAATGAATCACCTCACTCGTGCTCTCCCCAATGGGTATAGGCTCACCTCTGGGAGTGTGACCCCCCCAACTAAGCAGGGTCAGAAAACGCCTATGAGCCACCCCAGGACTCAGTGAGATATCCAACACAGCTGGCTCCTAAACTTCTCCCAAGATCTCCTCCTTATTTTTTACTCTAGGAGTGCATAATGAGTTTGCCAATTCTAGAGAAATGCATAAATAATTCATTAATATTTTATTAAACCCATTTAATTTTAGTCAACTAAAATATGAATAAGAGAGGAGAGGAGAATTAGGGACTTTAAGGGAGCCATAACCTTGGTTACTCTTTGTGACACCCATCTCCACTCTCACTTGGTTTCACATTTCCACAGGGATGTCTCGCTGTTTCCATGCCCGCCTGGTGGCCATCCCTGTGGGTCGTCCCCGTTGAACCGTTTGCCATGGCCCCCGGTTGGAGGTGTCCCCCAGAGGCATGTCATGCCTCACCACCACACCATCAACTTACACACCAATAGTAAGTTTATGCCACCATGCTGGGGGTTCTACACTCTACCCCCACTCTTACCTCCATTCATATATCTTACATATCAATGTTTACTTTTCATTTTTTAGTCATACCACGTGCATGCTCCTGATGAGTTGTCTATTAGGCACGAAACGCGTGGAGCTATTTGATGCCGTCTACCCTAAATTTTCACCTTCAACTTACCAATACCATGCAACCCCTACCTCTACAGGTTGAGTGAGGCCATAGGTCCCGCAGGCATTATTCTTCATTACAACTGTATAATACTTTACTTCTGTTGACCCAGGGAATTTGTTATTCACCCTACCATGAGAATGTGTGTTTTTATTGTGTATACTGGTCATAATCATGCATAATGTTCACTTTACAACAGTGGTTACATCATGAGACTTTATGTTATCATTTTGTCTATTGTTATCATTATGTTCACTGTTTATTTTGATGTTAACATTGTCTACATGTTTAATCAATAAATTCCCAGTGCTCACCTATTTATCTGTTTGCAACCATGTGCTTCATATAAAGTCGCCCCCCCCCCCCCCGTGCTCCTATTTATTACTAAAATATGACTAAAACTAAAATGGCATGTTAGTTGAAAGACCGGGACTGGAATTGAATTGAAATTGAAAGTCAGAATTAGCACTGTTGGCCAGCTTGTGGTGGGGCCCTTCTTTTGATGGTGCACATGAGTATGTCTCTTTAAGAGTATGTGGTGAATACCTGCAGGGCTGCTAGCTTGCCAAGTAATGAGCAATCTCCATGGAACTGGGTGTAGCAAGGTGTTATGTCTCCTCTCACCACTCCTAGCAAGCGAAAGGGCTGATTCCACACTCTTGGTGGTTAACAGTTCCAGGCGTCAGGTCCTGGAGGCTCCATCTCTCAGCTCTGGTCCACAAACGTGCAGCAAGTCCACTCTGTATAACGCTGTCTCACTAGTGTAGTGGTGGTACGTCCCACAGCAGGTCCTTTCCAGGCTCCACTTCTCTTCAGGCTAGGTTCACACCAACTTTTTTCTACCATCTGGGTTATTAAACAGAGCTGTACCAATCAGAGTTCACCCTTCATTTGACTGGAGCACCCATAGTAATGAAAAACATTGGGTGTTCCGGCACGATACACATTGATCTTTGGCTTTTTTAAAGGGATCCAGTGGATTATGAATAACTATTATACTTCTCTTCAGTATCTCTGCTTCTCTGTGTCAAATTTCCTTTTATCTCAATCTCAGCTTTAACAAAAAAAATAAAAACTTCCTGTTGCTAAAATAAAAACTATAACTGTCTGTAACTGCTGTAACTCCTCCCACTGCCTGTCCTGTACAGATGAGTTGTTAGTGAGCAAAACAGACACTTGAGCGATGGTGTTGATCGAAAAGCTCTGCATTGTATTTTGTGGGGATAGATAAAGGTTAAAGTGGTTGTAAACCCTTCCATATACCGAGTGAAGTGACTGGCTTCTGGTGATACACAGAGATGAAACAAACCCTCCTTCATAAGTTGTACCTGTTTATCTGCCCCTTGTCACAGCCTCCTAAAGCGCACATTTTACACAGCATTCCTTAGCTCCAGAAGGCGGAGGCGGGGGTCTGATGTCACACACTGCACAGTATAGAGAAGAGAGCTGAGAGTAAAATGAGACCTGAGTGGAAGGAAAGGACACACCCCCCTCTTCACAGTCTCATAGGGAAACAGGTACAGCTGACACTGTCTATCTCCCACTGTGTGCTGAGGGAGGGGGGCTTCTCTTGGGATTGTCTGGTGTCAGCATAGTCTGTCAGAAGTGACTGCTGTAGATAGCAGAGGGAGGAGAAAAAAAGCTAGAAATCACACTTGGTGCTTTGGATTGAGGCAAGTAGACAATATAAAAGGATATGCTTTGTTCATTGTTCATTTCAGAGGTTTTCAACCATTTTAACCTCTTCCCGACCACGCTATAGCTGAACGTTGGCTACAGCATGGTCGCACATTGGCGTCTATTGACTTCTACCCAGAACCCTGCCTCCCTGTGCCCCCCCCCCCCATTTTTTTGGACACTGCTGATCACAGATCAGGGTAAAGAGCCAATTACAGAGGCTCTTTACTATGTGATCAGCTGTGTCCAATCACAGCTGATCACAGTGTAAACAGGATTTGGCGGTTTTCGGTAAGAGCCGGTAAGCGGCAATCCACACAGGGGACATCTACACAGATAATCAGAGCACTGATCATCACTGTCCTGATTATCAGTGCTGCCAATCAGAGCTCATCGGTGCTGCCAATCAGTGCTGCCTGTCAGTTCCCATCAGTGCTGCTTGTCAGTGCCTATCAGTGCCCATCATTGCCGCCTATCAGTGCCCAAGGGTGTTAAAGTAGTAAACTAAAAGCAGAATGAGTAAATATTTTCAGCACTGTAATTTAGCCTGTATGATGGATAACTCTGAAAGTTAAACTCCGAAAATGCTGAATTGCTGGCCAGAACTTCCTACTGGGCTCTCTGTAGCAATCAGCCTTCAACGTTCTCCATCTGCTAGTCTCAGGTCTGCACAACTGCCCTTATCTACCCTCATTAGTGGACTTTAGGCCCCATTCACACCTGAGCATAGAGAGAATGTGCGTTTCCACTTGCTTTCATAGGCATGCGCACAGGGTGTGCCGGGTGTGCCTGGGCATACCCTAATCACCCCATGCGTTGCCTATTCCCCCCTGCTATATTTACAATGCTTCAGTTTGTAAATGAACAGGAAGCTGCTCAGAACAGGGCAATATCCATTCATTCAGGGGTACCTCTGTCCTCAGCCCCTTTCTCTGTCTCAAAGGGACTGAGGACAGTGGGGCTTCTAAAAAAAAAAAAAAATGTAGAAAAAAATAATAAAAAACATTGTAAAAAATAATTACAATTACAATAATCACACCTTAAAGCTATAGACTGCGCACACCAATGCCCGCTTTGTTTGCGTGTTTTTCACGCGTTAATGCACATCATGCCTAGGGCAGCCTATTCACTTGAATGGGCTGCCCAATGTGTGACAAACACCCCAAACTAGCTCCAGAACCTTTTTTGTCTTGGGATTTTATAGCGGAGTCAAAAGCACAACAGTATAAAAAGGTAAGTATCAAACTTTATTACAAAACATGATAAAATACCAGAATCGGACACTGTTTTTGTTACTTAGCCACTCATCCCTCCCATAGTTGGATGTTATATGGTTCTCTTGGTTTGAGTTGTTTAGCTGAGTCTGCATATCTACTCCATTATTGGACTCTTCAATTGCACTATATTTAATTAGCTTTTATTTCAGACCCTCGTCATTTCTTTGTCATCAGGTCCTCATTGTGTGGTCCCTGTGGGTGTGCGGTGTGCCTCTTTTGGCATGACACCTGGAAGGAAATGACAGACAGCCCCATGAGATCAGACTTTAACTCTTTCTCCACCATACAATGTAAGTACAGTGGAACCTTGGATTATGAGCATAATCCGTTCCAGGAGAATGCTTGTAATCCAAAGCACTCACATATCAAAGCGAGTTACCCCATAGAAGTCAATGGAAAAACAAAGATAATTTGTTCCGCATTGACTTCTACTGCATGCAATACCACATGTGGCCAGAAGTGGGGGGGCGCCGGAGAGCCTCGGAAATACTCAGGGACAGCTCGGCTGAACTCGGAAACCCTCGGAAAGGCTCAGAAACACTCGGGAATGGAGTATTTCCGAGTGTTTCCGGGTATTTCCGAGTGATTCTGAGTATTTCCGAACATCTCCGAACCGTTCCGAGCCTCCATACCCTGGCCAAATGCGGTGCTGCACACCACATTAGCCTGAATTCTGCTCATTTTGAGAGACAACACATGCCAACCGAGTCAGGATTTTTAAAAAAAAGTTGCTCGTCTTTCAAAACGCTCATTAACCGCGTTACTTGTTAACCAAGGTTCCACTGTACTATTTGGTACCAGCCTTGTGTTTTTGTTAAATGTTATGTATGGGGTATTTCTCTGATGTACTGTTGACATACCCTCATTCTGCCCTGAAGAAGGAAACATTGGTTCTGAAACGCGTCTGGTTTTATCTGCTGACCATCGATACTGACCAAGCTTTGGTTTTGCTGGCAGTTTCTCTTTTGGTGTATTGCAGATTTTCAGGGTATTTGCATTGATGTATTGTATAACATTGTATGTACTTGTTATGTTTTGCTTAACCACTTGACGACCGCCTCACGCCGATGTACGTCGGCAAAGTGGCACGGACAGGCAAAATCACGTACATGGTACGTGATTTGCCTTCCGCGGGTGGGGGGTCCGATAGGACCCCCCCCGGTGCCCGAGGCGGTCGTCGTTTGTCCAGCGGCGATCGGTGGTGAGGGGGAGACCATCCGTTCGTGGCCCCCCCCTCGCGATCGCCGCCGGCCAATCGAATCATTCCTTTGCTGCTGTATGCTAAACAGCAGCAAAGGAAATGATGTCATCTCTCCTCGGCTCGGTAATTTCCGTTCCGGCCCGAGGAGAGAAGACATCAATGTGAGTGCACCAACACACACACACACAGTAGAATATGCCAGGCACACAAAACACCCCGATCCCCCCCCCCCCGATCGCCCCCCGATCCCCCCCCAATCACAAACTGACACCAGCAGTTTTTTTTTTTTCTGATTACTGTATTGGTGTCAGTTTGTGACAGTTACAGTGTTGGGACAGTTACTGTTACCCCCCTTTAGGTCTAGGGTACCCCCCTAACCCCCCCTAATAAAGTTTTAACCCCTTGATCACCCCCTGTCACCAGTGTCACTAAGCGATCATTTTTCTGATCGCTGTATTAGTGTCGCTGGTGACGCTAGTTAGGGACATAAATATTTAGGTTCGCCGTCAGCGTTTTATAGCGTCAGGGACCCCCATATACTACCGAATAAATGTTTTAACCCCTTGATTGCCCCCTAGTTAACCCTTTCACCACTGATCACCGTATAACCGTTACGGTTGACGCTGGTTAGTTTGTTTATTTTTTATAGTGTCAGGGCACCCGCCGTTTATTACCGAATAAAGGTTTAGCCCCCTGATCGCCCGGCGGTGATATGCGTCGCCCCAGGCAGCGTCAGATTAGCGCCAGTACCGCTAACACCCACGCACGCAGCATACACCTCCCTTAGTGGTATAGTATCTGAACGGATCAATATCTGATCCGATCAGATCTATACTAGCGTCCCCAGCAGTTTAGGGTTCCCAAAAACGCAGTGTTAGCGGAATCAGCCCAGATACCTGCTAGCACCTGCGTTTTGCCCCTCCGCCCGGCCCAGCCCAGCCCACCCAAGTGCAGTATCGATCGATCACTGTCACTTACAAAAGACTAAACGCATAACTGCAGCGTTCGCAGAGTCAGGCCTGATCCCTGCGATCGCTAACAGTTTTTTTGGTAGTATTTTGGTGAACTGGCAAGCACCAGCCCCAGGCAGGGTCAGGTTAGCGCCAGTACCGCTAACACCCACGCACGCAGCATACGCCTCCCTTAGTGGTATAGTATCTGAACGGATCAATATCTGATCTGATCAGATCTATACTGGCGTCCCCAGCAGTTTAGGGTTCCCAAAAACGCAGTGTTAGCGGAATCAGCCCAGATACCCGCTAGCACCTGCGTTTTGCCCCTCCGCCCGGCCCAGCCCACCCAAGTGCAGTATCGATCGATCACTGACACTTACAAAACACTAAATGCATAACTGCAGCGTTCGCAGAGTCAGGCCTGATCCCTGCGATCGCTAACAGTTTTTTTGGTAGTATTTTGGTGAACTGGCAAGCACCAGCCCCAGGCAGCGTCAGGTTAGCGCCAGTACCGCTAACACCCACGCACGCACTGTACACCACCCTTAGTGGTATAGTATCTGAACGGATCAATATCTGATCCGATCAGATCTATACTAGCATCCCCAGCAGTTTAGGGTTCTCACAAACGCAGTGTTAGCGGGATCAGCCCAGATACCTGCTAGCACCTGCGTTTTGCCCCTCCGCCCGGCCCAGCCCAGCCCACCCAAGTGCAGTATCGATCGATCACTGTCACTTACAAAAGACTAAAACGCATAACTGCAGCGTTCGCAGAGTCAGGCCTGATCCCTGCGATCGCCAACAGATTTTTTGGTAGCGTTTTGGTGAACTGGCAAGCGCCAGCGGCCTAGTACACCCCGGTCGTAGTCAAACCAGCACTGCAGTAACACTTGGTGACGTGGCGAGTCCCATAAGTGCAGTTCAAGCTGGTGAGGTGGCAAGCGCAAGTAGTGTCCCGCTGCCACCAAAAAGACAAACACAGGCCCGTCGTGCCCATAGTGCCCTTCCTACTGCATTCGCCAATCCTAATTGGGAACCCACCGCTTCTGCAGCGCCCGTACTTCCCCCATTCACATCCCCAACCAAATGCAGTCGGCTGCATGAGAGGCATTTTCTTTATGTCCTCCCGAGTACCCCTACCCAGCGAACGCCCCCAAAAAAGATATTGTTTCTGCAGCTAGCGCGGATATAGGCGTGACACCCGCTATTATTGTCCCTCCTGTCCTGACAATCCTGGTCTTTGCATTGGTGAATGTTTTGAACGCTACCATGCACTAGTTGAGTATTAGCGTAGGGTACAGCATTGCACAGACTAGGCACACTTTCACAGGGTCTCCCAAGATGCCATCGCATTTTGAGAGACCCGAACCTGGAACCGGTTACAGTTATAAAAGTTAGTTACAAAAAAAAGTGTAAAAAAAAAAAAAAAAAATATATATAAAATAAAAAAAAATAGTTGTCGTTTTATTGTTCTCTCTCTCTCTATTCTCTCTATTGTTCTGCTCTTTTTTACTGTATTCTATTCTGCAATGTTTTATTGTTATTATGTTTTATCATGTTTGCTTTTCAGGTATGCAATTTTTTATACTTTACCGTTTACTGTGCTTTATTTTTAACCATTTTTTTGTCTTCAGGTACACCATTCACAACTTTGAGTGGTTATACCAGAATGATGCCTGCAGGTTTAGGTATCATCTTGGTATCATTCTTTTCAGCCAGCGGTCGGCTTTCATGTAAAAGCAATCCTAGCGGCTAATTAGCCTCTAGACTGCTTTTACAAGCCGTGGGAGGGAATGCCCCCCCCCCCACCGTCTTCCGTGTTTTTCTCTGGCTCTCCTGTCTCAACAGGGAACCTGAAAATGCAGCTGGTGATTCAGCCAGCTGACCATAGAGCTGATCAGAGACCAGAGTGGCTCCAAACATCTCTATGGCCTAAGAAACCGGAAGCTACGAGCATTTTATGACTTAGATTTCGCTGGATGTAAATAGCGCCATTGGGAAATTGGGGAAGCATTTTATCACACCGATCTTGGTGTGGTCAGATGCTTTGAGGGCAGAGGAGAGATCTAGGGTCTAATAGACCCCAATTTTTTCAAAAAAGAGTACCTGTCACTACCTATTGCTATCATAGGGGATATTTACATTCCCCGAGATAACAATAAAAATGATTAAAAAAAAATAAAAATGAAAGGAACAGTTTAAAAATAAGATAAAAAAGCAAAAAAATAATAAAGAAAAAAAAAAAAAAAAAAAAAAGCACCCCTGTCGCCCCCTGCTCTCGCACTAAGTCGAACGCAAGCGGCGGTCTGTCGTCAAACGTAAACAGCAATTGCACCATGCATGTGAGGTATCACCGCGAAGGTTAGATCGAGGGCAGTAATTTTTGCAGTAGACCTCCTCTGTAAATCTAAAGTGGTAACCTGTAAAGGCTTTTAAAAGCTTTTAAAAATGTATTTATTTTGTTGCCACTGCACGTTTGTGCGCAATTGTAAAGCATGTCATGTTTGGTATCCATGTACTCGGCCTAAGATCATCTTTTTTATTTCATCAAACATTTGGGCAATATAGTGTGTTTTAGTGCATTAAAATTTAAAAAAGTGTGTTTTTTCCCCAAAAAATGGGTTTGAAAAATCGCTGCGCAAATACTGTGTGAAAAAAAAAAATGAAACACCCACCATTTCAATCTGTAGGGCATTTGCTTTAAAAAAATATATAATGTTTGGGGGTTCAAAGTAATTTTCTTGCAAAAAAAAAAAACTTTTTCATGTAAACAATAAGTGTCAGAAAGGGCTTTGTCTTCAAGTGGTTAGAAGAGTGGGTGATGTGTGACATAAGCTTCTAAATGTTGTGCATAAAATGCCAGGACAGTTCAACCCCCCCCCAAATGACCCCATTTTGGAAAGTAGACACCCCAAGCTATTTGCTGAGAGGCATGTCGAGTCCATGGAATATTTTATATTGCGACACAAGTTGCGGGAAAGAGGCAATTTTTTTTTTTTGCACAAAATTGTCACTAAATGATATATTGGATAAAAAGATTTCGCGCAATATTAGATGAATAAAGTGAATAAAAACACATATAGGATAACTGTGTCTCATAAGTGTGCAAATCGCATAGTGAAGTGAATGTGACAATGGAGGTGTGAATGGTGAGCTGATGGCTACTAAGGGATGCGAATCTCAATAGTGTAGCATCTAGCTATGGACTTAATCCATAAACAGTAGTGTAACATAAATGTGCAAATCGCATATAAAGTGCACAGTGTGATTGGTGCTAATAATAGTGGGCCAATTGCTGCCAGGGGTGTTAGTCACTATGCCTGACGTTTAGCCGGGTGGTTGGCCACAAATAGTTGCGTAAAAAAACCACAAAAACAAATCATAAAGAAACATACACATACAGTTGAATCTGAAAATAAATAGGAAATAAAAGTGACATGTGCAATTCTACAATATAAGTGTAAGTAAATAAAAACTATCACACTTAAAACATCATTTAGTGTTCATAAAGTGTGCAAAACCGGATCCACAGCACTCTATGGGGCATGTGTAATGCTGCTGGGAGTTGGTGGGTTAATTGGAAAAGTCTATGTGTGGATGCCGCTTCCTTGTTCACCAGGAGGTGTATGGGGTGGATGGAGTAAAAATCCTATTTTTTCAATCCTCTAATGGTCTCATAGGACCCTCACCTTCATACTGTGGTAAAACGGCATTCAGCAATGGAGTATAGGTAGTTCTGGCAGCTGTCACCGAAGTCTCTGCTTTCTCTGTGTTAAGACTTTAAACCTTCTCTCCCTGTATCTCCGGAACGGCTCTCTCAGAAAGGGGGGAGATAAACCAGAAATAGGGGAGGGGGAGAGAATGGAGGCTCCACTAGTGTATTAACGTTTTAAAAAGAAGGGGTATTTATTAAAGGTAATGCTCTTACATTTAAAAAACTTGTAACAGGCAGAGTAATTAGAATAAAAAGCTGTGGCGTCCTAAGCGCCCTCTCACTTGTGCTTCAAACTGTGTTGTACCGCTCAGCCAATCCCTACGCGTTACGACACCGTCACGTGCCTTCATCTGGGGAACCGGATTGGCTGCTGAGGGTTAGTTTAAATATATTGGGACCGGAAGTCATCGGGCCGCCATCTTACTTATGGTTAATGTATTTTCGTCTAGCGCCATTTTGCCTGAGTCCACAGGAAGTTTTGTGATCTCCATTTTATTGAGGATACCTGTTGTTGTACCTCTATTGTGTGTTGCAGTATGTGCGCGGCCATTTTATTGGTGGCAATTTATTTACAATAAGATGACTAATATGCATTGCGGTCGGACAAAGAGACTTCATATCATGCAAGATAGTCCTTCAATTAATACTCAGTGTTGGATGATCCAATCTGAGTGTTAGATGGTTAAAATGGATGGTGTATATAGTCGATGTTTCACCAAGTTGAATTATAGCGTCCCTGAATCTCATAGCATATAATGCATAGAGTATGTAGATAATGTCTCCCCCTCCCCTATTTCTGGTTTATCTCCCCCCTTTCTGAGAGAGCCGTTCCGGAGATACAGGGAGAGAAGGTTTAAAGTCTTAACACAGAGAAAGCAGAGACTTCGGTGACAGCTGCCAGAACTACCTATACTCCATTGCTGAATGCCGTTTTACCACAGTATGAAGGTGAGGGTCCTATGAGACCATTAGAGGATTGAAAAAATAGGATTTTTACTCCATCCACCCCATACACCTCCTGGTGAACAAGGAAGCGGCATCCACACATAGACTTTTCCAATTAACCCACCAACTCCCAGCAGCATTACACATGCCCCATAGAGTGCTGTGGATCCGGTTTTGCACACTTTATGAACACTAAATGATGTTTTAAGTGTGATAGTTTTTATTTACTTACACTTATATTGTAGAATTGCACATGTCACTTTTATTTCCTATTTATTTTCAGATTCAACTGTATGTGTATGTTTCTTTATGATTTGTTTTTGTGGTTTTTTTACGCAACTATTTGTGGCCAACCACCCGGCTAAACGTCAGGCATAGTGACTAACACCCCTGGCAGCAATTAGCCCACTATTATTAGCACCAATCACACTGTGCACTTTATATGCGATTTGCACATTTATGTTACACTACTGTTTATGGATTAAGTCCATAGCTAGATGCTACACTATTGAGATTCGCATCCCTTAGTAGCCATCAGCTCACCATTCACACCTCCATTGTCACATTCACTTCACTATGCGATTTGCACACTTATGAGACACAGTTATCCTATATGTGTTTTTATTCACTTTATTCATCTAATATTGCGCGAAATCTTTTTATCCTATATTGCTGTAAGTGTTGTGTGTAAACACCTAATTTCGCTGCAATATTATTGGTCATTTTTACGTTCACTTTGAGACACCTTGATACTCACGCAATTATCACACCTGACCAGCGCAAGGGACACCAATCACACTTTTATCCTTTTCACATATTTCACCTTTGCTGCTAACATGGATGTGTTTACATTTATTGAAAATAGAAAAGTGAACCTAGATGAGGTTTTCAACCCACATAATAAAACACGTAATACGGATCTAGAAAGCATGACTAGAAAACTAGGACACTATATGGAGAAGAAAATCAATTTATGGTGGGACACCAATACATTTGAAAGATATATTAGAGAGAGTATCGTCCCCAGGAGATTAAGGTGGGAAGTACCACCAAACGATGGATTAATGGACAAAGAATCAATGGAAGAATGGTTCACGTTCTTCAACAATAAAAGCATAGAAGGTTTAAAATTCCTATTAGAACGCAAATTTAAAAAGACCATAATATTGGAACAACAGATAGAAGAAATTAAACAGAAAATGGAACCATTCAAGGAAACCACTGAGTTCAAAAAGCTGGCAACACAACTAAATAAAGATATGATCACCAAAGATCTAGAAGTACAAAATCGAAAAATGAAAAAATACCAAAGGGACATAACAGACTACAAGACAAACCAAGTTTTTAAATGGCAAAGTAAAATTGAACAAGCCCCTCCCACATCCACATACTCCACACCGGAAAGAGAAGTAAGGATCCAAGATCCCACAGTGTCATATGCACTTAACCCACCTAGGTGGGAAGAAAGGGAAACACGGGTAGAGCCACCACGACCATACTATAACCAACCCGACCCAAATAACACTTATAGAAGAGATGACAGAGACACACATGGAAGTACACCAAGGACCCACTATGGACAAAGAAACAATTATGGGTATGGACAACACACCCCCAAGAGAGGAGGAAAGAAACCCTTTAAGAAACCCTTCAGAAAAAGAAACTGGCAACAAAATGAAAGGAATCCAAGGGAAGAGAGGGTACCATACCACCAACAAGAATATCATGATGGATATAGACGTACACCGATCCCTACAAACAATAGGTTTGACCCCATTAGAGACTACCAAGAACAATATTATGAAAATCCATACTACTATGAGAACCAACAGTATCACAACACACAAAGGCCTTTTTTAGAGAGAGGGAGAAGAGACTACTCCCCTCGAAGACTACCACAAGAAGTACACTACTCCCCCAGGAGACGACCCCAAGAAGAACGAACAAGAAACACACCAGAACGAAAAGAGGAAGGAGGGCAGGAAAGAGACTCCAAAAGAAGAAAAACAGAATAGTCGGAGAAAACGTGGTAAACATAAGCGGTAAACCCATTTCAACAGAAGAGCTAGCAGTACTAGACAAAGGTTTAAAGCATGCACCCACCAGAAACCTCAATAAGTTTAACACATACATAGGGATACAGAAATACATTAGAAAAATTAACATTAAAAAATATGTGATGAATAATCCGTGGAAACCAGAAAATGTGAGAACAGAAACTCCATTAAGAGGAGCATATAGCACACTACGCAATGCTTCACTATTCAATCCACAAATATCCCAAAATCAAAATGTCGAAGTCTTCAAAAATCTGGTGCTACAAGATATAGAAGCCTTAAAACCCAAGAAAACCACAGACCCTATACATATCCAAAAGGGGATTAAAAGCCTGACAGAAAGGAAGGATATTATAATCAGGCCAGCGGATAAAGGTGGTGCAATAGTTCTACAATCAAAAGAACAATATCTTGCAGAACTTAATAGACAACTACAAGATGGAACTACATATACCAGATTGCCAAGGAACCCGACCACCAAGTACAAAAAAGAATTAGAAACTCTAGTGAATCTTGGGATGAAGAAAAACATACTTAACTCAAAAGAGACTAAATATTTAATACCAGAAACCTGCAGAATACCGATCATTTATACAGTCCCCAAAATACACAAAGACAAAGAAAATCCACCGGGAAGACCAATAGTCAATGGTATTGACTCCCTAACGTCTAGAATGGGTCAATACATTGACTATTTCATGCAACCAGCGGTCCAGCAGACCGAAGCATATCTAAAAGATACTAAGCATATATTGCAACTCCTAAACACAGTGCCAGCGCTAGAGGGTAGAACACTACTGGCAACAGCAGACGTCACATCGTTATACACTATAGTCCAACATCAGGATGCAATCTCAGCAGGTAAATGGCTGCTGAGGAAGCACAGCACCCTACTATGTAAACAGAGAAAATACCTGATTAAATGCCTAGATTTTTGTCTCAAATGCAACTACTTCTGGCATGACCAGACCTACTACAAACAACTAGTAGGAATAGCCATGGGTGCCAAATTTGCACCAGGAGTGGCAAATGCATTTATGGCACAGTGGGAAGAGAAAGCGGTGTACACGGACACCCCCGCTGAACTAACATTATACAAAAGATTTATTGACGATGTGATAATCGTCTGGAATGGAGACAGAAACACTCTAGAAATGTTCCTTAGTAGACTAAACAACAACGATAAAAACATTAACCTAGTATGGAAAATAGATACAAAAGAAATAGACTTCCTGGACCTCAATATTAGCCTAGAGGGACATAGAATAGTCACCAAAACACACTTCAAGAAGGTGGATGCCAATAGCTACCTGTCTGTTGACAGTTGCCATTTTAAACCTTGGCTATACAATATCCCGAAAGGACAACTCACAAGAATAAAAAGAAACTGCACTAAAGAAGAGGACTACCTCAACCAAGCAAGTATGATAGGGGACAGATTCAAAGCTAAGGGATATGACGATCAGTGGATTAATAATCAGATAGAACATGTAAATCTAATGGATAGAAAAACAATGATTGAAGAACATCCCAAGAAGAGACTGCAACAAGAAGTACCTAGTATAATCCTTGACTTTAATACACAATATAAAGATGTAGCAAGAGTAATCCAAAAACATTGGCACATTTTAAAAAATGACAAGGACCTAAAAGGAATATTACCAGAAAAGCCGAACATTATCTATAAAAGAGCACCGACCATTAGGGACTTAATAGTGAAATCAGTAATTGACCCACCACCAGAGCCCTCCTTCACATTCTTCTCAGGGAAAGGTTTTTACCCCTGCCGCAACTGTTATGCGTGTCGACATGCGAAAAAATTCCAAGGAAAACGTAAAGAATTCACAGCAACCAACACAGGACAAACCTATGAGATTAGAGAGTTTATTGGGTGCCACACAGAAGGAGTGGTCTACATGCTACAATGCAGCTGCAATCTCCAATATGTAGGCCGTACAAAAAGAGCCCTGAAGACACGAATACAAGAGCACGTACAGAACATCAAATCAGGCTTCCCGAAACACAATGTGTCAAAACACTTCGCACTAGTACATAACAAAGACCCCGCACACCTCCAATTTTGGGGAATAGAAAAACACAAACCATCATGGAGGGGGAGTCACCTGGTAAGAGATATCAGTCGCAAAGAATCCAAATGGATTCACACCTTACGGACCCTTGTACCTGGGGGATTGAACGTAGAGTTCGATCTGAACTGTTTTTTAAGCAATTTTTAAATAATTTACACGTAAGGGACCATATAACTTTTCTGTGCTATCACACACACCTACACATGATCCCGTAGGTGTGTACACTTTACTACATAGGACCCATTACCCTATTTACCACCATGATATTAGGGCATGGTATAAAACACCCACCCATGTATGGTTACCGGAACATACCAAAATTTTTAGTGTTCTGATGTAAACATTAAAATTTAAGTTTATCCTCCATTGATGTGATAGCACATTGGTCTAATAGCCTGCACAATAATCATATTCTTTTTCATTTTTCAAATGTATCTTAACTTTAATTATCGTCTTTTTATTTTATCAACACTGTACCAATATCCTATCTGTAAAAATATTTAGATATGACGATTTGATTATTTTACACTCTCTTGGTTTTAATATTTGTATGTATATACATTATGATACTTGTTTTATAGTTAACCTATTTGGGATTTTATATATAGAGAACGACAGTGATTTTAGGTATTATGATTTTATTAAATATAGAAATGCTATCTTATTAAATTTATGTGGATATGAGGTAGTTCTAGGAGCACTCTCATGCCCGCTTCATGCACACATTATCTACATACTCTATGCATTATATGCTATGAGATTCAGGGACGCTATAATTCAACTTGGTGAAACATCGACTATATACACCATCCATTTTAACCATCTAACACTCAGATTGGATCATCCAACACTGAGTATTAATTGAAGGACTATCTTGCATGATATGAAGTCTCTTTGTCCGACCGCAATGCATAT
This sequence comes from Lithobates septentrionalis, assembly GCA_037952835.1. NCBI lineage: Eukaryota > Metazoa > Chordata > Amphibia > Anura > Ranidae > Lithobates > Lithobates septentrionalis. The sequence continues at coordinate 319,655 of JBBDGP010001769.1, read as the reverse complement.
TAGTCATCTTATTGTAAATAAATTGCCACCAATAAAATGGCCGCGCACATACTGCAACACACAATAGAGGTACAACAACAGGTATCCTCAATAAAATGGAGATCACAAAACTTCCTGTGGACTCAGGCAAAATGGCGCTAGACGAAAATACATTAACCATAAGTAAGATGGCGGCCCGATGACTTCCGGTCCCAATATATTTAAACTAACCCTCAGCAGCCAATCCGGTTCCCCAGATGAAGGCACGTGACGGTGTCGTAACGCGTAGGGATTGGCTGAGCGGTACAACACAGTTTGAAGCACAAGTGAGAGGGCGCTTAGGACGCCACAGCTTTTTATTCTAATTACTCTGCCTGTTACAAGTTTTTTAAATGTAAGAGCATTACCTTTAATAAATACCCCTTCTTTTTAAAACGTTAATACACTAGTGGAGCCTCCATTCTCTCCCCCTCCCCTATTTCTGGTTTATCTCCCCCCTTTCTGAGAGAGCCGTTCCGGAGATACAGGGAGAGAAGGTTTAAAGTCTTAACACAGAGAAAGCAGAGACTTCGGTGACAGCTGCCAGAACTACCTATACTCCATTGCTGAATGCCGTTTTACCACAGTATGAAGGTGAGGGTCCTATGAGACCATTAGAGGATTGAAAAAATAGGATTTTTACTCCATCCACCCCATACACCTCCTGGTGAACAAGGAAGCGGCATCCACACATAGACTTTTCCAATTAACCCACCAACTCCCAGCAGCATTACACATGCCCCATAGAGTGCTGTGGATCCGGTTTTGCACACTTTATGAACACTAAATGATGTTTTAAGTGTGATAGTTTTTATTTACTTACACTTATATTGTAGAATTGCACATGTCACTTTTATTTCCTATTTATTTTCAGATTCAACTGTATGTGTATGTTTCTTTATGATTTGTTTTTGTGGTTTTTTTACGCAACTATTTGTGGCCAACCACCCGGCTAAACGTCAGGCATAGTGACTAACACCCCTGGCAGCAATTAGCCCACTATTATTAGCACCAATCACACTGTGCACTTTATATGCGATTTGCACATTTATGTTACACTACTGTTTATGGATTAAGTCCATAGCTAGATGCTACACTATTGAGATTCGCATCCCTTAGTAGCCATCAGCTCACCATTCACACCTCCATTGTCACATTCACTTCACTATGCGATTTGCACACTTATGAGACACAGTTATCCTATATGTGTTTTTATTCACTTTATTCATCTAATATTGCGCGAAATCTTTTTATCCTATATTGCTGTAAGTGTTGTGTGTAAACACCTAATTTCGCTGCAATATTATTGGTCATTTTTACGTTCACTTTGAGACACCTTGATACTCACGCAATTATCACACCTGACCAGCGCAAGGGACACCAATCACACTTTTATCCTTTTCACATATTTCACCTTTGCTGCTAACATGGATGTGTTTACATTTATTGAAAATAGAAAAGTGAACCTAGATGAGGTTTTCAACCCACATAATAAAACACGTAATACGGATCTAGAAAGCATGACTAGAAAACTAGGACACTATATGGAGAAGAAAATCAATTTATGGTGGGACACCAATACATTTGAAAGATATATTAGAGAGAGTATCGTCCCCAGGAGATTAAGGTGGGAAGTACCACCAAACGATGGATTAATGGACAAAGAATCAATGGAAGAATGGTTCACGTTCTTCAACAATAAAAGCATAGAAGGTTTAAAATTCCTATTAGAACGCAAATTTAAAAAGACCATAATATTGGAACAACAGATAGAAGAAATTAAACAGAAAATGGAACCATTCAAGGAAACCACTGAGTTCAAAAAGCTGGCAACACAACTAAATAAAGATATGATCACCAAAGATCTAGAAGTACAAAATCGAAAAATGAAAAAATACCAAAGGGACATAACAGACTACAAGACAAACCAAGTTTTTAAATGGCAAAGTAAAATTGAACAAGCCCCTCCCACATCCACATACTCCACACCGGAAAGAGAAGTAAGGATCCAAGATCCCACAGTGTCATATGCACTTAACCCACCTAGGTGGGAAGAAAGGGAAACACGGGTAGAGCCACCACGACCATACTATAACCAACCCGACCCAAATAACACTTATAGAAGAGATGACAGAGACACACATGGAAGTACACCAAGGACCCACTATGGACAAAGAAACAATTATGGGTATGGACAACACACCCCCAAGAGAGGAGGAAAGAAACCCTTTAAGAAACCCTTCAGAAAAAGAAACTGGCAACAAAATGAAAGGAATCCAAGGGAAGAGAGGGTACCATACCACCAACAAGAATATCATGATGGATATAGACGTACACCGATCCCTACAAACAATAGGTTTGACCCCATTAGAGACTACCAAGAACAATATTATGAAAATCCATACTACTATGAGAACCAACAGTATCACAACACACAAAGGCCTTTTTTAGAGAGAGGGAGAAGAGACTACTCCCCTCGAAGACTACCACAAGAAGTACACTACTCCCCCAGGAGACGACCCCAAGAAGAACGAACAAGAAACACACCAGAACGAAAAGAGGAAGGAGGGCAGGAAAGAGACTCCAAAAGAAGAAAAACAGAATAGTCGGAGAAAACGTGGTAAACATAAGCGGTAAACCCATTTCAACAGAAGAGCTAGCAGTACTAGACAAAGGTTTAAAGCATGCACCCACCAGAAACCTCAATAAGTTTAACACATACATAGGGATACAGAAATACATTAGAAAAATTAACATTAAAAAATATGTGATGAATAATCCGTGGAAACCAGAAAATGTGAGAACAGAAACTCCATTAAGAGGAGCATATAGCACACTACGCAATGCTTCACTATTCAATCCACAAATATCCCAAAATCAAAATGTCGAAGTCTTCAAAAATCTGGTGCTACAAGATATAGAAGCCTTAAAACCCAAGAAAACCACAGACCCTATACATATCCAAAAGGGGATTAAAAGCCTGACAGAAAGGAAGGATATTATAATCAGGCCAGCGGATAAAGGTGGTGCAATAGTTCTACAATCAAAAGAACAATATCTTGCAGAACTTAATAGACAACTACAAGATGGAACTACATATACCAGATTGCCAAGGAACCCGACCACCAAGTACAAAAAAGAATTAGAAACTCTAGTGAATCTTGGGATGAAGAAAAACATACTTAACTCAAAAGAGACTAAATATTTAATACCAGAAACCTGCAGAATACCGATCATTTATACAGTCCCCAAAATACACAAAGACAAAGAAAATCCACCGGGAAGACCAATAGTCAATGGTATTGACTCCCTAACGTCTAGAATGGGTCAATACATTGACTATTTCATGCAACCAGCGGTCCAGCAGACCGAAGCATATCTAAAAGATACTAAGCATATATTGCAACTCCTAAACACAGTGCCAGCGCTAGAGGGTAGAACACTACTGGCAACAGCAGACGTCACATCGTTATACACTATAGTCCAACATCAGGATGCAATCTCAGCAGGTAAATGGCTGCTGAGGAAGCACAGCACCCTACTATGTAAACAGAGAAAATACCTGATTAAATGCCTAGATTTTTGTCTCAAATGCAACTACTTCTGGCATGACCAGACCTACTACAAACAACTAGTAGGAATAGCCATGGGTGCCAAATTTGCACCAGGAGTGGCAAATGCATTTATGGCACAGTGGGAAGAGAAAGCGGTGTACACGGACACCCCCGCTGAACTAACATTATACAAAAGATTTATTGACGATGTGATAATCGTCTGGAATGGAGACAGAAACACTCTAGAAATGTTCCTTAGTAGACTAAACAACAACGATAAAAACATTAACCTAGTATGGAAAATAGATACAAAAGAAATAGACTTCCTGGACCTCAATATTAGCCTAGAGGGACATAGAATAGTCACCAAAACACACTTCAAGAAGGTGGATGCCAATAGCTACCTGTCTGTTGACAGTTGCCATTTTAAACCTTGGCTATACAATATCCCGAAAGGACAACTCACAAGAATAAAAAGAAACTGCACTAAAGAAGAGGACTACCTCAACCAAGCAAGTATGATAGGGGACAGATTCAAAGCTAAGGGATATGACGATCAGTGGATTAATAATCAGATAGAACATGTAAATCTAATGGATAGAAAAACAATGATTGAAGAACATCCCAAGAAGAGACTGCAACAAGAAGTACCTAGTATAATCCTTGACTTTAATACACAATATAAAGATGTAGCAAGAGTAATCCAAAAACATTGGCACATTTTAAAAAATGACAAGGACCTAAAAGGAATATTACCAGAAAAGCCGAACATTATCTATAAAAGAGCACCGACCATTAGGGACTTAATAGTGAAATCAGTAATTGACCCACCACCAGAGCCCTCCTTCACATTCTTCTCAGGGAAAGGTTTTTACCCCTGCCGCAACTGTTATGCGTGTCGACATGCGAAAAAATTCCAAGGAAAACGTAAAGAATTCACAGCAACCAACACAGGACAAACCTATGAGATTAGAGAGTTTATTGGGTGCCACACAGAAGGAGTGGTCTACATGCTACAATGCAGCTGCAATCTCCAATATGTAGGCCGTACAAAAAGAGCCCTGAAGACACGAATACAAGAGCACGTACAGAACATCAAATCAGGCTTCCCGAAACACAATGTGTCAAAACACTTCGCACTAGTACATAACAAAGACCCCGCACACCTCCAATTTTGGGGAATAGAAAAACACAAACCATCATGGAGGGGGAGTCACCTGGTAAGAGATATCAGTCGCAAAGAATCCAAATGGATTCACACCTTACGGACCCTTGTACCTGGGGGATTGAACGTAGAGTTCGATCTGAACTGTTTTTTAAGCAATTTTTAAATAATTTACACGTAAGGGACCATATAACTTTTCTGTGCTATCACACACACCTACACATGATCCCGTAGGTGTGTACACTTTACTACATAGGACCCATTACCCTATTTACCACCATGATATTAGGGCATGGTATAAAACACCCACCCATGTATGGTTACCGGAACATACCAAAATTTTTAGTGTTCTGATGTAAACATTAAAATTTAAGTTTATCCTCCATTGATGTGATAGCACATTGGTCTAATAGCCTGCACAATAATCATATTCTTTTTCATTTTTCAAATGTATCTTAACTTTAATTATCGTCTTTTTATTTTATCAACACTGTACCAATATCCTATCTGTAAAAATATTTAGATATGACGATTTGATTATTTTACACTCTCTTGGTTTTAATATTTGTATGTATATACATTATGATACTTGTTTTATAGTTAACCTATTTGGGATTTTATATATAGAGAACGACAGTGATTTTAGGTATTATGATTTTATTAAATATAGAAATGCTATCTTATTAAATTTATGTGGATATGAGGTAGTTCTAGGAGCACTCTCATGCCCGCTTCATGCACACATTATCTACATACTCTATGCATTATATGCTATGAGATTCAGGGACGCTATAATTCAACTTGGTGAAACATCGACTATATACACCATCCATTTTAACCATCTAACACTCAGATTGGATCATCCAACACTGAGTATTAATTGAAGGACTATCTTGCATGATATGAAGTCTCTTTGTCCGACCGCAATGCATATTAGTCATCTTATTGTAAATAAATTGCCACCAATAAAATGGCCGCGCACATACTGCAACACACAATAGAGGTACAACAACAGGTATCCTCAATAAAATGGAGATCACAAAACTTCCTGTGGACTCAGGCAAAATGGCGCTAGACGAAAATACATTAACCATAAGTAAGATGGCGGCCCGATGACTTCCGGTCCCAATATATTTAAACTAACCCTCAGCAGCCAATCCGGTTCCCCAGATGAAGGCACGTGACGGTGTCGTAATGCGTAGGGATTGGCTGAGCGGTACAACACAGTTTGAAGCACAAGTGAGAGGGCGCTTAGGACGCCACAGCTTTTTATTCTAATTACTCTGCCTGTTACAAGTTTTTTAAATGTAAGAGCATTACCTTTAATAAATACCCCTTCTTTTTAAAACGTTAATACACTAGTGGAGCCTCCATTCTCTCCCCCTCCCCTATTTCTGGTTTATCTCCCCCCTTTCTGAGAGAGCCGTTCCGGAGATACAGGGAGAGAAGGTTTAAAGTCTTAACACAGAGAAAGCAGAGACTTCGGTGACAGCTGCCAGAACTACCTATACTCCATTGCTGAATGCCGTTTTACCACAGTATGAAGGTGAGGGTCCTATGAGACCATTAGAGGATTGAAAAAATAGGATTTTTACTCCATCCACCCCATACACCTCCTGGTGAACAAGGAAGCGGCATCCACACATAGACTTTTCCAATTAACCCACCAACTCCCAGCAGCATTACACATGCCCCATAGAGTGCTGTGGATCCGGTTTTGCACACTTTATGAACACTAAATGATGTTTTAAGTGTGATAGTTTTTATTTACTTACACTTATATTGTAGAATTGCACATGTCACTTTTATTTCCTATTTATTTTCAGATTCAACTGTATGTGTATGTTTCTTTATGATTTGTTTTTGTGGTTTTTTTACGCAACTATTTGTGGCCAACCACCCGGCTAAACGTCAGGCATAGTGACTAACACCCCTGGCAGCAATTAGCCCACTATTATTAGCACCAATCACACTGTGCACTTTATATGCGATTTGCACATTTATGTTACACTACTGTTTATGGATTAAGTCCATAGCTAGATGCTACACTATTGAGATTCGCATCCCTTAGTAGCCATCAGCTCACCATTCACACCTCCATTGTCACATTCACTTCACTATGCGATTTGCACACTTATGAGACACAGTTATCCTATATGTGTTTTTATTCACTTTATTCATCTAATATTGCGCGAAATCTTTTTATCCTATATTGCTGTAAGTGTTGTGTGTAAACACCTAATTTCGCTGCAATATTATTGGTCATTTTTACGTTCACTTTGAGACACCTTGATACTCACGCAATTATCACACCTGACCAGCGCAAGGGACACCAATCACACTAAATGATATATTGCTCAAACATGCCATGGGAATATGTGAAATTACACCCCAAAATACATTCTGCTGCTTCTCCTGAGTACAGGGATACCACATGTGTGAGACTTTTTGGGAGCCTAGCCGCGTACGGAACCCCGAAAACCAAGCACCGCCTTCAGGCTTTCTAAGGGCGTGAATTTTTGATTTCTCTCTTGACTGCTTATCACAGTTTCGGAGACCATGGAATGCCCAGGTGGCACAAACCCCCCCAAATGACCCCATTTTGGAAAGTAGACACCCCAAGCTATTTGATGAGAGGTATAGTGAGTATTTTGAAGACCTCACTTTTTGTCACAAAGTTTTGAAAATTGAAAAAAGAAAAAAAAAAAGTTTTTTCTTGTCTTTCTTCATTTTCAAAAACAAATGAGAGCTGCAAAATACTCACCATGCCTCTCAGCAAATAGCTTGGGGTGTCTACTTTCCAAAATGGGGTCATTTGGGGGGGGGTTTGTGCCACCTGGGCATTCCATGGCCTCCGAAACTGTGATAGGCAGTGAAGAGTGAAATCAAAAATTTTCACCCTTAGAAATCCTGAAGGCGGTGATTGGTTTTCGGGGTCCCGTACACGGCTAGGCTCCCAAAAAGTCCCACACATGTGGTATCCCCATACTCAGGAGAAGTAGCTAAATGTATTTTGGGGTGCAATTCCACATATGCCCATGGCCTGTGTGAGCAATATATCATTTAGTGACAACTTTGTGCAAAAAAAAAAAAAAAAAATGTGTCACTTTCCCGCAACTTGTGTCAAAATATAAAATATTCCATGGACTCAATATGCCTCTCTGGAAATAGCTTGGGGTGTCTACTTTCCAAAATGGGGTCATTTGGGGGGGTTTTGTGCCACCTGGGCATTCCATGGCCTCTGAAACTGTGATAGGCAGTGAAGAGTGAAATCATAAATTTACACCCTTAGAAATCCTGAAGGCGGTGATTGGATTTCGGGGCCCCGTACGCGGCTAGGCTCCCAAAAAGTCCCACACATGTGGTATCCCCATATTCAGGAGAAGCAGCAGAATGTATTTTGGGGTGCAATTCCACATAGGCCCATGGCCTGTGTGAGCAATATATCATTTAGTGACAACTTTTTGTAAATATTTTTTTTTTTTTTTTGTCATTATTCAATCACTTGGGACAAAAAAAATAAATATTCAATGGGTTCAACATGCCTCTCAGCAATTTCCTTGGGGTGTCTACTTTCCAAAATGGGGTCATTTGGGGGGGTTTTGTACTGCCCTGCCATTTTAGCACCTCAAGAAATGACATAGGCAGTCATAAACTAAAAGCTGTGTAAATTACAGAAAATGTACCCTAGTTTGTAGACGCTATAACTTTTGCGCAAACCAATAAATATACGCTTATTGACATTTTTTTTACCAAAAACATGTGGCCGAATACATTTTGGCCTAAATGTATGACTAAAATTGAGTTTATTGGATTTTTTTTATAACAAAAAGTAGAAAATATCATTTTTTTTCAAAATTTTCGGTCTTTTTCCATTTATAGCGCAAAAAATAAAAACCGCAGAGGTGATCAAATACCATCAAAAGAAAGCTCTATTTGTGGGAAGAAAAGGACGCAAATTTCGTTTGGGTACAGCATTGCATGACCGCGCAATTAGCAGTTAAAGCGACGCAGTGCCAAATTGGAAAAAGACCTCTGGTCCTTAGGCAGCATAATGGTCCGGGGCTCAAGTGGTTAACAAAAGCATTGATTTATCGACCAATTCTGGTCTTTTATCATGTTTTGTAATAAAGTTTGATACCTTTTTATACTATTGCACTTTTGACTCTGCCATAAAGTCCCACAGGGTTTATTTTCCTTTCTTTCAATTTGATTTATTGGGATGTTGGCAGATTTTTATCTTTTGAATATTTCACCCAGCTCTAGTCTTTAGTCTATTCTTGGAGCACTGAGTGTTTTTCCTGGGCGAATTTTGGCACGTTTGGCACATTCATTCGGCAAAACACGCATCTTCTACGCGTGTTTATGTGCCATTAACCATTATTAACACCACAAGCACGACCCGCAATTGCAGTGACTTTCCGGGAAAAAAAAGGAGCTACGGATTTGCCTGTTCATGGCCTGGATATAGATCTGTTTGTCTTTGACGGCTGTCCTTCCATCCGCTGTGCTTGTTTTGATCATCAGCCTGTTGACCTTAGTCTGTACTCAGTTTGCCTATCTGGAACCTGGGCTCTGATTGTCTGTGCCTGAACTGGCCAACAAACTATAGTGAAAGGCAGATGTGTATACTTATCTATTCTGAGAGCGATCCGTTTCAGTCACATGATCAGCTGTCAGTGGCGGCTGGTACGTCGACCTGGATTGTAGCTGCTGCCCGCTTGCAAAAATTAAATAAAATAAATCAAGTGTAATTTGCAGACCCAAAAAAGGAACATGTCGCCATATCAGGTCAATGATGTCATGAGCATCCCAGCCCTTGTGTGTACGTGGAATGGCATGTTGAGAAATGCCCTGGTGGCAGTTGATTGTTCTGCAGTGGGTGGGAGTGACAGCTTCCTTGCAGGTTCGGTCCGAACCCAAGTCCAGGTCAAACCTAATCCTTTCCCTGCTAATGAGGAAAGAGGAACTGAGGGATTTGGTCCCAACAATAGAAACAATCTCTCTAAATCAGGGGTCCCCAAACCCCGGGCTGCGGACCAGTGCCATTTCACAACTTGTTGATGACTGGGCCGCACAGCAGCAGATCAGCGGTGACCACGGTCCGCACAGGGCTATCACAGACCACAGTTGGCGCTCACCTCCTGCTGTACGGCAATGCCTGTTTGTCCTCTCCTGCCGATGTCATCCAATCAGCAGAGTAGGGCTCGGGAGGAGATGCAGATCGGAATGGAGAACTCCTCTTGCCCCCTGCCCTGCTCATAGGATTGTCAGGCTGACGAGGGAGACGGGAGAGAGCACGTGGACTGATCACAGCCTCTGCCCTGCTTAAGGTAGGAATCCTGTGCAGGGGAGGCAGACAATAGAATGGGGGAAGTGTCATGCTGGGGGGGGGGGGGGCAGACTGCAGGGGCACTGTGATGGAGGAGATTGTGATTGCTGGGGGCACTGTAATATAAAGGGGACTGCACTGTGAAGGGGCAATACAGTGCTCTTTTACAGTGCATTCCCCTTTATATCAGTGCCCCCTTTACAGTGCAGTCCCCTTTACATCACAGTCCCTCTTTACATGACAGTGCCCCCCTTAAAGAGCAGTCCCCTTTACATCACAGTGTCACCTTTACATCAGAGCCCCCTTTACATTACAGTGCCCCCTTTACAGAGAAGTCCCCATTACAAAAGGGGACTGCACTGTAAAGGGGCACTGTAATGTAAAGTGGAACTGAGGATACTGATATAAAGGGGGGACTGTGCTGTAAAGGGGGGCTGAGGACAGACTTCGTGAATAGCCCCTCCCCCAGTCCCAGGGAAAATTGGCTGCCCCAAAACAGGTTCCTGGTGCTAAAAAGGTTGGGGACCACTGTTCTACATCAAGGACAGTTGAGAGCTACTGTATGATGTCTAAATCTCTACATATACTGATCATTGTGACCAGGGCTATCGTTGCTGGCTGCTTGTGGGCATATTGATGTTGACTGCTGGAAGATCTTTTGTTTCTGGCAGGGGTCTGTTGTTGCTGGGGTGGATCTATTATTGCTGGGGGTCAGTTATTGCTGGGAGGGATCTACTGTTGATAGTGGAGTTTGTTGTTGCTGGTTGCTTGTGAGCATATTGATACTTGTTGCTCAGAGATATATTGTTGCTGGCAGGGGTCTACGGTTGCTGCGGTGGATCTATTGTTGTTGTAGGTATTTTGTTATGGGGGGGGGTCTATTGTTACTGAGTGTTATTTACTGTTCTTGGGTGGGTCTATTGTTACTGGGGGCATTTTGTTACGGTGGTCTATTGCTGCTGGGGGGGGGTTTGTATGGAGGGGTCTATTGTTGCTATGGGGATGATCTATTGTTGCTGGGGGGGGGAATTATTGCCAGGAGAAATCTACTGTTGAGGGAGGGGTCTATTGTTACTGACTGCTTGTGGCCATCTTGATGCTGGCTGCTGGGAGAGCTATTGTTGCTGACAGGGGTCCATTGCTGTTGGGGTTGATCTATTGTTGCTGGGAGGATATTTTTTTTATGGGGGTCTATTGTTGATGGCGGTGATCTATTGTTGCTGGAGGTTGTATTGTTGTTGGGGGCGCTATTGTTGCTGGGGGGTGTATTATTGCTGGCTGCAGGGGATCTAATTTACTGCTTTTCTTGTTATCATTAACAAATTCCATACAAATTACTTAGCACTACAAAATAACAGTTGGTTCTGTATTCTAGAAGCAGTGGAACTGGGAGGTGGGTAGGTGGTGGAACCAAGGGACAGTGCTCGGAGGTGTGTAGGGGGTGAAACCAAGGCACTGTGCTCAGAGGTGTGTAGGGAGTGGAACCAAGGGACAGTGCTCGGAGGTGGGTAGGGGGTGAAACCAAGGCACAGAGCTCGATTGTGGGTAGGGAGTGGAACCAAGGGACAGTGCTTGGAGGTGGGTAGGTAGTGAAACCAAGGCACAGAGCTCGATTGTGGGTAGGGAGTGGAACCAAGGGACAGTGCTCGGAGGTGGGTAGGGGGTGAAACCAAGGGACAGTGCCCGGAGGTGGGTAGGGGTGAAACCAGGGCACAGTGCTCGGAGGTGGGTAGGGAATGGAACCAAGGGACAGTGCTCGGAGGTGGGTAGGGAATGGAACCAAGGGACAGTGCTCGGAGGTGGGTAAGGGGTAGAACCAAGGCACAGTGCTCGGAGGTGGGTAGGGGGTGGAAGCAAGGGACAGTGTTTAGAGGTGGGTAGGGGGTAGAACCAAGGGACAGTGCTCGGAGGTGGGTAGGGGGTGAAACCAAGGCATAGTGCTCGATGGTGGGTAGGGAGTGGAACCAAGGGACAGTGCTCAGAGGTGGGTAGGGGGTAGAACCAAGGGACAGTGCTCGAAGGTGGGTAGGGAGTGGAACCAAGGGACAGTGCTCTGAGGTGTGTAAAGGGTAGAACCAAGGGACAGTGCTCGAAGGTGGGTAGGGGGTGAAACCAAGGGACAGTGCTCGGAGGTGGGTAGGGGGTGGAACCAAGTGACAGTGCTCGGAAGTGGGTAATGGGTAGAACCAAGGGACAGTGTTCGGAGGTGAGTAGGGGGTAGAACCAAGGGACAGTGCTCGGAAATGGGTAGGGGGTGAAACCAAGCCACAGTGCTCGAAGGTGGGTAGAGAGTGGAACCAAGGGACAGTGCTCAGAGGTGGGTAGGGGATAGAACCAAGGGACAGTGCTCAGAGGTGGGTAGGGGATAGAACCAAGGGACAGTGCTCAGAGGTGGGTAGGGGGTGGAACCAAGGGACAGTGCTCGGAGGTGTGTAGGGGGTGGAAGCAAGGGACAGTGCTCGGAGGTGGGTAGGGGGTAGAACCAAGGGACAGTGCTCGGAGGTGGGTAGGGGGTGAAACCAAGGGACAGTGCTCGGAGGTGGGTAGGGGGTGGAACCAAGGGACAGTGCTCGGAGGTGGGTAGGGGGTGGATACAAGTGGTGATGCGGAAGAAGGAAGTACCTGCACCTATTCTCTGAGTAAAAAAGCCCTGATTGTGACAATGGGTTTTCAGAGATGGTGAGGCCTACTCATGCATTTTTCCATGATCAGTTAGCATTATCCAGGTTTGTGAAAATTTTCTTTTAAATAATTAAATCAAGTGTAATTTGCTGATGAGAAGCTTGCTTGCCTTGAGAACAAAACTTGAGACTTTTAGACATTCATCTCTTCTGTATTCTGCTGCACTGAATTAATTGCAAACCTTGTTCCAGCAGTAAAAAAAAACATGAGATCAGGGGTCACTCAGAATGTACACAAACAATTGAAGGCAGAAAAACATCTCAAAGCCGCTATCTCTCCGGAGCGATTCAGAAGCAATCTTGTGTGATGCATTTTACGGAGACACAGAGAGGGCTTCGCTAATTAGGATCAGAAATATTACAGTGAAGGTTTTGTGCAGCCTCTCGCGCTTGCCCCTGCTACAGCCAAGCCGTCTGTCTTTTTCTTCATGATCGGTCTGCAGCCGTATGTCACAGGCAATGTAACCAGGCAATGTGTCCTGCTGTTGAAATTCAGAGTACGCATCTATCAGCTGTTCTGGAAGATGGCTCTGGTGTCTTGATAAATAGGCCAAGTATTTCCTGGTAGACCTTCTCCTTCATCTTTATCATAACATGAAGGTCTTGTCCGTGAGCCGACAACATCGCTAATAAAATGTCAGATATCTCGCTTGCCTTTGCCCCCCTTCTGCTGAATGTCCATGAAGCTTCCAATTATTGAAAAAAAATGTTTTAAAAGTTATCCCTTTTATGACCAGAGGTCATTGATTCCTAGATCCTCAGGCCCAATTTTCTCTGGGTAAAATTAACCATTTGCTTACTGGGCGCTTATACCTCCTTGCTGCCTAGGCCTATTTTCAGCCTTCAGCGCTCTCACACTTTGAATGACAATTGCGCGGTCATGCAACACTGTACTCTTATGAAATTTGCATAATTTTTTGGAGACAGAGCTTTCTTTTGGTGGTATTTAATCACCACTGGGGGTTTTATTTTTTGCTAAACAAATGAAAAAAGATGGAAAATTTGGAAAACAAAACAAAACAAAAAAACTCTTTAGCTTCTGTTATAAAAATTTTGCAAATAAGTACCGTAATTTTTCTCCTTCACTGATGTGCGCCGATGAGGCTGCACTGCTGGGAACTGATAGGCAGCACTGATGAGGTGGCACTGATGGGCACTCATGAGGAGGCACTGATGAAGCTGCATTGATAGTAGGCACTGATAGGTGGCATTGATGGTCACTGAGAGGGGGCACAAAATGGGCACTGATTGGCAGCACTGATGGGCACTGATAGGTGGCACTGATGGGCAGGATTAATGGGCACTGATTGGCACTGATGGGGCTGCACTGATAATCAGGGCACTGATGATAGGTTCCCTGATTATCTTTGTACATGTTCCCTGTCAGGATCGCCGGGTTACCAGCTCTCCTCTCCTTCAGCTATGACAGCGCATGAGGAAAGTACAGCCAATAACCGGCAAGTCTGTACAGTATACACTGTGAATAGCTGTCATTGGACACAGCTGATCACAAGATAAAGGGACGCTGTGATTGTTCCTTTACCATGATCTGTGATCGGCTGTGTCTGAAGTAGACTCGGGGGGGGAGGGGCACGATATCATATGGTGTTACACTCCTGGCCATAGGTGTGCTGATAACATTTCTGGCTGCAGGCCCCCCAATATTTGAGAATAAAGGAATGCCCACACACAAATGTATTTTTTCGCACTTTGCAAGACTTTGCAACTTTGCAAGATTTCCGTGACATATGACATTAGATTGACATACTAACAGAATTCTTCAGCACAGAATGCCATACACAAGAGCATAGTTGCCAACATTGCAAAAAAAATATGTGGGACACTTTTTTGGCTGTAGGCGGAGCCGTACTATAATTAGGGGGTGGGGCATTCATTTGTAGGCGTGGCTTAGCAAAAAATTACAGGTGCGTTGCGGCGAAATGGGCGTGGCTTACACGAAAAGTAGGCATGGCTTAAATGGGCATGGCTCAAGAGGGTGTGGTTAGAGTCTGAGATGAATGAGGGATGGAGAGGGAAATGGGGAGAAGGAAAGGGGGAGAGGTGAATGACGGGACAGCAGCCCCAGATCCTACACAATAGAAATATGTGTATTCTAGAAAGTTTAACAATCAGTAGATAAAGATACTCCAAACACCTGGTGTTAACGCTTCAATCATCCCGGCACCATTATGGTGTCAGGATGATTAAAGCGCATTATTTCTATTATTACATTGTAATATAAAATTAAATCATTCAATTCACCATAATGCCGAATCAGTGGGATCCCTGAGCGTGTCACTAGCCACGTCGCCTGCCACCAGCAGAGTCCGTCCTTGCATCAGGTGACCCCGGCAGAGTCTGTCCTTGCATCAGGTGCCCCCGGCAGAGTCTGTATAGACCCCCTCAGTGCAGACCCCCTCAGTGCAGACCCCCTCAGTGCAGACCCCCTCCATCAGTGCAGACCCCCTCCATCAGTGCAGACCCCCTCCATCAGTGCAGACCCCATCAGTGCAGACCCCCTCCATCAGTGCAGATCCCCTCGATCAGTGCAGACCCCCTACATCAGTGCAGACCCCCCTCTATTAGTGCAGACCCCCCCTCAGTGCAGCCCCCCTCTATTAGTGCAGACCCCCCTCAATGCAGCCCCCCCTCTTTTAGTGCAGACCCCCCTCTATTAGTGCAGCCCCCCTCAGTGCAGCCCCCCTCAGTGCAGCCCCCCCCCCTCTATTAGTGCAGCCCCCCCCCGGTGCAGCCCCCCTCTATTAGTAAAGACCCCCCCTCAGTGCAGCCCCCCTCTATTAGTGAAAAAATAATAAAAAACATATGCAGAGCTAAAAATGTGCATTTACATTTTCAACATATATCTGTGAGACAGTCCTGAAAACATAATCTCTACCTGTTGGGTAATACGTGTAAATAGTGAACATCTAACACCTAAACAAATAAGGGAAAAAGTCCATAAGTGTAGGGTGGATCATATATTAGTTCAAAAACACATGGGGGTTCATGAGCATGGATGGTGTCGCAACTCCATGTGAGGTGGAGGCTGGGACAGACTCTGTGTGGGGAGGCACTTTACACATGAATCTTCTAGGTTCCAAATGAAGACTGCAAATGGTAGAAATGAATATCCTTACCAGAAGGGGTGGACACAGTCACCGTACGGTGAAGTGTCATACAGGCTTGAGGGATTCAACGATCCCAAGGATATCTGGCAGGAGAAGTCCTGATGGGGAGTCACATCCAGGGTGGCCGTCACCGTACGGTGGGGTGGAAATTCCCGGTCAATCGGAATATCTCTCTCGGATGGAAGAAAGGTGCAAAGAGAAATGGCTAGGGCTCAGCAGGGTCCCATTCCTGTATATTTTGCTATTGCAATCGCATGTTATCTTCTGAGCTCAAGTGGTGTCCAAGCAGGTTCACACTCCAGCAATGGATCCTCACACAACATGTGTCTGCCTCTCTCTCTCTCTCTCCAAACACACTCTCCTCTGACATCTTCAGCTCAGCTGACAGTAAGCAGGTATTAGTGCTGACCCCGCCTCAATTAGTGCAGCCCCCCCCTCAGTGCAGACCCCCCCTCTATTAGTGCAGACCCCCCCTAAAAGCAGCCCCCCTCAATGCAGCCCCCCCTCAGTGCAGCCCCCCCGCTCAGTGCAGAGCGGCCGGTGTTCTGCAGAGAAAGTTCCCCTCGGCAAGTAAGGACCCCCTGTACTGCGCAGGCGCAGCGCTTGCACAGTACGGGGCTGGGGAACTTTTCGGCAAGACACGGCGACGGCGGCGCCGTGTCTTCTGCTTCAGTGGAGAGGGGAGGGGCCGAGCAGCTAAAGAAGCCGATTCATTGGCTGCATGGATCGAGCCCCCTTCCTCTCTCCAAAGTCCGTCCTTGCATCAAGTGCCCCCGGCAGAGTATGTCCTTGCATCAGGTGCCCCCGGCAGAGTCTGTATAGACCCCCTCAGTGCAGACCCCCCTCCATCAGTGCAGACCCCCTCCATCAGTGCAGACCCCCTCCATCAGTGCAGATCCCCTCCATCAGTGCAGACCCCCTCCATCAGTGCAGACCCCCAACATCAGTGCAGACCCCCCCTCTATTAGTGCAGGCCCCCCCTTTATTAGTGCAGACCCCCCCCTCTATTAGTGCAGACCCGCCTCAGTGCAGCTAAAATGGTTTTTGAAATGTGTGCAGGAAAAAAAAATTGCAAAATACAGTTCTGGCAGTGAAAGGGTTAAAAAGGTCTGGTCAGGAAACTGTATGTAAATCTAAATTTTGTTAAAAAAATTTGGAGACGACTTAACCAGTTCAGAGCAATGATTTGCAGCAGAGCGAGCGCATATAGATAGGAAATGGCTAAAAAAAAAAAAAAATCTGGAGAAGATCAGCAGCACAGATATCGACTTAAGGGGAATACTGTATTATACAGGTATGTAAAAAATAGAAAATTCTGTTATTTTTGGCGATTTACAAAATTAAATGTCATCGAGTTTGGGTCTAGAGTCACTCAAATTCTAATATATAATGTACATAATAAATGATAGCCAATTTTCACAAGCCTGCTGCTCTTTACACTTTTTCTGTCCAAATGGTTTTAGCGTTCTGCCTTGAGTCCTCCTTTAAGACATTAGATAGAGTGGCCCACTGATTCCCTCCATTGTTTTCCGACAAATAATTTATAAGGCCTTAGGTCTTTCTTACACCCATGCTGCGTAGTATTCTGGAGTCCGCCATGGCCGTCTGTTTAACAATTAGACGCCTGACTTTACAGCAGCCGTTCATCTGCTCTTTGTTCTATGCAAATTTTATTTTAAAAATTAAAGATAATCAATGGGAGCTCATTTAAAGGGACTAGCTGTGATGGCCACCCGCCTGCAGACTTTGCCTGTTCCTGTATCAACAGCAATAAATCAATCAGCCTTCCGCGTGTTTCCTGAGCACATTGTTAATACGTGATTGAACAGCACAGGTACCATGCTGGTAACCCCTTCAGTGTTGGACGGCAAGCATTAGAATAGGCTTTATTTCCACATGCTTTCACGTTTTCCTAAGCGGCCCTGCCGGTACCTGAAATGACCTCCTACCTAGGTCGGGGGTTTCAAAATCCTTTAACCCTCTCTGAAAATTCAAATGACAAAAGAAAAAAGTTTAAGGTCAACTTTGCTCAAATCTGATATAGGTTTGCAGACCAAAAAAAAAAGCAAAAATGTAGAATATATGGGTAAAAAAAAATCTGTGGACCCCCTTTAGTTCAGAGAGGTCCAGTTAAGGGTATTGTCCTACAGATATATACGCTATATTGTCAAAAGTATTGGGACGGATGCCTTTACACGCACATGAACTTTAAAGTGACACTAATGCCCCGTACACACGATCGGACATTGATCGGACATTCCGACAACAAAATCCATGGATTTTTTTCCAGACGGATGTTGGCTCAAACTTGTCTTGCATACACACGGTCACACAAATCTTGGCGGAAATTCCGAACGTCAACGTGACGTACAACACATACGAGGAGCTGAGAAAAATGAAGTTCAATAGCCAGTGCGGCTCTTCTGCTTGAATCTGAGCATGCGTGGAATTTTGTGCGTCGGAATTGTGTACACACGATCGGAATTTACGACAAACGGATTTTGTTGTCGGAAAATTTGAGATCCAGATCTCAAATTTTGTGTGACGGAAATTCCGATGGAAAATGTCTGATGGAGCCCACACACGGTCGGAATTTCCGACAACAAGCTCCCATGGAACATCCGTTGGAAAATCCGACCGTGTGTACGGGGCATAAAGGTAATTTTTTTTTTTTTAAATAACAAACATGTCATACTTACCTCCACTGTGCAGCTCGTTTTGCACACAGTGGCCCCAACCCATGTCTTCTGGGGTCCCTCGGTGGCTGTCTTGGCTCATCCCCGCATAAGATAACCCTCTAGGAGAAGCGCTCTCCCGGGGGGGTTACCCTGTGGGCACGCTCCCGATTCCAGCATTCGGCGTCCATAGATGCCGAATGCAGGACTCAGCCCGCCCCCCCCCGGCGGCCACGTCATTGGATTTGATTGACAGCAGCGGGAGCCAATGGCTGCGCTGCTATCAATCTATCCAATCAACAGCCGAGAACCCCCTAGCAGAGAGACGGCGTGTGCCTGTGGGAACAATTTGAGGGTTCAGGTAAGTAAAATGGGGGGGCTGGGGGGCTGGTCACTGACAGGTGTTTTTTCACCTTAATGCATAGGATGCACTAAGGTGAAAAAACACTTACCTTTACAACCCCTTTAATGACATCCCAGTCTTACTCCTTAGGGTTCAATATTGAGTCGGCCCACCCTTTGCAGCTATAACAGCTTCAACTCTTCTAGGAAGGCCGTCCACAAGGTTTAGGAGTGTGTCTATGGGAATGTTTGACCATTCTTCCAGAAGTGCATTTGTGAGGTCAGGCACTGATGTTTGACAAGAAAGTCTCTGCTCGAATTCATCCCAAAGGTGTTCTATAGGGTTGAGGTCAGGACTCTCTGCAGGCCAGTCAAGTTCCTCCACCCCAAACTCGCTCATCCATGTCTTTATGGACCTTGCTTTGTGCACTGGTGGGCAGTCATGTTGGAACAGGAAGGGGCCATCCCCAAACTGTTCCCACAAAGTTCGGAGCATGAAATTGTCCAAAATGTCTTGGTATGATGACACCTTAAGGGTTCCCTTCACTGGAACTAAGGGGCCAAACCCAACCCCTGAAAACCAACCCCCACACCATAATCCCCCCTCCACCAAATGATTTGGACCAGTGCACAAAGCAAGGTCCATAAAGATATGGATGAATTAGAGCGGAGACTGCGAGCCAGGTCTTCTCATCCACATCAGTGCCTGACCTCACAAATGCTCTTCTGGAAGAATGGTCAAACATTCCCATAGACACACTCCTAAACCTTGTGGACGGCCTTCCCAGAAGAGTTGAAGCTGTTATAGCTGCAAAGGGTGGGCCAACTCAATATTGAAACCTACGGACTAAGACTGGATGCCATTAAATGTCATATGAATATAAAGGCAGGTGTCCCTATACCTTCGGTAATATAGTGTATACTGCATGTCACAGTGACATCAATCTAAGTGAGACCTTGCTGACAGGAGTAGAGAGCAGAGTGATAATTAATCAGTATGATGTTCTTTTACTTTCCAATCAGCAGTGGGGGTAAGGAGGTTCTTGGTGAAATCGACTAAAAAAAGGGCCCGATGGACCTTCCATCAAGGAGCGATGCTTGATGTCTAGACCTTCATCTCGAATTGGGGCGATGGCCCCAACTGAGAAATCCAGTTAAAGATGCCAAAAAAGGTCATTCCTAGAGTCTATTTTAACTTACCGATGATAAAGTCACCTGAGAGATAAAAGGTGTCCAGCGTGTTTCAGGGGCCAAACAGTCCCCCTTCACCAGGGCTTAATGTGGGTATAGAAAAGAATCACCCCCCCTCCCCCCATTTAAAATAATCACATTTTGTTGCTTTGCAGCCTGAAATGAAGACATACAGAGTTTTTGTCTCATCCAGCTGTGTACTAGTGCAACTTATAACATCCAAATGAAAGATATAACGTGTCAGTTTTTTTTGTTTTTTTTAAATTGCACAAACACAATCACTGAGTTGGAAAAAGGATCACACCATTATGTCAGTATTTTGTTGAACCACCTTTTGCTTTAATTCCAACCTTTAGTCTGTTGGGATTTGTCTCTACTAACTTTACACATCTAGACTTTGCAATATTTACTCACTCTTCTTTGCAGAACTGCTCAAGTTCAGTTACATTCGATGGTGACCATTTGTGGACTGCAGTCTTCAAGTCATTCCACAGATTTTCAATGGGGTTCTGACTAGGCAATGCAAGGACATTCACCTTTTTCTCCTTCAACCACTGTGTGCTCATTGTTCCTGTGTGCTTTGGGTCAGGGGTGTAACTAGAAATCACAGGGCCCCATAGCAAAATGTTGTATGCCCCCCCCCCCTGCAAACAGCCCCCCCCCCCCCCCCCCCCAAAAAAAAATGGCTGGGCTTAAATTAAATAGTGAGCATGGCTCAAAGAGGGTATGGTTCGAGTTTGAGATGAATGAGGGATGGAGGAAGGAAGGAAGGACAGAAGGAAAGAACGAACAACAGGCCCAGATCCTACACCACAATAGCAATATATGTATTCCAGAAAGTTTAACAATCAACAGATAAAGATACTCCAAACACCTGGTGTTGGCGCTTCAATCATCCTCTCCTGTGCCCAATGCAGCGTGACCAGTGCCCAATGTGGCCTTTGTGTTCCCAATGCAGCGTGGCCTGCCCGTGCCCAATACAGCCTCACCTGTGCCCAATACTGCCTCACCTGTGCCCACTTGTGCCCAATGCAGCGGGGCCTGTGCCCAATGCAGCATGTCCAGTGCCTAATACAGCCTCACCTGTGCCCAATGCAGCCTCACCTGTGCCCAATGCAGTGTTGCCTGTGCCCAATGCGGCGTGCCCAGTGCCCAATGCAGCATGACCTGCCTGTGCCCAATGCAGTATGTCCAGTCCCCAATGCAGCCTCACCTGCGCACAATGCAGCCTCACCTGTGCCCAATGCAGCGTGGCCTGCCCGTGCCCAATACAGCCTCACCTGTGCCCAATACTGCCTCACCTTGCCCACCTGTGTCCAATGCAGCCTCACCTGTGCCCAATGCAGCCTGACCTGTGCCCAATGCAGCGTGTCCACTGCCCAATGCAGCCTCACCTGTGCCCAATGTGGCTTGCCTGTTCCCAATGCAGCGTGGCCTGCCCGTGCCCAATGCAGCCTCACCTGTGCCCAATGCAGCCTCACCTGTGCCCAATGCACATGACCCGTGCCCAATACAGCCTCACCTGTGCCCATAACAGCCTCACCTGTGCCCAATGCAGCCTTACCTGTGCCCAATACTGCCTCACCTGTGCCCACCTGTGCCCAATACAGCCTCACCTGTACCCAATGCAGCCTCACCTGTGCCCATGCAGCCTCACCTGTGCCCATGCAGCCTCACCTGTGCCCAATGCAGCCTCACCTGTGCCCAATACTGCCTCACCTGTGCCCACCTGTGCCCAATGTAGCGTGACCCGTGCACAATGCAGCCTCACCTTTGCAGAGAAAGAGGCGAGCCAGTGACGGAACTACCGGGGAGGATGAGGAATGCATACTGCAGCCCTTAAATGGCTGTTGGTGAGCGTGGGGCTGCCTCAGAGTGGGGGGGGGCGAGCACCGCCCGCAGGTCCCCCAGCCAGGGGAAGTGAGGAGAGGAAGAGGCGAGCTGTACGAGCAGAGAGCTGTAATAGCTTTCATTTGAATTTCCTGTATTCCCGGGGCTCCCCTTCACATAGCCCCACCTCTTGGCCCGGCGCCTTTGATGACGTCACTTGTCCCGCATTGGACCACCGTTCTGTCTATCAAAGGAGCTGGGCAAAGAGGTGGGGCTATGTGGCGGTGAGCCCCGGGAACACAGGAAATTCTAATGAAATCTATTACAGCGGACCATCTCGCTCTCTGCTCGTAGACAGCTTGCCTTTTCCTCTCCTCACTTCCCCTGGCTGGGGGACCGTGCAGGCGGTGCTAGCCCCCCCCCCCCCCCCCGCAGTATGCATTCCTCATCCTCCCCATGGGCCCCTTCCGGCTGCGGGCCCCATAGCGACTGCGTGGCTCGCTGTGGCCGTAGTTCCGCCACTGCTTTGGGTCATTGTCATGTTGTAAGGTAAGCCTTCTTCCCATTGACAACTTTCTGGCAGAGGGCAGCAGATTTTCCTCAAGAATTGATGGTATTTTCCCCCGTTCATTTTTCCTTCTATCCTGACAAGTGCTCCAATCCCTGCTGCAGAGAAACACCTCCATACCAGAAAATTACCCCCAATAACAGAATATTACCCCCTCCATAACAGGATATTACCCCCTCCATGCTTTACTGTAAGAATGGTGTTATTTGGATGGTGAGCTGCATTGGATTTTGTTTGCTGCCTCAGAACCTTCAAGGTGTGTTTAACCGCTTCAGCCCTGGAAGATTTGGCTGCTGAATGGCCAGGCCAATTTTTGCGATTAGGTACCTCGTCGCTTTAACTGAACAGTGGGCAGTCGTGCGGCGCTGAACCCAAACAAAGTTGATGTCCTTTTTTTCCCACAAATAGAGTTTTCTTTTGGTGGTATTTGATCATCTCTGCATTTTTATTTTTTGCGCTATAAACAAAAAAAGGGCGTCAATTTTGAAAAAAAAAACACAATATTTTGTACTCTTTGCTATAATAAATATCCCCATTTTTTTTTTAAAAGCTAATTTTTTCTCATTTTAGCCCGATATGTAATCTACATATTTTTGGTAATAAAAAAACGCAATAAGCGTATATTGATTGGTTTGCGCAAAAGTTATAGCGTTTACAAAATAGGGGATAGATTTATAGCATTTTTTATTTATTTATTTTTTTTACTAGTAATGGTGGCGATCTGCGATTTTTATCGGGACTGCGACATTATGGCGGACACATCGGACACTTTTGACACATTTTTGGGACCATTGGCATTTATACAGCGATCAGTGCTATAAAAATGCACTGAATACTGTAAAAATGTCACTGGCAGTGAAGGGGTTAACACTAGGGGGCGATCAAGGGGGTTTAATGTGTTCCCTAGTGTGTGTTCCAACTGAAGGGGGGAGGGTACTGTGTAGGGGAGATGACAGATCGCTGTTCATACTTTGTATGAACAGACGATCAGTCTCTTCTCCCCTGAGAGAACCGGCAACTGTGTGTTTACACACACAGATCCCGGTTCTTGGTGTGTCACGAGCAATCGTGGGAGCCCGGCATGCGTGCCCCTAGTGGCCACAGTGCAAAGCGACGTTACATAACGTCATTTCGCTCAGTCGTGCCATTCTGCTGCAGTAAAATTGCGGTGGCTGGTCGGCAAGTGGTTAAGGTGGTCAGATGAGACTAAAATTGAATTATTTGGCCTAAACACCAAATCAGAATGAAAGGAAATGTGGTCCAACAAAAAACTGACATGGGGGGGTTCTTTTTCCAATGCAGTGATTCAGTTTTGGAATTTTTTTGATTTTTTTTTCTGACATGTTGGTGTTATATCTTTCACTTGAATGTTATAAGCTGCACTAGTACACACAGCTGGATAAAACAAAAACGGTGTCTGTCTTCTTTTCAGGCTGCAAAGCAACAAAATATAATTATTTTAAAGGTGAGTGATTCTTTTCCATTCTTTTCTATACCCGCTGTAAATGAACAATGATGAAATGATCTAATTAAAAAGCCCTGTGTTCACAGAAGAGCACCAATGATAACCTTTCACAGATGTATTTGCTGTGATTGCTCTCTCTCTCTCTCTCTGTCACTCACTACTCAATTAATCCCTGATGAAGAGAAGATTGTTTGGCGCCGAAACGCGTCGGATACCCTTTATCTTTTATGTGACTCAATTTTTTTAGCAATAAATAATCTGGACCTCTAAGATGACCTTCTGGCAGGTTTTGTTTGCTGATTTCACCTGGACTTCTCAGTGGAGGCCATCCCTTCCACTTTGTGGTGGAGCTGTCACAGTCATCAAGTCATGACCTGGAGGGGGGAGGGGGTCTGGATTGCAAGACGTCCTGGAAGAAAGGGCAGCATATGACAACATATGTATATAATTGGTGTAGTTAACTCTTTGCCTGCAGTTCAATTTTAATTAGTTTTTTTTTTTTGTGGAGATTGCATTTAAATATTATAACATAGAACATTTGTCTTTGCTGTAAAAAATAACAAACAGGTAATGCTTTATGATGCATTTTTAAAGCACCACCTGAAGTCATTAGTCCATGCGGGAAATTGTTTATGGATGGTCAGAGTACTTATAGTATCGTTGTAGACAGCTATAAAATATATATATAGGTACATTCATATTGCATTGTAAACATTGACACTTTAACGCTTCTAGCTCATTAACGTTCATGTATCATAGGCATCAATATTGCATCAGTTTCTTTCAAGCCTCCATAACTAACCAAGTATTTTAAATAAATTATCCAGCCGAGGTTTCCCACGGTGTTGGCCAGAAGATACTAAACGGAATGTGATTATCTGCAGGCACTGGGAGCCCTCTACTGGGCTTTGCTGATATTGCATCATTGCAACACTATGTAACCTCCACCGTTCTGTGTGAAAGTTTATGCACCCCTGGACAACTTACAAAATGATTTATTTATGTAAATGTAATGGCTTTTTAAGGTTTGGATAGATGGAGAAAGAGATACAACTTCTGTATTTTTCTTTGTGTTTGCATCCCCAATTGGGAAGATTTTCCCCATGTCCTATCCTAGTGATCCCTTCTTAGAAATCAGAATAGGGTGTTTATTGAGGCAAGGAAGTATTGGCATTAATAAAACATCGCTAGAAGTTATTTTCCTTCCTACTAAAATGTTTTTTTGTTTTGTCAGTGTGCCTATTGGAGAGAATTCCCATCACTTCCTGTCCTGACAGGAAGTGAGAAATGATCTCCCCACAGTGGCGGATTATGAAATAGGCAGAGTAGGTATTGGCCTCCGGGCCCCATGCTATTTAACCCCTTCACACCCGCGCTATAGTCGAAGGACGGCTACGATGCGGCTCTCCGATTCTGGGAGAGCGTCCTTAGACTTCCTCCCAGAACTGAGCGCCCCCCTCCCCCATCAGGGGCACTTTATGGCCACTGTGTCCTTTGGGAGGGCCAATCACAGCGACCCTTTCTTTACCACGTGATCAGATGTGTCCAATCACATGTAAACAGTTGTTATTGGCATTCCTATCTTCACACACTATCTCTGTGTCAAGAAAGGAGAGCCAATAACCATCAAGGCTGACAGTACATTGTTTACACTGAAAATCAGGGCACTGACTATCAGTGTAGCCCCATCAGTGCCCATCAGTGCAGCTCAGTGCAGGTTATCAGTGCCCATCAGTGCAGATCAGTGCACGTTATCAGTGCCTATCAGTGCCGCCTCATCAGTGCTCATCAGTGCAGCTTATCAGTGCCCAATAGTGCAGCTTATTAGTGCCGCCTCATCAGTGCACATCAGTGCAGATCAATGCAGCTTATCAATGCCCATCAGTGCCATCTACCAGTGCCCACCAGTGCTGCCTCATCAGTGTCCATCAGTGCCGCCTCATCAGTGCCCATTAGTGCAGCTTATCAGTGCCCATCAGTGTTGCCTCATCAGTACCCCCTCATCATGCCATTAGTGCAGCTTATCAGTGCCCATTAATGCAGCTTATTAGTGCCGCCTCATCAGTGCTGCCTCATCAGTGCACATCAGTGCAGATCAATGCAGCTTATCAGCGCCATCTACCAGTGCCCACCAGTGCTGCCTCATCAGTGCCGCATCATCAGTGTCCATCAGTGCAGCTTATCAGTGCCCATCAGTGCTGCCTCATCAGTGCCACCTCATCATGCTTATCAGTGCCCATTAGTGCAGCTTATTAGTGCCGCCTCATCAGTGCTGCCTCATCAGTGCACATCAGTGCAGATCAATGCAGCTTATCAGTGCCATCTACCAGTGCCCACCAGTGCCGCCTCATCAGTGCCGCATCATCAGTGTCCATCAGTGCAGCTTATCAGTGCCCATCAGTGCTGCCTCATCAGTGCCACCTCATCATGCCCATTAGTGCAGCTTATCAGTGCCCATTAGTGCAGCTTATTAGTGCCACCTCATCAGTGCACATCAGTGCAGATCAATGCAGCTTATCAGTGCCATTCACCAGTGCCCATCAGTGCTGCCTCATCAGTGCCACCTCATCATGCCCATTAGTGCAGCTTATCAGTGCCTCATCAGTGCAGCCTCATTAGTGCCCATCAGTGCAGGCTCATCAGCACACATCAGTGAAAAAAAATTACTTACCGTATTTGCAATATTTTATAACATAAACTAAGAAACTTTTTTATTATTTTAATTTTTAGTCTTTTTTCGTTTGTTTGGCAAAAAAAAACCCTAGTGGTGATTAAATATCACCAAAGAAAAGCTCTATCTGTCTCAAAAAATGCTTAAAAAAATGAATATGGGTACAGTGTTGCACGACCGCGCAATTATCATTTATCATTGTGACAGCGCTGAAAGCTGAACATTGGCCTGGGCAGGAAGGGGGTGAAAGTGCCCGGTATTTAAGTGGTTAAGGGACCCTATGACAAGGGATTAAAATAATATTGATTTGATCTTGAAAAAAAATTACAATGAAGTTTTCTTAAATTGTTTACAAAAGACAGAAAAAAATGAATCAACTCACAGAAATTAAAAAACTTTACATTGAAGTCTCTGTAAGGAAAATACAGTGTTAATATAATGTACCCAATAATAACTTAAAGTGTTACTAAACCCACAACAGTAAAATCAGTCTGTATATGCAGTAAAGCATGCTTGTTATACTCACTGTGGAACCTAAGGGGCAATCCTCCGCATTGTGTAAAAAGGCTGTTTGATCCTGTCTTCTCTGATCCTCCCCTTCTTCCACTGTCCCTAATCCATCTCCTGATAAAACAGAACGCTTGGAGGCAGTCTGCACATGCTCAGCTTGGTGTGTATTGCTAGACAGTTTTTTTTTTTTTTTGGAAGGGTGCATGTGATCAGCACAGGGCCAATCAGCACTGTCCAGACAGAGGGTCGGGGTCATGCAGCTTCATAGGACAGTCAGAGTAGAATGAAAACTCCTCCTACAAGCTTTAACCAGACTCTGATAGAAGTCACAAGACTGCTATATACTGCTGATAAGAAAAGGTGTTAAGCAGTTTATGTTTGTTAACCCCTTCACGCCGACAGTACACAAATATATGGACTGGCTATTTGCCCACTAGACTGGGTTTTTTTTTTTCCGTGGTGCTGCATATTTGCAAATCTCCCTTTTCGCCGATGGCTTGATCGCTTTGTAAAAGCAACACACATTATACATTGTTATGCCCCGTACACACGGTCGGACATTGATCGGACATTCCGACAACAAAATCCTAGGATTTATTCCGACAGATGTTGGCTCAAACTTGTCTTGCATACACACGGTCACACAAAGTTGTCAGAAAATCCAATCCTTCTGAACGCGGTGACGTAAAACACGTACGTCGGGACTATAAACGGAGCAGTAGGCAATAGCTTTAATTTCTTAAAGTGGTGTTCTGGCCGAAATTATACTTTTTAAATAAAGATACCCCCTATAATACACAAGCCTAATGTATTAAAGTAGTATTAATGTATTAATGTAGTAAAGTTAGTCTGTAAACTAAGGTCTGTTTTGTTAGTTTATAGCAGTAGTTTGTTATCTTATAAACTTACAGCAGGCCGTGGCCATCTTAAGTGTGGGCATCTGAAGCCAGACTGTATTTCTTCCTGGATCTCATCCTTGCAGATCTCGCACATGCTCAGTGCAGCACAAGCAGTGTAATAGGTTTCAGGTCAGGTTTCCATAGCAACAGCAGTGTCAGAGGAATTTGCCGCCCCTTCCCAGAAGGCATTGCAAACAGGAAATTATGCGATTGGGCCGCGGCTAGGGAGGAGGAAGTGAAAAATGAATACAGCAGATATACAGTAGGTGCTGAGAAAAGAAATGTAAAAATATTCAATTCGTTTACAGTGCACAGTTTAGTGAGGGATGCTGAAGAGTTGTAAAAGTGGGTGGAACTCCACTTTAATTTATTCTGAGCATGCGTGGCACTTTGTGTGTCGGATTTGTGTACACACGATCGGAATATCGGAATTTCTGACAACGGATTTTGTTGTCGGAAAATTTTATAGCAAGCTCTCAAACTTTGTGTGTCGGAAAATCCGATGGAAAATGTGTGATGGAGCCCACACATGGTCGGAATTTCCGACAACAAGGTCCTATCACACATTTTCCGTCGGAAAATCCGACCGTGTGTACGGGGCATTAGGCACACTGGTAACTCTTTGATCACCCTAGATGTTAACCCCTTCCCAGCCTGTGTCATTAGCACAGTGACAGTGTATAGTATTAGTACTAATCACTGTATTAGTGTCACTATTGATGTCAGTGTCAGTTATACAGTTAGTGCACCCCCATGACATTGTCAGCTAGTGTCAGATTTCCAGGCATACTATCAAAGTCCCAATATAAGTTGCTTAAAAAAAAAAAATCCATTATATAGTATAACTTTCACGCTAACCAAAAAAAATACACTTCTTGTGATTTTTCTTACCAAAGAAGACATGTAAAAGAATAAAAAGAAAAAAGGATCGGGTGCTCCCCTAACAAACCATTATGCAACAGTATATCCAAATCTATTGTGGCAACAATTCAATAGTGACCAAATTAAAATAAAAAATATGGCTACAAAAATGTAGTCCTTGCTACAAACAAATAAAGTCCGTACAAAATGTGGCAGTTTAAAACAAACTTCTTAGTGTTCAAACCCAAAGGGTTAATATTAGTAAGTATGCCGTGATTAAGCTGTGTCTTGAACAAAATTAAGAAAAGGGTGCTCATAAAAGGAATCTTCTACCACATATATCACATGCCTCTTACCAGACTGATAGGATCTCAAATTATAGAGACCACATTCGCTTGAAATATATTTGGAAATTCCGCAGCAGGAAGGAGACTCCCTCCTGGGTGGAGCCAACTCTGTGACATCATTCCACACGAGCAGGCTGGTGCTGCTGACCGCCGCCATGTACATCACTGTGTGTTACGCTATTTTTTTACCATCTAAATTGTAAGTGTAATCCAAGACTTAATTAAAACCTCTTCAGCTCCTGAAGTTTTACCCCCTTCATGACCAGGCCATTTTTTGTAATATGCGACGCTGTACATAAATGAAATTGATGTAGTTTTTTTTCCCACAAATAGAGCTTTCTTTTGGTGGTATTTGATCACCTCTGCGGTTTTAATTTTTTTGCGCTATAAACAAAAAAAGAGCGACAATTTTGAAAAAAAAAAAACACAATATTTTGTACTTTCTGCTATACAACATATCCAATACATTTTTACAAAAAAAAAATCGAATTTCTTCTTCAATTTAGGCCAATATGTATTCTGCTACATGTTTTGGTAAAAAAAAAAAATCCCAATAAGCGTATATTGATTGGTTTGTACAAAAGTTAAATCATCTACAAACTATGGGATATTTTTATTTATTTATTTATTTTTTTACTAGTAATGGCGACGATCAGCGACTCATAGCGGGACTGTGACATTGCGACAGACAAATTGGACACTTTTGGGGACCAGTGACACAATAATAGTCCCAGTCCCAGTAATACAGGGATCAGTCCTAAAAAAATGTGCACTGTCACTGTACTAATGACACTGCCTGGGAAGGGGTTATCAAAGGGTTAAATGTGTTCCCTATGGAGTGCTTTCTAACTGTGGGGGAGGTGCTTGTACTGTAAGAAGACAGATCCGTGTTCCCGCTGAGGAGAAACACACAATCTCTGTCTTCTCCTGTCACAGAACGGCAATCTGCCTTGTTTACATAGGCAGACCGCCGTTCTGTCTGCCTCGGGAACGATTGGCGGGTCCCGGCGAACATCGGGTCTGCCATCCTGCTGAATGGCTCCCGCTGTGTCCACCAGGGAGCTGGGTGGCGCGTGCGCACCCCAGACCCAGGGAACAAAATTACGCACAGGTACGTGATTTCGCGCTGAAAGGCCGCCTTGCTGCAGTATACAGCGCCTTGAAAAAGTATTCATACCTCTTGAAATTTTCCACATTCTGTCATGTTACAACCAAAATAGTAAATGCATTTTATTGGGATTTTATGTGATAGACCAACACAAAGTGGCACATAATTGTGAAGTGGAAGGAAAATGATAAATGGTTTTCAATTTTTTTTACAAATAAATATGTGAAAAGTGTGGGGTACATTTGTGTTCCGCCCCCCTGAGTCAATACTTTGTAGAACCTCCTTTCACTGCAATTACAGCTGCAAGTCTTTTTGGGGATGTCTCTACCAGCTTTGCACATCTAGAGAGGGACATTTTTGCCCATTCTTCTTTGCAAAATAGCTCAAGCTCTGTCAGATTGGATGGAGAGCGTCTGTGAACAGCAATTTTCAAGTCATGCCACAGATTCTCAATTGGATTTAGGTCTGGACTTGGCATCCCCCTCCACTCTGCCCCCACCTTGTCCCAGCAGTCAAGAGCAGAGAGGAGGCCAGAACACCTCCACCAAATCCTTCACTTCTCTGTGCAGCCACAGGACCCCTTCATCTCTGCCTCCCCTGGTCTTAGCATTCAGCAGACTCTATCAGCTGACTCCAGCCCTCCTCTGGTCCTCCTCCAGACTCTGCACTTTCTGCTTCCTAGCTCTGCCCCCAGCTTCTTCCTGGCAGCAGCACAAGGCAAGGAGGGTGCACTGTGATTTAAGGGATGGTGTGGGACTCTTGACTTCTGATGGTGGGGTGCTCTGGATATCTAGCATCTAGTCTTATATATATATATATATATATATATATATATATATATATATATATATATATATATATATATATATATATATATATATATATATATATATTCAACCAGCTCTTCGAGGGTAGCCATAATGCTGATATGGCCCACAATTAAAAGTTTGACACCCCTGATCTATACCATTCCATTGTAGCTCTGGCTGTATGTTTAGGGTCGTTGTCCTGCTGGAAAGTGAACCTCCGCCCCAGTCTCAAGTCTTTTGAAGACTCTAACAGATTTTCTTCTAAGATTGCCCTGTATTTGGCTCCATCCATCTTCCCATCAACTCTGACCAGCTTCCCTGTCCCTGCTGAAAAAAAACCTCCCCACAACATGATGCTGCCACCACCATGTTTCACGGTGGGGATGTTGTGTTCAGGGCGATGTGCAGTATTCGTCTTCCGCCACACAAAGCACTTTGCTTTTAGACCAAAAAGTTAAATTTTGGTCTCATCTGACCAGAGCACCTTCTTCCACACGTTTGCTGTGCTCCCCACATGGCTTCTCGCAAACTGCAAATGGGACTTCTTATGTCTTTCTTTCAACAATGGCTTTTTGTCAATCTTCCATAAAGACCAGATTTGTGGAGAGCACGACTAATAGTTGTCCTGTGGACAGATTCTCCCACCTGAGCTGTGGATCTCTGCAGCTCCTCCAAAGTTACCATGGGCCTCTTGGCTCTTCTCTGATGAATGCTCTCCTTGCCCGGCCTGTCAGTTTAGGTGGACGGCCATGTCTTGGTAGGTTTGTAGTTGTGCCATACTCTTTTCATTTTCGGATGATGGATTGAACAGTGCTCCGTGATAAAGTTCTCCACAACTTTATCCCTGACCTGTCTGGTGTGTTCCTTGGCCTTCATGATGCTGTTTGTTTACTAAGGTTCTCTAACAAACCTCTGAGGGCTTCACAGAACAGCTGCATTTATACTGAGATTAAACTACACACAGATTGAATCAATTTACTAATTAGGTGACTTCTAAAGGCAATTGGTTCCACTAGATTTTAGTTAGGGTTATCAGGGGTCCCAGGTCCTTCCAGTGGAACGCATACCAGGAGGGCCGTTTTGTAACTGTATAGTGGGGTTTTTTCATTGCTATAAATGGCAATTGCCGTAATTTTTACATGAATAAACCCAGGATTTTATACTATGAGAGGCTGTCTTTCCATTTACTTTTTACCTGCATAATAACGCTCCGGAAGAGCCCCTGGGATTGCAACAGAAAGGAGTTCTGGACCTGAAGAAGTCACTATAGGATACCAGGGAGAGTGGGACAGGTCCCCCTAAATAAGACCAACAAGCCCAGTTGACTTGCTATAAAGCAAGGGAATCACCAACATTTGGTGAGTGCGGAGTGAATGCACCATTGTACGTTGTGGAAACATAGGGGGCACACTGGGAACAAGGCACAAAGTACTTTATTTTGCACAAAAGGGCTTTTTGTTTGCACTATGTCACTTTTTTATTTATGATGGACAGATTCGAATATTGTTTGACATCACCAATATGATAATGTTTATAGTATTCACTACAACTTTTTTAGTATAATCAATTTGTTTATGCATAAGCAAGCCCTGCCTGATATTTATTCATATTCCTCCATAGCAAGAGGCTTGCTATGGAGACACTCAGCATGGGTGAGGAGCTCAGAGAGCCGGGGGGGGGGGGGGGGGGGGGGAGGTAGCAGGTAAGTATAACATGTTTGTTATTTTAAAGAAAAAAAAATAGGTTTAGAGGTGGATGTAAATTTGAATATTCTAAAATTCATAAATTTGAAAATTCATAATTTCTTAAATTCGAAATTCGTAAATCCGAAAACTCAAAAATTCGAAAATCTGAAATAATAACTAACTAATATTAACTTAACTATTACTAACTATTAAATTATAGGTATTGGAATTTCCTTTCAAATTTGGCTGTTAGTGAACGTAACGAATACAAATTTATTCAAAGTTACGAATGATCCGAAACAACGAATGCCGTATCTAAACGAATGAAACCTAACAAATGAATAATAATAAATAATAATAATAAAAATGTTTTATTGTTGTTAATATTTATTATTAATTTGCTCCGTTCCAATTTGTTTAGATGCGGCATTCTTTATTTCGAATAATTCGTAACTTCGGATAAATTCGTATTTCGTTATGTTCACTAACAGACAAATTTGAAAGGAAATTCCAATGCCTATAATTTAATAGTTAGTTATTATTAGTTAGTTAGTTTTTTCGAATTATCGGATTTTCTTTCTTATTTTCGGATTTTCAAGTTTTCGAATTTACGAATTTAATAATTTTTGAATTTTCGATTTTAAGGTGGAGGGTCACCCTAAGAAAAAAAAATCACCAAAAATCCTAAAAAAAATAAAAAAAAACATTTGGAAGAAAAATAAATTTTTAAACTTACCTAAACCCTTGTTGCTTGGCAGTCTTCCTAATCTGCCTCTTCCTTTTCCGCGGCGTGTTCTTCTCCTCGGTGAGCGGCCCCGTTGTCTTCTGGGAACTGTGCATGTTCCCGGAACAGCACGGGGCCATTCACAGAGCGCCGCGCCGCTCGCGCGTGCGCAGTAGGAAACTGGCAGTGAAGCCGCAAGGCTTTCCCTTACCTAGGATGGCGGTGCCGGGACCCGAGAGCCGAGGAACGGGTCAGCCTCGGGCGGCCGACATTGCGGGCACCCAGGACAGGTGTGTGCTTATTTAAAGTCAGCAGCTACAGTGTTCGTAGCTGCTAACTTTTAAATTTTTTTTTTTACCGCTGGAATCCCGCTTTAAGAATTTTCGAATGTACAAATTTACGAATTTACAAGTTGTGATCATAACGAATGACCCGAAAAAAAACAAAAAACAAATGAAATGAAAATGGACAAATTTTTCGGCAGTGCTCATGTCTACTGTACTGCGAATAGACAAGCTCTCTGCTAATCTATTTATAGCACCCACCCAGTGGCGTCTCCAGCTTTCATATTTAGGGGGGGCACATGGGGGGACCGGGACAAAAATAGGGGGGCAATATAAAATGCAAATATATATATATATATATAAAATATATATAGATAGATAGATATATCTATCTATCCTGGGGCCCTTTACCCCTTTACTACGATCCCACAACGGCCCTTTCACATGTTCTGCAGTGAGCTCCCTTCCTACTGTATTGGGCCCCCCCCCCCCCCAGGGTGACAGAGAACAAGATATATATGTCACCAGCATACCAAGAAAATATAAGGGTCCAAAGCAGTGGGATAACTATCAGGGTTGCAAAGGTTGTCTTGCCACCGGGCCCCGGTGTTCTGCCACTGTGGGGTTCCCCAGCCTCCTCTTGCTGTCCTGCCCCTGCCCTCAGTCTGTTTTTTCAGTAACTGAGAGTCCTGGTGGAGTCCTTCTTGCAACTCGCTCTTCTCCCTGCCAATGAGGATGCAGGGGAAGGAGCAGATCGGGCGGCCGTGGTTGTGTGAGCGCCCGCATTATGCAGTGTCAGCGAGCAGAGGGAGGGGGGAGGAATCACCCACTGGGGACCTTCTCCCTCTCAATAGAGACTGTGTTACCCCAGCGGTGGCCCGAGTAAGATGCGGCACATCCGATATGAATACAAACAAAAAGAAATTGCCTTTTTGTAAAAAAAAAAAAAAATTAAAAAAAAAATTTTTTTTTTGGGGGGGCACATGGTGGGGCCCAGCATAATGTTGGGGGGGTCAGGGCCCCCTCTGGCCCCCCCCTAGGGTCGCCATTGCACCCACCCGACACAAATTTCAGGCTGGTTTTATCTCGGCTGTCGGAGAGCTTGCCAGAAGTTATCATGCTGATAACAGAGGAACGGAACAGCAGAAAGACAGGGGACCTAGGGTTTTGGAGAGAGATAAGAAAACACTGCAGATAGATGTGCTTAGGTCAAACTTCATGAATCAGGTTTAAATCCATGTTAATGTTAAATTTGGCTTTAACCCTAACCTTAACCCACCCCTTACACTAAATTAATCCCTTTATATCAGTGTGTCTCGTAGTTCAGGATTTTTTTTTCAAACGCCTCCCTACATAAGAATCATCTCTGTTTGTTTGTTGGCAAAACTGATTCATAGAAAACTTCCTTTAAGGTAAATTCCATAATTTACCCAGGTCTGAAATTAGTCGCAGTGCATTGCCATTTGCCCCCCCCTTTTTTTTTTTCCTTCTCCTCTTCCTCCTTCCTTATTCTTAAGCCTCGTACACACGATTTTCTGACGGGAAATGTGTGATGACAGGCTGTTGGCGGAAAATCCGACCGTTTGTACTCTCCATCAGACAACTGTTGTCGGATTTTTCGCCAACAAATGTTGGATAGCAGGCTTTAAAATTTTCCGCTGGACAAATGTCTGTAGTCTGATTTTCCAAGCGTGTGTACAGTAGTCCATCGGACAAAAGTCCAAAATACAAACACGCATGCTCGGAAAGCAAGGAAGAGCTGGAAGCGGTTGGTCTTGTAAACTAGCATTCGTAATGGAGAATTAACATTCGTGACGCAGCAAATTATGAAATGTCCAAATGCAGCGCACAATTCTCTTCTTCTTTAATGGGATAATAATGAAGCTGCTTTGCTGGTGAAACTGATGGAGTTATTGCAAACACATTTTCAAAGGTTTTTTTTTTCTATTGATATCAAGAATAATATTATTGTAACGAGCCCCTTGCTCGCTCGGTTCCACTCTCCCGACACTCCTCTGCAGCTATTGAATTAAATTGCAACGTCTGATGGTTCGGTCATCCAATGCTCCGGGATTAGAACTTCAGCTATGCGCCGTTCTAACCCAGTTGTGTAGCTCAGAACAAACACCAGGCAGGCTGTATGTAAGTTCAACCAGGAATATCCTTTATTGAAAAATCCAGGCTTTTATACAGTAAAAGTGGAGGTGCAGACCTCCTGCTCATATTACTCTAACAATACAGCTGTAACCTAATTAACCTAATTAACATGAGCTAATTAACTAATCCCTTTAGACAGCCTAGATGACTCAGACATGACCGTTAGGCCAGACTGGCCGTCTTGTAGTTCAGAAAATCCAATCAACATTATCACAATCAACATAGACTCTTCTTCACACAATAGTAGAGTTAATTAACACAAATAACAATGGGGATCTAATGACTCTTAGATCCCATAGTAGAATTATTTACAATACACATTTTAGCAGACAATAGACAGACAGGTGTTGGAATTTACATCAGCATCTCCTAACAGTATCTGTCCCAGCATTAGGAATCAGTCACTATTCCAATATTCATGACAATACTCCCCCCCTGGAAACAGTCCAACAGCCACAGTGGGACCGCGAACGGGTCAACTCGAGGATGTTGGAAAAGTAGTCTTAAGGTTCCAGGTCCGTCTGCCGGGATAACCCATCCGCATTCCCGTTTTGAGGCCCTGGCCGATATTGTATGGTGAAATTGTACGGTTGCAAAGCCAGGCTCCACCTTAGTAATCGGCCTTTCTCTCCCGCCACCCGGTTAAGCCATATCAAAGGATTGTGGTCCGTCATGACGGTAAAAGAGCGTCCATACACATAGGGCTGCAGTTTCTTTAAAGCCCAGACTAAGGCCAAACACTCTTTTTCCACGGCAGCATATCCAACCTCACGGGGTAACAACTTGCGGCTGAGATACGCCACCGGGTGCTCTTTCCCGTCATCGCCAACTTGACTTAGTACAGCTCCCAGTCCGAACATGGAGGCATCTGTATGAATGACAAAGTGTTTGTTAGGATCGGGGGCCGCCAGTATGGGAGCTTGCGTCAGGACGGTTTTTAACTGATGAAACGCTGTCTCGCACTCCGGGGGCAACAGGACCTGTCTAGGGAGAGTCTTTTTGGTCAGGTCCGTCAGGGGTTTGGCTATGTCACTATAGTGGGGTACATTTGTCTGGCTTCAGGGTCAGGTTAGCGGCTCGGATCCTATCTAGCACTATTCCCAGGTGTCTAAGATGTTCCTCCCATGTCTGGCTATAGATTGCGATGTCATCAAGATATGCGCATGCAAAATCTTGCAGACCATCGAGGAGTTCATCTATCATCCGCTGGAAGGTAGCCGGAGCATACTTCATCCCGAATGGCAATACCCGAAACTGGTAAAGGCCGAACGGGGTGATGAAGGCCGACTTTGGAATTGCTTCCGCTTCCAAGGGAATCTGCCAGTAGCCCTTACATAAGTCAATAGTCGTCAGATAATGTCCCTGAGCTATTTTGTCCAGCAATTCGTCCACTCGGGGCATAGGGTAGGCGTCTGTCACAGTACAGTCATTCAGTCGCCTATAGTTCACACAAAATCGGGTCGTGCCATTTTGTTTTGGGACTAATACTACAGGGGAAGCCCAAGGGCTTGCCGACGGTTCGATCACCCCTAACTCGAGCATCTCCCTAATCTCCGCTCTCATCCCTTCTTGCACTGCTCCGGGAATCCTATAGGCTGGTTGTCTCAGGGGCTTCTGCCCGGGGGTCTCTACATTGTGCACAGCTATGTGAGTGTACCCAGGGAGTGTCAAGAACATCTCCTGCCGGTCCTGGAGTAATTCTCTGGCCTGTTCTCGTTCTTGGGATCCTAATCTATCTCCTAGCCATATATCCTCCACACCCCTGGAACAGTTACTGATTTCGGGAAGCTCCAGCATCGGTAGATATTCAGAGTCCCCGGTGGCAGGAGTGCATATGGCAGCTACGGCCTCAGTCCTCTCATGATAGGCCTTCATCATATTAATGTGGAACGTCCTCTTAATGTTTGTGTTTGCACAGCTGGCAACCACGTACGTGGTATCGCACAGCTGTTTTACTACCTGATAGGGGCCCTGCCAGGAGGCCTGTAATTTATTTTGCTTCAGGGGTTTTAGTACCAGGACTTTCTGTCCGATATAAAAGGTGCAATTCCGCGCAGACCGATCATACCAAACCTTCTTCTGACTCTGGGCCGATTGCATATTCTCATGGACTAGATCGGTAAGTTCCCTCAGGCGCTCCCTGAGTTCCAAGACATAACTAAGGATGGGGAGGCCTTCTGGATCCTTTACCCCCTCCCACTGGGCCCTCACTAAGTCTAAGGGCCCCCTAACCCTTCGCCCATACAACAGCTCAAATGGGGAAAACCCTGTGGACTCTTGGGGTACCTCTCTATAGGCGAACAGTAGATGGGGAAGATATTTCTCCCAATCCTTCCTACTCTCCACGAAGGCCCAAAGCAGCTGCTTCAGGGTCCCGTTAAATCTCTCACACAGCCCGTTAGTCTGAGGGTGGTAGGGGGCGCTCTGGAGGAGTTTAATCCCACAGAGACGCCAGAGCTGCTGCGTCAGCTCGGCTGTGAACTGGGTACCCTGATCGGACAATATCTCCTGGGGAAACCCTACCCTAGTGAATACCCGCAGTAAAGCATCTGCTACTGTATCAGCCTGGATATTGGATAAGGGAATGGCCTCCGGGTACCGGGTGGCGTAATCCACCACCGTAAGAATATACTTCTTCCCAGTGGCACTGGGGTGGGCCAGTGGGCCTATAATATCAACTGCAATGCGGCTAAAGGGTTCTCTAATGATCGGCAGGGGTTGCAGCGAGGCTTTTGGGTGATCCCCTGTGTTCCCTACTTTCTGACAAGTCTCACAGGTTCGGCAGTATTCTCGCACCTCAGCATGTAACCTGGGCCAGAAGAACGCATGAGACAACCGACTCCGGGTCTTAGCTATCCCTAAATGTCCGGCCAAGGGGATGTCGTGAGCCAGCCGCAATAGCTCCCGTCTGTATTTCTGGGGTACAACTAGCTGTTTGTGGGGACCCTGTCGCTTACCGGTACCCATTCTCTCGGTGTAACGATATAGAAACCCCCCCTCCCACTCTATTCGGTCTTCCCCCAACCCCCCTGGATCCTTGCCCGCCCTGTCCCGATAACCAGCTAATGTTGGGTCATTCTGCGTCTCTTGCCTAATGTCGGAGGGAGAATCCCAGGACACAGGATTGTCAAGTCGGAGTAATGTAGGAGGATTTGGTCTTACCTGGGTCCCCATAGGAGTGGAGTTGCCTTGAAGTTGGCTCTGACGTCGGGTGGTTTACGGCCATGGCGGCCTCTGGGGCATATGAGGAAGTCAAATGCCCCAAATCGTTCCCCTGAGCCCCAATCCAAGAGGACTTGGGCGGTGGATAAACGTAGCACCTTTCCCCTTGCTACCCTGACAGCAACAGTCTGGCCGGTCCGGGCCGACTGGGGAATCATGTGAGGCTGGATGAGGGTAATCGTAGCCCCGGAATCGCGGAGTCCCTGGGCCGGCTGCCCATTAACCCATACTGCCTGACGATGGTGCTGCCGATTATCTCCCGCAGCAGCTTGGACGGGATCAGCCTCAAAAAGTTCGCCAAACTCTTCCTGAACATCTCGATGGTTGGGCTCGTTCTGGAAGCAATGAGCCACTGGTCTGGATGGATGAGCAGTCTTGTGTTTGACCCTCGGCCTGTTACCTGGACTGTCTCCTGTCTCCTAGCCTGACCTCCTGCTTGTACCTGGACTCTCCTTATCTTGTCACCTTACCTTGCAAATCCTGCAGTGCCATAGCACCATCCCGGTGTTTGATCCTCTGCTCAGCTCTGGACTTTCTGCCTACCAGTACCTGTACAGCGGCTCTTCTCTGTCAAGACCCCACAAGCAAGCCACCCATGGTCCATTGGGGAGCCTGTGCCTCTTCGTGCCGTTCACTCCCTGTCCCAACTCCAGGGGGCGGACTGCGCTTAGTCGCAAAGGCAAAATCGCTCTCGGCATCTCGGCCTCGGTGAGTACTATCAGTGACAATTATCCTGTAGTTTTTAAGAGCAAAGATACAACTATGTTGGTGTCCCTTGTTTATTTTACATTGTATTTTTAAAATGTAACTGCCTACTCCCAAACTGTCAGTTGAAGTAAAACACATAGCCAAGTATTATTCTACACAATTTTTTTATTGTGCATTAAAAAAAAGAAAATAAATAAAATTAGACATGCTACCCTGTTTCCCCTAAAATAAGACCTAGCGTGACTGTCGGCGATGGCTTCAATATAAGCCCTACCCCCCAAATAAGCCCTAGTTAAAGTCTTTGTAGGTCTTATTTTCAGGGTAGGGCTTATTTTTGGGGAAACAGGGTAGGGCTTATTTGGAGGGTAGGGCTTATATTGCAGCCATCACCGACAATCACGCTAGGTCTTATTTTAGGGGAAACAGGGTATCTGCCAATAGAACTTAACCAAAAAGTGCATTCTATGCATCCAAGAATATAGAAAATATACCAAATCAAATCATTATTCAACCAAAAAATAAAATAAAAGCCTCATGCATGTGTCCTGCTTCTTAATATAGGGGGTCAACAATGCCAAGAGTTGGTGAAAGCAGGGGGTCCGTCATCCGGAGATAATTCCGAAAATCATCCGGATTATTCTCCTGGAGCTCCCGCAGCAAAAGCATATGACATAATTGGTCACCATTAATAAAGCAACCAATTTTTGGTCCAAGAAATCCTCGTCCTCCTGTTACATAGTTACATAGTTACATAGTAGGTGAGGTTGAAAAAAGACACAAGTCCATCAAGTCCAACCTATGTGTGTGATTATGTGTCAGTATTGTAACTTCTTATTAATTTACTGTAATCAGGAAACCAATATAAGCGGCGCTGGTGATAGTGATGAAAATGGCCCTATAATAGACCAGTGAACTGCAGTGATATAAAGAGTGTAGATAATCTGTATCAACCATAAACAATCTTCATAAATTCACCCTGTATCATGAATCTGTGAATCCACAAAAAATGAAATAAAATAAAATTTAAATTAAAAATAGTGATAAAAGTCCATAAGTAGAAAGAGCAGTGAATAAAGTCCATCCAATAGAAAAGACACAGTGATAGATGTGTAGATTTCTAGAGATGTCCACCAAAAAATCAAAAAGTGCCAGTGATTCCTCTCCCTTTAGATTCAAAACTCACCGGATAGATGTGCCTCACACTCTCGTGTTTTGGCAAATGAGCATAATAACCCCACAATCAGGATTAAACGGGAGACCCCTCAATCAGATTACGATGGGAGATCCAGATTTCATCCGTGAATATGCCATTTCATTCCACATGCAAAAAAAATTCACTGATAGTGTAGTACCGTAAAACCAGGTTTAATGATAACTTTGTAAAATCCTTCAAACATTGCACTCACATAAAAACCTCTTTAAACTGAGCAAACAAGATCACAGCAAACAGCGTGTAACAGCGTATGACGTAGGACGCGCTGTATTGAGAGTGAGAGCGGGGATTCCAAACCTGAGGCAGCGCAGATCAGCGAGTGGTGGTGAGAGCCCCTTCCGCATACCTTGGGTCCGCCGTGACCATCATTACATTTGTGTTTGGACGTTTACACAGGAGGATTTTTGATATGGATTTGCTGTGATCTTGTTTGCTCAGTTTAAAGAGGTTTTTATGTGAG
The DNA here is from genome assembly GCA_037952835.1 of Lithobates septentrionalis. Taxonomy (NCBI): domain Eukaryota; kingdom Metazoa; phylum Chordata; class Amphibia; order Anura; family Ranidae; genus Lithobates; species Lithobates septentrionalis. Next base: position 278,048 of record JBBDGP010001769.1, on the reverse strand, counting down.
TACAATGTTTGAAGGATTTTACACAGTTATCATTAAACCTGGTTTTACGGTACTACACTATCAGTGAATTTTTTTTGCATGTGGAATGAAATGGCATATTCACGGATGAAATCTGGATCTCCCATCGTAATCTGATTGAGGGGTCTCCCGTTTAATCCTGATTGTGGGGTTATTATGCTCATTTGCCAAAACACGAGAGTGTGAGGCACATCTATCCGGTGAGTTTTGAATCTAAAGGGAGAGGAATCACTGGCACTTTTTGATTTTTTGGTGGACATCTCTAGAAATCTACACATCTATCACTGTGTCTTTTCTATTGGATGGACTTTATTCACTGCTCTTTCTACTTATGGACTTTTATCACTATTTTTAATTTAAATTTTATTTTATTTCATTTTTTGTGGATTCACAGATTCATGATACAGGGTGAATTTATGAAGATTGTTTATGGTTGATACAGATTATCTACACTCTTTATATCACTGCAGTTCACTGGTCTATTATAGGGCCATTTTCATCACTATCACCAGCGCCGCTTATATTGGTTTCCTGATTACAGTAAATTAATAAGAAGTTACAACATTTATTATTTAAAGTGGCAGCTGTGAAAGGTTTACACCTTTTTTTGACACATGAATACACTTTTTTGTCTCACATCTAACGTTTGAGACATTTATTGTCCTAAGCGCAGTGGTAGGTACTCAGGGCAGGCGCCAATTACTTGATTACCAGCGATCACATATGTGTCAGTATTACCTTACATATCCCTGTATGTTGCAGTCATTCAGGTGATTATCTAATAGTTTCTTGAAGCTATCAATGCTCCCCGCTGAGACCACCGCCTGTGGAAGTGAATTCCACATCCTTACCGCTCTTACAGTAAAGAACCCTCTACGTAGTTTAAGGTTAAACCTCTTTTCTTCTAATTGTAATGAGTGGCCCCGAGTCTTATTAAACTCTCTTCTGTGAAAAAGTTTTATCCCTATTGTGGGGTCACCAGTACAGTATTTGTAAATTGAAATCATGTCCCCTCTCAAGCGTCTCTTCTCCAGAGAGAATAAGTTCAACGCTCGCAACCTTTCCCCATAACTAAGATCCTCCAGACCCTTTATTAGCTTTGTTGCCCTTCTTTGTACTCGCTCCATTTCCAGTACATCCTTCCTGAGGACTGGTGCCCAGAAATGGACCGCATACTCCAGGTGCGGCCGGACCAGAGTCTTGTAGAGCGGGAGAATTATCGTTTTATCTCTGGAGTTGATCCCCCTTTTAATACATGCCAATATTGTGTTTGCCTTATTAGCAGCAGCTTGGCATTGCATGCCATTGCTGAGCCTATCATCTACTAGGACCCCCAGGTCCTTTTTCATCCTAGATTCCCCCAGAGGTTCTCCCCCCAGTGTATACATTTTTCTACATTGAACCTCATTTGCCATGTAGTTGCCCACCCCATTAATTTGTTCAGGTCTTTTTGCAAGGTTTCCACATCCTGCGGGGAAGTTATTGCCCTGCTTAGCTTAGTATCGTCTGCAAACACAGAGATTGAACTGTTTATCCCATCCTCCAGATCGTTTATAAACAAATTAAATAGGATTGGTCCCAGCACAGAACCCTGGGGGACCCCACTACCCACCCCTGACCATTCTGAGTACTCCCCATTTATCACCACCCTCTGAACACGCCCTTGTAGCCAGTTTTCAATCCAGGTACTCACCCTATGGTCCATGCCAACGCACCTTATTTTGTACAGTAAACGTTTATGGGGAACTGTGTCAAATGCTTTTGCAAAATCCAGATGCACCACGTCTACGGGCCTTCCTTTATCTAGATGGCAACTCACCTCCTCATAGAAGGTTAATAGATTGGTTTGGCAAGAACGATTCTTCATGAATCCATGCTGATTACTGCTAATGATATCGTTCTTATTACTAAAATCTTGTATATAGTCCCTTATCATCCCCTCCAAGATTTTACATACTATTGATGTTAGGCTAACTGGTCTGTAATTCCCAGGGATGTTTTTTGGGCCCTTTTTAAATATTGGTGCTACATTGGCTTTTCTCCAATCAGCTGGTACCATTCCAGTCAATAGACTGTCTGTAAAAATTAGGAACAACGGTCTGGCAATCACCTGACTGAGTTCCCTAAGTACCCTCGGATGCAAGCCATCTGGTCCCGGTGATTTATTAATGTTAAGTTTCTCAAGTCTAATTTTAATTCCGTCCTCTGTTAACCATGGAGGTGCTTCCTGTGTTGTGTCATGAGGATAAACACTGCAGTTTTGGTTACTGAAGCCCCCAGATTCACTCGTGAAGACTGAGGAGAAGAATAAATTCAATACCTTTGCCATCTCCCCATCCTTTGTAACCAGATGTCCTTCCTCATTCTTTATCGGGCCAATATGGTCTGTCCTCCCTTTTTTACTGTTTACATACTTAAAGAATTTCTTGGGATTTTTTTTGCTCTCCTCCGCTATGTGTCTTTCATGTTCTATCTTAGCCGTCCTAATTTCACCCTTACATTTCTTATTGCATTCTTTATAAAGTCTGAATGCTGAGGATGATCCCTCAACCTTGTATTTTTTGAAGGCCTTCTCCTTTGCTTTTAGTACGCTCTTTTAAATTTATTACCCAATGGGATACATTGGCTAATGCCCTTATTTAATATGCTCTTAAAGCAAACCCATCTCTCCTCCGTATTCTTTGTTCCTAATATTTTATCCCAATTTATGCCTTTTAGCAAGGTTTGTAGTTTAGGGAAGTTGGCTCTTTTGAAATTCAGTGTTTTTGTATTCCCTTCATGTTTCCTATTTGTGTGATTTATACTGAAACTAAGTGACCTGTGATCGCTGGATCCTGGACTGGACTTGGGTCAAAGCAATAACTCCAAGGCCAATAATAAATAACACGTTATCTCCTCCGATTCCGCAACATGTCTGGTTGACGAACGGCCATTCAGAAACAAACTGAAAAGCGCAAAATGAAAAGCGTGAAATGAAAAGCGCGAATCAACACTCACCAAACTTCTACTAACAGGAAATTAGCAGAAGGAGCCCAAAGGGTGGCACCTGACAATTGAACTTCCTCTTTTTCTGCTCGTAGTACGTTTCGTACCTCACTACGTTCGTCTTTGTTGGACGACAATTGTGTATCGTTTGTATGCAAGACAAAAACCAGGCACATGCCTTCAGACAAAAGTCTGCGGTTTTGTCTGCAGAAAATCCGATAGTGTGTACGAGGCTTTATTCTTTTCCCGTTTTCCCCTTGTTTTTGTTGTTTTGGTAAAAATGAAAAAAATTCTCTATATGCAGAGATATTAATATTTAAATGACATATTTGTTGTTTGTTTGAATTATTCCATTTTTTAATTTCTCTTTTTGTAAGAGCTAAAATGCCTGATTGTATTTTTCTATTCTTTTTGTATTGGTATTTGAAATGGCAATAAAAAGTAATTAAATAAAAAAAGAAGTCACAAGACTGCTCTAACTGCTGATAAAAAAATAAAAAAAATAAAAAATTCCTAAATTGAAAAAGAGCATTTGCAAAAAAAATGTAATTTTTTTTTCCCATTAAGTTCATGCAATAGAAACGTTGAGCAATCCTGTTGTCAGCTAAAGCCTTTCTCCCAAATGTAAAAAAAAATAAAAATAAATACTTGAAAGTATTAAAATCATCTTTATTGGGCTAATGTTATCTCTCCAAGCTGAACCGCTCGCTAGATTCTCAGAACAAAATTCAATCTCTCCAATAATTGCACAAGTATTTATTGTGCTCAGTGATGTTTACCTGCGGAGTCTTGTCGAGATTAATCGCATGCAGTATTAAGTGAAATGTTTTCCTCTCCTGAGAGGTGCATCTGCTTTATCAAGGTAGTTTATCCCTGATAATAGTCTGAAGCAGAAGTACTTCCTGAGAGCCTATGGATTACAGTGTAACAACCACTAACAAGTCTGCGGTTACATATTAATACCAAGCAGCTGCATTATTCTCTTCCCAATTATAAAGTAGCAATACTCACAAGATGTCCCAACACACCTAAGTAGAACGCAAATCAACCCGACGGTGAGATGCAGATGAACAGCAGAATAGGCTTTTAGTGCAAAAAGTAGTTTTTGCCCTTCTGCTTGACATACAAATACTGTATCTATAATTGCTAGACATGCAATTTAAAGTACAAGCAAAATGTGACAGAAGTACTTTTGGTTACTGTGAAAATGCAATCAGTGAGACCCTGTTTGGGCAGTACAAGGGTCCCTAAAAGCAGCCTTTTTTTTTTAGAAGGAACTTGGTCAGTGGCAGCTGGTGCTCCATTTTTTGGGGGGTGGCAAACAAACCACCTGACCTCCCCCCCCGGTTGTTGATCAATCGATCAACCCCCCCACCCCGTCGCTCAGTTGCTCGGCGAACAACCCGACCCACCCGCCCGTCCGTGCGTCACTCGCCTGTCTGCCCACCAGCCCCACACTTACCCTATCCAGGTCGTGGGCAGCTTCGGCGGCCCCCCCCTGCGTCTCCTCCTCCTCAGCTTCAACATAGATCTTGTGTTGTGATCATGTAATAAACTACCTGTTTGGACGCCGCTTTGTGCCTATCCCTGGTGTGCTGGCAAATATCTACGTTGTGAATTGAACCAGTATCCAGCTGGTTGTTGCTGCCAATGGCGTTCCTAGGTGGGGGCCAGAGGGGGCCCTGACCCCCCCAACATTATGCTGTGCCCCACCATGTGCCCCCCCCCCCCCAATAAAAAAAAAATATTTTTTTTTTACAAAAAATCAATGTCTAAGAGGGAGAGCGTCCCCAGTCAGCTCCTGCAGGTGATTCCTCCCCCCTCCCTCTGCTTGCTTACACTGCATAATGCGAGCGCTCACACAACCACGGCCGCCCAATCTGCTCCTTCCCCTGCAACCTCATTGGCAGGGAGAAGAGCGAGTTGCAGGAAGGACTCCACCAGGACTCTCAGTTACTGAAAAAACAGACTGATTTCTCCCATCCTTAGGACAGGAGAACCAGCCTGTAAATTCCAAGAGATGCCAGACCAGAGCAGTCAATAACAGGGGCAGGACAGCAAGAGGAGGCTGGGGAACCCCACAGTGGCAGAACAACAGGGCCCGGTGGCAAGACAACCTTTGCAACCCTGATAGTTCTCCCACTGCTTTGGATCCTTATATTTTCTTGGTATGCTTGTGACATATATCTCTTGTTTTCTGCCACCCTGGGGTGGGGCCCAATACAGTAGGAAGGGCGCTCACTGCAGAACATGTGAAAGGGCCCGTTGTGGGGTCATAGTAAAGGGCCCCAGTATATATTTATATATCTATATATATCTATATCTATATATAGATATATATAGATATATATCTATATATCTATATATATCTATATATACATTTTATAGTTGCCCCCCTACTTTTGTCCCTGTCCCCCCATGTGCCCCCCCCTAAATATGAAAGCTGGAGACGCCACTGGTTGCTGCAGCACCCAAACTTTGAGAGCTTATACCAGGAAAGTGTGCGATGGGATTATGAAGTATTCCTCCTCAGCTTCTTCCCCCCTGCTTCTGCTCCCAGCCAATACGGTTGCTTCTCCTCTTGACTCCTTTTTTTTTTTTTTTAATGTAGTTTATTCGTTTTGACAAGGAATAGAGTAGAAACGTTATCAGGATAAATATACAACATTGGTAATGATATTAATAACCATAACATCATAAGAAAAAGAGGGGAAAAAGCTTAGAAAAGAAAGGGGGTAGCTAGAAATGGAGAAGGGAGAAGGATTCTGGAGAAACTGAGAGGAAGAGAAGGGAGACCGAGTAGGGATGTTTGGTGAACTTCCCCCTCCGGTATCCTCAGACGAGACCCAGTATACAAAAGATCCACATGAAGATCTTTGAGCTGTATCGATCAGAGCAGGTATGTTGTAGGCATCTAAACAGAACCAAAAAGGGGGATCTACTTAGAGAGATGGATAGGTGTGGTCGTCCATGGAGGGGTTTTGTGCTTGATATGTATCCAGCATTTTTGGTAAATGAGAAGGAAGATATTTAGGGAGGCTCTATCTGTAGATGTCAGGCAGCTTTCGATAAAAGAGATGACCATCTTTTGTTGAACTTGCTATTGAGCCATGTGTGTTGGAGCGTGGCGTCCAGTTTTTCTTGGCAGAGCAAGGTTTTGAGTCGACCCTTTTTGAAGCCAAATAGAGCCCCAGGCTCTAATCATGTGCTTTAAAAAAAAGCCCCACTGAAATCCATGCTTCTGGTATTTAGATTAGGGGCCGGGCGCATGGGTTAGGGGGGTGGTGCCCCTGCACCCCTAATGGAGCAGCCACCACTGAACTTAGTGGAACTTAGTTCCACCACCTCTAGCTCAGGTCCTTTGCTCCCTGCTCACCCCTGTCACTTTTAAGTCCGGCTTTTGTGTTTTTCAAGTGACAACTTGTCTCTCAACGGTTCCCACAGGTCTAATCTGATTTCCTGAGTGGCTCCCACTGAGTGAAGGATGGGGACAAAGGAGATACAGGTGCCCACAGTGCAGTGAAGATGCCAACACCCCCACTGGATGATCTCCGAGCCACCTACAGTGTGCATCGAGGAACTAGAGCCGGCTGGGTGCTTCAGCTTAATGCAGAAATAAAAATAATGCATGTGGAAGATGGTGGAGATTTTAAGGAGGAGGGGTGGGAGAGAAGATAAAGCAGAGGGGCATATCTACTGTGAGGCAAGCAAGGCATTTGCCTTGGGTGGCATTTTTTAGGGGGGCAGCGCTACCCCAGAAGGGCAGCAGAGGCTCCTTAACCACTTCCCAGCCTTTCAATGGTTGTACCGGGATGATGCCTGCAGCAGCAGGCATCACCTCAGTATATATATTTTTTTTAAAGCTGGCAGTCGGCTCTCTTGTGATAGCAATAGGAGCGGCTTACTAGCTGCTTGATTGCTATTACACGCAATCTGTCACCTTCTGTGGCTCTCTCAGGCTCTCCCCGTCCCACAGCTGGGAGACCCGAGCAACCAGCCAGCATGCCTGCTAGCTGCCAGGACAGCCAAGCAAAGCCGGGATATTTGGGACTTGGACGAATCAAGATCTGAGACAAAAACGGTATACCGCAGCTGGGGTGGGACAAATTTAGATGGAGGGGCGCGTAGGGTGAACTCTGTATATAATGCACTCCTGGTATTTGATGCCACTTTAAGACCCTCCCACTGTTAGTGAAATTTGACCACACCTCCTATTTAATTGGTTTGGAGGATATGTGTGTGAGGGGGGAGTGGGGTTTTGGGGGGTCGTGTTTGTGTTCCTGCACCTATTTTCTGAGAAAAAAAAGCTCTGCCTAAAGGATAAGAATATGCGTCACAAGGAGGGGGACTGATTGGAGACAGGTGGGCATTGAATAGAAATGAGAGTATTCTGCCACTGTGAGTGCAGCAAGAGATGGGGGAGATCCTGTTTGGGCAGTGAAAGGGTCCCTAAAGGATAAGAACAGATAGAGACTGTGAACTGATAATAAAAATCATGTGCTGCTCAGGCTACAAAGGAAAGCAGTGCTGGGTGCACTGCTATGCCAGCCAGGAAGGGAGCTCGTCTTGGTTCCAGACGACTGTTAAGCAAAGGATAAATCCCATTAAGCCGCACATCAATGCAGACCCACTGGTATAGGAATGAATGGCAGTCTCAGCCAGGCCACATCCCAACGCATTTCACTCCATTCCTTAGAGCTTAATTCACAGTTAAGCTCCAAGGGGCAAGGTGAAACGTGTTGGGGGAGTGGTCTGACAGGAGCCCAGGCTGAGACTTTCATTTATTCCAAAACCAGTGGGTCTGCATTGATGTGCAGCTTCATGGGATTTATCCTTTGACTAACAGATAGAGACTGAGGGTTGAGGTCAGGGTGAAAAGACCTGGCTCACAATTGATGTTCCATTTCATTCCAAAGATGTTCAGCAAGATTGAGGTCAGGTTCTGATGTTGAATGAGAGAGACCTTTCTCGCAATTGGTATTCCAGTTCATCCCAGAGGTGTTTGGCAGGTTTAAGATCAGGTGATAATGTGGCTTCTGGTGGTTCTAGCATAAGCAGCTTGATATTTCTGTAGAAACCAAATGAGTTTCTGTAAACAAGTTGTTTAGAAGACAATTATCAGATATACGACTCCTCTCAAAATTACCATTTTAATGGCCTCATTTGGTCTTCAAACAGTGGAGCTCTGTAGGCAAGATAAACAGAGAGGAGATAAGAGTCATATCCCACCCAAAGGCTAAACTCATTCACTCAGGATACATTCGTGGCCACTTGTTTGATTGCTGGGTATACATCAAGTCTTCAGGAATTCTTGGCTTGCTAGCCATTGGAGGTGTCGGGAGGACTTGGCTGGGTATTAGCCACAAGCTGTGACAGCTTGTATAGTTGGTAAGGTGGTAAGCCTTCAATTTATGTGTTGGTGGATTCACGGTGTCCTTTGAATGGTGACGATTCCTCACAGGGTGTTTCAACATTTACTCCCCGTTAGGAAGCATTATGGAAGAGACTTTCATACATATTCATTTAAGTTTTACACGTTTTTAATTTTTTCTGTTGTATTTGTTGGCTCACTTACCAATATTGTAATATTCATTACTTAATACATTACGTTTTACTTAATAGGTCAGTTCTTACAGGATTCACTTGTTCATTGCATTTAATCGCATCTGTATTTTTGATCACTCTTTTTTAGTTTAACATTGTAGGGTTTTCATTTTATTTGTCAACCTAACCTACAGGTTTACTTGCTCACTAGATCACATTTTTGCCTATTTTATTCACTATCAGCGCAGCTTCTTTTTTTGGTTACTCGATAATACCCCAGGGGTTTACTCTTCCACTGACTTTTCTTTCCCTTTTGCTGGTTCAGGTCACTCCAAGCACAAGAAAATGAGAAGACACAAGCCACAGGCAGGTATTGTATTGCTCAGTATCAAAAGTTTATTCGGCACATTATTATTTCTATAAAACAGACATAGGAGGTGGCTTAGGCAGTAGCCAATCAAAGGTTAATATTTTGCATATGTAGTGAGAATGAAACTAGCTTAAAATACACTCTCATTTCTTGGAGATCCGGTGTTTTTTTTTTTTTTCATTAAATCGGAACTCAACAGTATTGTTACAGCAAGATATATTCTGACATGAAACAAGAAAATTGTTAACATAAAACTCACTTTATACCTACAGACAGTGCCGCTGTTAGAAATCATGGGGCCCCGTACAGGCTTCCTGATGGAGCCCCCCAACTCCCCCTACACCCCACAAGGTGCAGCAAACAGCGGCACTGACCTTACCTGCCTATGCCTCAAAAATTAAAAAAAGTCCCTCCTTTGCTCCCACCTCCTGGGCCCTTATGTTGACCCGATGGGGCCCAGGGAAATGTAATTTGAGCCCTGGTAAGAAAGTGGGAGCAGGGGTGTGGTCTAGTAAAATCTATTTATTTGTTTAGGCAATAAAGCTTCCCCGGGCCCCCCTGTTTAGCTGATGAGACCTAGGCCCAGTACTACAGGACCAGTTGTACTGCCTTATCAGCAGCCCTGCCTACAGAGACTTACTGGAGACAGGTGGGCATTGCCCACAAATGAGAATAGTCTGCTTTTAATCAGGGCTTCTGTGTAGGACCAGTGCTGCAAGGTCAGCATATGTGAGAACACATAGTGGCATTTCTGGCCCAAATGGATAGGCACATGAACCAGACTCCAGTGCAGGACCAGTGCTTCAAGGGCAACATTTATGAAGACACATAGAGTCTTTTCTTGCCTAAATAACAGGCACCTGAACTAGACCCAAAATTGAAAAACCACAGTTGGAGACCATCGAGAGGTAGGGGCCTTATGAAGGAAAAGAATGAGTATCCCAAGGGGGAGACTGGTTGTAGACAGGTAGGCATTGCCAACAAATGTCAGTAGACTGCTACTGTGAAAATGCAGTGACGGGATATTCGATTTTGGTAGTAAAAGAAAGGTCCCTGAAGGATCAGAAGAGGTATTCAAAGGGAAGAGACTTACTAGAGAAAGGTGGTTATTGCCCACAAATTTGAGTAGTCTGCTTTCAATCAGGGCTCCAGTGTGGGACCAGTGCTGCAAGGATAGCATGTATGGGGCCTAAACATACAATCACCTGAACTAAACCAATGTCTGAAGAATGGGAGTTGGAGGCAGTGGAAAGACATGAACAGCCTTTGTTGGCTTTTTTGGCTTTACATACACTATAAGCACGTAAATTGCCTTTAAGTTGGAAATATATACTGTTTATGTGTATGTATATATATATATATATATATATATATATATATATATATATATATATATATATATACAGGATATACAGTGAAGGGAAAAAGTTTTTGATCCCCTGCTGATTTTGTGTGCTTGCCCACTGACAAAGAAATGATAAGTCTATCATTTTAACCACTTAAGCCCTGGACCATTTGGCTGCCCAAAGACCAGAGCACTTTTTGAAATTCGGCACTGCGTCAATTTAATTGACAGTTGTGCGGTTGTGAGACATGGCTCCCAAACAAAATTGACGTCCTTTTTTCCCCACAAATAGAGCTTTCTTTTGGTGGTATTTGATCACCTCTGCGGTTTTTATTTTTTGCGCTATAAACAAAAAAAGAGCTACAATTTAGAAAAAAAAGCAATATTTTTTACTTTTTGCTATAATAAATATCCCCAAAAAATATATAAAAAAACATTTTTTTTCCTCAGTTTAGGCTGATACGTATTCTTCTACATATTTTTGGTAAAAAAAAAATCGCAATAAGCGTTTATTGATTGGTTTGCGCAAAATTTATAGCGTCTACAAAATAGGGGATAGTTTTATGGCATTTTTATTAATAATTTTTTTTTACTAGTAATGGCGGCAATCAGCGTTTTTTATCATGACTGCGACATTATGGCGAACAGATCGGACACTTTTGGCGCTATTTTGGGACCATTCACATTTATACAGCGGTCAGTGAGTTTAAAAATGCGTTGATTACTGTGTAAATGTGACTGGCAGTAAAAGGGTTAACCACTAGGGGGTGCTGTAGGGATTAAGTGTGTCCTAGGGAGTGATTCTAACTGTGGGGGGGGCGTGGCTATGTGTGACACGACACTGATCACCGCTCCTGATTACAGAGAGTGGTGATCAGTGTCAGTGTCACTAGGCAGAATGGGGAAATGCTTGTTTACATCAGCATTTCCCCATTCTTCCTCTCCGTGAGACGATCGCAGGTATCCCCGCAGACATCGAGTTCGCGGGACCCACGATCACACTCACAGAGCTCGCAGCGCGTGTGTGCCCGCAAACCGCTTCTCAAAGGGCAACGTACAGGTACGTTAATATGTCTTTACGTGCCCTTCTGCCGACGTATATCGGCGTGAGCCGTTCGCCAAGCGGTTAATAAATGGCCTTGATGGCCAATTTTACTCCAACAATTGTGTCATGTATTTTTTACAGTTTAATTTGGGTAAAAGGGTTGTGGATGGTAAGCAGTTATTCTTACAAGGGTGACGGTTACATCTGAGGTGCCTTAGTCATCAAGAACTCTATTCTAAGTTACTGTCAGGAATCAGAAGCAGGTATGGACAGATCTGCTTGGCAACACTAAGGAAACATGGAGCAGACTGTGTATGATTCAGGTGAGGTTTATTTACAGCAGGGCTTTTATTTCAATGGGAACGTGGAGGAACTCAGTTCCGGCACCTCCAGCACTAAACGTATGTAATGGCAAGGGTTGTTGGGGTGTGCTGGGGGACTATTAATGCTAACTGCTGGGGGATCTATTGCTGCTGGAGGGGTTCTATTTTTACATGGTGGTCTATTGGTGCTGGGAAGGTCTATTGCTGCTTGTGGTGGATCTATTGTTGCTTGGGGGTCAATTGTTGCTGGAAGAGATCTACTGTTGAAGGAGGGGGTCTATTGTTGCTAGCTGCAGGAAAGTCTATTGATGCTGGCTGCTCGGGGATCTTTTGTTGCTGCTGGGTGGTATTTTGTTTCTGGGCAGATCTATTGTTGCTGTGGGGGGGGGGGGGGTATTGCTGCTGGGTGTGGGGGAACTATTTTACTACTTTAACAAATTCATACAAATTACTTAGCCCCACAAAATGATACTTGGCTCTGTATTCTCTAAAAGGGGCGCTACTGGGAGGTGGGCAGGGGGTGGATCCAAGGGGCGGTGCTTGGAGGTGGGTCGGCGGGCCGAGACAAGAAGTGACTCAGAAGGGGGGGTTCCTATACCTATTCTCTGAGAAAAAAAACCCTGATTTACAGTAAAACAAAAACCATCCAAACACCAGCACAGAGCAAACATATAAGTGAAGCATACCCCAAAGACAAAACTAGCAACCTAACTAGAAACCTAACAAACATAAAGACTTGACTATATACAATATACACAAAATGGGGAACACAGAAACGCAGGGGAAAACTGGAGGTGCAGGGAGCATATGGGAAGGGGGAACCAGGATCAGGAACAAGGGAGAGCAGGTACAAGGCAGCAGGGTATAGGGTACAGGGCAGGAGCAAGATCAGGATCAATGACAAACAGAATCTGGCAGCAGCAAAACACTGGAGCCAGAGACACTAGTAGGGAAGTACTTAAATACCCTCCCAGCAGCCAGCATCAGGTGGAATCTGGTTACTAGGACCAGCTCACTCCTGGGAGACACCTGCTGGTGGACACCAAAACTACAATCTTCAGCTCTGTGAAGCACAGTGCCACCAACAGGTGTTCCAGGTCTTGACAGTTACCTTTGTATTGCGATTATACTGTCTAGCGGATTGTGTTTGAACCTACCTTCTGTGTGTTCTGTTATGCTCAAACCACCATTCTTTCGAACTTGTACCACGACATTGATTTCATTTACCACTAAAAGGTCTTATGTCTACAGAATTTCCTTTTACTAATTCGCAACCTAGTTGACGGTATCTACACTGGTGTTCCTATAACTTCCACTCAACCTGGTGTGTCAGAGGGGATTAAGGTTGTTCTTGGAGTCAAGGTGCAGAACAGAGAACCCAAATTACCAAGCAGCTCCTGCGGAGTAGTGCTGGATAATTCAACACTTGCTTTATATGCAAGCGTTTACTAGAAGGCTTGAGAACTCTAATAAGGAATCTGAGCTGCGGGAATATTTTTTTCTATGTTTCCGTCTGTATCGGTAAGCATTTTTTTCAGCATTATGCTGCTTTAATACATAATAAAAATGCAAAGTAAGTAATTAGCGATCACCGCTATTGCGTGCGCAGGAAAAATGAGCTTGACACAGCACAACACATATTTATTTTATTACTTCTCAAAATGCAGCATAATTTATTTCACAAACACAATGGAAAAATAACCAACACCTTAGATGACTGCTTGTCAGAGCCGATAAATGTGTGCGCACACAATCTGAAATGTCATTTCCCCGGAGAGGTACGGTATGGATTTATTTATGCATATATGTAGCAAATGGCAAAAGCCTCATCTACGTCTTTGCAGGCTTAAAGCACAACTCTGCACAAATAGATAAATACACCAAAAGATATCTGTTTTTTTGCCAATCCAGTCCTGAGATTTACACTGCTCTGCCACACAGCACAGCTCGGTCTGGCAGGCCAAGTAAGCTGTTTTTTCTCTGCTGTAGATAAGCAATACTTACAGGTTTTGCCCTTCCCCCAGCCTGTGCCCGGGCAGTAAAAGTAGAAGTGACACACTGATGGACTTATCTCTTTGTCACGCTGCTCTCTCCTCCTGCCAGCAGGATTCTTGCACTTCAACGCAACTGATTGTTTCCTTTTAATGCTTCTCCCTCTCCCAGTCTGAGCTCTGCTGTACAAGGACTGCAATAAGGTGATACCAGGACAAATTCAGGTACTGGCACTGCTTACATTTACCCATTTACCACCACTGTGGTATGCCATAGGTTGATGGCGGCTGGGGGTTTTACACGCACTTCTAGAAACTGCAGCGTGCGTGTAAATCTGACCAGCCGATAGATGACTGTCAGATGGAAGTGATCAAGCGGCTGTTTCCATATATCCCTATAACTGCTGGTTCCCCCACCCCCACTATGTTTCCCCTGCTCCGCGCGCCCATTGGTGACCCCTGGACCAGCATAGCAGCTGCTGCCACTTCTCCCACTGACACCAACAATGGGACACTGTTCCTTCCATTGACGGAAATGATGGGGCACTATTCCTTCCACTGAAACCAATGATGGGGCACTATTCCTCCCACTGATGCCAACAATTGGGTACTATTCCTTCCACTGATGCCAACAATGGGGCACTATTCCTTCCACTGACACCAACAATGGGGCACTATTCCTTCCACTGACAGCAACAATTGGGCACTATTCCTTCCACTGACACCAACAATTGGGCACTATTCCTTCCACTGACACCAACAGTGGGGCACTATTCCTTCCACTGACACCAACAGTGGGGCACTATTCCTTCCACTGACACCAACAATTGGGCACTATTCCTTCCACTGACACCAACAGTGGGGCACTATTCCTCCCACTGACGCCAACAATTGAGTACTATTCCTCCCACTGACACCAACAATGGGGCACTGTTCCTTCTACTGACGCCAATAATGGGGCACTATTCCTTCCACTGACAGCAACAATTGGGCACTATTCCTTCCACTGACACCAACAGTGGGGCACTATTCCTTCCACTGACACCAACAGTGGGGCACTATTCCTTCCACTGACACCAACAATTGGGCACTATTCCTTCCACTGACACCAACAATTGGGCACTATTCCTTCCACTGACACCAACAGTGGGGCACTATTCCTCCCACTGATGCCAACAATTGAGTACTATTCCTCCCACTGACACCAACAATGGGGCACTGTTCCTTCTACTGACGCCAATAATGGGGCACTATTCCTTCCACTGACACCAACAGTGGGGCACTGTTCCTTCCACTGACATCAACAATTGGGCACTATTCCTTCCACTGACACCAACAGTGGGGCACTGTTCCTTCCACTGACACAAAAAATGGGGCACTAATCCTTCCACTGATGCCAACAATAGGGCTCGATTCCTCCTACTGACACCAATGATGGGGCACTATTCCCCCCACTGACACCAATCATGGGGTACTGTTCCTTCCACTGACACCAACAATGGGGCACTATTCCTCCCACTGACACCAATGATTATTCCTAGCACTAATATCCTTTATGGAGCACGATGCCGCCTCCTGCTGGCCACAGCCACTGTGTAATCTTTTTACTCCCACTGGCCACAGTCCACCCCCTGTGTAGATTATTTGCTATTATAGAAGAAAAAAAACTTGTCAGAAACTTGTAGAAATCTTTTTGTTAAACAAGCGTTAGCCCTCTGAAAATGTAATTATCAGCTACGTAATGTATCAGGCTCCAGAAATTGCTATATTTCTAAATAGGAATGAAAATGCCCTTTGCTGTCAACTCTGATATCCCGGCGTGACGCCGTCGATCCCATTTTGTGCTGCAAGATTCACAAATTACTGTTAAATCATTTACATTGATACAGAGACCTCCGAATCATCCCCTGAAAGTACATTTCCGCAATGAACACACCATGTTAATTTTTATTTATTTTTTTATTTTGCCCTCTTGGCCTTTAGCTGAGGAGTCTTTCTAGAGATGCTAACGCCAGTATTAAAGAGAACCTGTCATGACTGGGCTCAGATCATCAGAAGATTGAGTCTAAAATTAAACCTTTCACTGCCAGAGCCGTTTTTTCATTTTTCTGTACACATGTTTACTGTAAATCAAAATCATTTTAGGCCTGAAGATTAGTTAAATCCCCCAAATATTATATATTTTCTGAAAGCTGACACCCTGGAGAATAAAATAGTGATGGTTGCATTTTTTTCTGATACATATTAACCAGTTTCTGCCCGTGCTATAGCCAAAATATGGCTACAGGGAAGGCCTCCAGTTCTGGGAGGACGGCCATGGACGTCCTCTCTCGTTTGCGCTTCCCACGCGCCCCCCCTGGGGTACACATAGGGCATGCTCTGTGACACCTGTGTCGTTTGGACATAGCTCATCGCGATCGGGGTAAAGGGCCAATCACAGCGGCCTTTACCATGTGACCAGCTGTGTCCAATCACAGCTGGTCACATGTAAACAGACTTGCCGGTTATCGGCTCTCCTTTTCTCATGTGCTCTCTGTGTGAGGAAAGGAGAGCCAATAACCGGCAAGTCTGACAGGGCACAGTGAGTACATTGTTTACACTGATAATCAGGGCACTAACCAGCTTATCAGTGCCCATCAGCGCCACCTATCATTGCCCATTGGTGCCTCCTCATCAGTGCCGCCTCACCAGTGCTCATCAGTGCCGCCTCACCAGTGCTCATCAGTGCAGCCTCATCAGTGCAACCTCATCAGTGCCCATCAGTGCACACCAGTGCAGCCTCATCAGTGCACATCAGATAAGCCTTATCAGTGCACATCAGTGCAGCCTCATCAGTATACAGCAGTGCAGCCTCATCAGTGCACATCAGAGCAGCCTCACCAGTGCAGCCTCATCAGTGCACATCAGATAAGCCTTATCAGTGCACATCAGTGCAGCCTCATCAGTATACACCAGTGCAGCCTCATCAGTGCACATCAGAGCAGCCTCACCAGTGCAGCCTCATCAGTGCACATCAGAGCAGCCTCATCAGTGCACATCAGAGCAGCCTCATCAGTGCAACCTCATCAGTGCCCATCAATGCACATCAGTTCAGCCTCATCATTGTACACCAGTGCAGCCTCATCAGTGCACATCAGAGCAGCCTCACCAGTGCAGCCTCATCAGTGCACATCAGAGCAGCCTCATCAGTGCAACCTCATCAGTGCCCATCAATGCACATCAGTTCAGCCTCATCATTGTACACCAGTGCAGCCTCATCAGTGCCCATCAGTGCAGCCCCATTAGTGCACAGCAGTGCAGCCTCGTCAGCGCACATCAGTAAAGAAGAAAAATTACTTATTTGCAAAATTTTATAACGGAACGTAAGATAAAAAAATTTCCACATTTTTGGTATTTTTTCATTTATTTAGCAAAAAATCAGTGGTGATTAAATACCACCAAAAGAAAGCGCTATCTGTCTCAAAAAAAAATCATAGCAATTTCATATGGGTACAGCATTGCATGACCACGCAATTCAAATTGTACTGAAAGCTGAAAATTGGCCTGGGCATGAGGGGGTAAAAGTGTCTGGTATTGAAGTGGTTAATAGCAAAATATTCATTGCAGTAATGTGCCACCCCCCCCAAAATACTCAATGCTGAAAAAACACTTGTGGGAGGTACCTTATAGACGCAAACATACACTCATAAGGTACACTATTAAAATATGTTACAGGTTTTATTATAAAAAATTGTTTTACAAAAACATGATAAGATAAAACCAAGAGGCTGATGTTGCAATGGTACATTACAACTAGATGTTTTATGTATTTCAACATTTTTTCATGCAATATTTGCGCAATGGTTTATCTTACAGAAAACTTTAGTAAAAAATACAAGTTAATTTTAGGGCACATGAACGCACTAAATTAGCACGTTTTGGTAAAATATAAAAGATGCGGCTGTGCTGAGTAAATAGATACCCAACATGTAAGACTTTAAAACTGTGTGTGCCCCGAAGCGACAATGAATTTGGTACCCTATTTTTTTCCATAGGCTTTACTTTAAAGGCCCCCGCAGGGTATCAGTTTAGAGTTAAGCTTGACTAATGACCCCCCGAAGGATGTATTTACTTCAGTGTGTTCACGTACATGAGAACAGAGAGGACTCAAAATATTTTTGGGGGGTTTCCAAGTGCTTAGGTGCAACTTTAAAACTGGATGTTTATCACTTACACAATGTCCCCTATGAAACATAAACTCTTTGTGACAGGTTCCCTATATAAAGTCATAAGGTGTCTAAAAGACCCCAGATGTCTTACCTGCCTTCCATTAAAGCCAATGGAGCGCAGATCACCAGGAAAAATAACAACAGACACCCGAAGTGATGTTATACACATTGCTTCTGAGTTCTTTACAGCTAGGGGAGATCAATTAATGGCTGTTCGCTAGTCTCCCTCTCCTCCAAATGGTGACATCTGATTTTACAGAGGAGCCCAGGAAGCATGGCGGGGGGTTGTGGTGGTGGGTGCCACAGTTCCAGGGTCATATAAAGCGATTGCGTGGCTGGGCAAGTGTAACTATGTATACAATTCCCATACATGGAATTTATCTTTAAAGCAAAATTTCACCCCTAGTTCCACTTTTCTCCTCCTCTTCACCTTTTGGGCAATTTTTTTTTTAAGGGGACGAGTGGGTATTCCACTGGGGTTCCAGTATCTGTATCCAGCACCCCCCACTGCCTTATGAGTAAGCACTCAAATTAGAGTGCGAAACGCGTCAGCTGTGTCTGTACCATCTGCCTGATTGTCCTGTATCTAAGATGATCCTGATGTTATAATAAAGAAGAATTTTCAACTTTATCCAGTGTGCGGCATCCAGATTCTCTTGTTTCAAATCTTGACGAGTGGGTATTTGCAGGTTTTTACAGGTACCCACTCCCACCTCTGCCCGGATCACTAAGGTGATCTAATCAGAAGTTCAGTTCCCCACTCTTGCCTCTTGGGACACGTCACAGGTCCCTGGAGGCTGCAGGACCATAGGGGTTCCAGATGCATATGTGCAGTGGGGAGCCAGCTGGGAGGCCGCAAGAGGTCACAGCCATGTAGGCACGTGTAGTTAGCCATTTTATGACTAGGTGGCTCTGTACCAGAATAGTGTCTGTTACAGCAGGTAGTGACACTAGGTTTTAGGTCGCTTTTAGGTAGAGCCCTCCCACAGTGATGTCAGGGGTGAGTCAGCACCCACATATAAGCTAGGTGGGGAGGTACACACTAATGCCCCGTACACACGGTCGGATTTTCCGATGGAAAATGTCCGATCGGAGCATGTTGTCGGAAATTCCGATCGCGTGTGGGCTCCATCGGACATTTTCCATCGGATTTTCCGACACACAAAGTTGGAGAGCAGGAGATAAAATTTTCCGACAACAAAATCCGTTGTCGGAAATTCCGATCGTGTGTACACAAATCCGACGGACAAAGTGCCACGCATGCTCAGAATAAATAAAGAGATGAAAGCTATTGGCCACTGCCCCGTTTATAGTCCCGACGTACGTCTTTTACGTCACCGCGTTTAGAACGATCGGATTTTCCGACAACTTTGTGCGACCGTGTGTAGACAAAACAAGTTTGAGCCAACATCCGTCAGAAAAAATCCTAGGATTTTGTTGTCGGAATGTCCGAACAAAGTCCGACTGTGTGTACGCCCTATTAGTCTTGCGGCATGGGAGCCATATATCCCACACCTATGAGCATGCAATCTACACACATGGGCCCTGAACAGGGCAGGAGGCCAAATGGCATGGACCTGTACTTAGGAGGAGCCAGAAGTAGATATTCTGTCCCTTAAGGAGGCGGGGGCTGGGGTGGATTGCAAAAGGTCTTTCAGGCCAGGCTGGTGATCCCTGTATGAGGCTGCTTCCCTGGGGGATTATACCCAGGTAGGAGGTGTCTACAGAGAGCACAGTCCTGAGAATACTAATGACCTTGGGCAGAGAAGAGACTGAAGGGTTGTCCTTGTGATGTGATTGTCTTGCCATACGCTGAACAACACCAGTAAAATGCAGTGAAGTTATTTATTGTGTGGACATTCCTTTTTCAGATATACAAGTCTATGGCCAGGAATGTCATGAGGAGGCTTATGGGAAGAAGCAGGGCACAATATGGAAGAAGGGTTGGCCTCAGCAGATGGTATTGTGCTGTAGCAGGGCCGGAGCAGGGGTAGGGCCTTGTGTTGGGCGACAAAATTAGCTAACCGCAAGGACCCTCCTACAGCCGGCTTCCCACAGTTAGAATTGTGAGCCGTGGACCAGAAGACCGGAAAAGAACTGGCCTAAGTGAAGATGGCACTGGATCTCTGAACAGGTAAGTATCCTTTTATTAAAAGTCAACAGCAGCAGTATGTGTAGCTGATGAGTTAATTTTTTTTGGGGGGGGGACTGAAGAACCTCTTTAACCATATGGAATGTGACGGTAGTGTGTCTGTGGGTATGGTAAGTATTGTCCTCTGCCTAAAAAAGCTCATGTTAAAAGTTGGCCTACTTTCCCCACCTTAAAGTTGCCAAGTTCTTCTACGAGTTTGTGCCTACCATTCTCTTTAAAGACTCAATGAAACATCGTCACACAAGCAACCTGAGAACAGTTTTCCTGACTCCACTGTCAATTTTTTGTTTTTTTTTTTTTGCTTATGTGCAGGATATAAATGGAGAAGGGGAGAAAGCCGTGTCAAACTGGTGGCACTTAAGATAGGAGAAAAAAGCGTCCTTATAAATGTTTCAGCATCATGATCCTTTTGAAAAAGTTCAAGACAGGGACAAGATCTGTCATTTGCTGAAGAGTCAAGAGACATGCCGACTCTGCGTAATGCAAAGTTGGCATGAGAGGCTATCCAGCCTGAATGGGGCTTTTGTGTACTCAGATAGAGAGACAGGCTGTAGCAGATAAACTACGGTAAAAGTTTACTAATCTTACAAAATTAAGTTTCATTTGCTGATATGTTGCCTTCCCTGGTTCCTCCTTTCCTTCCTTAGCAACATAGTCATAACATTTTTAAATAAAATCTTTTGCGTTTTCATTACATACCTCATGTGATCATTGGGTCTCTGTGCTCTTCTGTGTAATGCAGGCAGATCTTTGCTGGTGGGAGGGGCCAGCAGGGTTCTGTACATAGTGTCCTGAAAACATCACAGCACCCCTCCTCACAAGAATCCTCAGCCTTTATGCGTGCAGCCCTGCCCCCTTGTGACGTCATCAACCCAGCATGCCTCGATCAGTGACATCACATCACAGGGACGAGATCATCCGCTAACATTATAGGGTGACTCCGCCCCTTAGCTATTTAGAAAATGTCAGGGGGAAGAGCAGGCAGATGGCAGGAGCCTTTTGACAAGGCCTGAGGTTTTTCTTTTTCCGTGTCCGGTGGTGCGGCGGGCGGCGTGATTGATGAAGGATCTACATCAGGAGACATTGTTTTTGATTTTTTAAAGTGGTTGTAGAGCCCCAAGGTTTTTCATCTTAATGCATTCTATGCATTAAGGTGGAGAACCTTCTGTGCTGCAGGCCCCCCCCTTTTTCTTCCCTGAGCCCAATCCAATCGAGTGATGTGCACTAGCCCAGCGGCTCCGCTGCTGTCACTCAAATCCAGTGACTGGACAAGTCCCGCTGTCTGTGACAATGAATGCAGCAGCGGGACTTGGGAGCGAGCCTGCACAGGTGCCCCCGGGAAAGCAGCTTTCCGTGGGGGCAATGGATGAAGAGGAGGTGCCTTGAGCGCTGACGGGGCACCCTAGAAGAGGAGGATCAGGGCTGCTCTGTGCAAAATGATTGTGCAGAGCAGGTAAGTTTAGTCATGTTTGTTATTTTTATTTAAAAAATAAAAATAGGGTTTACAACCTCTTTAATAAAAGGAATTGTCAAAAACTTGTGTACTGTTTTTACTCACTTTTTACACTTATTTGGTGAATGGGTAGGGGTACAATGTACCCCATACTCATTCACATTGAGGGGCGGGATCTGATAAACCCTCCTCTGCCTGCAGACCCCCACAGCCACATCCCAGGGTTGTGGGGAAGAGGTCCTCGTCCTTATCAACAAGGTGTTTTGGGGTGGGGGGGCAGAGCTTCCAGTCTGTCTTCCTGCTGTTCTGGGATGCACAGCCTACTCTTCAGCATCCATAAATGGAAGACCAGTCAGGCACTCGTTTTCACTCTGTGCTCTGGCACTCCCTGTTACCTTCCCAGGGCTCCTGAGCCAGAGGTGTAAGAGAAGCCTACCTGCACATCAGGCTCCACCACCAGTTACATCATCATTCCTTACTTACAACACTCCACACTCAACCTGAACATTTCCAGACCACACACCACACTCTCTGAACATGTTTTTTGTTTATATGGGAACTCCAAAAGCAGATTGATATGTGTATTATGTTGATGTTTTGATACAGTATGATTAACAGCTATGCATTTCTCTTTGGATAGGCCATCTCTATCTGTGGTTAAGATATAGAGGTCCTGATGAAGCTATAATTTGTGAAACACGTCAACCTCTTGACATAGCAGTAACAGAGTCACATAAGAGTTATAATTGGCATGTTATATATGTATTGAGCTAATGGTTTTCTTTATGAAAAAGTATGTTACACAATTTTAACTTTTGTAATAAAGTCAATTTTATCTATTGGATTTTCATTGTCCTCTTCTGGTACCGCTAAAGTCCGTCAGCTGTTCTTTTCCAAATTTTAAACTCTCTAAATAACCCTTTGGGAGAGTATACAGTAAAAATGTCTCTTTTTTTTCTACTGACACTCCCCTCTCTTCAGCCTGGCCCTGGCTGTGGAGACATCGAAGAGAAAAACACTGGCATTGAAATGATTTACATTAATGGAGATCCACAACTACTCAAGTAATTGAATTTCCTTCAGCTGTATCAATGTTTCCATTACGGCTAAACTTTAGTGTAACCGAGAAAGGTGGCAATCAGGCAGACAAAATACCGCTTCATTCCCACTCTATAACATTACATCACATCCACTGCAAATCAGAAGAGCCTCCAAAAAAAAGAAAAAAAAATCATAATGAAGACGAGGATTCGGCTGGGCAAGAAATAATCAGAAAGATAAATCTCTACTTTATATTTCCGTGGCTGTTTGCACTGTATCCATGTGTAAGCAATAGAAATATTATAGAAAGCATTTCATGTTGAACAAATGCAATCACTCTGCTCTGCTGTTTGGTAATGAGAAAGGATTAATTCCTATTCATAAATACACTAGCTGAACGCCCATTAAAATTCCGCCGGCGGTTTTGAAGATGACTTTCGGATGACAACTGAAGCCTTTTTTTTTTTCCTAAGCACTTACCGGCACCGTTTTATCTAAATTGTAGCTTTCCTTCAAGAACAGTATCTACTTCTTTTCTCCAACCAAGCAGGAGCTTTTTAAATTATATGCAATAGTGCAATTTATTCATCACATTTTAATTACGGAAGTCCTCCTTTGTCAAGTATTTAGCCATATTTACTCATTATTATACAATTAAATTGTTTCCAGATTAAAGTGAACCTGTATCATTTAATTCACCAATCGGACTGAAGTGAAAAAAAAAAAAATAGTGCAAGCCCAAGAGTGGTCCTGTCAAAGTATACATGGGGCCACACAAGCACCCATCCCTCTATCTTGGAAGGAAGTAGTCTTGGGGTCACCACTTTCTTTCCCATAGCTATTGAGCATTTAACATTGTCGTGATAAGGAAGGAAGATTATTATAACTAGCTGGTATGGTGGTTGGCACTGTCAACTTACAAAGAGACAGTGGGGTTGATTTACCAAAAATAGGCAGTTTTCTTTGCAACTGGAATTTTCCCTTAGCTTGGTGAATTTTGTGAAAATTCATACCCAATCATGTACAAGGTAATTAATTAAAAAAACTGTATTTTACCTTGCACATGGTTGGATGATGGAAGTCAGTAGACCTTCACCTCATTCTCTAAGCTAAGGTAACATGCCCTTGCACTTTGTACAGCCTATAGTAAATTAACCCCACCGTGTTGTGATAGTTCACACTTCCTAGCAAAGTACACTATATTACCAAAGGTATTGGGGCAACTGCCTTTACACGCACATGAACTTCAATACTGAGTTGGCCCACCCTTTGCAGCTAAAACAGCTTCAACTCTTCAGGGAAGGGTGTCCACAAGGTTTAGGAGTGTGTCTATGGGAATGTTTGACCATTCTTCCAGAAGCACATTTGTGAGGTCAGACACTGATGTTGGATGAAATGGCCTGACTTGCAGTCACCGCTCTAATTCATCCCAAAGGTGTTCTATCTGGTTGAGGTCAGGACTCTGTGCAGGCCAGTCAAGTTCCTCCACCAAAAACTCGCTCATCCATGTCTTTATGGACCTTGCTTTGTGTTTTTGCCACAGTAAATACCTATACATCATTACACTATGAATTCAGAACAGGAAATGGAATGATGTTTCTAAGCAGTTCTGGAGCAAAACCAACTTTCCAAACTGCCTGGGAGCAATTAATGGAAAACACATCCGGCTAATAAAACCGTGTCACAGTGATAGCCGATATTATAATTACAAAAAACATTTTTCTGTTGTGCTAATGGGTGTGGTTGATGCAGACTATAAATTCATATTTATTGATGTAGGAGCATCTGGGAGTTCTGCAGACTCTTCTGTTTTTCTGAATTCGAGATTTGAGAAGCGTCTTCAATCTAATCGACTCGATTTGCCTGAAAACCGACCTTTATCTGGTCCAGATATGCCATTTGTTTTCGTGGCTGATGAGGCTTTTGCTATCAATGAACATTTAATGAAGCCCTACTCACGGAGGAATCTTGGCACCCGGAAGAGAATCTTCAATTATCGTCTCTGTCGGTCACGTAGGCTGGTTGAATGTTCCTTTGGCATTCTTGCCAACAAATGGCAAATATTCTATAAACCTATCAATCTCAAGGTCAAAAACGCATGCAAATGATCATCCATACTTAGGCTGGAGCGGTGGACGTGATTGACGCAGGGAGGTGCGGTCTGGGCATGACGGAGTGAGAGGCGGAGCATCGCGGTGGCGCGCTCGAGCAGGAGAATGGGTCTGGCGGGCTGAGTGAGATACGCCAGGAGGGACCAAGAGCAGTTGCAAGGACGAGTCTATGCCCAGAGTTTACGCTTGGAGTGTATGCCTGGAAGCAGACAAGGGAAGGGCACAGGTCGGGCGGAGGCACCCGGATACCCCTCTGTTTCCAAATACCTCATTGGTAGGACGGAGCCAGCTATGTCAGTGGAGGCCGGGGCCGTCTCACAGCGCGCTGCTCGGGCGGCCCTGAGACAGCAAGCAGCCATGGAGGAACCACCTATCCCGATCACTGTAAGTGTTTCAGCTGGTAACATCCGCACGGAGGTGGCAGAAATCGCAGAGACTAGCCCCCCAATTGTGCCCCGTACCGTGGCTGTCACAGAGACTCAGGTACGTCTTGTCAATAAGGGGGAAACTATTGTACTGGCTGCTGAGGAGGTACAGGACATTAGGAAGCTTATACAGGCGCTACCAACTAAAGAGGAATTACAAACCCTATTGAGTGACATAAAAATTGCGGTCAGGGAAGAACTAGGTGAAGTAACTGCCAAATTAGAGGTGATGGACAGAAGAATGGGTACTTGTGAGTCCTTACAGTCCTCGGCAGATGCCCGTATAGAACTACTGGAAAGGAAGTTTAAAACACAACATCAGCAACTGCTACTGCTGCAGTTACAAGCAGAGGAATTTGAGAACAGAAGCAGGAGAAACAATGTACGCATTAAAGGGATCCCAGAAACAATAAAACCACCCGATCTGAGGAAAACAGTAACCGAGGTCCTTAATAAATATTTAGGAAAGTCAGCCGACAGTCACATTGAGCTGGACCGTGTTCATAGGAGCCCAGCTGGGCCTAGGTTAGAAACAGGCCCCCCTAGGGATGTGCTCTGCCGTGTGCACTTTTTTAGGATAAAGGAGGACATAATGAGAGCTGCATGGCAGAAAGGGGTGCTGGAAGTTGCAGGCCAGGGGGTCCAGGTGTTCCCAGACCTTAGCCGGCAGACGAAAAAAAGGAGAAGGTTACTGAGGCCATTGCTGGATCAAATACGGGCAAAAGGTGCAACTTACAGATGGGGACACCCATTCTCGTTAATCATAAAAAAGGATGATCACACTTTTGCCCTGATGGCACCAGAGCAATTACCGGACCTATTCAAGTTTCTAGGCTCAGAAATATTGGAGATCCCTGATTGGATTGATATGACTATGGACACTGTTAGAAAGTATACACATCAGAAATAACTAGGAGGAAGCAGGGATATAGGAGAAGGAAATGGGGCTAGAATTGCATGATGGACATGATTTCTGTTTTTGCTTCTCTATGTGCTACATTGTTTTTCAATGAATTCCCTCCAACTGTGTGTTGTTCCGGACTTGATGGAAGGTTCGGGGGACACTTTCCCCCCCCCTGAAGGTGCTCTTTGTGGCATACCCCCCTAAAGGGGGCAGTGGGGGGAAGGGTAGAGAGAAAGTTTTTTCTCTTCTCTCCCTCTTGCTTTCTTTTTATTTTTTTCCCTGTGGGTCTCTGTATGTTCCTTTACGTAAAATGGAAGATGTTTTTTGAGTATGATACATTAGAGGCAATATCAAGGGGAGGCCCATTGCCCATTACTGCTTTTTTTTTTTTTTTTTTTTTTTTTTTCTGGGTGTGTATATCACAGGGGTGGGTATAGTAAGTGGGTGGATTTGGGTGTATTTATTGCTGTGTTTTGGTGAGAATATGTCACGAGAATTTAGAAGCACAGGATGTATAAGAAGTGTCTTGTTGGAAGGTGTGTGTGTTTTTTTTTTTTTTATTTTATTTTTTTTTTTTTTTGTAAGAGCAATAAGGATAGGTTGTATTATGGACACTTAACACGGAGGTTCTGGTGGTTACACATGTTACACTGGTTGTACATATGGAAGTAAGGGGGAGGGTATAAAAGGGGGGAGGGGGGAGGGAGAAGGGGAAGGGATATATGACACTAAATAATATGTTTTTTGGTTGTATACAAATTTTCACACTAATGGATAGGGATCCTTAGGGTCCCCTAAGAAATAGAGGAAGTTGAGAGTTGGGAAGGTGTTGGACACAAGACCCCCCCTTTTTTTTTTTTTTTTTTTTTTTTTTTCCCTCTCTCCCCCTCTCTCCCCTCCCCTGGGCCCCCTCCCCTTTGCCCTTTAAGTACCTCGGCTTTACCGGGGAGGGCGGAGGGGGGGGTGCTAGGGGGGGGGGGGAGAATAGGGATGGAGGGGGGTGAGATATGGGACATTTGGGAGTAAGGAGCAGGGAAAGAGATGGATGGGGGGGGGAGGAGGGAGAGGGAGGGATCGAATGGTGCTATATGTTAATAAGCGGAACACAAGTATGGAAATGGAAATATAGTAGGGTAATTGATTGACAATATTACAGGGTTTTTCTCCTTGGCTGTCTCACTCGCAGATATTACCAATGAGCGTGCCGCTGCGGTTTTTTGATATACAGACACTCAAACTTTTTGTGCTCAGGGGCATTCGCCCACAATAGACGTCTCCCCTCCGAGTGGAGGGAAAGTCGGAGGCGTCTCCAAAAGGGGTTTTTTTCTTTTTTTTTTTTTTTTTTTTTTTTTTTTTTTCCCTCCGCTAAATGGCACCGAGGTTTCGCGCCGTTCGGAGGGTGACCTCCAATTGGTACAAGGGGGGTCTCCCTTTTTTTTTTTTTTTTCTTTTTTTTTTTTTTTTTTTCTTCTCCTCCTGGGGTTGTGAAATTCCAATAGACCGCAAAAAGAAAGGTTAAGAAAGGAAGGAAACATGACTAGAATAAAATTCACCTCATACAATGTCAAGGGATTGAATATCCCGGAGAAGCGGATTAGGCTGCTTGCGGAGATGGGAAGGTTGGGGACGCAGATTGGCTTCCTCCAAGAGACACACTTTAGAAGGGACAGAATACCAAAACTTGGAAATCATAAATTCTCTACAGCCTATCATAGTACATCTCCGAGTTCTAAAACCAATGGAGTATCAATTATAATCTCAAAACAAATCCCATGGAAAGAATTGAAGATAGTTACAGATGAGGAGGGTCGCCTTTTAATTGTAAAGGGACAAATGGGACCACAGAGGATCACATTGGTGAACCTTTACCTTCCAAATGAAGAACAGGTGAGCTACCTGGAGACTTGTTTACAAATGGTACACCAACATAAGGAGGGTATTTTAGTGATAGGAGGCGACCTAAATTTAGCATTAGACCCGCTCCTGGACACGTCAAGGGGAGCCTCACATCTCTCTTCGACAAAAATACGAAGAATTAAGAAATTATTGAGTAATCTGCAAGTAATAGACACATGGAGGTCAATCCATGTCCAGGACAGGGACTATACGTTTTACTCGGCAAAGCATAAAACATACACGCGCATTGACTATGTTATGATATCGCAGACAGTCATATCATCACTGGTGAGTGCAGAAATAGGTTCATTTACCCTTTCAGACCACGCCCCGACAGATTGTACGCTGGTTCTGGGGGAGGACGAACGCCGGGAATGGCACTGGAAGATTAATGAAACGCTATTAAAAGACAAGGAGTATGAGCAAAAACTTAACCAGGAGTTGGACTCCTTTTTCCTGATAAATGAGTCGAGTGAAGTCACCCCATTTTGTGTATGGGAGACACACAAGTGCGTGATGAGGGGTGTTCTGATATCGCTCGGGGCGCATAGGAAAAAGGAGCTTAACGCACGGGTTGAGGATCTGCTCGAAAAAATTAGGGCAGTAGAGCTGAAACATAAAGAATCTCATACACAGGCGTTAGAGGAGAAACTAGGGGACCTCAGAGGTGACCTGAACTTGCTCCTCATCGAACAGGCTAAAGCAAAACTGAAATGGGGAAGGCGGACACTATATGAATTTGGGAATAAACCAAGTAGGATGCTGGCAAAGGCCCTTAAGGATGCTACAAAACCATCCCATTTGACGGGTATTAAAACACAGCAGGGGAGTACGGCGAAATCATCACAGGAGATGGCACAGATTTTTAAGGGGTACTATGAGGGGTTGTACCAGTTGGAGGGCCATCAGCCCCCACACAGGTGCAGAAATAAACAAGAAAGGGCAAAAGAATATCTAAATAACTCAGAAATGCCAAGGTTAAAGGAGGAGGTAGCAAGAGATCTAGACGCACCAATCTCAATAGAAGAATTTAAAAAAGCAATAAACCTGCTAAAAGTAGGGAAAGCCCCGGGCCCAGACGGGTACACTCTGACGTATTATAGATTTTTTGCTGAGAAACTGGCTCCAAGGTTTATAGCGGCCTTCAACTCCCTACGGGAAGGGCGGAGGATACCTAAAGAAACTTTGATGGCACATATAGCAGTAATTCCTAAGGAAGGAAAGGACCCATCCCAATGCTCTAGCTATCGGCCAATTGCGCTACTCAACGTGGATTTGAAAATTTTTTCTAAAATCCTGGCGCTAAGACTAGAAGAACACATCCCGGCATTGATTCATCCAGACCAGGTGGGATTCACGGCAGGAAGGGAAGGTAGGGAAAACACACAAAGAGTAATAAATGCAATATATACAGTACAGAGCAGACAGGAACCCCTTGTATTGTTCTCGGCAGATGCAGAAAAAGCTTTCGATAGGGTTGATTGGATCTTTCTTAAAACAACCCTACAACATATTGGACTGGGGGAGGGAATGTTGAGCTGGTTCTCAAACCTCTACTCAGTCCCAAGTGCAAGGGTTAAGGTCAATGATAGGCTATCGGATCCCTTTGAGATCCAGAATGGAACGCGACAGGGGTGTCCTCTTTCACCAATTATTTTCATACTTACACTGGAACCGTTCCTAAGGAAAATACGAGCGGATTGCAATATTAGGGGTATTAAGACGGAGGGAGAGGAACACAAACTAGCAGCATATGCTGATGATTTGATCTTCTTCATAACCTCTCCAATTATATCCCTCCCTTCCCTTCTAAGCGAGGTCAATGAGTATGGGGAGTTAGCAAATTATAAGGTAAACTATACTAAGTCCGAAGCGATGGGATTGGAGATGGATACAACTGAAATACATCGGATAAAAGCACAATTTAATTTTAGGTGGACAGATTCCCATATAAACTATCTGGGGACTAAAATCCCAAAGAAGCTTAGCAGAATGTTTGAATTAAACTATGCCCCATTGTTAAGACAAATTAAACAAGATTTTAGGAGATGGGACAGAGATATCTTTACCTGGTTTGGAAGGACAAATATTATAAAGATGAACGTGATGCCCAGAATTCTCTATTTGTTTCAAACGTTACCAATAAAGATTCCATCAAACTTTCTTAAGGACCTCAGATCAGGATTTCTAAGGTTCATATGGGCAGGTAAACCAGCAAGAATAAGGAGAAATATTCTAATACTCCCAAAAGGGAAAGGAGGTATTGGTTTCCCAGACCCAGTACATTACTGGGAAGCCCTACAACTAGCGAGAGTGGTGGAATGGTGCGCCTCGGTAAGGAAACCGCATATACAGCTAGAGCAGGCGACGTCTAAAATTCCATTGGAAGGATTAGCATGGATTAAAAAATCAGAATTATCTACCATAGTGAAAAAACACCCGCTAACAGGGGCAACTATCCGCTCTATTTACATGATTTTCAAAAAAACAAATCTTTCACCAACTCCGAGCCCAATGACCCCGGTATTGGGTGCCCCGGACTTCCTACCAGGTTTAACCGACCGGAGGTATGAAGCAATAAAACATAAAGGGAAAAGCAGGCTGATTGACTTCTCTAGGGACCGCCGCTTGATGACAAGAGGCGAGATAGAGGGTGAGGTAACAGAAGACCTGGACTATTTCAGGGCTATGCAGCTAGGAGCGTATATTCGCTCAAAAAATAAAAAATTTTCAGTAATAAGGGAGCTGACTAGGTTTGAACGGACCTGCCTAAATGGTGAAAGTATCAGACATTCCTTATCACATTTCTATGAAACATTAACATGCCCGGAAGTGACACAGGAGCTCAATTTCATGCTAGCCTGGGAGAGAGAGCTTGGAGTAACGTTTACTCAAAAGCAGAAGACGAAAATATTAAAATCAGTACATAAAACATCAATTGCCAGTAAATACCAAGAGGGAGGATACAAAATTCTTACCAGATGGTATAGAACACCAGCAGTCCTTCATAAAATTTACCCTCAAGTATCAGATAGATGTTGGCGTTGTATGAGGGGGGAGGGAACGATGATACATATATTCTGGGAATGTGAGGATATCAAAGGCTTCTGGGAAACAGTTGAGGAAACGATTAAGGATATTACAGGTGTGTCCCTTGGGAGCAACCCGGCTGCATTTTTATTAAATGATGTCCCTCTGTCGGTGGAAAAATATAGGAGATCTCTGCTCAAACACCTTCTCACCGCCGCAAGGGCGTGTATCCCGGCTCTCTGGAAGAGTACAGTCCCCCCGATTAAATTTCAGTGGTGGGCTAGAATTACAGAAATTCAACAAATGGAAAAATTGACGATGATGCTGAAAGAACAAGATGAGAAATATCGGAGGACTTGGTCTCCCCTTGTAGAATATAGAAATAGAGAATAGGAGAAGGGGGACAGATAAGACCGAAGGGACCTGAGGAGAGGGGTTCCCCCCCCCCCTCCCCCTGGGGGGGGTGGGGTAAATTAATATTTTTTTTTTTTTTTTTTTTTTTTTTTTTTTTGTGGGGTGGGGGGGGGGGTAATGGGGTTAGGGGAAATGGAAAAGGGGGAATTATATGCCTTGCCCTTGGGACAGAAGAGATTTAGAATCAATTGGTAATGAAACGAGTGAAAAAGCTTTATTATGATAGAACGAATATGCATATATCGATATGATGTCTGAGAAGAAATGTTTCAAGTGGCATGTGACTCATGGTTGTTGAAAAATAAAGAATTTATAAAAAAAAAAAAAAACGCATGCAAATGAATAAAGGCAGCCTGTGTGTTGCACAATGTGGTAAGGGATAGAGATGGCGTCAATTTTGAGGACACATTGGCTCACAATTTGGAACCTGCTGATTTCCCTCATGTCCGTGGTCCAACAGTAGGTTTCAGAATTAGGGATGAATTGGCGGGTTATTTAATGAGCCCTGCTGGAGCAGTAAGTTGGCAAGAAAATATGATTTAAAACTTATATGTATCAAATAAAAATGATCATTACTATGTTTCATTGAATATTTTCTCTTGTTTGCAAGTATATATTTTTAAAAGCAATTGCATATTGTTATTGATTTTGAATATTTATTTATTGCTGTATTGATTAAAGACAATAAAACATGTTTACTTGTTTACTTGTTGTTTATACTTTCTTTAGGAGTTCAATAATAACAATAATATACATAAACTTACAATGAATTTGGTTTAGGGCTTTGGGACTACCAGGACTGGGATTAGGGTTAGGGTTTGGGGTTTGGGACTAGTAGAAGTGGGATTAGGGTTGGGGGTTTGGGACTACCAGGACTGTGATTAGGGTTGGAGGTTTGGGACTACAAGGATTGGGATTATGGTTAGGGATTCGGGACTAGTAGAAGTGGGATCAGGGTTAGGGTTGGGGGTTTGGGACTAGTAGAAGTGGAATTAGGGTTTGGGTTAGGGATTTGGGACTAGTAGAAGTGGGATTAGGGTTAGGGTTGGGGGTTTGGGACTAGAGGGACTGGGATTAGGGTTAAACTTTTATGTTTTGGGACTATTCTGACTGGGATTAGGGTTAAACGTTTGAGTTTTGGGACTATTCTGACTGGGATTAGAGTTCAACTTTTGTGTTTTGGGACTATTCTGACTGGGGTTAGGGTTAAACCTTTGTGTTTTTGGACTATTCTGCATGGGATTAGGGTTAGTTATGGGGTTTGGGATTAGCGGGAGTGGGAGTGAGAATCACAATCCCGCTTATCTGACAAGGATTATGGGATTGGTAATCACTTTTGGTGGCTTTTTGTTTTCTTGGAAGGTCACTCCAGTCCTCAATATGAAGTTCAGCAACGGCATATCATCCTAAAGACTTTTTGCTGCGGTTGGCATACATGGGATTTCATGGAGTCCCAAAGTTCAGGATGGTCCCGTATTGATTGAATAAACTCCTCCGGTTATATTGCTAAGGCATTTTTAAATCGGTTCCCATTCATTTCAATGGACTTGGGCGTTTTTGAAGCGCTTTTTTCAGCGCTACAAACAAGTTCCAAAGATGCTGCTTGCAAGACTTTTTTCAATGCCCCGCCAGTGCAACGCCCCAGTGTGAAAGCATCCATTGAGATGAATGGGAGGCAGTTTTTTTTACAATTATTTTATTTATTCAAGGAACACAGTCGAACACAGACATCTGGGCAATCACAGTGTGTTATCTTACATTACATTGCATATATATGTTATACACCATAACATTTTATTACCTATTAAGGACAATAGGTAATCAATATCATTCCTGCTGGTGTCGTGCAGTAAGTACAAGGTCTTTCAATCTGCTTACTTCTTTAACTTTTCGAATCCACATCCCTACTGTTGGGGGTTGCGATGATTTCCATTTAAGGGGGATGCACGCTTTAGCAGCATCAAGAAGGTGCCAGATAATAGATCTTTTGTATATTCTCCCTGGTATATTGGTGACGTGTAGGAGAAAGAATGCTGTGTCATTGGGAATTTCGCGTTCTGTGAGTTTTAGGAGGGTGTGCTGGACACCTGTCCAAAAGCGTTGTAAATTAGGGCAGGTCCAAAAAATATGTAGGATGGTACCTTTGTCCACCCTGCATCTCCAGCACTGATCAGAGGTGTCTGGAAAAAAAAATTTCAGCCTCTCTGGGGTTCTATACCACCTGGTTAAGATCTTAAAGTTGGTCTTCTGTATTTTCCCGCAGATAGAAGATTTGTATGTAAACCTTAGGATATGTTGTCGGTGTGTTGTGCTGAAAGTTTTACCTAGGCCCCACTCCCAACTTTGTATGCAGTTCAACACATGAGGTTCCGCAGGGGTAATTAGCAACTCGTAGTTAGCCTAAAGTATGTGGGGCATTGTCCCCGTCTCAGAGCAGAACTCCTCAAAGGTGGTAAGGGGCCTTGCAAATAACCCCGGAGCCGGGAGAGTTCTGAGAAAGTGGGAGAGCTGAAGGGCACTCCAAAAATCCAGCCGGAAGGGACCTGACTGGTCTACCAGCCGCGGGATAGTCGACCAGGCCCCCTCCTGTACAAATCTGGAAGCCTGTGTAAGGCCCAAGTCCTTCAGGTTTTGAAAGTTGGGACCACCACTTTCTGGAGGGAAAAGGGGGTTCCCCATAATTGGGTATAGGGGTGAAGTACTTGAGGAGATATTGGGGGATGAAAGTAGGGCTGAACATATTTTAGCTGTATTGCCTATTAGGGGGTGAATCTTAATTTCCCGTGAAAGGGAGGCATAACACCACGAAGCCCCACCAAGAGGAACATCTGATTGGGCCTGTTCAATGCGAACCCATAATTTAAAATCTGCATGTCTGTTCCAGTCTACCATCCTGCTCATATGTATAGCTTGGTGATACTTGCGTATGTCTGGCACTGCCAAACCCCATATCGCTTAGGTAGCATTAACTGTTTACACTGTAAGCGTGGGCGTCTATGTGCCCAGATGAAGTCAAAGAATGACGATTGAATTTGTTTGAAATAACTAGCCGGGATATGTACTGGGAGTGCTTGTAGGAGATATAGAAACTTGGGGAGGATGCTCATTTTAATAATGTTACAATGTCCTATCCAAGAATGAAGACCGGTGGTCCATTTGTCTAGAAGTTGTTTAACGCTCCGAAGTAGTGGTGGGAAGTTTAGCTCGAAAATTTTGGCTAAATTGGTGGGGACCGATGTTCCTAGATACGTCAGCGCCTTATCAGTCCATTTAAATTTAAAGTTGTTTTGTAGTTTGATTGATTT
Organism: Lithobates septentrionalis; assembly: GCA_037952835.1. Taxonomy (NCBI): domain Eukaryota; kingdom Metazoa; phylum Chordata; class Amphibia; order Anura; family Ranidae; genus Lithobates; species Lithobates septentrionalis. Next base: position 243,488 of record JBBDGP010001769.1, on the reverse strand, counting down.
TTTTGGAAAGTTGACTCCCATTGCCTCAGTATCTCTCAAACTCCTTCATCAGATTAGGGAGCGAAACCAGAGGGTTCGTAAGGGAGAATAACATGTCATCGGCATATGCTGAAACTTTATGCTGGGAATCCCCTATCTTAACTCCCACAATGTCAGGGTTATTTCGGACTGTGCAGAGAAATGTTTCCAATGACAGGGCGAAAAGGAGAGGCGACAATGGACACCCCTGACGTGTCTCAGGGGTGTCTGATAAAACACCATTGGCCCGGACTCTTGCTGCTGGTCGGGAATAAATCGCGGAAATCTTTTGCATCATTTTGGTACTGAAGCCAGCATGTCGTAAGACCGCAAGCATGAAATTCCGGTTCACCCTGTCAAAGGCTTTCTCCGCATCGGTGCCAAGAAATACACATTGTGTCTGTGAATGGTTTACTGCCTGAAGTAGATTCAGTACCTTTGTGGTGTTATCCCTAGCCTCTCGGCCAGGGACAAAGCCCACTTGGTCTAAGTGTATCAGGCTTGGGATAAGGTGTTGAATCCTATTTGCAAGTATCTTAGTAAAGAGTTTGAGATCCAGATTGAGCAGTGAAATGGGCCAATAGCTTCCACAGGCTGTTGGATTATTCCCTTCTTTAGGGATCACCAAGATGTGCGCGAGTAAGGTGTCGGCAGCGAATGTTGCAGTCAAGCCCACTGAATTGAACAACTTGACCGTGTATGGGGCAAGAGAGGGAAGAAGGGTTTTGTAGTATTGGGCTGTAAGGCTGTCTGGACCCGGTGCCTTCCGCTGTTTGGTGGCCCTGACCGCCCCCTGAAGTTCCTCTATGGTGATGGGGTCTTCAAGGATGGCTATGTCTGCGTCTGGTAATTGTGGGATATGTGACGATGTTAGATAGGAGACTATCTGATCTCGAGAAGGGGTTTTGGTCAGCAGATTATATAATGTGTTATAGAATTCCCGGAATTCTCTTGTAATCTCATGTGGTTTTGTAACCTTTGGTTTATTGGGGGGTACTAGATGTGGGATAAATGTTACTAGTCTCTGGTCACGCAAAGTTTTGGCTAACAACCTCCCACATTTATTCCCGGACTCATATGAGAATTTCCTACATACCTGCAGCATTGCCTTGGCTTTGAATTGTAGGATATCCGTAATTTGTGTCCGTTTAACAAGGAGTTCTCTCTCTAAAGATGGGGTTTGTGTTCTTTTATGACGGAGTTCTAGGACGGCCAGATCTGCAAGTAGGGATTTAAGTTGTTCGGTACGTTTCCGTTTGATCCTGGCCCTGTGTTTAATCAACACACCGCGAATAACCGCTTTGTGTGCCTCGCATATAATGCCTGGGTCACAATCTGGGGTATCATTAGTGGTAAAGTAGTAGTTCAGTTCTTTAGTGACGTCTTCTAGAACGTCCCTGTCTTGTAAGAGACTTTCATTTAGTCTTCATTGGTTAGTTTTGGTGGTCGTGGAGTCCTGAAGCGCATAAGACAGGAAAATAGGAGCGTGATCGGACCAGGTGATGGAGCCTATGGAAGAGATGCGAACTGCATGTAGCTGGGCATGGGGGATGAGGAAGTAGTTAATGCGTGAATATGTCTTGTGAGGAGAGGAATAAAAAGTGAAATCTCTCTCTGTGGGGTGAAGGAGACGCCATACGTCAATTAATTGGCTATCGTGAAGTGAGTGGGTAATACGTTTACGAGAACCTGGGGAGATAGATGAAGGGCCCGAGGATGTGTCTTCTGCTGGAATTAGCGGGGCGTTCAGGTCACCTCCTACAATCATCTGACCCTCCGTGAAATTGTTCTGGGAGGCAGTTCTAAGGCGCTTTACAAGCAATATTTTTAGTGCTAAAACACCTGAAAAGCGCCTCAGTGTGAAAGCAGCCTAAGAAAACCAAATTTAACAGAAAAGAAGAGAAGAGTGTTATAAAATAGAAAGGGAAAGGAAAAGAGAAGGAAAGAAAAGGCTAGGAAAAGGAAAGAAAAGTAAAAGGAAAGTTATAAAATAGAAAGGGAAAGGTGTGGGAAAGGAAAGGAAAGGAAAGGAAAAGGAAAATGGATGGAAAGAAAAGAAAAGAGAGGTATAAAATCTAAAGGGAAAGGTGAAGAAAAGCATTATAAAATAGTAGACATGTGCACACTGAAATATTTTGTTTCAGAATTTCGTTTTCAACCGAAAAATACATTTATTTAGTTACTCCCGAAATTCGTTTTATTTATTTTGTTTTTCGTTAAAAATTGCATTTGTCCGAAAATGCAAATAAATTAAGGTCGAATCTGTCATTGAAGGCTTATGGTGTCTGTCGAATGTTCAAAGAAGATTCGACGGAGCAGCTAAACTGTACGACGCCGCAATCTTACATTTCTGGTCGAATTTTCCGCCTACAAGCTAGCTGTAGTAGAATTCTAATGTTGTATGACTAGTAATAATTATATTTATTAATTATTTTACTAGTCAACCAACATTAGAATTTTTCTATAGCCTATGGGCGGATGCCTTTGACCGGAAATGTACGATTGCAGCGTTGTACAGTTTAGCTGCTCCGTTGAATCTTCTTAGAACTTTCGACAGACACCATAAGCCAAAGATTCAACGTTTGTATGTTTTTCGTTGCTTTGTCGATTCTTTGTCATTCATATTGAATGGTCTACTCTGCCACAACAGTCAGCCAACTTTCACATTAGTTTCTCAATCTCCAAGTGCAATGGCGGTCGCGGCATCCGATGTGTCAGATATTGATATGGCATTATAATATAGAATCTATAATAATAAATCCCCCCCCCCCCCACAACATGGGCAGCCTCTGAGGCTATCACACCACTAGCAACACTAGTATCATTATCAAGTTTATTTATTTATTTATTTCAGGTACTTATATAGCGCCGTCAATTTATGCAGCGCTTTACATATACATTGTACATTCACATTAGTCCCTACCCTCAAGGAGCTTACAATCTAAGGTCCCTAACTCACATTCATACATACTAGGGACAATTTAGACAGGATCCAATTAACCTACCAGCATGTCTTTGGAGTGTGGGAGGAAACCGGAGTACCCGGAGGAAACCCACGCAGGCACAGGGAGAACATGCAAACTTCACAACACTAACACAATAGAAGCAGATTATTATGAAAAAGTTAAGTTGAACTGTAGCTTGCTTCACTATTGTTCTGCTGCTGTGCTTATGCTTAATTGCTAAAAAAATTCAGGTTCTCTGACAAACGGACCAGCTAAGATTGACTGTCTTCTGAAATGATTCAGTGTGTGTCTCTCTCTCTGCTAGCAAATCGTAAGTGAAAGTAAGTTGGCTGTACGTGTGTACTTAGTTCTAGCTATTTTACTGCCCCTCCTCTTTGGTTACAATCGGCCAATAACATTCATCATCATCGTTATTTTTATTTTACTTCCCCCACCCAATTTCCAGCAGCCATCTTTTCTCTCTACGTCGAATCTTTTCTCTCTATGTCGAATCTTTTCTCTCTATGTCGAATAATCTTGGACTAATAGAGTTAAGGTTAGGCACATTCGACCACAGGTTTGATAGACACAGATTGTTATTGTCAGCGTCATGCCGAATCTTCTATCTATATCAAACGCTTTCGTTATCGTTTGTTAAAATGATAACGAATATACCTGAAATTCGGACTAAAATGCATTCGGACGAAAATGAATGCACATGTCTATAGAATAAAAAGGAGGAGGTGAAGAAAAGAAAAGCGTTATAAAATAGAAAGGGAAAGGTGTGGAAAGAAAGGAAAAGGCAAGGAAAAGGAAAGGAAAGGAAAAGGAAAGTTATAAAATAAAAAGGGAAAGGTGTGGGAAGGGAAGGGAAAGGATAATGGATGGAAAGAAAAAAAGAAAAGAAAAGAAAGTTATGAAATACTATAGAAAGGAAAAGGCGTGGGAAAGGAAAGGAAAGGAAAAGGGAATGAAAAAAAAGTAAGGAAAAGGAAAGTTATAAAATAGAAAGGGAAAGGTGTGGAAAGGAAAAGGGATGGAAAGAAAAGATAAGAGGGATATAAAATCGAAAGGGAAATGTGAAGAAAAGAAAAGCAAAGAGTTATAAAATAGAAAGGGAAAGGTGTGGAAAGAAAGGAAATCGGAAGGAAAAGAAATGGAAAGGAAAAGGAAAAGGAAAGGAAAGGGAAAGGAAAAGGAAAGGAAAAGGAACATTAATAAATAGAAAGGGAAAGATGTGGAAAGGGAAAAGAAAAGAGAAGGAAAGAAAAAGGAAAGAAAAGGCAAGGAAAAGGAAAGTCATAAAATAAAAAGGGAAAGGTTTCGGAAGGAAAGGAAAAGGGATGGAAAGAAAAAAAGAAAAGAAAGTTATGAAATACTGTAGAAAGGAAAAGGTGTGGAAAGGGAAATACAAGTGAATGAAAAAAGGGCAAGGAAAAGGAAAGAAAAGGAAAAGGAAAGTTATAAAACAGAAAGGGAAAGGTGTGGGAAGAGAATGGAAAGGAAAAGGGATGGAAAGAAAAGATTAGAGGGATATAAAATTGAAAGGGAAATGTGAAGAAAAGAAAAGCAAAGCATTAAAAAATAGAAAGGGAACAGCGTGGAAAGAAAGAAAAATGGAAGGAAAAGGAAAGGAAAGGAAAAGGAAATGAAAGGAAAATGAACATTATAAAATAGAAAGGAAATATGTGGAAAGTGAAAGGAAAGGAAAGGAAAAGAAAGGAAAGGAAAGGAAAAGAAAGGAAAGGAAAGGAAAGGAAAGGAAAGGAAAGGAAAGGAAAGGAAAGGAACATTATAAAATAGAAAGGGAAATATGTGAAAAAGGAAAGAAAAAGCAAGGAAAAGGAAAGTCATAAAAATAAAAAGGCAAAGGTGTTGGAAGAAAAGGGAAAGGAAAAGGGATGGAAAGAAGAAAAGAAAGTCGTGAAATAGAATAAAAAGGTGTGGGAAGGGAAAGGAATAGAAAAGGGAAGGAAAAAAGGGCAAGGAAAAGTAAAGAAAAATGAAATGGGAAGAAAGGAGTAGAAACGTGAAAAAAAGGGGGGGAAAAAAGAACGGGAAAGGGAAGGGAAAAGGAATTGAAAGTGAAAGAAAAACAAAAGAAAAGAAAGAGTTGAGGATTGAAAAAAAGGCTAGGTAGATAGATATATAAATACTATGAGTTATAACACATCACATTACCTTTTCCCTACATAGAAAGAACCTTAGCATTCACTTTATGATATCTTGTTATCATACATTTATTTTCTTTATACACCACTTCTACAAAATCAGATGCAACTATGCGAAAGCAGTCCTACCAACACAGCTTGAAAGACAAGAAGCAGCCAGAGGGAATGTTCCATCTGTGATCAGGGCCGGATTAAGAACATCATGGGCCTGGTGCTGAGGATTTTGGTGGGGCTTTTTGAAAAAATAAAAATGCAAACAATTTTTTGTTATAACTAATTCAATTAAATAGAGAGAGTGAGGATGAGAGAGAGAAAGGGGATGAGAGAGGGGTGAGGGGTAAGAGAGGGAGGATGAAAAGAGGGGGTGAGAGAGGATGCGCATGAGCTTGCGTGGGAGTGACATTAATGCAGCCCATCCAAGGCAAGTGACCGAAGGTGCAGAACCCGGGAGGAAGACTGGGGGAAGATGGAAGTGCCCGGGACCCGCTGGATTGATCACAGCGCACCGCTGGAGGGCTCAGTCTGACAGGTAAGTGTACCCTAATGTGCTAATATGCTGTGCATACTAGTACATTATGGCATAACCTACCTCAGGGCCTCAAAAAGTAGTAATGTTAGCAAAGTTTACTACGGCTTTCATATCACAGGATCCCAGGAGCCTCTTATGGGGCCCCCTACTGACCTGGGGGTCCTTGGGCAGTGCCCAAGTGCATAGTTGCCAACATTCAAAAATATATACAGGGACACTTTTTTTTACCAGTGGTATATTTAGAGTAGCTGACATCCCCTATGTTCCTCTATACATCAAAGTAGTAATCACAAATTAAATGAGTACTAACAATGGGCAGAACAAATATGAGGACTGAGAAGATTTTCTTTAGTTGAACTAACAAAAGTGTGCCCATTCTAGAGCTGGTAACATTGAGGATATTCAATATCATTTTAAAGAACTGTTTTTGTGGGTAAGAAGCATAGGGGAGGAGTATGGATGCTATAAAACTGGGCAGTATGTGCAGGTGAGGGAGAGGAATGTGGAGGGTATAACAGTGGGCACTATGTACAGGAGAGGGTTGTGGGGGGTATGACAGTGGACAATATGCACAGTAGAGGAGTTTGGAGGGTTAACAGTGGGCAGTATGTACAGGAGAGTAGTGTGGAGGGTATGATGGGGCAGTATATACAAGAGAGGAGTGTGGAGGGTATGACAGTGGGCAGTATGTACAGGAGAGGAGTGTGGAGGGTATTATGGGGGCAGTATGTACAGGAGAGGTGTGTGGAGAGTAGGGATGAGCCGAACACCCCCCGGTTCGGTTTGCACCAGAAACTGCGAACGGACCAAAAATTCGCACAAACGTTAGAACCCCATTGACGTCTATGGGACTCGAACGTTCAAAATCAAAAGTGCTCCTTTTAAAGGCTAATTTTAATGGTATTGTCCTAAAAAGGGTTTGGGGACCCGGGTCCTGCCCCAGGGGACATGTATCAATGCAAAAAAAAGTTTTAAAAACGGACGTTTTTTCGGGAGCAGTGATTTTAATGATGCTTAAAGTAAAAAAAAAAGTGAAATATTCCTTTAACCGCTTGCTGACCGCCGGCTGTCTATTGACGGCCAGGTGGCGCAGCTCTCGTTGCGGGCGGGCGTCATATGACGGCCTCGCATTCCTAGGCCCGCCGTGTCACTAGCCACCCGGTGCGCGTGCCCGGCGGCCGCGATGTCCGCCGGGCACCCGCGATTACCGGTAACACAGCAGGACCGTGGATCTGTGTGTGTAAACACACAGATCCACGGTCCTGTCACAGGAGAGGAGACCGATGGTATGTTCCCAGTACAGAGGAACACTGATCGGTCTCCTCCCCTAGTGAGTCCCCGCCCCCTACAGTTAGAATCACTCCCTAGCAACACAGTTAACCCCTCGATCACCACCTAGTGTTAACCCCTTCCCTGCCTGTCACATTTATACAGTAATCAATGCATTTTTATAGCACGGTTCGCTGTATAAATGTGAATGGTCCCAAATATGTGTCAAAAGTGTCCGATGTGTCCGCCGCAATATCGCAGTCACAATAAAAATCGCAGATCGCCGCCATTACTAGTAAAAAAAATTAAAAAAAATAAAAATGTTATAAATCTATCCCCTATTTTGTAGACGCTATAACTTTTGCGCAAACCAATCTATATACGCTTATTGCGATTTTTTTTACCAAAAATATGTACAAGAATACATATCGGCCTAAACTGAGAAAAAATTTGTTTTAAAGAAAAAAAAATTGGATATTTATTATCGCAAAAGATAAAAATTATTGTGTTTTTTTTAAAACTTCTCACTCTTCTTTTGTTTATAGCGCAAAAAATAAAAACCGCAGAGGTGATCAAATACCACTAAAAGAAAGCTCTATTTGTGGGGAAAAAATGATAACAATTTCATTTGGGTACAGTGTTGTATGACCGCGCAATTGTCATTCAAAGTGCGACAGCGCTGACAGCTGAAAAATGGCTTGGGCAGGAAGGGGGCGAAAATGCACTGTATTGAGGTGGTTAAATATCGTACCTGGGGGGGTGTCTATAGTATGCTTGTAAAGTGGCGCGTGTTTCCCGTGCTTAGAACAGTCCCTGCACAAAATGTCATTTTTAAAGGAAAAAAAGTCATTTAAAACTGCTTGCGGCTTTAATGTAATGTCAGGTCCTGGCAATATGGATGAAAATCAGTGAGACAAATGGCATGGGTACCCCCCAGTCCATTACCAGGCCCTTTGGGTCTTGTATGGATATTAAGGGGAACCTCGCACCCAAATAAAAAAAAGGAAAGGTGTGGGGCCCCCAGGCCCTATATACTCTGAACAGAAGTATACAGGCAGTGCAAACAAGACAGGGACTGTAGGTTTGTTGTTAAGTAGAATCTGTTTGTAATTTTGAACTGGTACATTTTTAACGTGTTTAGCTCCAGCCAAAAAATCTGTTTTTAAGCTTTTTGCAAAACCTATGGAAGGGTTATCACCCCTGTGACATTTGTTTTGCTGTCTGTGCTCCTCTTCAGAAGATTTCACCTCACTTTTTGTCCCAATGACAAATGTTTTTTGAAAATTTGGGGTTTTTAGTGAAACAAGGATTGGTGATAAAGCATCAGTGGAAAGAAGAAAAGTTTTTCCCATATTAACTCTTACAGGAGAGAATTTCCCTTCCTATGGGCTAGATTTCATCTCACTTCCTGTTGTCTCCTTCCGTTTGCAAGTAGGAGTCGTTTGTAAGTTGGATGTTTGAAAGTAGGGGCCTGCCCTATCTACTCAGCAGAAATTTGGGCCGTAGGTGTTGTTGTGGCCACAACACTGTAAGCCCTCACAGGGCCCTGCTGTGAAATATTAGATCAAGTATTGTAATTACATGCCCCTGTTGAACAGGGGCAGAAAAATTGGGCCTTTAGTGATGGTGGTGGTGCTGGTGCCACTACACTGTAAGTCCTCACTCGCTCTTGGTGGGCGCAGAAACGGGCCCTGCTGTGAAATATTAGATCAAGAATTGTAATTACATGCCCCTGTTGAACAGGGGCAGAAAAATTGGGCCTTTGGTGGTGGTGATGGTGCCACTACACTGTAAGTCCTCACTCGCTCTTGGTGGGCGCAGAAACAGGCCCTGCTGTGAAATATTAGATCAAGAATTGTAATTACATGCCCCTGTTGAACAGGGGCTGAAAAATTGGGCCTTAGGCACTGGTGCTGGTGCCACAACACTGCAACCCCTCACAGATACTCTAGTTGGAACGCAGAAACGAGCCCTGCTGCAAAGTATTGCATCAAAAATTGTAATTACACGCCCCTGTTAAACACTGTGCAGAGGTTGCACTACACTAACTTGTAGTTTTAGCTGAACACTGTGAGCAGGATGCACTACACTAACTTGTAGCTTTAGCTGAACACTGTGCAGAGGTCTCACTACACTAACTTGTAGCTTTAGCTGAACACTGTGCAGAGGTCTCACTACACTAACTTGTAGTTTTAGCTGAACACTGTTCAGAGGTCGCACTACACTAACTTGTAGTTTTAGCTGAACACTGTGAGCAGGACGCACTACACTAACTTGTAGCTTTAGCTGAACACTGTGCAGAGGTCTCACTACACTAACTTGTAGTTTTAGCTGAACACTGTGAGCAGGACGCACTACACTAACTTGTAGCTTTAGCTGAACACTGTGCAGAGGTCTCACTACACTAACTTGTAGTTTTAGCTGAACACTGTGAGCAGGACGCACTACACTAACTTGTAGCTTTAGCTGAACACTGTGCAGAGGTCTCACTACACTAACTTGTAGTTTTAGCTGAACACTGTGCAGAGGTCGCACTACACTAACTTGTAGTTTTAGCTGAACACTGTGAGCAGGACGCACTACACTAACTTGTAGCTTTAGCTGAACACTGTGCAGAGGTCTCACTACACTAACTTGTAGTTTTAGCTGAACACTGTGAGCAGGGCGCACTACACTAACTTGTAGCTTTAGCTGAACACTGTGCAGAGGTCTCACTACACTAACTTGTAGTTTTAGGTGAACACTGTGAGCAGGACGCACTACACTAACTTGTAGCTTTAGCTGAACACTGTGCAGAGGTCTCACTACACTAACTTGTAGTTTTAGCTGAACACTGTGAGCAGGACGCACTACACTAACTTGTAGCTTTAGCTGAACACTGTGCAGAGGTCTCACTACACTAACTTGTAGCTTTAGCTGAACACTGTGCAGAGGTCTCACTACACTAACTTGAAGTTTTAGCTGAACACTGTGCAGAGGTTGCACTACACTAACTTGTAGCTTTAGCTGAACACTGTGAGCAGGACGCACTACACTAACTTGTAGCCTTAGCTGAACACTGTGCAGATGACTCACTACACTAACTTGTAGTTTTAGCTGAACACTGGGAGCAGGACGCACTACACTAACTTGTAGCTTTAGCTGAACACTGTGCTGAGGTCTCACTACACTAACTTGTAGCTTTAGCTGAACACTGTGCTGAGGTCTCACTACACTAACTTGTAGTTTTAGCTGAACACTGTGAGCAGGACGCACTACGCTAACTAGTAGCTTTAGCTGAACACTGTGCAGAGGTCTCACTACACTAACTTGTAGTTTTAGCTGAACACTGTGAGCAGGACGCACTACACTAACTTGTAGCTTTAGCTGAACACTGTGCAGAGGTCTCACTACACTAACTTGTAGTTTTAGCTGAACACTGTGAGCAGGACGCACTACACTAACTTGTAGCTTTAGCTGAACACTGTGAGGAGGACGCACTACCCTAACTTGTAGCTTTAGCTGAACACTGTGCACTACACTAACTTGTAGTTTTAGCTGAACACTGTGCAGAGGTCACACTAAACTAACTTGTAGCTTTAACTGAACACTGTGAGGAGGACGCACTACACTAACTGTAAATAGTCTAGCTGCCTGACTGTGGTACTAATAGGATCAAAAGAACACCAGCAACACCAGCGGCCTTATATAGTGTGGGGCGTGTTCTAAACCCCCTGAGCCATAATTGGCCAAAGACACCCTGGCTTTGGCCAATTGCAGCTCTTTCTACCGACGGCGCTGTGATTGGCCAAGCATGCGGGTCATAGTGCATGCTTGGCCAATCATCAGCCAGCAATGCACTGTGATGCCGCAGTGAATTATGGGCCGTGACGCGCCACACGAATTTGGCGCGAACGGCCCATACCGTTCGCAATTCGGCGAGCGATCGAACAGCCAATGTTCGAGTCGAACATGGGTTCGACTCGAACACGAAGCTCATCCCTAGCCACAACAATGTAAGCCCTCACAGGGCCCTGCTGTGAAATATTAGATCAAGAATTGTAATTACATGCCCCTGTTGAACAGGGGCAGAAAAATTGGGCCTTTGGTGATGGTGGTGCTGGTGCCACAACACTGTAAGTCCTCACAGTTACTCTTGTTGGGCGCTGGAACGGGCCCTGCTGTGAAATATTATATCAAGAATTGTAATTACATGCCCCTGTTGGGCCTTTGGTGGTGGTGGTGGTGCTGGTGCCACAACACTGTAAGTCCTCACAGTTACTCTTAAACAGGGGCTGAAAAATTGGGCCTTAGGCACTGGTGCTGTTGCCACAACACTGCAACCCCTCACAGATACTCTAGTTGAAACGCAGGAACGAGCCCTGCTGCAAAGTGTTGCATCAAAAATTGTAATTACACGCCCCTGTTAAACAGGGGCTGAAAAATTGGGCCTTAGGCACTGGTGCTGGTGCCACAACACTGCAACCCCTCACAGATACTCTAGTTGGAATGCAGGAACGAGCCCTGCTGCAAAGTATTGCATCAAAAATTGTAATTACACGCCACTGTTGAACAGGGGCTGAAAAATTGGGCCTTAGGCACTGGTGTTGGTGCCACAACACTGCAACCCCTCACAGATACTTTAGTTGGAACGCAGGAACGAGCCCTGCTGCAAAGTATTGCATCAAAAATTGTAATTACACGCCCCTGTTAAACAGGGGCTGAAAAATTGGGCATTAGGCACTGGTTCTGGTGCCACAACACTGCAACCCCTCACAGATACTCTAGTTGGAGCGCAGGAACGAGCCCTGCTACAAAGAAATGCATCAAAAATTGTAATTACATGCCCCTGTTAAACAGGGGCTTAAAAATTGGGCCTTAGGCACTGGTGGCGGTGCCCAGAACCAAAAATGTTCTTACAAGCTATCAGCATGATCATTCGCAATTCGGCGAACGATCGAACAGCCAATGTTCGAGTCGAACATGGGTTCGACTCGAACACGAAGCTCATCCCTAGCCACAACAATGTAAGCCCTCACAGGGCCCTGCTGCGAAATATTAGATCAAGAATTGTAATTACATGCCCCTGTTGAACAGGGGCAGAAAAATTGGGCCTTTGGTGATGGTGGTGGTGGTGCTGGTGCCACAACACTGTAAGTCCTCACAGTTACTCTTGCTGGGCACTGGAACGGGCCCTGCTGTGAAATATTATATCAAGAATTGTAATTACATGCCCCTGTTGAACAGGGGCTGAAAAATTGGGCCTTTGGTGGTGGTGGTGGTGGTGGTGCTGGTGCCACAACACTGTAAGTCCTCACAGTTACTCTTGGTGGGCACAGAAACGGGCCCTGCTGTGAAATATTAGATCAAGAATTCTCATTACATGTCCCTGTTGAACAGGGGCTGAAAAATTGGGCCTTAGGCACTGGTACCACAACACTGCAACTCCTCACAGATACTCTAGTTGGACCACAGGAACGAGCCCTGCTGCAAAGTATTGCATAAAAAATTTTAATTACACGCCCCTGTTAAACAGGGGCTGAAAAATTGGGCCTTATGCCGCGTACACACAAGCGGACTTTACAGCAGACTTTGCCCGGCGGACGGGATTTCGTAGGACAATTTGATCGTGTGTGGGCTCCAGCAGGCTTTGTTTTCTCAAAAGTTGGACGGACTTAGATTTGAAACATGTTTCAAATCTATCCGACGGACTCGAGTCTGGTCGAAAAGTCCGCTCGTCTGTATGCTAGTTCGACGGACAAGAAGCCACGCTAGGGCAGCTATTGGCTACTGGCTATGAACTTCCTTGTTTTAGTCCGGTCTTACGTCATCACGTACGAATTCAACGGACTTTGGTTGATTGTGTGTAGGCAAGTCCGTTCATTCAGAAAGTCCGTCGTAAAGTCCGTCGAAAAGTCAGCCGGGCAAAGTCTGCCGTAAAGTCCGCTCGTGTGTACGCGGCATTAGGCACTGGTGCTGGTGCCACAACACTGCAACCCTTCACAGATACTGTAGTTGGAACGCAGGAACGAGCCCTGCTGCAAAGTATTGCATCAAAAATTGTAATTACCTGCTCCTGTTAAACAGGGGCTGAAAAATTGGGCCTTAGGCACTGGTGCTGTTGCCACAACACTGCAACCCCTCACAGAGACTCTAGTTGAAACGCAGGAACGAGCCCTGCTGCAAAGTGTTGCATCAAAAATGGTAATTACACGCCCCTGTTAAACAGGGGCTGAAAAATTGAGCCTTAGGCACTGGTGCTGGAGCCACAACACTGCAACCCCTCACAGATACTCTAGTTGGAACGCAGGAACGAGCCCTGCTGCAAAGTATTGCATCAAAAATTGTAATTACACGCCACTGTTGAACGGGCTGAAAAATTGGGCCTTAGGCACTGGTGTTGGTGCCAAAACACTGCAACCCCTCACAGATACTTTAGTTGGAACGCAGGAACGAGCCCTGCTGCAAAGTATTGCATCAAAAATTGTAATTACACGCCCTTGTTAAACAGGGGCTGAAAAATTGGGCATTAGGCACTGGGGCTGGTGCCACAACACTGCAACCCCTCACAGATACTCTAGTTGGAGCGCAGGAACGAGCCCTGCTGCAAAGAAATGCATCAAAAATTGTAATTACATGCCCCTGTTAAACAGGGGCTTAAAAATTGGGCCTTAGGCACTGGTGGCGGTGCCCAGAACCAAAAATGTTCTATCAGCTATCAGCATGATCATTGAGGAGGAAGAGGATAATTACTCAGCATAACAGGATAGTCACTCAGCATCAGCATAGGCAGTCTTTGAAGGGATCGGACATTTCAAAAAAAAATATTCGGTTACATCAGCATCAGGTGCTTGGTAGCTGGTGGTGATTTAAGACTGATTCATTTTTATGAAGGTCAGTCGATCGACCGAGTCGGTGGACAGACGCACCCTGTGATCGGTTACAAAGCCTCCAGCAGCACTGAATGTGCGTTCCGAAAGAACGCTGGATGCAGGACAGGCCAGTAGCTCAATTGCATACTGTGCAAGCTCTGGCCAGTGATCCATCCTCAAGACCCAGTAACCCAGAGGATTTTCGGTGGGAAAGGTGTCCAAGTCAGATCTTGCCCCTAGGTATTCCTGCACGATGTAAAACAGACGCTGGAAATTGTTGCTGGAACCGATCATACCTTGGGGCTGCAGACTAAAAAATTGTCTGAACGCATCGGTCAGATGGCCACCTTCTCCACTGCTCCTTCTTTGACTGACCGAAGCCTCAGCAACACGTTGTCAAGAAACAGGAGTTTGTAACCTCCCAGTCTCTGGGAACGCGTTGCACAGACCTTTCTGCAAGGCCTCTCGAAGATGTTTCATCCTCTGCTCCCTGTGCGATGGCAAAATAAGGTCCGCAACCTTACCCTTGTAACGTGGATCAAGGAAGGTTGCCAGCCAGTATTGGTCCTTCTCCTTGATACCACGAATAGGAGGATCCTTACGCAGGCTTTGCAGGATCAGGGAGGCCTCGCAGCGTAGGTTTGCTGAGGCATTCGGTCCGGAGTCCTCTGGGTCACTAAGGACGACATGATCTGCAGCCACCTCCTCCCAGCCACATACAAGTCCATGTGTTTCTTGGGACTCTAAATGATCCCTTAAAGACTGCTGCTGATGCTGAGTGCCAGGCTCCACCGGCATATTGACACAATCCTCCTCCTCCTCGTCCTCTTCCTGTGTGATCGGCGGGCACGTAGGGACAATGTCTGGATAAAGGGGGCCTTGAGAGCTAAGGAAGTCCTCCTCTTCCTGCCTCTGTTCTGCCTCAAGTGCCCTGTCCATTATTCCATGCAGCGTGTGCTCCAACAGGTGGACAAGGGGGACAGTGTCACTGATACATGCACTGTCACTGCTCACCATCCTCGTGGCCTCCTCAAATGGTGACAGGACAGTGCATGCATCCCTGATCATGGCCCACTGGCGTGAGGAAAAAAACCAAGCTCCCCTGACCCTGTCCTGGTGCCATAGTCGCACAGGTACTCATTGATGGCCCTCTGCTGCGTGTGCAGCTGCTGCAGCATAGCCAACGTTGAGTTACATGGTGGGCATGTCACAGATTAGGCGGTTCTTGGGCAGGTTAAATTCCTTTTGGAGGTCTGCCAGCCAAGCACTGGCATTATATGACCGGCTGAAATGCACACAGACTTTCCTGGCCTGCCTCAGGACATCCTGTAAGCCCGGGTACCTGCCCAAGAACCGCTGCACCACCAAGTTAAGGACATGAGCTAAACAGGGCACATGGGTCAGTTGTCCCTGTCGGAGGGCGGAGAGGAGGTTGGTGCCATTGTCGCAAATCACCATTCCTGCCTTAAGTTGGCGTGGCGTCAACCACCTCTGAACCTGCCCCTGCAGAGCTGACAGAACCTCTGCCCCAGTGTGGCTCCTGTCCCCCAAGCACACCAGCTCAAGCACCACATGGCATCTTTTGGCCTGTGTAGCCCCTTGAACGCCTACGTAGCACCGCTGGTTCCGAGGACAAAGCACAGGAAGAGGCCATGGAGGAAGAAGAAGAGGAGGGGGTGGAGGAGAGAGGTGTGTCACAATCATTAGTAGTGGCATTTTGGAGGCGTGGTGGCGGAACAACCTCTAACACTACTGCATCTTGTCCTGCATCCTTCCCAGCTGCCAGCAGAGTGACCCAATGCGCTGTGAAACTTAGGTAACGTCCCTGTCCATGCCTGCTGGACCATGAGTCAGCGGTAATATGCACCCCTGACCGCCCTGTCCAGCGAGGCCAAGACATTGCCTTCCACATGCCGGTAGAGAGCCGGAATCGCCATCCGTGAGAAAAATGTGGCGTTTGGGTACCTGCCACTGAGGAACCGCACATTCCACAAACTCACGGAAGGGGGCAGAGTCTACCAACTGAAAAGGTAGCAGTTGAAGTGCTAGCAATTTTGCCAAGCTAGCATTCAACCGCTGGGCATGTGGATGGCTGGGAGCGAACTTCTTTCGGCGCTGCAGCAGATGGGGCAGGGAAATTTGCCTGGTACAATCTGACGTCGGTGTACCGAAAGCAGATTGCCCACAAGTACTTGGCTGTGACACACCTAATTCTACACCAGGACTGAAGGTATAGTGGGGTTGGAGATCTCAGCTGATGAGGAGCAAGGAGAGGTCCTTTTTTTTCTTTATATATATATATATATATATATATATATATATACTGATACTGCAGCTAGCAAAATCAACTGCCTGCCTGTAGTATGAGAACATCACCAACCTTCTACAGGTAGCTTTAGCTGAACACTGTGCAGAGGTCGCACTACACTAACATGTAAATAATTTAGCTGCCTGCGGTAGTGATAGGATCAGGAAAACACCACCAACCTTCTACAGGTAGCTTTCGCTGAACACTGTGCAGAGGTCGCACTACACTAACGTGTAAATAATGTAGCTGCCTGCGGTAGTGATAGGATCAGGAAAACACCACCAACCTTCTACAGGTAGCTTTAGCTGAACACTGTGCAGAGGTCGCACTACACTAACGTGTAAATAATTTAGCTGCCTGCAATAGTGATAGGATCAGGAAAACACGACCAACCTTTTACAGGTAGCTTTAGCTGAACACTGTGCAGAGGTCGCACTACACTGACCTGTAAATAATTTAGCTGCCTGCGGTAGTGATAGGATCAGGAAAACACCACCAACCTTCTACAGGTAGCTTTAGCTGAACACTGTGCAGAGGTCGCACTACACTAACTTGTAGATTTAGCTGCACACTGTTCAGAGGACGCACTACACTAACATGTAGGTTTAGCTGAACACTGTTCAGAGGACGCACTACATTAACTTGTAGCTTTAGCTGAACACTGTGCATAGGTTGCACTACACTAACGTGTAAATAATTTAGCTGCCTGCGGTAGTGATAGGATCAGGAAAACACCACCAAGCTTCTACAGGTAGCTTTAGCTGAACACTGTGCAGAGGTCGCACTACACTAACGTGTAAATAATTTAGCTGCCTGCGGTAGTGATAGGATCAGGAAAACATCACCAACCTTCTACAGGTAGCTTTAGCTGAACACTGTGCAGAGGTCACACAACACTAACGTGTAAATAATTTAGCTGCCTGCGGTAGTGATAGGATCAGGAAAACACCACCAACCTTCTACAGGTAGCTTTAGCTGAACACTGTGCAGAGGTCGCACTACACTAACTTGTAGCTTTAGCTGAACACTGTTCAGAGGACGCACTACACTAACTTGTAGCTTTAGCTGAACACTGTGCAGAGGTCACACTAAACTAACTTGTTGCTTTAGCTGAACACTGTTCAGAGGACGCACTACACTAACTTGTAGCTTTAGCTGAACACTGTTCAGAGGACGCACTACACTAACTTGTAGCTTTAGCTGAACACTGTCAGGAGGACGCACCACACTAACTTGTAACTTTAGATGAACACTGTGCAGAGGTCGCACTACACTAACTTGTAGCTTTAGCTGAACACTGTGCAGAGGTCGCACTACACTAACTTGTAGTTTTAGCTGAACACTATGAGGAGTACGCACTACACTAACTTGTAGCTATAGCTGAACACTGTGAGGAGGACGCACTACACTAACTTGTAGCTTTAGCTGAACACTGTGCAGAGGTCGCACTACACTAACATGTAGCTTTAGCTGAACACTGTTCAGAGGACGCACTACACTAACTTGTGGCTTTAGCTGAACACTGTGTAGAGGTCACAATAAACTAACTTGTAGCTTTGGCTGAACACTGTGAGGACGCACTACACTAACTGTAAATAGTCTAGCTGCCTGACTGTGGTACTAATAGGATCAAAAGAACACCAGCAGTTTTCTTCAGGTTGCTGTAAATACTGTAACAAGACAAGCTTGTCTGTCAGTAGGAAGATAACAGGAATGGATCTAGCTAAACTGAATACAGTATATATATATATATATATATATATATATATATATATATATATATACAGTGGCTTGCGAAAGTATTCGGCCCCCTTGAACTTTTCAACCTTTTGCCACATTTCAGGCTTCAAACATAAAGATATAAAATTTTAATTTTTTGTGAAGAATCACCAACAAGTGGGACACAATTGTAAAGTGGAATGAAATCTATTGGATATTTTAAACTTTTTTAGCAATTAAAAAACTGAAAAGTGGTGAGTGCAAAATTATTTGGCCCCTTTACTTTCAGTGCAGAATACTCACTCCAGAAGTTCAGCGAGGATCTCTGAATGATCCAATGTTGTCCTAAATGACTGATGGTGATAAATAGAATCCACCTGTGTGTAATCAAGTCTCTGTATAAATGCACCTGCTCTGTGATAGTCTCAGGGTTCTGTTGAAAGCGCAGAGAGCATCATTAAGACCAAGGAACACACCAGGCAGGTCCGTAATACTGTTGTGGAGAAGTTTAAAGCCGGATTTGGATACAAAAAGATTTCCCAAGCTTTAAACATCCCAAGGAGCACTGTGCAAGTGATCATTTTGAAATGGAAGGAGTATCAGACCACTGCAAATCTACCAAGACCTGGCTGTCCCTCTAAACTTTCAGCTCAGACAAGGAGAAGACTGATCAGAGATGCAGCCAAGAGGCCCATGATCACTCTGGATGAACTGCAGAGAACTACAGCTGAGGTGGGAGAGTCTGTCCATAGGACAACAATCAGTCGTACACTGCACAAATCTGGCCTTTATGGAAGAGTGGCAAGAAGAAAGCCATTTCTCAAAGATATCCATAAAAAGTCTCGTCTAAAGTTTGCCACAAGCCACCTGGGAGACACACCAAACATGTGGAAGAAGGTGCTCTGGTCCGATGAAACCAAAATCGAAATTTTTGGCCACAATGCAAAACGATATGTTTGGCGTAAAAGCAACACAGCTCATCACACTCAACACACCATCCCCACTGTCAAACATGGTGGTGGCAGCATCATGGTTTGGGCCTGCTTTTCCTCAGCAGGGACAGGGAGGATGGTTAAAATTGAGGGGAAGATGGATGCAGCCAAATACAGGATCATTCTGGATGAAAACCTGTTGGAGTCTGCAAAAGACCTGAAACTGGGACGGAGATTTATCTTCCAACAAGACAATGATCCCAAACATACAGCAAAATCTACAAAGGAATGGTTCACAAATAAAGGTATCCAGGTGTAATGCCGCGTACACACGAGTGGACTTTACGGCGGACTTTGCCCGGCGGATTTTTCGACGTACTTTACGACGGACTTTCTGAATGAACGGACTTGCCTACACACAATCCACCAAAGTCCGTCGAATTCGTACGTGATGACGTACGACTGGACTAAAACAAGGAAGTTCATAGCCAGTAGCCAATAGCTGCCCTAGCGTGGCTTTTTGTCCGTCGAACTAGCATACAGACGGCGGACTTTTCGACCGGACTCGATTTCAACTGATACATTTTAAACAAGTTTCAAATCTAAGTCCGTCCAACTTTTGAGCAAACAAAGTCCGCTGGAGCCCACACACATCGAATTGTCCGACGAAATCCAGTCCGCCGGGCAAAGTCCGCCGTAAAGTCCGCTCGTGTGTACGCGGCATTAGAATGGCCAAGTCAAAGTCCAGACCTGAATCCAATCGAGAATCTGTGGAAAGAGCTGAAAACTGCTGTTCACAAATGCTCTCCATCCAACCTCACTGAGCTCGAGCTGTTTTGCAAGGAAGAATGGGCAAGAATTTTAGTCTCTCGATGTGCAAAGCTGATAGAGACATACCCCAAGCGACTTGCAGCTGTAATCGCAGCAAAAGGTGGCTCTACAAAGTATTAACGCACGGGGGCCGAATAATTTTGCACGCCCCACTTTTCATTTTTTTATTAGTTAAAAAAGTTTCAAAAATCCAAAAGATTTCGTTCCACTTCACAATTGTGTCCCACTTGTTGGTGATTCTTGACAAAAAATAAAAATTTTATATCTTTATGTTTGAAGCCTGAAATGTGGCAAAAGGTTGAAAAGTTCAAGGGGGGCGAATACTTTCGCAAGCCACTGTATATATACAACACCTGGGATGCATATATATACGCAATACGCTGTAAGTGCACCTAACTGACTGACTGTCCTGCCTAATCTATCTAACCTAAATCAAATGACACTGTCTCTCTCTCTGTCTATCTCTCTCTCAAGCCGGAACACACTACACAGGGCCGCCGTGCAGGCGGACTTATATAGTGTGGGGCGTGTTCTAAACCCCCTGAGCCATAATTGGCCAAAGGCACCCTGGCTTTGGCCAATTACAGCTTTCTCTACAGACGGCGCTGTGATTGGCCAAGCATGAGGGTCATAGTGCATGCTTGGCCAATCATCAGCCAGCAATGCACTGTGATGCTGCAGTCAATTATGGGCCGTGACGCGACACACAAATTTGGCGCGAACGGCCCATATCGTTCGCAATTCGACGAACGGTCGAACAGACGATGTTCGAGTCGAACATGGGTTCGACTCGAACACGAAGCTCATCCCTAATGGAGAGAAAGACAGCTGGCAGTATGTACAGGAGAGGAGTGTGGAGGGTATGACAGTTGTCAGTATGTACAGGAGAGGAGTGTGGAGGGTATGATGGGGCAGTATATACAAGAGAGGAGTACGGAGGGTATGACAGTGGGCAGTATGTACAGGAGAGGAGTGTGGAGGGTAAGACAGTGGGCAGTATGTACAGGAGACGGGTGTGGAGGGTAAGACAATGGGCGGTATGTACAGGAGAGGAATGTGGACATTATGATAGTGGGCAGTATTCACAGGAGAGGAGTGTGGAGGGTATGACAGCTGGCACTATGTACAGTAGAGGAGTTTATGAAAGTGGGCAGTATGTACAGGTGAGGAGTGTGAAGGGTATGGCAGTGGGCAGTAAGTACAGGAGAGGAGTGTGGACGGTATGATACAGAGCAGTATGTACAGGAGACGAGTGTGGAGGGTAAGGCAGTGGGCAGTATGTACATGTAGCAATAACTCACTGTGGAGCTGCTGGTTTTTAGCGGGCTGTTACCGTTACCTTCGTTATCTCAATTTCACCGGAACCGGGTCTAGGGTCCCGTTGAGTTTAACACCAGACAATGTAGGCACCGGACACTTGAGTATCTTTTCCAATGCTTTAATAAACGTAACTGTAGGAAATAGCAGGAAAGAGGTAGAAGAAGAGTTGCAGGGAAGTTCAAATACCTTTTCTTGATGTAGTATTAAGAATTGGAATCTTATAGATGAATGTACTTTCCTCTTATGCCCCGTACACACGGTCGGATTTTCCGATGGAAAATGTCCGATCGGAGCGTGTTGTCGGAAATTCAGACCGTGTGTGGGCTCCATCGGACATTTTCCATCGGATTTTCCGACACACAAAGTTGGAGAGCAGGAGATAAAATTTTCCAACAACAAAATCCGTTGTCGGAAATTCCGATCGTGTGTACACAAATCCAACGGACAAAGTGCCACGCATGCTCAGAATAAATAAAGAGATGAAAGCTATTGGCCACTGCCCCGTTTATAGTCCCGACATACATGTTTTACGTCACCGTGTTTAGAACGATCGGATTTTCTGACAACTTTGTGCGACCGCGTGTAGACAAAACAAGTTTGAGCCAACATCCGTCGGAAAAAATCCCAGGATTTTGTTGTCGGAATGTCCGAACAAAGTCCGACCGTGTGTACGCCCTATTAGAGTTGAATCTTTGCCCGCCTGGATAGGTTTCTCTCACTAACCTAGCAGCCAGTACGCAGCACGAACAAAAGTCTCTGCCACAGACTTGAATAGAACAAAACCCGTACAATCCTCTGCCACAGGATGTAATGGTTTATGGTGGATAGCAAACACAGCACTAGAACCTTTAAGCCGACCTGGCAGTACTATGCGGTAGGATAACTTCAGGATACGTCCTCCAACTGAGTCACCAGGCCCCTCTCCAGACCAGCACTCTGCATGATCCTTCCATAACGGGTCCTCCCCTGGGATCTTCTCAGTTGTCCAGCTTCTTCCCGTAGGACAGACAGCCCAGGACCATTCCCTTGCCGCTGTGTTGGCCCCAGACAGGCTTCTGGGCCCACCCACACGCTGCAGCAATGTGGGCCTCCCAGTCGGAGGACCATACGGTAGTACTCCTAACACATACCTGTCGGCCAGGAGGGCCAGCAGGTGGAACGAAAACTAACCCTAAAACATGGCGTCTGTCCCATAAATACCCTCTCCCAGAATGCAACTCGGAGGACCACCTCCACCGAGTCATTTCCGGGACAGAGGAGCACTCATACACTTCAACATGTTGCCTTTCCAACATCGACCCATGGCGACAATGACACCCACAGGCACTGTGTGAAACTACATGCAACTTAGTCAAGTTGGAACAGAGGCAAATCTGACTATGTATGAACGGATAACCCACTAAATTTACCTATAAGCAGTAGATTGAAAATCTACCAGCACTACATACAGGAGACAGGGTGGAGCGTAAGACAGTGAGCAGTATGTACAGGAGAAGAGTGTGGAGGATATGACAGTGGGCAGTATGTACAGGGGACGAGTGTGGAGGGTAAGACAGTGAGCAGTATGTACAGGAGACGGGTGTGGAGGGTAAGACAGTGGGCAGTATGTTCAGAAGAAGAGTGTAGAGGATATGACAGTGGGCAGTATGTACAGGAGAGGAGTGTGGAAGGTATGATACTGAGCAGTATGTACAGGAGACGAGTGTGGAGGGTAAGACAGTGGGCAGTATGTACAGAAGATGGGTGTGGAGGGTAAGACAGTGAGCAGTATGTACAGGAGAAGAGTGTGGAGGATATGACAGTGGGCAGTATGTACAGGAAATGAGTGTGGACAGTATGATACTAAGCAGTATGTACAGGAGACGAGTGTGGAGGGTAAGACAGTGGGCAGTATGTACAGAAGATGGGTGTGGAGGGTAAGACAGTGAGCAGTATGTACAGGAGAGGAGTGTGGAGGGTAAGACAGTGACAGTGATTTAAACTGGCCGCTCTGTAAGTAGCTTCTGACAGGCTGTGCAAGGAGCCCAGTATCTCCAGGACCATAGGTGATAGGAGCCCCAACAAACAGTGGTGGGGTACGTCTTCAACTACATACCCTCTAAATTTGCCATGACCCTCAAAGTCGATCTTTTTTTTTTTGTGATTTTTTTTTTTTTGACAAATGGGCCTTAACCACTTCCTACCTCGCCCATAGTCAAATGACTTCCCTTCCTGGTCATATAGGGGGTGTGCACCGCATCACTCGGGAGCCGGTGCGTGTGCCCGGCAGCCGCGATGTCCGCCGGGCACTTGCGATTGCCGGTAACAGAGGCGGGACGTGGATCTGTGTGTTTACACTGTCAGGGGAGAGGAGACCGAACGTTTGTTCCCAGTACAGAGGAACACTGATCGGTCTCCTCCCCTTGTGAGTCCCCTCCCCCTACAGTTAGAATCACTTCCTAGGTAACACATTTAACCCCTTGGTCGCCCCCTAGTGTTAACCCCTTCCCTGCCAGTGAAATTTATACAGTAAACAGTGCATTTTTATGTCACTGATCACTGTATAAATGTGAATGGTTCCAAAATAGTGTCAAAAGTGTCTGATGTGTCCGCCGCAATGTCACAGTCACAATAAAAATCGCAGATCGCCGCCATTAAAAAAAATAATAATAAAAATGCCATAAATCTATCCCCTATTTTGTAGATGCTATAACTTTTGCGCAAACCAATCAATATACACTTATTGCGATTTTTTTTTACCAAAAATATGTAGAAGAATACACATCGGCCTAAACTGAGGAAAAAATTGTCCAAATTGTCTGTATTTCTTGATAGAACGCACTGTACGTTGCACATGACCAGCATCCCCTGAGGAAGCCTGTCTTACGGGCGAAACATGTTGGGAAGTCCATCATATACTGCTGTGTTGTAAAAAAAGGCTGCGGGAACCAGGGGACATATGCACGCTGCTCCTTTCTATTCAGATATCCTCTATCTGATCATATGGAGGCGTGTGGCCCCTGGTATTTAGCCAGCTGCTGAACCTGCCCTTTTGGTCTTTATTTACCATCTACGGCCACTTTTAGCGCATGATTTTTCTGATGCGATAAAACATCTAGTCATCTCGGCAGTCCTTGGGCCCCCCCTTTTTTAGGAGATATAGAAGGTACTGTACGTTGCACATGACCAGCATCCCCTGAGGAAGCCCGTCTTAAGGGCAAAACACGTTGGGAAGTCCATCATATACCGCTGTGTTGTTGTAACTATAAACTACTGTACTAGCCATCATTGTATCTCCTTTCCCTTTTTCCCTTTTAAACAAATTAATTCTTATTTTGCTCCTCAAAATAAAATATTTTTTTTATATATTATATTTGATATTATTCTCAATTTATTTGCACCTCCAAAGTCCCAATTTCTATGTTTTTCTAATGAGGAAAAAATGTGTTTTTGTTTTTAAAAAAAATTGGATATTTATTATAGCAAAAAGTAAAAAATATTGTGTTTTTTGTTTTTCAAACTTGTCACTCTTCTTTTGTTTATAGCGCAAAAAATAAAAACCGCAGAGGTGATTAAATACCACCAAAAGAAAGCTCTATTTGTGGTACAGTGTTGCATTACCGTGCAATTGTCATTCAAAATGCGACAGAGCTGAAGACTGAGAATTGGCCTGGGCAGGAATGGGGTGAAAATGCCCGGTATTGATGTGGTTAAGGTAAGGGACCTGGAGCTGCAGCTCCAACAGCCCCTATGTTAATCCAACCCTGTCTGTGATAACAGAAGTAAAATCTGACTGCCTCGCTCCGAGCCCCACACACACACTGAAGAGCCTCAAAGCCAGCACGTGTGAAATAAAAAGACAGGCAAGCCTTGTGTCCTGGATATAGTCTGTGAGATGTCACATCCAATGACAGCCTCAGTGAGGAAGCCACTATACGAAGAGGCATTGTGTCAAAGAGATGCCCACTGTGACTCCAATCTAATACTCCAGCTTGGCCAGCATTCAGGAAAGTGAGGAGAAATCCTTACACCAGCAGTTTTTACTGCGTCGTCTTTCTCCGGTGAAAGGACAAAATGAAGACGTGTTGTGTTTCATCATGTGTTGTAGAACAGACAGGACAAGGAAAAGGAGCAGAAGAGCAGAATTCAGCTCTTCTATGGAAGACAACAGAAGATCCCTTTTGTACTGTGAAATAATTTAGGCCTGATTTTTGCATCAGTCGGTGTAAATGTTATGTGGTTGAACATTTATCTTCTGATATCTGTAAAAGAGAAATTTCAGTCTTGGTTTTCTCATTTCTCAAGTCCCATTATTATAAGATTATGGTGCTTTAGCAAAGATCTTCCAACCTGCCGTTATTTCTTGTTTTATAGGCCTAGCTGCCTATATTGATGAGTTCAGATCTTGAAAATATATCTCTAATTTTTTTTTTTTTTCAAACTGTCAACTGTACAAACTACTCAGTGGCAGTTGTTCAGGTTTGGGTGTTTATTTATTGTTATATTATTATTAATAATAATAATGATGACTTATTTAAAAATGGAGTTCCAGCCTGTATTAAAAAAAAAAAATTAAAGTCAGCAGCTACAAATACTGTAGCTCTTGACTTTTAATATAAGGACACTTATGCCACGTACACACGACTGGACTTTCCGGCGGAAAAGGTCTGACGGAATCATTCCGTCGGACATTTCGATCGTGTGTGGGCTTCATCTGACTTTTTCTTTCTAAAATTCTGACGGACCTAGGAATAGAACATTTTTCAAATCTTTCGGATGGAAACAGTTCCTATCGGGAAAACCGCTCGTCTGTATGCTAGTCCGACGGACCAAAAACGACGCAAGGGCAGCTATTGGCTACTGGCTATTGAACTTCCTTTTTCTAGTCCCGTCGTACGTCATCGCGTTCTAAACGAACGGACTTTGGTGTGATTGTGTGTAGGCAAGTCCGTATCAGCGGAACTCCATCAGAACTCCGTCGGAAAGACCGTCGGAGTCTATTCTGACGGAAAGTCCGTTCGTGTGTACATGGCATTACCTGTCCAGGGATCCTGCAATGTCGGCACCCCTAGCCAATTTGTCAATTGGCTTCAGTGCAGGCACTGACATCTGTAGTAAGGGAAACAGGAAGTGAAGCCTTGCAGCTTCACAGCCTGTTTCCTACTGCGCATGTGCATGCGCATGTGCATGCGCAAGACGCGCTGCGGTTTCTGAATAGTACCGCTGTCTTCTGGGACCTGTGTGTCTCCCTGAAGGCAGTGGGGGGAAGGACATAGCCCCCAACTGTCCCTGATTTCGAGGGACTGTCCCTGATTTCGAGCAATGTCCCTCTGTTCCTCTTTCCCCCTCATTTGTCCCTCATTTTTTGTCTGATCTATATAGATGTATATAAAATGCACTTTTTATCTTTCAAAAAGTGTTTCCCAGTACTAAACCTTTCATCCAAATTCTAAATCACTGCATTTGTACATTTTAAAAGCCATTATAAAGGAATAGTAGTGGTAAAAACAAGTCCTTGTGGATTTAATTAAACTTTTTTTTGGTTAATCCTCCTTTAAGGGGGTGTGGCAGGGGGTGGGTGTGTCCTATGCCTACATACGTTTGGTAGTAGGTGTCCCTCAGTCCCATCTCAAAATGTTGGGAGGTATGGGAAGGAGGAGAGGCCGGAAATTTCTTAGATTGTTGCATCATTGTGGAAGTTAAAGCGGGTACCTGGTTTTGACAGGTATCGGCTCCGCCCCCCCCCCCCCAAAGAAAAGTACCAAACGTGACAGTGGGGGGGGGGGATGCGGACAAGCAGAGCTTCTGCTTTTGGGTGGAGCTCCACTGTAATACATACTTTTAAGGTTAGGGCTTGATTATTATTTAGAAAGCAAAAATATCCACAAAAAACGTGCAACAAAATGCCCAAAATGCACACAAAAACACGCAAAATCGTACATTTCTAGTCATTTCTATGGGAATAAAATTGCGCCAAAATCACGCAAATCTGCATAATTTAAGCTGCAAGAAAAGCTTCAGAACCTTTTTGAGCTTTAGGCGTTTGGCTTGCGTTGCATCGTAGTGGAGATGTGAACCGTCTCCATAGAGAATAATTGATTTTTTCTTCTCCAGCGTTTTGGAGCTTCGAGCTTCAAGCTACAATGGGGCCTTAGTTATACCATGGACATTTAAATATATTATATGTATGTATGTATAATAAATGATCTCAGTTGGATGACATGGCTATTGAAGTACTTTTTGGTTAATTACCACATGTATTACTTATATACAGTTCATTATTTATCGTAGTCTACACCATTGTTTCTCAACCTTTTTTCAGTCAATGCACCCTTTAAAATAATGGACAGTCTCAAAGCACCCCATTCTGAAATGTAAAAAAAACTATTCTAATAGTTTTACATAATGCAACAACATCCACACCTAGGACACCCAACATTAGAGGTGATTTATTCTTCCAAAGCAAATATACTTTTGCACACTTGTACTGACTAGTATTCCAATGTTTCTCTTCTCCCTTAATTTCTCTCCATCAGTCAGCTAATGTCACCCCAGTGCAGAGGGAAAGGGGCACAGGTTGATCAAACAAGGATGCTGTGGAGGCAACAGACATCCTCCTTATTAACTGATGACTTCATTGGTTGTTAGAATGCCAGTGTCTAGAAAGGTGTAATGGTGCATAATGAAAACCGGTGGCTTTGTGTAACTAAAAGGCAGGCTTCATCCATTTGCTGAAAGATTAAATAGTGAGGAAAAATGGACTTTAACAGCACAAATAGAAAAATAGCAAAATTTGAATAGTTCATATAAATTCCAGACGTATACAGTATACATTTATGAAAAAACACATGATTTATACATAGAAAAGGGCTCATTGATTGACCCATGGGGAATACCACTTGTATACTTCCTGTAGGGCTGTACTGTTTGTATCAAAAAAAGGGCCCACACTGAGATACGGCATTGACTGTTGGGTTTTCAAAGGTGCTTTAATGAATTAAAATTTGCTCAACATGTTTCGCGACTGTAGTTGTCGCTTCTTCAGGAGCTTCTGTATTTCTAGTTAAAGGAATAGACTTCAATTAGAATAAGATATTGATAATAGAATGTACAATTGTTGTGATACATACATACATGCATGACCAGATACACAAAATATAAGAATTCACCACAAATGGTGCTAGAGAGGATTTCAACGCTTACCCATGCCGGTAGGACATAGCAGCTAACCCACCACCTCTCAAAAGAGAGAGGGAGACCACGGGACGAGGTGCCGAACCAGCAGGAAACCAGCACAAAGATTGGGGTATGGGGGTGCACCGGATAACTATGGATATGGGATATATAGAAAGTTGCTAAACTGATTTGTATGTTACAGGGCATAATACTGCAGGGAACGTTACTGTACTTACATAGCTAACACAGTATGGCCTTAAAGATGTTCATAGGCACTTGGGGAGCCTTAGGCAAGTGTATGCATCCATCTGCTGGCTTGTATATACTTTTTGATCAATTTTTAGGAATTTTGCCAAGGCACCCCTGAAGAAACCTCAAGGCACCCCAGAGTGCCTGGGCACACTGGTTGAAAAAGGCTAGTCTATACAGTGGTGTTTGACTTTTTTTTTTTTTTTAAATCAGATAATTTTTTTCGAAAAACAAACACAAAAAACGAAACTTTTTTTAATTTTACGTACACAAAACAGATTCCATATTTGTTAGGGCACATAAGAATCAATGTTAGATGACCATGTGGTCTATTATGTTCTTTGCTTGTACAATAATAACTGTAATGACATTTTCAGAATTAAAGATATGATTGTATAATAAGGCAACTGTGGTTGTAATTCTTTGGTCTCATTACGTGTCATGTGTGTCCTCCTTATATCATTCTTTCCCCTTCTGCTCCCGGCCCTACCAGGGCCACCGAGCAGAGCGGAGTACCACTAGCCCCTAAATAGCGGGGAGCGGTGTACAGCTTTTACAAACATTAACCGTTGGGTTAAACAAACATAACCAGTTAAACTTCTGCAGGACCTGGTAGTTTCATAATAGCTCCCTTCCAGATCAACTGTGTAAATGAAGCAGTATTGTCTCCCCTTCTCTCATCCCTAGCAAAGTCCTCTTAGTACTAAGTTCTAAGGTGGTATAATTGCTGGTGTTGCTCTGCGCCCTAGGATTCTATTGTGGACCAGGCGTAGTTGAGCTAGTCCAGGGGTGTCCAGCCAGGGATCCCATATAGTCTCAAATTTTCTACCTCTGTGTTTGTATGCAAGTTGTTCTCTGATAAGAGAGTCATTTACGGATGTAATCCATTCTGTTTGTGAGGGGGGCCGTCGTCGATAGCCATTTTCTAGCTATAAGTTTCCTAGCTAGGAATAGTTCTCTAATGCTGCGTACACACGATCGGAAATTCGGCCAGCAAAAGACCGATGAGAGCTTTTCGTCGGAAAATGCGACCGTGTATACACTACATCGGACTTTTGCTGGCCGAATTCCAGCCAGCAAAAGATTGCGAGCATGTTCTCAATTTTTTGGTCAGAAAAAGTTCCTATCCAAAAATGCGATCGTCTGTAACAATTCTGACGCACAAAATTCCTACGCATGCTTGGAAACAATTAGACGCATGCTCGGAAGCATTGAACTTCATTTTCTCGGCTCGTCGTAGTGTTGTACATCACCTCGTTCTTGACGGTCGAAAGTTCAGTGAACTTTTGTGTGACAGTGTGCATGCAAGGCAAGCTTGAGCGGAATCCCGTCGGAAAAGCCATCATAGCTTTTTCCCACGAGAAGTCCGATCGTGTGTACGCGGCATAAGAATGGCGGTGTATGTGTGAGGTGTGTATTGTTCTTCATCTAGCCAGCCCATTTGACAAAGTTTAGGGTCTGTTGTGAGTTTGAGATTCCATATGCTATTGATAATGTTTATCACTGCTGCCCAGTACCTTTGCAATTTCGGGCATTTCCATAGCATATGGATAGTGTACCACTATCAACAAGGCAGCGGGGACATAGTGGATCTTCTCTTCTGTGCCATTTGTGTAATTTCTCAGGTGTGTGTTATGTGCGGAGAATAATGAACAATTGGGTTTTTGAGAGGAGGATAGTGACACTTTAAGTACATTGTCTAGAATGGTGTTCCATTCCTCGTCTGAAATAAGCGGTGTTTGCCTTTAGGTTGTCATTTGGAGCTGGTTCCCTTTTTCATTTTTCGTGAACCCTTTAAAGAAAAAAGTGTGTCTTTTTTCAATAAGTGTAAAGATTAAAAAATCTGATAACATAAAAAAATTAAACCAGCTATGGCATGCAAAGTATGCCCATGTCCGAAGAATAGAGTGGTGGCAGTTATTCTTAGACCTCCTGACCTCAGAGGTTTAGTAGCAGTGCCCCCCCCCCCCCCATGGGGCAACTACTCCATTTATAAAATAGCAGTATCTCCAACTGCTATGGCGGTACTCGATCCAAGCCAGGATTATATATGATCAGTGTTTTACACAAGAAACAAAAGGCGAGACCGTGTGTGCTCCAATATGACCTCTGCTCACTCCGGGGAGATGATCTCCATCTGCAATATCACCGTGGCTAAGCTACTTCTAAGTACATCGACTAGACTGATATCATCAGGAGGAGAACAGAAGACACTCAGAACTGTATTTTCTGCTCTCCGCTAAAGGATTCTCTGGCTCATCTGAAGCCGCTTAGAAGTTTCATTAAGGTCGGGGAAGGAGACAGTGCAAAGCCTTCACATTTCAGAAGTTTTCGCTAAGTTTGGTCGATTCAGCTTAAGAAAAAGCCAACGGAGGGACTCGGCGGACGGGGAATCCAAGCAAGCTAAAAGGGCACCGAGGCTGTGCACGGAGGCCTGCGATATAGATTTACTTCTCCCTGACATTATAAAAAGGGAGAATAATCCACTTCTGTACATATAATTATGGCTCTGAATTAGAAAAAAAGAAAAAAAAAAAAAACGATTTAAGAGATTTTCTGTGCCGAAAGGGGACTGCGGTCTATCAGAAAACCGGTTCTCATGTTAATAAATTTTAAGGATTAAGACGGAGGCAGAAAATGAATCCTTTTACAGGGATATCTGAAAAAAAAAGATATCATACACAATTTGAGAACTTGCAAGTTTTTTTTTTTTTCTTCCCCACATTGAACAGAGAAGGATAAATAGCATGAGGTTTATAAGTGAATGTCACTGGAGTCTTGTGGTCGGGTCGAAGGACTGGGCATGCTTTCAGAGATATATAGAAAGACAATGAGAAGAGCAATGATAATACAAGAAGTTCTGCACTCCATGGTGACGAATTAGGATTAAGTTTAATGAATCCTCTTGTATTGTATTGTACTGAACTGTCTCCTTTTATATTGTAAAGTGCTGTGCAGATTGCTGGCTTTATTTAAATCCTGTATAATAATACAGTGGAACCTTGGTTTACGAGTAAGGCGGTTAACGCGCGTTTTGAAAGACGAGCAACTTTTTTTTTTCAATTCTGACTCGGTTTGCGAGTGTTGTCTTGCAAGACGAGCAGAATTCAAGCTAATGGGCGGTGCAGAACCACATTTGGCCAGAGGTGCGGGGGCCCTGGGGACACCGAAACGGTTCGGAGCCACTCGGAAATACTCTGAAATACTTGGAAACACTCGGAAATACTCAGTTCCTGAGTGTTTGCGAGCCTTTCTGAGGCTTTCTGAGTTCAGCCGAGCTGTCCCCGAGTATTTCCGAGGTTCTCCGGTGCCCCCCACCTCTGGCCACATGCGGTATTGCATGCAATAGAAGTCAATGCGGAACAAATTATCTTTGTTTCCATTCACTTCTATGGGGAAACTCGCTTTGATATGCGAGTGCTTTGGATTACAAGCATTCTCCTGGAACGGATTATGCTTGTAATCCAAGGTTCCACTGTAATTATCATTATTATTTTTATTATTATTTACTAGTTATATAGCGCCAACAGTTTGCGCAGCACTTTACAACATGGAGGCAAACAGTACAGTTACAGGGAGGTGGTGCTACACTGGAGTAGCCACCCAACGCAGTCCTACTGCACCTGGTGTGAATCTGCCCTCAAGCTGCCTCTATGTACTAAGGCAATGCAACAGAATTTTGGTGCGTCGCAACACACGGTAACGTGCAGCATACAACATACAGCATTATACATTACAAAAATAGGACTGTGTCTAATTTTCGGCAAGTTAGGCTTCGTTGGTTGCTCATTCATTTTAAGGGATCATTTACACTTGCTTCGACTTTACCACACATTAAAACGCCTACTGATTCAACATGCTTTTTTTATGTGTTTTTGATGCTTCTGTGATGCTTCGGGGGATGCATTAATGAAGCTTTGCAAATGCCCTGTGTGTGTTTATTTTCTATTTGTTTTTACAGGGCCATGTTGAACCCTGGCTCAACAGTTTTCCCCCCTCAGCAGATCCCCAGCTCATTAGTACCCCTGTTAAGCAGATCTCCAGTGTATTAGTACCCTTGTTCAGGAGATCCCCAGCTTATTAGTACCCATATTCAGCAGATTCCCTGCTCTCCTGCTCAGTAGTACCCCCAGCTCTGCTAATCATCTGGTTTGCTGATCTGCCTCTCTCTCTGCTCCCCACCTCCCACTATATTCCCACATTGCTCACCACATGTGACATCTGCTAGTTTCTCCTGCTCCGGTCCCCTAGCTCTGCTGATCCTCTGCCTCTCAGTCCTCTCTATCCGGTCCCCGCTCCCCTTTTGCTATAGTGTTCCCATGTTGCACACCATGAGTGTCGTCTACTAGTTGCTCTGCTCCAGTCCAGACCTCGCTCACATTCCTGCTGCTCGACACTGCACACCAGATGTGACATCTGCACCAGACACTTCCAGAATATATACATATATACCGGAAGGGACTGCTGATGATGTCTTTCCAGTTTGCTTATTGGTTTTCCAGTGCATCCTGGGATATTGCATACTTGCAATATCTCCAAATCAAAGCAAAGCTAATGCTGAATAAAAGCCCCTCAAAAGCATTACTTGCTGAGAGCTGCCATTGACTTCTATGGAGGCTTTGGGGATGCCTTGAAGCACCAAATAAGCACCATTGGTTATACTTTTTGAAGCAAAGCAAAGTAAAATTTTACACAAATGTCCTCCCATGCAGGAGGTTCTCACCTTTAATGCAACAAACATAAAATTCAGCCTCCCAGCTATTTATCAGCCCTATGGCTCAGGCCTCATGCCTTGGTCCATCTGACCGTCAAACACACTTCCCAGCGCTCGTGCACACACACTGTACCTCCGTCAGCTTCGCTTCTTATCCTGCAGCTTCCCAGCTGCTCCGTTTCTCATAGACTGTCTCACTCTTTCAGGCTCGGACCTTGGTCTGTCCTGACTAGGGATGAGCCGAACACCCCCCAGTTCGGTTCGCAGCAGAACATGCGAACAGGCAAAAAATTTGTTCGAACACGCGAACGCCATAAAAGTCTATCGGACACGAACATGAATAATCAAAAGTGCTAATTTTAAAGGCTTATATGCAAGTTATTGTCATAAAAAGTGTTTGGGGACCTAGGTCCTGCCCCAGGGGACATGTATCAATGAAAAAAAAAGTTTTAAAACGGCGTTTTTTTCGGGAGCAGTGATTTTAATAATGCTTAAAGTGAAACAATAAAAGTGAAATATTCCTTTAAATTTCGTACCTGGGGGGTGTCTATAGTATGCCTGTAAAGTGGCGCATGTTTCCCGTGTTTACAACAGTCCCTGCACAAAATTACATTTCTAAAGTAAAAAAAATTTAAAAGTAACTATACTATATAGTAACGACTATAATGAATTGTTGGTCCCAGCAATACACATAAAAGTCATTGAAAAAAACGGCGTGGGATTCCCCAACAGTCCATTACCAGGCTCTTTGGGCCTGGGGGTCCCTCTTAAAACCCATACCAGACCCTTGAGGTCTGGTATGGATTTTAAGGGGAACTCCGTGCCAAAATTAAAAAAAGTATGGCGTGGGGGTCCCCCCCAAAAATCTATGCCAGACCCTTATATGGGCATGCAACCTGGCAGGCCGCAGGAAAAGAGGGGGGACGAGAGAGCGCCCCCCCTCCTGAACCGTACCAGGTTACATGCCCTCAACATGGGGAGGGTGCTTTGGGGTAGCCCCCCAAAGCACCTTGGGGCCTCATCCCCACAACCCTTGCCCGGTGGTTGTGGGGTTCTGCGGGCGGGGGGTTTATCAGAATCTGGAAGCCCCCTTTAACAAGGGGACCCCCAGATCCCGGCCTTCCCCCTGTGTGAAATGGTAACAGGGTACAAATGTACCCCTACCATTTCACCAAACAAGTGTCAAAATGGTAAAAATGACATGACACGGCTTGGGGACAAGTCCTTTATTAAAAAATAAAAAAATTAAAAAATAAAACTGTCCCACGAAGTCTTCTTCTCTTGCTCCGCCGACTGACCGAAAAAGAAAAAAAAACCCGCACGCTGCCAGCGATCCACCTCCATGGGAGGCACCCGCCATAATGACCATCCTCTCAGGAGACAGTTCTTTTATAACTGAGGGTGGGGCCACACGGTGATGACGCAGGTTGACCCCGCCCCCCTCTGATGCACGGGGACATCCCTATGGCTACGGGGAAGCCATAAGGATGTCCCTGTGCATCAGAGGGGGCGGAGTCACCCGTCAATTTCACCATGTGGCCCCACCCTCAGTTATAAAAGAACTGTCAGCTGCAAGGACGCGTGATAGGGCGGGTGCTTCCCATGGAGGCAGGTCAGTGCGGCTTTTTTTTTCTTTTTCGGTCCATCGGCGGAACAAGAGAAGAAGAAGAAGACTTTGTGGGACATTTTTATTTTTTTATTTTTTAATAAAGGACTTGTCCTCAAGCCGTGTCATGTCATTTTTACCATATTGACACTTATTTTGTGAAATGGTAGGATGTACCCCGTTACCATTTCACACGGGGGGGAGGCCGGGATCTGGGGGTCCCCTTGTTAAAGGGGGCTTCCAGATTCCGATAAGCAAGGGTTGTGGGGATGAGGCCCTTGTCCTCATCAACATGGGGACAAGGTGCTTTGGGGGGCTACCCCAAAGCACCCTCCCCATGTTGAGGGCATGTGGCCTGGTACGGTTCAGGAGGGGGGGGCGCTCTCTCATCCCCCCTCTTTTCCTGTGGCCTGCCAGATTGCGTGCTCGGATAAGAGTCTGGTATTGATTTTTGGGGGGACCTCCACGCCATTTTTTTTTAAATTTTGCCGCAGGGTTCCCCTTAAAATCCATACCAGATCTCAAGGATATGGTATGGAATTTGGGGGGACCCCCACGCAATTTTTTTTTTAAATTGTGGTTTGGGGTTCCCTTTAATGTTCATACCAGACCCAAAGGGCCTGGTAATGGACTTTGGGGGAATCCCATGCCGTTTTTTTCAATGACTTTTATCTGTATTGCTGAGACCCGACAATTCATTATAGCCGCGAGTAGTTTCAAATGACTTTTTTTCCTTTAGAAATGTCATTTTGTGCAGGGACTGTTCTAAACACGGGAAACATTCGCTACTTTACAGGCATACTATAGACAACCCCCAGGTACGAAATTTAAAGGAATATTTCACTTTTATTATTTCACTTTAAGCATTATTAAAATCACTGCTTCCGAAAAAACAGCGTTTTAAAAACTTTTTTTGCATTGATCCATGTCCCCTGGGGCAGGACCCAGGTCCCCAAACACTTTTTATGACAATAACTTGCATATAAGCCTTTAAAATTAGCACTTTTGATTTCTCCCATAGACTTTTAAAGGGTGTTCCGCGGCTTTTGAATTTGCTGCGAACACCCCAAATTGTTCGCTATTCGTCGAACGAGCGAACAGCCAATGTTCGAGTCGAACTCATGTTCGACCCGAACATAAAGCTCATCCCTAGTCCTGACCTGGACAGCTTGGTGCAGATATGCACCTCTTACTGCTCCCTTCACACACTGACCCACACCTCCCAACTTTCTGAGATGGGAATGAGGGACACCAATTAGCAAAAGTATGTAGGCATAGGACACACCCCCTGCCACCCCCACCCCAAAGGAGAATTACAAAAAAATGAATAGTTAAACCTACAAGTGCTTTTTTTTACCACTACTATTCATTTGTATTGGCTTTTGAAATTTACAGATGCAGCAATTTTTTAGAAATCGGACTATCAAAACACTTTTTGATAGATAAGTAATGCATTTTATATACAGCTATATAGATCAGACCAAAATGAGGGACAAATAAGTAGGAAGGAGGGACAGTCCCTTAAAATCAGGGACAGTTGGGAGCTGTGCACTGACCCCCCAGGGAGTGTGGGGCACTGACCTCTACTTCTGATTCTAACATAAAGCCAGGACACACCTGTGCCATTAGTGTGCTTGTTTCCTGGAAACCCTGGCCCAGCCCGCCATATTAAACAGTGGCATGGCCTCACCCTGCCACAAGTACAATTGCAGATCTGCAGAAGCTTGGCACAATTTGTTTAACATTATTAACTATGGGTCCCATTCACATCTTTGCAGTTTCCTGCAATGCATTTTTTTGAATAGGTGTAGGGACTTTTTTTAGAAGTAGAACAATAAAACTGCATAAAAACTGCATAAAAATGCATGTACATGTTTTTGCTGCGAATTTGGTAGAGTTTTGAGTTTAACAACCAGTCTTCTCCAGTGGCATCTGGTGTTTTCTAGTGGCGGCACCCACCTCCCCCTCTTGCTGTTTGCCAGTTGATCCGGCACATACCCCATTGTGGCGGGTGGCAGGCAGCATGGTGCAGCAGCTCGGCTCCGAGTGTCCTCTCCTCCATGGCGGCTTCCAGCTCCTCCCCTCCTCCTCCTAGGTATCCCATAGGATTGCCTGTCCTTTCAGCCAATCGGGTGACCGGTGTCAAAACCTGCTTCCTGATTGGCCGGAAGGAGGATCAGTGTTACTACAGCGAATATTGATTTGCTGCTGTAACACACATGGGTGGGCTCGGAGCGCACTCTCTGCGACCCGAGCCCACCCTATATTGAAGCCTATTAGAGCCTCTGGCTCTAATCGATGCTCCAAAAAAACAGCCCCTCCGCATTGGAATCCATGCCCGTGTCCTGAAAGGGGCCGGACGCATGGATAGGGGAGGCGGCGATGGATGGGGGGTGGCGCCCATGCACCCTTAATGGATGGGCCGCCCCTGGTCTGCTCCTCCTACCAAAAAAATGTAAGAAGCATAAAAATGTGCCACAAAACTGCATCAAATAATGCACCAATCGCACACGCATAGATTTGAACCTAGCCTTATGCTAAAACACTTGTTTAGATATATTATGATTTATTGCCGTGTGTCGCAGACATGTGCGCTTTTATTTCATTTACTCCAGGTAGAGTGCCATACTGGGGCGATTTCTCTTTGTCTGCCTGTCAGCCAGTGAAGATAAATGTTTCTTTGGCTAAGACGTGTCAATATAAAGAGCAGTGCATCACCCAGGTCGGGCTGGGAGAGGCGGCAATCCTTTCACTGATCACCGGCTAGGAAGATTCATTAATAATGAGCAGATGACATATGACAGCAGATGAGATAATCTGCAAAGAAACCCGAGATAATGACTGATTTCTACATCAAGAGAAAGACTAGATCACCAAGACGACGTCTACCGTAAGTCTCCGCACAAATGCCCGCCGTGTTAAATATGAAGGCATCACCATTAATAATTTCCCAGCTTGTATTATGAGAGTAACATAGTTCTGGGGATCGGACAGGTACAGACGGATGTGTGTTAAATTGCTGTTTTATTGCACTTAGCTCATTTATCACAATACGAGGCAGGAGACAGAATGGTGGTTAGGTCTTCAGTGTTGAAGTAATATACAGTGGAACCTTGGATTACAAGCATAATCCGTTCCAGGAGAATGCTTGTAATCCAAAGCACTCGCAATTTAAAGCGAGTTTCCCCATAGAAGTCAATGGAAACAAAGATAATTTGTTCCGTATTGACTTCTATTGCATGCAATACCGCATGTGGCCAGAGTTGGGGGGGCGCCGGAGAGCCTCGGAAATACTGAACTCGGAAACCCTCGGAGAGGCTCGGAAACACTCGGGAACGGAGTATTTCTGAGTGTTTCTGAGTATTTCCGAGTGCTTCCTAGTATTTCTGAACGGCTCTGAACCGTTCCGAGTGTCACCCCCGCACGTCTGGGCAAATACGGTACTGCACACCACATTGGCTTGAATTCTGCTCGTTTTGCGAGACAACACTAGCAAACCGAGTCGGGATTTAAAAAAAAAAAGTTGCACGTCTTTCAAAACGCTCGTTAACCGCATTACTCATTAATAAAGGTTCCACTGTACCAATAATGGCCCAATTAGATATCTTATTTAAAGTGGAACTTTTTGTAACTTTTTTTTTCTCATTACAAACATTTTTGCCTGGGGATTTGTCCATTAACATACCTTCTGTATTAGAACCTAATTGGTAATGTAGGTGAATGATAAATATTCTCAGCACCAAATCCCTTCTAGATATGCCCGAATTGAAATTCGGACAATTTTTTTGTTATTCGGAAATTCCAATTATTATTATTACAATAGTAATAAATTTAAACAAATCCTAAATAATGAATCAAAATTTCTAATGGTTTTCAAATCTAATTTGAATCGTTTCTTTCTATTCGAATTTGAATAGTTTAAAAATCGAATCCGAATTTCTGTAGAGAATAAAATAGAAAATAAAGGAATAGAATAGAATAAAATAGAAGATAACCATCTTCTGAAATTCTAATTTAAAATAGAATATATTTGAATTTGAATACAAAAGAAAATAAAAAAAGAGTAGAATAGAAAAAAAGAATAGAATAGAATAGAAAGAATATAACTTTCTTCCAAAAATCAAATATAATTTAATATTAGAATATAATTTTAAAAAATAGAAAAGAATGGAAAGACTATAACCATCTTCCAAAATTCGAATTTCAAATAGAATAAATACAAATTTGAATAGAATAGAAAATAAAATAATAGAATAGAAAATAAAATAATAGAATAGAAAAAAGAAAAAAGAATAGAATAAACAATAGAAAAGAATGGAATAGAATAGAAAGAATATAACAATATAAAATTTTTTCGAAATTTGAATTTCGAAAATGAAAAAATTGAATTTGAACAGAATAGAAAATAATAGAATATAATAGAAATGCAAAGAATAGAATAGAAAGTAAAAGAATAGAACAGAAAAAAAAACAATAGAATCGAATAAAAAAATATAACTATCTTCCAAAATTCGAATTTAGAATCAAACAAATTTGATTTAGAATGGAATTCAATTTGAATTTGAATGCAATTTAAATAGAATTCAAATTCAAATCCATTAAATATTTCAGAATTGGAAAATTGTAATGTATTCGAATTAAATTTAACTAAACAAATTTATGTAAATAATGGATTGAAACAAAACAAATATTTTCGCTCTGCACACGTATAATTCCTTCTTTGGAAGAAGATTTGGAAGGAGATAATTGGGGCCTTTTAAGGCGCTTGAAATAGACAGTAATTGACTACATTAATAAAAAAGTTGAAAATGTATTGAGTTACAACATTAAAACATTCCATATTAAAAACAAATGAGCTATTAATATTTTCCTATCCTTATTTTTGCAGCGTTACAAAGGTAAAAACTCCCAATATGTTTCGCCCTGTGGGGGCCTCTTTAGGAGAAAATAAAGCCCCACAGGGCGAAACATGTTGGGAGTGTTTACTTTTGTACCACTACAAAAATATGGACATCAAGACCATGTTAATAGCTCATTTGTTTTTAATATGGAATGTTTTGATGTTGTAATTCAATACGTTGTCAACTTTTTATGAATGCAGTCAATTACTGTCTGTTTCAAGCACCTTAAAATAGAACTATAGGCAAAACTTTTTTTTTTCATTTTGGATAGAGCAAGGGAGAATAATAACCACTGTGAGATTCTTTTTCACCATCTGTACCCCTTTTGTGGAGATTTCCCTTCACTTCCTGGCACATAGCCAAACAGGAAGTGAGAGCAAATTAAGGGAATACCTCCAGGTCACCAGAACTAGTTTCCCCATTGGAAGATTTTCTGGGGACAACCCAAAATTTGTGATTTTCTTTTTTACTTTCACTTTCAAATATAATAATTAAAAGTAAACAGGACAAATGGAGGGGGTCGATCTTCCTAACGGGGCACAGGCAGCAATAAAAACTGACAAGCATTCTAATCCCTCCCCAAACCACCCAAATCGAACAAAAAGGTTTTGCCTTTATCAATAATCTCCTTCCAAACTTTCTGTATTAGAGCACCTCCACTCTGGATGAAGGAGTACAGGGGGCACCATTGGACAGCAGTATTGTCAGTCTGGTGGGAGGGGAGTGTTAGATGTGCTAGCTGATTTAGATACACTAACACATTGAAGCCAAACCCCAGCTAACACTTTATAATCAGTTACAGCAAACAGATTTTTATTCTTTTGGGATAAAGGTTTTACATAAATAAATAAAAAATGATCATTGTAAGCATCCCTGTCAGTGTTAAATGGTCTGTCACATCCCTGTAACTGCAAGAGAGCTTGTGCTTTTGAAAAACAACAGACTTACAGGCTGAATCATCAGCTGAAAATAGAAGAAAGAAAGCCTAAAAAAGAAAACGAATGCAGCCATCACATCTAAGAATTTGTAGGTGGTGTGTAGTATGGTGCGGTGGCAGTAATTTACACAGGCGGGTGCAATAATGAACTTGTATCGAAGTATGCAGGAACAGTTCACAACAGAATCCAGGGGTAAACCGCCCAATGGGTGCACTCACGATTTTCAGCAAACTGAATGGATCGATGCTCAGCAGGAATGATGGTGTCTGTAAAGAGGGATGAAGCTGTTCAGAGGCATAGAAGACCCTACCTCCTCTTAATCAGGTACCTTTCCCTACCACTAACACTGACAATAACAGGCAGGGTATCTTTCCTTTCACTGCCGACACGCAAAATATGTGCCAAACCCGGGAAATAGACTCTGCCTGACCAAAGATGGCCACCAGAGTCACATGGGGTGACAGCTTCCAATAGGATAGCTTCTCCAGTGACCCAAGAAACCATAGAGGAACCCTGTTTCTCTTGACTTCCTCTGCAACAACACTGCTGCTGCAGACAGCACCACCTGCAGTGGAGAAAGTAGACTGTACCTGCCTACAAATTGTTAGCTGCAATATAATAAATGTTTGCTTTTGGGTTTAGTATTGCTTTAAAGTGGTATTAAAGGTTCGGCTTTAAAAAAAAGATAGCAAACATGTGATACTTACCTACTTTGCACAGAGCAGCCCCAAACCTCTTCTTCTCATGTCCCCCACCTGCGCTTTTGTCTCCTCCCCATTGACCAGTGCTCCCAGTAGTGGTATGGGGGCACTGGAGCGTGTTCCTACCTGCTCTATGCGTTCATAAGACACCTAGAGCCATGGCTCAGCCCGCCCCGCCTCCGCTCTCTCCTCATTGGCTCACTGGCTGTAGCTGTGCACATTGCTGGATCGCGATGGGGCTCAGGTGAGTATTGGGGAGAGCAGCTCACTGAAGGTTTTTTTACCTTGCATGAAGGTAAAAAACATTTAGCCTTTACAACCACTTTAACTGTATTTTTACTTACAGCTAGCCTAAATACTTGAATCTGTCTTGACACCAGCCCCCATCTTCCACTGAACAGCAGCAGACTGAGAAAGGGAGGAGCATCACCAGGAACCAATCTCTAGTTGACTGACATGTGCCGAAAGGGAATATGTAGCTGCTTCGGGCAGCAGCTTCCAATCGGACAGCTGTTCATCTGATGACATCTATGGAGGCCTAAGAGGACCGTGAGCTCCTCCTGCCCTCCACTCTCTCTCTGCATGGTGGTCACTGACAGTACCACCTGTGCAGGGAGCAGTGGCGGCTGGTAGGTTCTTCTTTTGGGGGAACGGCAAACAAAGAACACCTCCCCTGGCGGCGTGGCACGGCACAGAAACACCCCCCTGGGCGGTCCGGCACTTACCTGCGGGGCTGTGGTGTCCTCTCCTCCTCTCCTGGAGTGCTGGTGTCCGCTTCTCCAGCTTCCTTCGCCGTGTGTCTCCTCTTCTGCCAAAGTGCTAGGCATCCATTAGGATCGCCTGAGACTTTGGCCAATTGGGAAACAGGTCTCACAGACCTGCCTCCTGATTGGCGGAGAGGG
The DNA here is from genome assembly GCA_037952835.1 of Lithobates septentrionalis. NCBI lineage: Eukaryota > Metazoa > Chordata > Amphibia > Anura > Ranidae > Lithobates > Lithobates septentrionalis. The sequence goes on along the minus strand of JBBDGP010001769.1, from coordinate 201,429 downwards.
GGGACTTTAGTGTGAAAATAGGGAAAATTTATTTGCTATGTTCACACAACTGGGTGGCCTCGGAGCGCAATGCTCTGTGATCTAAGGCCATCCTTTTTTGAAGAAGAGAAGAAAAGATTGATCACACACTTGGATCCAAAACATGCTGTAGAAATGTCTTTATTGTCATGAGCCAGAAAAAATTGCAATGATGATCAGTTGACGCGTTTCACATGAAAAGAACAAGCACGGTTCTTTTCGGGTGAAACGCGGCAACTGATCATCTTTGCAATTTTGTCTGGCTCATGACAATAAAAAAAATTCTACAGCATCTTCTGGATCCAAGTGTGCGATCAATCATTTCTTCTCTTCTTGATATTGCCTACGGTGATGAGCCGGGATTAGCACCTTGGACCAGGTGTGTCCATTCTTTGCCTGAAGCAGTGTGTGCACCCTTGTTTTGTTTCCACCCTTTTTTTATGAAGCCTGTTACAACCTCTGGCTCTAATCAGGTGCTTCAAAAAAACAACCACCCCAGATTGAAATCCATGGTCTGGCGCCACTGATATTTAGATCAGGGGACCAGAAGCATGGATAGGGGAGGCGGCGCCCGTGTGCCCTCTATGGACGGGCCGCCACTGGCAGGGAGGTCAAACTACACTTGCCAACAAGTAAACTGGGAGTGTGGAGGTGACACCACTGAAAATGTGGTGTCACTCTCCTGGGCTTGTGCTGTCTGGCACATAAGAGAGCTGGCATATGTATATTTCAACTGTGTTTTATCTGTTCTCCCGGAGATGGGCTTTATTCGAGGTGAACGTTTTCTTCAGATGAAAAAAGTATTCCCAATAAGAAAACTTGAGTTCCATTTTCATAGCAGTGAGAACACTGTCAGCCGTCCCTGTGATTTCTTCACAAGATGACGGGTAGCATCGCCTCTGCTTCTTCCCTTCATGCCCACAAACCAATCAACGATTAAAGGCACGTGTAATAATTCATAAGCCAGGTGGTGTCACTTATTTCATAAAGCTTAAACTTCTTTTTCTTCTCTCTCTCTCTCTCTCTCGTTCTCTCTCGAACTCGTCCCCATTTCCCCAGAAAGCTGATGACAACACGAAAGCAAATCCCATCTCAGGGTCTTTCAGGCTTCAGGAGAAATATTTTGCTGACGCGTCTTAAAAGCTTGTATGAAAGATTTAACAATAGCAGACGGAAGTGTTGAATGTGGCTTTCTCCGAGACCTTCTTGACATGCAGATGGAAGTGGAGTGTCTCAAGACGCAGCATTTTCATTGTGGTTGACTGGCTAACCCTTTCATCACCAGATGTTGTCACCCCCTGTAGAGCAGGCAGCAGGGGAGCCATGTTGTTCTGCCGGCAAGACTGCATGAAGGGGAAAAAAAAAGACACAAAAAAGTGACAATTTTTTTTTTCTTAAAGGACTACGTTATTTATACTATCTCCTTTTTCTCTCTTGTTTATACTGTATTTATTGGCGTATAACACTCACTTCTTTACCATGAAAATCGGGTGCAAATAGCGTGTGCCTGTTATATGCCAATACTTCAATTTTAGCTGCCTCGGAGGGGACAGGGAGGGGGGAGGGACGAGCGCCGTCAGATTACATACAGTGAGAATCTCCTGTTTACTTGGCGGCCTCTGTAATAGAAAGTCCCGTCTTCTGGGCCGCCATTGGACCACTGTTCTGTCTATTGTAGGAGATTCTCACTGTATGTAATCTGTCGGCGCTCGTCCTGTCCCCCTCCCTGTCCCTTCTAGGCTGCAGATGGGCATCGATCAGACTGCACTGATGGCAATGGTGAGGCTGCTGCATTGATGGCAATGGTGAGGCTGCTGTATTGAAGGCAATGCTGAGGCTGCTGCATTGATGGCAATGGTGAGGCTGCTACATTGAAGGCAATGGTGAGGCTGCTGCATTGATGGCAATGGTGAGGCTGCTGCATTCATGGCAATTGTGAGGCTGCTGCATTCATGGCAATGGTGAGGCTGCTGCATTCATAGCAATGGTGAGGCTGCTGCATTCATGGCAACGGTGAGGCTGCTGCATTCATGGCAATGGTGAGGCTGCATTGATGTGGACTGATGAGGCTGCATTGATGGCACTTGTGAGGCCGCAGATGGGCATTGATCAGGCTGCATTGATGGCAATGGTGAGGCTGCTGCATTGATGGCAATGGTGAGGCTGCTGCGTTGAAGGCAATGGTGAGGCTGCTGCATTGATGGCAATGGTGAGGCTACTGCATTGATGGCAACAGTGAAGCTGCTGCATTGATGGCAACGGTGAGGCTGCATTGATGTGGACTGATGAGGCTGACTTGATGGCACTTGTGAGGCCGCAGATGGGCATTGATTAGGCCTCATTAATGGCAATGGTGAGGCTGCAGATGGACACTGGCCCTTATTTTGCTTTAAAGTTTCTTATTTATAATTTAAGTTTTTTCCCTGAAACTTCCCTCTTAAAATAAATGTGCATGTTATACGCCTGTGCGTGTTATACACAGATAAATACGGTATTTAAAATAATTGTTGTTCCAATGCACATGCTTAGTTTACATAATAAGAAATCCAGTGGTGGAACTAGCAGGGTCACAAAGGTCTCACTTGTGACCATAGGCTTGCGCACAGGGTGTGCCAGGTGTGTCTGGGCACACCCTTATCACCCTATGTGGCACAGATACTCCCTGTTTGTACAACTGATATTGAACCAAAGCCCCCTAACAGAGCTGCTAAAAAAAGTTGTAAAAAAAAATAAAAAATTACATCTTTGCCGATTCAGTGGGAGGCATTAAAATGTGTAATTCGAGGATTATTTATAAAACATGGGGCCAGATTGAAAAAATTAAAAAATAATAGAATAATTCAATTATTAAAAGAAATACCTAAAATAGAAGCTCAACATAAACAAAACTTAACACGTGAAATACTAATAGAACTAACGGATTTGAAGACAGAGTTACAAACACTGTTGAACGAGCGAACATTACGTATAAGAGACAATAATCGTTCCCTATACTATCAACAGGGTAATAAACCAGGTAAACTTCTTGCAAGGGCTTTACGCCCCAAGGTAATACATCGCCTATCGTTAAGATTAAGACAGAAGCAGGGGATATGAGGTACGACCCAAAAGGGATTCTGAAAGAGTTCCAGACATTTTATACGAAATTATATAATATATCTAATCATAATGCTAATAGTGATCCAGAGGGTTTCCAACAAAGCATTTACCAATATATAAAAGAAACTGCACTCCCTGCATTAACATCAATAGAAACAACACAGCTAGAACAGGAACTTTCAGAGGGCAAAATACAAAGGGTAATTGATTCATTAATACCTGGGAAAAGCCCAGGCCCGGATGGCTTTATCCCACGATTTTATAAAATATTTAAAGAAGAGCTTATTCCCATTATTAAGTGGACCTTTAATGCAGTGTCTTCATCGGTGCCTTTCGTCCCACAAAGTATGCAGGCGTACATTTCCCTCATACCAAAACCTGAGAAGGACCACACTTTATGTGGAAACTATAGACCAATCTCTTTAACGAACATCGACTTAAGATTGTACTCTAAAATAATTGCTAATAGACTCACCCCTATAATACCCACACATATACATCTAGATCTGGTGGGTTTTCTAAAGGGAAGAGAGGCGAGAGACAACACCTTAAAAACACTCACACTGGTGGAATACGCACAGAGAAGCTCCATCCCATCCTGTTTATTAGCAATAGATGCCGAGAAGGCATTCCATAGGGTGGGGTGGAGCTTCCTTAAAGAGACATTAGTACAATGGGGGTTGGGTCCCGTACTATTGGACAAAATAATGGCCTTATATCAGAACCCAACGGCTAAGATCCGGGCAAATGGTGGTATATCGGAGGAAGTCCCTATAACGAACGGAACCCGACAGGGATGTCCACTATCAACACTATTATATAAACTAGTGATGGAACATTTATTAATAGCGGTTCGGGAGAATAAAGATATACACGGAATCAAAGTGGGTGATATAGAGTACAAGATGTCTGTATATGCAGATGACATATTGTTATATATTACAAACCCTCTGATATCATTTCCAAACCTGATATCAGAATTTAAACGATTTGGTGGATTGAGTAATTTCAAGGTAAACTACAGTAAATCTGAAGCATTGAATATTAATCTGTCAAATACCATGGTGGAACTGCTCAGAAAGGATTTTTCCTTTAAATGGCAGGTAAATGCAATGAAATATCTAGGTACCTATATTCCCACTGATTTGAACAAATTACAGGAATATAATTATGTCCCGATGGTGCAAAAAAATAACGAAAACATTACAACAATATGAAAAAGGAACATTTTCCTGGATGGGCAGAATAAACATCATAAAAATGGACATACTCCCTAAAATATTATATATTCTACAAACGATTCCCATTTTTCCTGCAACAACTATCCTGAAAAAGCTACGCAGGGTGATAGGGCAGTTTGTCTGGGCGGGCAAGACTCCCAGAATTAGTAGGGCAGTGTTAAATAAGACCAAGAAAGACGGGGGCCTCGCTCTCCCAGACATAGTAATGTATCTCAGAGCAATATTGGTAACTAGAATAGTAGATTGGTTCCACAATAGGGATAGTAAACAGTGGGTGAGGCTTGAAGAAGAGATTACAGTCCAAAAATTGAAATCACTACCTTGGATTAAAAGAGAGCAGAGACCGCCGGATGGCGCTATGCCCTCTTTAGTTGTATCAACACTTACAGCATGGGCTATCATGATAAAGAGGGGGTTTGGATCTACCTATAGAGGTCCTATGACCCCATTATTTAGCAACCCAGAATTCCCACTGGCACTGGAAGCCAAATCATTTCTTAAATGGAAAAGATGTGGAGATACCAGGATAGTAGAAACGATGGAAGGGAATAGAATCCTTCCATTGGAGGCTATGGGAGGGGAATACAAAAAAGAGTGGATGCAACATGGGCTACTACAACGGTATATTTCATATTTGACAAAGGAATCCGTAAAAGACAGGCCCCTGACAACTTTAGAGAAAATCCTTATACAAGAACATAGACCTCTTCATATCTTATCTAGGGTTTATAAATATTTGAATTCAGAAAATAAAACTCAGGAGTTACCCTATATTAAGAAATGGGAGGTAGAGCTTGGGATAGAAATCCCCAGGAAAAGATGGGAAAAGGCAATTATAGTAACTCATAAACTCTCATTATCTGCTAAACACCAGGAAAGAAATTATAAAATTTTAGCCAGATGGTATAAGTGTCCTGTGGATTTGCATAAGATAAATCCAGATAACAAGGAAGCTTGCTAGAGGTGTCATGAAGCTCAGGGCACAATGTCACATATCTGGTACTATTGCTCTAAAATCCAACCATTCTGGCAAAAAAATTTTGAGATTTATAGCGCTACGACCGGGATCGATTTATATCCAGATATACAAGTGGCAGTATTATCTAGGATCCCAGGATCATTGAAAAACATAAAGAAGGGATTATTGAAATATTTTTTGACCGCAGCACGTACTATCATAGCGAGAAAATGGAAAAGCACAAGAGTGCCTTCTGTGGTGGAGTGGGAGTGTGAGATGGCGGAGATGCGTGCCATGGAGGAGAGAATGGTGTTAGAAGAAGGGTCAAAAAAACAGATATTAAGAACTTGGTCCAGATGGAAAGAGTTTAGAGCCTCCTCGCAGCTTCTAATGCCCCGTACACACGGTCGGATTTTCCGATGGAAAATGTCCGACCGGAGCGTGTTGTCGGAAATTCCGACCGTGTGTGGGCTCCATCCGACATTTTCCATCGGATTTTCCGACACACAAAGTTTGAGAGCAGGAGATAAAATTTTCCGACAACAAAATCCGTTGTCGGAAATTCCGATCGTGTGTACACAAATCCGACGGACAAAGTGCCACGCATGCTCAGAATAAATAAAGAGATGAAAGCTATTGGCCACTGCCCCGTTTATAGTCCCGACGTACGTGTTTTATGTCACCGCGTTCAGAACGATCGGATTTTCCGACAACTTTGTGCGACCGTGTGTAAACAAAACAAGTTTGAGCCAACATCCGTCGGAAAAAATCCTAGGATTTTGTTGTCGGAATGTCCGAACAAAGTCCGACCGTGTGTACGCCCTATTAGAGTGATTGAGAAGCCTAATGAAGCATGATAGGACAGGACCTCTTGGGAAGGGGGGGGGGGGGTTTGTATGATAGGGGGGTAGGGGGGATGGGTTGTGGTATGGTTGGACAAAAGAGTATGGGATACACATCCACAAATTAATTTTGTAATGAGTGAAAAAGAGATAGGAAGAAGGTTCTGATAATGAAATATAGGATCTTTTATTGTCTTGGATGTGTATATGTTTTCTATGTAAAAAACTGTAAAATCGTTTTGATAAATAAAGATTATAAAAAAAAAAAAAAAAAACAATTGTACAAAATAATACAAAATAAAATAATAAAAATAAAAACTACTGACACAGTTCACTGCCCTACTGACACTGTCAGTATATCTAGACATGCACAAACACGCATATGTGTTTGAGCTTCGGGGTGCATACCCTAATGCAATAGGCTGGGCACACCTATGCTTGTTACCGAGCCCTGGCATTCCGCCACCATAGGGGGGGTCCTCTGCAGAGCATGTGAAGGGACCAGTTTGGTTCACACTTCTACTAGACATGTGCAATTGGTTTCGTTCAAAATTTCTTTTTTTAATGAATTTTAACAAATGCGGTAATTTGGAAACATCCGAATTCACGAAAACCCGTATAACAAATTTTTCCAAATATTCGTAAATTCGAATATTCGAAAATTTGTAAATTCGCTAAATTTGTAAATTCTAAATTCCGTAAATTGGAAATCGTTACTTGGCTATCCCTGCGGTGGATTGCAGGCAGTACAGGACATCATACAGCACCAGATGGCATCACGTCAGGGAGATCGCAGCGATAGCCAAGTAACGATTTTGGCATTCAGCCACGAACCACAGGCTGTAACATCCAAACCAGCAATTGGGTCTTGAAGACCAACTGTTACCAACAGTAATTACCAATAGACGACATCATCCGTGTGTGCATATATATATATATATATATATATATATATATATATATATATATATATATTCCCTTACGGTGCTGAGAGCACTGCGATGTGGATAGAAACACTACCACAATGAAGGAGAATCCGCCTATAAGAATGTACTATTCATCGTGCAATATACCTCCCATCCAGTCGTATCTCTCTATATAGACATATTACAACCTACAGACCAGTTTTGGCTGTCTGATGAAGAGGAAACCCCTAGAAACGCGTTAGCTATTTATTCATTTATTCCTTGTATGGGCATCAATTTATACTATTTTATCAAATGAGATCACTGTCATTTATTTATTCATGAACACGTAGTATCTTCCTTTGTACATATCAATTTGTTTGGAATAAACTTTTTTATCTTGATTAATGCATCAGGCCACGCGCCTTCCTTCTTCCTTTTTCGTACATAGCCTCTTGGACTTCCCCTAGTCAGCCTAGGCAGAGGGGAATGCTTGATCATTCTATATTTACATCTTCAGAAAATATTACCACTTTTCACTAAGGCCCTCTGCCATTGGTGTATTTTGGTTTTGTGCTGCCCTAGGCAAGACTAAAATTGGGCACCCACCCATTTGAATTTGCCACACCCCTTCCTGTTTAAGATCCACCCCTTCATCTGTAAACTCCACCCCTTCCTGTTTATGCTCCACCTCTTACTATTAGAGTTCCACCTCAGGAGTGGGTCAGAGACTGCAGATATACTACAGGAGTTGGTCAGAGACTGCTAACATGATCACGTCCTTCTTCTAATACATTTGCCAATTATCATTACTTACATAACTGTGACCGCCCCCTCCACCCAAGGCCAGCCAAGCTTAGGTGAGTCAAGCCTGCCTGCCTCCTGCCCAAGCAGCACAACCGAGCTGAACCAAGGTGAGCTGAGACCACCTCTCCGCTCAAGCCTAGCTGAGCCCAACCGAGAGGAGACCACCCCCCAACCCGAGCTCAACCGAGCCGAGGTGAGCTGAGACCACCCCTCTGCTCCACCTCAGCAGAGCCCAGCCAAGCCCAGTTGAGCATAGACCCCCACGCCCGAGCACAGCCGAGCAGAGGTGAGCTGAGACCACCCCATCTGCTTGAGCGAAGCCAAGCCCAGCCGAGCGGAGACCGCCCCTGCCAGTCACTTTATGCCGCTTTATGGGGACTGTATTTGTGCAGCCGTCGGGACTCGAGAGGAGGTGGGGGGCTTTTTTTCGTGTGGGGGGGGTGACTTTTTTTCTGCCTCCCCGTAAAGTGCCGCCCTAGGCCTGGGCCTTGTCGGCCTAGGCCAGTGATGGCGAACCTTGGCAGCCCAGATGTTTTGGAACTACATTTCCCATGATGCTCAACTACACTGCAGAGTGCATGAGCATCATAGGAAATGTAGTTCCAAAACATCTGGGGTGCCAAGATTTGCCATCACTGGCCTAGGCCAAGAAACAGAGCTGCCCTCCACACCAGCACAGGAGAATACCTTTTCTGTTTAAACAGATGAGTAGTGCAGAAACCTTTTTTTTTTTTGAGTTGCACTGGGCCCTACCATGGTTGAAAAGGGTCAACGGGATCTCTGGGAAGGGCCCCAGCCTGCAGGGAAGGGCCCTGGGCCCTGGGCTTCAGGGAAAGGGGCCCTGGGACTGATGGAAAGGGCCTCCATAATTAAAGGGGCCCTTCATGATCTCTTGCACTTCATGATCTCTTGCACCAAGGCCCTCAGGCTGAGTTCACATATATGCGAATTGAATGTGTTTTTAACAACATCCATATTGCATAACATGTGCTCTCTATGGAGCCGGTCCGCACATGTCCGGGTGGTTTTGAAAAGGGTCCTGTGCATTTTTGGCCTGGTTCAGGTGTGAATTCCGGCAAAAATGTGCACCTGAATCGCACCTGAACTGGTGAACAGAAACGCACCGGACTCCGGACTGTAAACCGCAGCTTGACATATGTGAAGCCAGCCTGAAGGTTCTAGTTATGGCTCTGAACCATAGCTTCCAACTGTCCCTGATTTCAAGGCACTGTCCTTGATTTGGAACAAAGTCCCCCTGTCCCTCTTTCCTCCTCATTTATCCCTCATTTTGGTCTGATCTATATAGTTGTATATAAAATGTACTTTTTATCTTTCCAAAAGTGTTTCCCAGTGCTAAACCTTTCATCCCATGTCTAAATTTCTGCATTTGTAAATTTCCAAAGCCAATATAAAGGAATAATAGTGGTAAAAAAAAAAAAAGCAGTTGTGGGTTTAACTCATTTTTTTGTATAATTATCCCTTAAGGGGGCATGGCAGGGGGTGTGTCCTATGCCTACATACTTTTGCTAATTGGTGTCCCTCGTTCCCATCTCAAAAAATTGGGAGGAATGTCTGAACTAATTTAGATATGTAGCTGTACTCCCTAAAGGGCCACTCATACTTAGCCAATGGCGCCAGTGACACCTACTGACAACCAAGGGCGGCCCGTCCATTAAGGGCGCATGTGTGTCACCCCCTTTTGTATGAATCTATCCATGGCCGCTGCCGCCGCCACCTCCTATTCAGGTGTTCGGCCCCTTTTAGGACGCTGGGCGCCTGAATTACAGCGGCGAGTTGTTTTTTTTAAGCACCTGATTAGAGCCATGGGCTCTAGTAGGCAACCAAGATAGGGTAAGTGCCGGTCAGACAGCGGGCGGGCGGGGGTCATGGTGGCACAGTGGCCGCATTTGATGGCACAGTGGCAGCAATTGATGGGAACAGTGGCTGCGTTTGATGGCACAGTGGCTGCAATTGATGGGCACAGTGGCTGCGTTTGATGGCACAGTGGCTGCAATTGATGGGCACAGTGAGGCTGCAATTGATGTTTTTTTTCAGTATTTTTCTGAATTTTTCAGTTTGTTTGCGCCCCCCCCCCCAACAAAACTTGAACCACTTCCTTGTGCTGTGATTGATCAACCGCTCATCTGATGGTGCCTGCATAATTTCGGGTCCAACACTTGTAGGCAGGTGCAGTTTGTACTTCCCACTTCAGATGGCACTCCACCGATACCGCTACACAAAAGGGGAAGGAAGTTGTGAGGAACTTAATTCCTTTATGAAATAAAAATACATAAATACAGCGCTGACAAACATAAATCCATCATAAGTGAAACACAAGTGAAAAAAATCAAAACGTAAAATCCATAAAAAACGTAGTCCATAAAAAACTGAAAAAATGCTTCACATCTGGTGTGCAAACAGTGCAGAAAAAATGTTTCAGAATTTTTCAGGCATACCAAGACACCCCCACATGTGTCCCCACTCACCAGATCACAATGACACCCAGCTTTTCAGTCTGGGGGTCAATACAGGTTTAGAGCGATATCCAAAGGACGTCAAGCAGATTCAATGATGGTTCTTCAAGATGATATCTCAGCCATAATAACAGGTACCCAAAAGGAAAGACATGGACTAATAGTGAAGTAAGCTAAGAACAGGTTTTATTGCGCATAAAAAATGCATACTTAGACGTAAGTTAAAAACAGGCATAAAATGGAGAAGAAAATGCAGCAATTTTTTTTTTTTTTTTGCTGCATGAGATCAAAAAGGAAGCATACCACACATAGCGTAATACTGTTTAAAAATGGCAGTTTATTGTTAGCAATTGTACTCACGTAAGACAGAAGTCACTCGCACACATCGAGATTAAAAACCCAGCACACATGCACATAACGTGATGATGTCAGTCTACGTGCCCCGCCCGACGCGTTTCATTAAAAATACAGTCTTCAGGGGAACCAGGAAGCACTTCCTACAGAAAGTAGATGGTAACCCTAGATGATGCCTGAACAAAGATGGAACCATCCTTCTGGAGAGAAAATCAGAAGCAGGCATTGTTGCGGGGAATACTGTGATCTCTGTGAAAGTTAATAATTGCAAGTGTTATACTGACAAATTACTTAACATTCATCACTTAACATGAAAAAATATGAGCCCACTTTAACTAGGCCTCTAGAAACTCATTATTCAATATGTATTTTTCTTTTTTTATATCTCCTAATTGCCATGCTTAGTAGGTAGGCATTACAAAACACTGACAATATACAGTAAGCAAGCACAAGGTGAACAAGAGACTAATAATTTATTTCAAAGCCACTTTGAACTTCACCTCTTTTGTAGTGAGAAGAGAGGAATGACGGGAACATACTGAAAAAAATGGGAAAAAAATCTGTTTCAAAGTAACGTAAAACCTCAGAGACCAATTATGAGACAACTGTGTACCTACGCGGTTCATGTCTCTATAATTTTTAACATAGCATTTTGTAAATAATCTTTTAATCTTGAAAAAAAAAAATACACAAAGTAACGGATGGAGGATTGTCATCACAGGCGTATAGCAGTCAGTATGCGAAGGAAGATGAAATGGGCTGAGGTGTTCAGTTTGTAATGGTAAGGTTTCCTATTTTTGATATCGGTTATATCTTCTTCTCCGGAGATTAAGAGCATCCAAGCAGATACTTGGATGCACCTGGATCAGTCTAATAAAAGGCAGATGTAGTGGGAACCATACTGCCTCTGGAATTGGTTAGCAGGTTATACAGAGAGAAAAAAAGCAACCCTACTGAGAGCAGCTGCATATTTAAAAAGGAACTGAGCTCTGGAACGCTGTGCCCATAGCAAGAGGCAAGCAGGAGTCAAAGGACTAGTCAATGGGATTACCTTTGGTCTTCCTGAAGCTGATCTTTTCCCCATTACTTACCATGACTTGTTCTGCACTGTAGTATAGAGGTGGCCATCTTGGTGGAGGAGCAAGGCTTTGTGATTGATAGTACATGGGTTAGCAGCCCCATCGTGGGCAAATACCATAATTTCACTCCAGACCTCGTATACAGAAGGATTACAACTTTCCCCATGCCAATCGCACATGTCAGGAGTGACATCATAGAGTGCTGTTTCTCCTCACCAGCTCTTGCACACTTAATCCTTTACCACTTTCAGCCCGTAGGCTAGGAGGGAAGCTGCTGTACACATTGTGAGGCCTTGCACACCATGGTTGTAGGTCAGATCCCTAGGACAGATTCCGTTATGCTGCAGGAACCTAACATAGGGACCCAACCGCTTGGAAGGACAAACCACAAAAAACAGTTCACCCCTCCTATATGATCTTTTTGTTCCTGGTTACCAACCGCTTCCACTCCAAAGCTTGCTGCTCCTTCTTCTTGCGACTTCACTCCCTTCATTACCCAAAGGGTTCCCCAAGCATGTTGACAGTGGATTCACATTATTCATACAAGAATCAGGCCAAACGTCGAGACTTAAAGAATATATGCTTTACTCCTCAACCCCCGTCCATTAGATACAGTTCTTTATCACTTCCAGCAGATTAGATCACATAAAAGGGCAGCATCATTAATGGAGAACATCTTCAAATCCTCCCTTAACTAAGTGCTGTGATGTTCAAACCTGTCCACAGCAAGGGTGACCCCAACAGGTGAAATAATACTCCAGTGTTTAATCCCGTGCCAGGATCCCTCTGAGGGGTCAATGTTAGCACATTGTTCACATCTTTCCGTTTATGGTTCTTAACTCCTCACTCCCGAAGACCAGGAGGCCCGACCTCCTGTATTTATCACTCCCCTAAAGACAGGGAGGTGGAGGCACACCACAGGACAAATCTATTAACCTTTAATGCACGCAATATTATTAATTCTGTGGGCACCTGCCTACATGATGACTGGTAATCTGATGACTGGTAGGGTAAATGATGAAGATGCACCAGGGGAGGTAGAGAAAGCACTGACCTACAAAATGAATGAAATAGAAGCAGGGGGATTCTTGCATGGTAGATTTTCAGGTATAGCTTTCCCTCCAGCAAGGAGAACAGTGAGTAACGCAGTAGTGACATCAGCAAATCTCACTCCAAATCTCTTGAGACTGGCAGTTAGAGGCAGCAGTGCCATAGAGCTCAGGACATATATAGTGAGGAATATAGAAATAAAGAGTGCATGGATCTGCTGCAGCATAAAACACAATTTTATTCATATACCACAAAATAACATACTGCACTTACTGTAAATTTCCAAAATGAATGAAGCACTTCATATATGGTCTGGGTCTCATAGAAAGGAGAGCACAGTAACTGGGGACGGCAGTTCTGAAGATGGAAGTCCAATCCTATACTTTGCAGTAATGGAAATACTCCACCATCTTCCTGTATCTGAAGTTGAAACAACGCACACTTACCAAAGGGGGAGCACTTTAAAAAAATGTTACTGTAGCATCTTTTGATACTGTGAGTTGGGGGAGTCAAGATCTGCCGGACACCAGCACAAGGGATGGTACTTACATTTAACATGTAAGTACCAGCTGTCCTAGTTAAAATCCAAAGTCCTCTGCCCCTCCCCCCAATGGAAGAGGGGGTCAGAAAGGGTGGGCATAGTCTGCACTTTTGACAAGTGCCCATGACAGGTCCAGTGCTTATATTAACCACCGCAGCACCGGAACATTATGGCTGAAGGGGTTAAGATGGTTCTAAAGGCTGAAGGTTTTTTTTACCTTCATGCATTCTATGCATGAAGGTAAAAAACCTTCAGCATGCAGCTTCTCCCACAGCCCCCTCAATGATTACCCAACCTCAATCCAGTGATGTGCCAGAGAGCAGCTGCTCTCCCGGGTCTCTGCCTCTGGCTCCCACGGCTGTCAATCACAGATAGTGAGGAGGGAGCCAAGTCCCATTCTGTGTGCCTTATGGGCACACAGAGCAGGGCTCGGAAGCAAGCACGCATGAACACCCCCATAGCAAAGTGGTTTGCTATGAGGGCACTCGAAGAAGAGGAGGGGCCAGGAGCTTCAGTGAGGGACCAGAGAAAAGGAGGATCAGGGCTACTCTGTGCAAAACCATTGCACAGAGCAGGTAAGTATAATGTGTTTGTTATTTTTTTTTTTTTTTCCTGACTCAAATTTTAATACAAGCCCTTGACCTGTCATGAGCACTCGTCAAAACTGTAGACTATACCTACCCTTTTTGCCCCCTCCTCCTGCACACTTACAATCCGCCAACAAATCACCTTAATTTTGTCTTTCCTATTGACTCCAATGCTTTTCCAAAAAATAGTGAAATTTTGCTAAACTTGTTTGATTTTTGTACGGATTTATGGGAAATAAAAATTCACTCTCAGTTTAGCTAATTCCTACTCACGGTAATTTGCAATTATTGACATGAATGCAAGTACAGTATTCACCAACATCTGACCTATGTACATTCCCAATTCAGGCAAACCTCTTTCTTTATGGTTATGTGGTTATATTATTCGCCATCTCAGTTCTTACATTGGGGTGAAGAGCCTTAAGATTTTACCTTTAGAATAAGCAAGGGTTATTTCTCCTGAGCATGCCCCATGACATCCAATATTTTCCTTCTCTACAATTCCATTCCGTTTCCCTCTTTAACATATGATGTTCTATTTTTTCTATGTATATTTAATGAACATTTGGTTATTTTTGTGTGTGGGAGATGAAGAATATTTCAAGTAATGAATATTTTATTTAAAACTTTTTTTTTTTTGTGTTAATTTCAATGAGTTGTTCATCAGCTCTAGCAAACAAGCTGGAATACAAACCTTTAAAAGGACGTCTTTACATATCGATATGCATTCAGTGCTGCCTTATATGGATGCCTATGAATGTTTAATGAATATTTATATTTGAGCTGGATAGTTTGTTACCAGCGAGGGGTTAAGCATGAAATTATTGATGGGAGTGAGAAAAAAAATTATGTATTTTTTTTTTCCAGGTTGAGTTGTGAGAAGGAAAGGGAGAATGAGAGCATGGGGAGACATAGGAATACAGGTGGGGAGGTGGAGAGAAAAAGAAAAAGAATGAAAAAAGAAAGAAAGAAAGAACGATGTGAACAATGGATGGGAATAAAAGAGAGAGACAGAGGAATGTGGACAAAGGGTGGAAAAAGGTGAGAGAGAGAAAGAGAGAGGGAGAGAGGGAGAGAGGGAGAGAGAGAGAGGTGGACAAAGGATGAGAAAGAGAGAGAGATGGTGGGAAGTGGACAAAGAAGGAAAGAGAGAAAGAGAGATGGTGGGAGGTGGACAAAGGGTGGAAAAGAGAGATAGATGGAGAAAGAGAGAGAGACTGTGGGATGTGGACAATGGATAAGAAAGATCGAGAGAGAGGTGGTGGGAGGTGGACAAAGGGTGGGAAAGAGAGATATGCTGCGTACACACGAGTGGACTTTACGGCAGACTTGGTCCGGCGTACTGGATTTCGTCGGACAATTCGATCGTGTGTGGGCTCCAGCGGACTTTGTTTGCTTAAAAGTTGGACGGACTTAGATTTGAAACATGTTTTAAATCAATCCGTTGAAATCGAGTCCGGTCGAAAAGTCCGCTCGTCTGTATGCTAGTTCGATGGACAAAAAGCCACGCTAGGGCAGCTATTGGCTACTGGCTATGAACTTCCTTGTTTTAGTCCGGTCGTATGTCATCACGTACGAATTCATCGGACTTTGGTGGATTGTGTGTAGGCACGTCCGTTCATTCAGAAAGTCTGTCGTAAAGTACGTCGAAAAGTCCGCCGGGCAAAGTCTGCTGTAAAGTCTGCTCGTGTGTACGCGGCAATAGAAAGAGCGAGAAAGAGAGACACCATGGAAGGTGGCCAATAGATGAGAAAGAGGGAGAGACAGAGAGATGTGGAGAAAGGGTGGAAGAAAGGCAGAGAGTGAAAAAGAGAGAGAGAGGGGGGATGTGGAAAAAGGGTGGGAAAAAGGGAGAAAGAGAGAGAGAGAGAGAGAAAGGGAGGGCCGGGGGTTGTGGACAAAGTGTGAAAAAAAGAGAGTGAGAGAGAGATGGTGGGAGGTGGACAAAGGGTGGGAAATAGTGAAAGAGAGAAACAGAGGAAGCTTTACAATGAGAGAGTGAGATAGAGAGAGACAGGAGAGACTGTGGTAGGTGGACAATGGATGAGAAAGAGAGAGAGAGACAGAGGGAGAAGAGAGAGAAAGAGACAGACAGTGGGAAGTGGACAGTGGATGAGAAAGAGAGAGAGAGAAAAAGAGAGAGACAATGGGAGGTGGATAAAAGATGAGAAAGAGAGAAAAAGAGAAAGAGCGAGAGAGAGAGAGAAGGAGATGGACAAAGGATGAGAACAAGAGAGACAGAGGGATGTGGACAAAATATGGGAAAAAGGGAGAGACAGAAAGAGAGGAGTGGACAAAGGGTGAGAAAAAGAGAGAGAGACAGAGGAAGGAGGATAAAGAATGAGAGAGAGATGATGGGAGGTGGACAAAGGGTGGGAAAGAAAGAGAGATTGTGGGAGGTGGGCAATGGATGAGAGAAAGAGAGAGAGGGGGAGAGAGAGAGGGGGGGTGGACAATGGATGAGAGAAAGAGAGAGAGACAGAGGGAGGTGGACAAAGGATGAAAGAGAGAGAGAGACACAAACACAGGGAGGTGGACAAAGGGTGTGAAAAAAAGAAGAAACAGTAAGAGGGATTAGAGAGAGTAAGAACTAATTTACACGTTGATGCTATGTTTCATTAACAAACACACATTAGTGAATGTTGTGTCCATATAACTTGCATTGAGTTAAGGCAGCCCATTTATTTTGAATGGGCTGCCAAAGTATTACTAAGCAGCCAAAAAATGCAGATATAAAGTCTTCTTTAATGCGGCACATCATGATGAACATGTCCTGTCCTCTACTGGGTTATTGCTTAAAATGAATAGCACTACAATGCAACGCATCAGCGTCACTTAAGGCATCATGCACATGGCCAGACAGGGGCCATACAGTGTGTAGAGCCCACCTTATCACTTTCCTGGGACTTGTTGGTAGGGGGTATAGTGCTTCCTTTTGGTACATTGATGTTGGTTCTACCAGGGGCTCAGTGTCTTGGTGGAAGTCAGTACAAGTACCCAATATAGAACTTTAGCCAGTGGGGATGTGGCTGGGGACAGGGTGGCACTTAGGCCTGGGCTTTTATATTAACTATTACTACCTCTTGTGTTCGCAACTCTGACCAATTATTTTAACCCAATTTTATATTATATTATTTTTATTTTTTATTTTCTTTTGTTTCATACATTTTATTGTGTATCAAAACAGAATACATCATTTTATATATATATATATATATATATATATATGCAACAGTAGAACAGATTTAGGATTAAAACCATGTAACATTTCACAACTGAGGTGATATGCACTTGATGTATTCAAAATGTGACTTTTGTGATATAAGGTATATAGCATGTTGTACAAACATCTAATCTTTGAAGATATATGTAACATTCCTATTTTCAAAGTTATAATAACCTGTGTTTGTCCAATTTCGACTAGCTACTGGCATTAGATTTAATGGGAAATAATATAGGGAGAAATAAAAAAATAAATAAAAAGGGGGGGGGGGGGCAGTTGTGCTTTATTATTTCCTTTACTCTCCTTTTTATTACCCTTTCCCTTCTCTTTCTATTGCCTTTTTCAAGTTATATTGCTGCTTCATAGGCAGTAGTAGATTTAAATTGGATCCAGTTATACGAGGTTGAAGTGAACTTTGAGATGTTCTCTTGTGATATGCTGATAAGTTCCTCTATTTTCTCAATGTGGTTAATTCTACGAAACCATTCTTTTTTTGAAGGAATATTAAAGGATGTAAAAAATGATATTGGTACTCGAGTGGGGCTTGTTTGCATGGCATAGAGGAAACAGGGGAGAACAGTCATCTATGATTTGCCAAAATCAAAAAAGAACACCAAGCTAAAATCAATGCCCTTATATCTCAAGTCCAAACTTGAAACAACACATAAACTAACTATGGCTGCCTCGACACTCAGTGAACTAACTCAAGCTAGAACTCAACTTGCAGAGGAACTTAATCTGAAAACGAAAAGGCAATATATCCTCAGACATAAAATATACTACGAACAAGGTAACAAGAGTGGGAAGCTGCTAGCAAAAGCGGTACAAAATCAAAAAAGCGCTACCACGGTACATCAAATTAGAGATAAACAAGGCAAATCACATTCATCCAATGAAGAAATAGCCAAACAATTTGAACAATACTATCAATCCCTATACAATACTTCTTCCAACTTCAAACGTCCACTAAAATCTGAGAAAATAACTCACCTCATTCAAGAGTTTTTGGGGAATGAAATTAGGAAAAGCCCCAGATCCAGATGGTCTCCCTTTAAAATACTACAAAACATTTTCAAATATTTTGAAGCCAATTTTCCTAGCAGCCTTTCACTTACATCAGACAGAAAAAACCCACCACCCCAACTCTTATGCCGCGTACACACGAGCGGACTTTACGGCGGACTTTGCCCGGCGGATTTTTCAACGTACTTTACGACGGACTTTCTGAATGAACGGACTTGCCTACACACAATCCACCAAAGTCCGTCGAATTCGTACGTGATGACGTACGACCGGAATAAAACAAGGAAGTTCATAGCCAGTAGCCAATAGCTGCCCTAGCGTGGCTTTTTAGTCCGTCGAACTAGCATACAGACG
This sequence comes from Lithobates septentrionalis, assembly GCA_037952835.1. Taxonomy (NCBI): domain Eukaryota; kingdom Metazoa; phylum Chordata; class Amphibia; order Anura; family Ranidae; genus Lithobates; species Lithobates septentrionalis. The sequence continues at coordinate 182,874 of JBBDGP010001769.1, read as the reverse complement.
GCGGACTTTTCGACCGGACTCGATTTCAACGGATAAATTTTAAACAAGTTTCAAATCTAAGTCCGTCCAACTTTTGAGAAAACAAAGTCCGCTGGAGCCCACACACATCGAATTGTCCGACGAAATCCAGTCCGCCGGGCAAAGTCCGCCGTAAAGTCCGCTCGTGTGTACGCGGCATTAGAAGCACACATAGTGGTAATCCCTAAAGATGGACCAATATCACTCATAAACGTGGACGTAAAACTGTATGCCAATATATTAATGAATAGACTCATACCACTACTCACATTCCTTATATCCTTAAACCAAGTCGGGTTCATTCCCTGAAGAGAAGGACGTGACAACACAATAAAAGCACTTAATATTCATCATTGGCTGACATCCAATAAGAAACAGGGCTTCTTTCTCTCACTAGATGCCGGAAAGGAATTTGACAGAGTGGCCTGGGACTACATGGATGCAGTGTTGTGCTCTACAGGCATCAAGTCCCAAATGAGAACATGCATCCGTGCATTATATTCAAATCCAATAGCAAGAGTATGAGTTAATGGTCACCTGTTGAACACCTTTAATTTGTGGGACGAGACAGGGCTGGCCTCTATCAACATTATTGTTCGTCCTTACATTACAACCTTTGTTAAATAAAATACAACAAAACCCAGATATAAAAGGCATTACAATACACAATCAAACCTACAAACTTGCAGCTTTTGCAGACGATATGCTTCTTATTATGTCTGAACCACACATATCACTCCCATATCACTCCCTAATCTCATTCAAGACCTGGAACTTTTCCAATCTCTATCAAACTTAAAAATGAATCACTCCAAATGAAATGCTCTCAATATCTCTTTACCACCAGACTCAGTGTCACTATTGCCGTGTACACACGGTCGGACTTTCTGTCCTACTTGGTCCGGCACACTTTTTGACGGACTTTGTCCACCAGGTGCGCCGGACTTTAAAACGGACGGACTTGCCCACACACGCCCGGACTATTGCGGCGGGCTAAGTCCGCCCGTCTTTCCAACGGACTTTCGCCGGAGTTACGGCGGACTTTCAGAATGAACGGACTTGCCCACACACGGACAAGTCCGTTCATTTTGAACGTGACTCAGGTGCAACGGGACTAGAAAAGGATGTCAATCTTGCCGCTTTTATCGGCGAGATTGACACCTTGCGAGCCCCGTCGCGGGTCATACCAGGCCCTTAGGTCTGGTATGGATTATAAAGGGAACCCCCCCTACGCCCTACGCTGAAAAAACGGCGTGGAGTCCCCCTATAATCCATACCAGACCCCGATCCGAGCACGCAGCCTGGCCGGTCAGGAAAGGGGGTGGGGACGAGCGAGCGCCCCCCCTCCTGAACCGTACCAGGCCGCATGCCCACAACATGGGGGGTGGGTGCTTTGGGGGAGGGGGCACCCTGCGGGGCCCCCCCACCCCAAAGCACCTTGTCCCCATGTTGATGAGGACAAGGGCCTCTTCCCGACAACCCTGGCCGTTGGTTGTTGGGGTCTGCGGGCGGGGGGCTTATCGGAATCTGGGAGCCCCCTATAATAAGTGCTCGGATCGGGGTCTGGTATGGATTTTAGGGGGGACCCCACGCTGTTTTTTATAATCCATACCAGACCTAAGGGCCTGGTATGCCCCGCACTCGCCGCCATAGGAAAATTTGTTTTTCCTTTTGAAGCGAGCGCGAGATGCAATACCCTGCCCTCGCGTCGTATCTGGTCCGTTGGACCAGCATACACACGAGTGGGCTTTCCGTCGGACCAGCACACAGACGAGCGGACTTTCCGCCCAAAACTGAGTCCGACGGAAAGATTTAAAACTTGTTTCAAATCTAGGTCCGGCGGGCTTTTGGGAAAAAGTCCGCCGGAAAAGTCAGCCGGCGCCCACACACGGGCGGATTGTCCGGCACACTCTGGTCCGCCGGACCAAGTATGCCGGAAAGTCCGACCGTGTGTACGAGGCATTTGCCAAAAAACTTCCCCTTCACATGGTCCAAAGATGCTATAACCTACCTTGGGATTCAAATTCCTACTAATATGTCAGATCTCTTCAAACTTAATTACACTCCTATCCTAAAGGAAACATATGATGATTCAAGACGTTGGAACTCTAAATATATCCTTTAAATGCAAGAGAGGGACATTGAGGCCAGTATATGGTCCTCAGGGACTTTTAACGGTGCTTGAGTCAGGTAATGTATCCAACATATCATAAAAACATATTTTATTAAACAATCTTATAAAAGGAAACAGACATAATCAAAGACAATATACAATATAAAAAAAAGGAAAGGGGGGGTGGGGGAGAAAAGGTAACCCTTTGATTTACAAATTAATACCACTTTCTCAACATGTTTCGCTTGCATAAGCTTCTTCAGGAGATATATTTGTGATATTAAGGTCAACTATAAGAAAATAGAAAGAATATCCATAAATCATACATATACATATCTGCTTATACCTCATGAAATCATAATGTTAGAGTATAAACAATATACAAAATAAATCTGGTAATTAGATCTACATCTGTGTAAGACATTATATATAAAAAAAAAAGAAAAAAAAAAAAAAAAAGGGGGAAGAGGGGGGGGGGGGAAAGGGGAGGGAAGAGGAGGGGGGGGGGGAAGGGGGGGGGGGAAAGGGGAAAGGGAAGGGAGCAAGATTTTTGCATTATCATCATTCAGCTCAAAGGAGCTTACCTGTAGAAGGAAGTCTACAAATCACATGGACATTGTGTAATGGCAAAATGCTTCCTCCTTGATTCTCACCTCACTAAGGAGGCATGCAGAGAGAGATAAAAATCTTTGAGTATAAGCTCTTCTTTGGAAGAGGAAAAAGGAAGAAAATAGAAGAAAGTGAGTCTAGGTAGTTTAAATAAATAGCGATGATACTTCTATGTAGATATAAACTAATTTCAATCCAAAAATACCTCAATAGAATCAATTCAGGATAAGAAGAGAAATACATCCAAAAGATGGTAGATTGCAAAATTGCTAACCGATGTGGAGAGATGGTTCTAAAAATGCAGTAGAATAGCAGACGCAGAGGGGGCGGTATACGTCCATCCACAGCTGTTGGCTAAGCTGGACCTGGAGGTATTGCTGCAAACTGACCACAAAAGAACCTAAACAGTGTATATATAAAGAGAGATATAGGAAAGGTATCTCTGAGTAACATCGATATTTAAAAGTGCATATTGAATGTAGAAAGCAAATAAACCTAGACTTACTGATTCACGTTGAACTAGAGTAGCCGGTCGTCCCCTACATCCCCAAGGAATACAAACCCAAATCTAGAACTTTCCCTACACCACAAAGTAATGCCAATGTATGGGCTTTTGTCCATCAAGTCACCGAAGATATCGGTAAGACTAAATGGAAGGGCACAAAACGATCCAACCTTACCAACAAACAAAAACAGGCTTTAAAATCACTGCAGTTGGATTCTCGTCTGGTGGTTAAACCATCAGATAAAGGAGGCAATTTAGTAGTGATGACAACAGAACAATATGAATCAATGATTTTGCGTCTCTTACAAAATCGAGACTGGTACAGGAAAGTCTCAGAGACACATGTCACCAACATGATTCATTGTTACAAAAAGTTGATCGGTACCGCATACAATAAGGCCCTAATTACCAAATCTACATGGGAATTCCTGAATGTGTCTTGCCCCCGGATCCCCACACTGTATGCCCTCCCCAAAGTTCACAAGGATATAAACAACCCCCCTGGCAGACCCATCGTGTCCGGAAACGGATCCCTTACGGAAAATGCCAGTCAATTAATAGATGAATTTCTCAGACCACATGTGGAGGGATTGACATCCTATCTACAAGACACCAGTGAATTATTGAGGGTTTTGGATGGGCTGACCATCCCGGAGGGAGCTTGGCTTGTCGCTCTGGACGTGGAGGCCCTCTACAACTCCATCCCCCATGATTTGGGGGTGGCAGTTGTAGAGGGCTTCATTTCTCGTGATAGAGATGTACCTAAGACATACGGTTGTTTTATTCTGGATCTTCTGAGGTTTATTCTCATGAACAACATTTTTCTGTTTGCTCGCTCCCACTACCTCCAGGTGCAGGGTGTCGCTATGGGGACCAGATGTGCCCCCACATATGCGAACCTGTACCTGAGGGAGTGGGAGCAGAACCTTTTCTTCAGGGAAGATTTGGAACACCTGACGAAAAACATATCAATATGGAAACGATATATTGATGATGTTTTCCTAATCTGGACAGGAAGTAGAGAGGACCTTTCATCTTTTTTTGAGAGCTTAAAAACTAATCCCTATAATCTAACTTTTACCATGGAAGCAAGCCAAACGACCTTAACATTCTTGGATGTTACTCTTTTCATTAATCCAGACAGATCGATTGGAACTACCCTCTTCCGCAAGGCGTCTGCAGGAAATTCACTCCTGCATGCGGCCAGCTACCATCCCCAACCACTTATTGACAATGTCCCCTACGGACAGTATTTGAGACTAAGGAGAAATTGTAGCGAAAACACTCATTTTGAGTCCGAAGCCAGAGCATTGAGGGAACGTCTCAGAGCAAGGGGATATAGCAACAAATGTTTAAAAAGAGCCTATTTGAGAGCAAAAAGAAACCAACGTCACCAACTAATCTATAGGCCGACAAAATCAAAATCAACATCTGGCCTTAGAATGATCACCACCTTCTCTGGTCAGCATCGACAAATGCGGGAGTTGCTGCAAAAACACTGGTATTTGCTGATGGGTGATCCTAGGGTATCTAAACACCTCAAAGAATACCCTGAGATCACCTTTCGTAGATCCCGGTCAATCAAAGACCATTTGGTTCACAGTCACTATGTTCCACCATCTACAACGCAGATTAAAAACGAAGGCACTAGACCCTGCCATAAATGTGACTTTTGCAGATACATTTTTTCATCTCGTAACATTATCCTTCCGAATGGTCAGTTATACAATCCTAAGTTCTTGGCTACATGTCAGTCCATAGGCGTTGTCTATATAATGATATGCGAATGCAACGCATACTATGTGGGTAAAACCAAACGCCCCTTTTTCCATAGGATTAGAGACCATGTTTCCCTAGTGTGCAAGAAGAGGATGGAGACCCCTATAAGTCGACATATGGGCCTCCATCATCAATTTAACGATCATCTGATGCACTTTTATGCTTTGGAACACGTTCCCCCAAATGAAAGAGGGGGCAATTATGATAAAATTCTGCTACAACGTGAAACCAAATGGATTGTTACTCTCAATGCTCTAAAACATCCAGGCCTAAATGACACCTTGAGTTACAAACCTTTTTTATAATTTCTTTTCATTTATTATAATAAATTTCCTCCCTTTTTTTTTTTTTTTTTTTTTTTTTTGCATTATATATAATATATATTATTTTATTAATATTAATATTTTTGATTCAAAATGTGGCAGGAGCTTATGCTTCTTCCTTGATTTTCTCCCTCCACACTATTTGGCATGTACGGGCACCCCGGGCACCTGATCATTCATTTCCTAATCAATGTCTTGATTGCTCGGTTGCCCCTTTTTTTAGACGTCTCGCGCGGCGGTTTTCTTTATGCCTCAGATTGATCCGTGCAAACGGTATTGATTAATTTATTTAATCAGTGACAGTATGTTTGAGGGCTTCTTTAAATTCCGATCATCCCTACATAATGCCCAATTTTTGGTTACTTTGTAGCCACGTCAATGTAGTGATCTCCAACTCAATTGCATTTATCGATTACAATATAACCTTATTGCTGCCCCCTTCTCTTTTGAGTCTTGCGAGCCTCCTTACTACCAGATTTAAGACGTAGGATCTTCAAAGATGGCCGCGAACCTATTTGCCAGTACTTGACGTCACTTACGCGACTTCATGTATGGGCGGCGGAGGTGTGCGCATGCGCGAGCGTCTTTTTTGTGTCCGCAGCGTGACGACGAGTCAGACGTCGTCACGCTGGAGGGTTTTAAAAGCGGGGCTTTATTCCCCGCCAATCTCTGTCAGTTCCTGTTTGACACATGGGGCAGAGATATCTCCCGGACGGGCTACTCTAGTTCAACGTGAATCAGTAAGTCTAGGTTTATTTGCTTTCTACATTCAATATGCACTTTTAAATATCGATGTTACTCAGAGATACCTTTCCTATATCTCTCTTTATATATACACTGTTTAGGTTCTTTTGTGGTCAGTTTGCAGCAATACCTCCAGGTCCAGCTTAGCCAACAGCTGTGGATGGACGTATACCGCCCCCTCTGCGTCTGCTATTCTACTGCATTTTTAGAACCATCTCTCCACATCGGTTAGCAATTTTGCAATCTACCATCTTTTGGATGTATTTCTCTTCTTATCCTGAATTGATTCTATTGAGGTATTTTTGGATTGAAATTAGTTTATATCTACATAGAAGTATCATCGCTATTTATTTAAACTACCTAGACTCACTTTCTTCTATTTTCTTCCTTTTTCCTCTTCCAAAGAAGAGCTTATACTCAAAGATTTTTATCTCTCTCTGCATGCCTCCTTAGTGAGGTGAGAATCAAGGAGGAAGCATTTTGCCATTACACAATGTCCATGTGATTTGTAGACTTCCTTCTACAGGTAAGCTCCTTTGAGCTGAATGATGATAATGCAAAAATCTTGCTCCCTTCCCTTTCCCCTTTCCCCCCCCCCTTCCCCCCCCCCCCTCCTCTTCCCTCCCCTTCCCCCCCCCCCCCCCCCTCTTCCCCCTTTTTTTTTTTTTTTTTTTTTTTTCTTTTTTTTTTATATATAATGTCTTACACAGATGTAGATCTAATTACCAGATTTATTTTGTATATTGTTTATACTCTAACATTATGATTTCATGAGGTATAAGCAGATATGTATATGTATGATTTATGGATATTCTTTCTATTTTCTTATAGTTGACCTTAATATCACAAATATATCTCCTGAAGAAGCTTATGCAAGCGAAACATGTTGAGAAAGTGGTATTAATTTGTAAATCAAAGGGTTACCTTTTCTCCCCCACCCCCCTTTCCTTTTTTTTATATTGTATATTGTCTTTGATTATGTCTGTTTCCTTTTATAAGATTGTTTAATAAAATATGTTTTTATGATATGTTGGATACATTACCTGACTCAAGCACCGTTAAAAGTCCCTGAGGACCATATACTGGCCTCAATGTCCCTCTCTTGCATTTAAAGTGAATTTCTGGGATGTGGTGCTATTGAATTTTCCTCTCTTTCCGTAATTTCTCTCTAAATATATCCTGTTTTGGTAGAGCATCTCTAATTAAGATGATTATTTTTTAATGTATAATTTTACCTAAACCATTTCATATATATATTTTGTAAGCTAAATGTAGCAACCATTCTCCTTTTTGTTAGCATTACTGCCATACCCGCAAACATCTGTGTATTTCCAAACTCAGGAAGTGGCAAGTTTGAGCCACAAAACACTTCTTTTGTGAAATAAAGAAATGTAATGTTTATTCAATACGAAACTGATCCATTTCTAGACACATGTAGCAATGGCCCGAACCTCTAGAGGCCTAATGGTGACCTCAAGAGTTAGGGAGAGCTGACATCCTTCCTTGTAAAGTGGGTTAACAGGCATGGTGGGTGTAATGCAAGATGTAATGATGGGCGCCAGTCACTTTTTGAATGCGAACAAGAGATTTATTGTCTCTTAAAAAGAACTGTGGGAGAGCGGGTTAGGGACAGGACATCCTTAGGTAGATGCAATGGTAATTGGCAGACTCCGAGACACTTTAGGTAGACAGCTATACAGGGAAAGGCCTCCAGCCGGATGCCACATCTGTATAGGTAGGACCACTGTTTCCTATGGCAACTGAACTTGTAACAGTCACTAATGGTAGTTGTACATAACTCTTGGTAACACAGAAAAGCTCTTCTCTTATCCCACTGTAGGTCTTCACTCACTGAGCTCCCAGTCTCTCACTAGACTTCCAGATCTTGTCGTCACCGGATCTCCTGAGCTCTTCCACAGCTAACCCGCTATATGATGGCCTTTTCTATTGGCTAAAATGCGTTGAGGCTTGATCACGTCATTACAACATCAGATCTGCCGAAAATTAAGCACAGGGACTGAGCCTCACTGCAAACGAGCGGCATCCAATAGAGATTGTACGAATTATCTAAAAACACATGCTGATCACACCGGGTGCCAGGCTTAGGCACCAAACCATGTGAGTGCACCTTTCATATTTTACTCTTGTTTTTTATAATAAAATACAGTTTTACACTATGGGAGCCCCCGTCTGTCATTTTCTCTTCCCATCCAAGGAGGACTATCCTAAGCTAAGCTGACCTTGGATAAAGTCATCTAGGGGTCTTTACTCCCCACAAAGAGCAAGTGACCACTCAAGCGATAGGTGGGCAACGTTTAGGGGTGAGTGCATATCCAAGTGGGGCACCTTTGTCTGAACACTGAATTTTTGAGCACTTATCAATCATTTATGCACAAGCACTTTACTTCATCAGTGGGACGTTTATATTGATTAACATGTTTATTCACTTATTCATGTTTAATATTTTTGTATTTTGTACTTGCTAAGCTTGGTGTCTTACCTTTTCAATCCACAATATAATTCTCAAGCGTCACCCCCCGTTAACTTGTTGGGTCCCTGGCTTGGCACTCGCTGAAGCTTTTCCACTTCCTCACCGTCCCCGGCTGGTTAAAAGACTCAGAAGTCTTCGCTCAGGTACTTGTTAGAGCTTACTCACAGAAGTCTTCCAGTAATAAGGTGGATGGTCCCTTAGTGGCGACTGCTTCCCCTTTACCTCTGATCACAACTGGTTCACTGTCCGGCTGAACGTTCACAACTCGGTTGGACAATCCTGCAGTCCCAACCCTACGCTGCTTCTCCTGGTCCTGGATAGGCCTCAGGCAGCCTAGCAGCCAGGTGTCCCCAGGATAGGCCTCTGGCTTCTGGCCTAGCAACCCAGGGTGACATAACACATGTCCACCTAGACAGGTGTCCAGGTGGCACAGACCCCCGATCACCTGACTCCACCCAAATAAATAGGCTCTCTCAGCAGGCCAAAGGACTAAAGAAACCCCTGCCAATTGGCTGAGATGCCCATACATTCATAATCTGACTTTGCTAAGCCCCTGTCAATCAAATGTCACCAGCCACAGTGCCACCTAGTGACAGAAGAGAAAAGGTGCAGCAATTCCAGAATTTGAAAGGGAATCAGTGGATCTTCTAACAACTAGTCAGGACAATTACTACCTGGCAAAAAAAAATTGTTAGCAAATTAGCCTAAACATCAGGGTGCTACACACACCACACCATACATTCCTACAGGTACCTCTGCCACTCGACCTAGCAATGTGCTTTTGTTCTTATACAAGCTGCCACTTATGTGTATAAGGCCCAGAGTAATTCTGCTAAGTTATATGAATTTAAAATTGAACATTTTGCCCCTTAATTCAACAGTACTGGAAGAATGTTACTCAGTTTATCACAGAAATTACTTCTGTGCCCATTCTGTTGACCATACCTGTTTGTTTGCTACGATTGATAGAGGGACTTGTGGCCACGGTGGCCCATAGGACCCTTTTATATATCTTGCTTTATTATACCTGTAAAGCAATTATTTTACAGTAGAAGAGACCTCTGCTACCTTCATTATAAACTTGGAAGGGATTGGTGAATGTTACACTGCCATTTTACAAAGTCACATACCTAAAACGGGGCTGTCCAAAAAAATTTGAGAAGATGTGGGGTAGTTGGATCTCCTTGTCAGAGACATATGGTTAGTCCCACAGAGGTATTTGCTTATGCAGGATGAAGAAAGGTTTGTATGGCATGTCCTCCTGGGTAGGTGATATTTGCTTGCTCTGGTACACTATACCACAGTGTACATGAGGGTGGGCATGCTTGTATAGTGGGGCCGATACAAAACTGCTGATAGGAAATCCTGCCAATGTTGGTGTCATATACTCTGCCGTTGCTGCATTTTGGAATATCAGGTTGGTGGGCAGCTACTACTCAGAGATGGGTGGGTGGTGGGGGGGGGGTTCTATAGAGGGTGGTAGGTTGTTCCTGAGAGACCAATGTTATCGGTTTTGTTTAAAGAGTTGGGTAAACAGTTCGAGCCGAGCAAAAGTTTCGCCCAAACATCGTATGTTTGGCGAACACCCAAATTTGCGGGGCGCTCGGTGGGATGTTCGACCATGACATCACAAGGGGGGCGGTGCCACCAAGTGATGTCACCGGGTGACCCTGCCCCTTACCTATTTAAAAACTGTCAAATGGCAGAGTAGGCATTCAGCGGTTAGCCTTCGTCACGAGCAGAGCGTTTTTTTGCGGGTGCGGCTGTGCGAAAGGCGTCGTGATTGACGATGGATCTATATAGAGGGACTTTATTTTTTTAAGCTAAAGGAATTGTCATAAACTGCCTCCTGTCTTTATTTATTTTTGACACTTTTTTGGTGAATGAGTAGGGGTACAATGTACCCCATATTCATTCACAAAGAGGGGGCCATGATCTGGGGCTTCCAGATTTCGATAAGCCCCCTGCCTGCAAACCCCCACAACCACAGCCCAAAAAGCACCCCGCTATGATCAGGGCATGTGGCCTGGTATGGTTCAGGAAGGGGTGCACTCGCTCATCCCCCCTTTCCTGACCTGCCAGGCTGCATGCTCGGATAAGGGTCTGGTATGGAATTTGGGAGGGGATCCCACACCTTTTTTTATTTTAGTGTGAGGTTCCTCTTAAAATCCATACCAGAGCTAAAGGGCCTGGTATGGATTGGTTGTGGGGGGGACGCCGTTTTTTTAAAAACATTTTTGTATTGCATTGCCGGCAATTTTTTTTTTCTTTATAAATTACAGTTTTACTGCAGCAGGTTCTATACATGGTACAGATGTGCCACTTTACAGGCAGACTAAGGGGACCCTCAGGCACTATATTTAAAGTGAAAACATATATATAATCAGTGCAATAAACAATGTGATTGTGAAAATAAAAATAAAATAATCAATATAATAGCCTACTAATAGGCTTGACGAGATTGCTGCCCACACCACTTATGCCCCGTACACACGGTCGGATTTTCCGATGGAAAATGTGTGATAGGACCTTGTTGTCGGAAATTCCGACCGTGTGTAGGCTCCATCACACATTTTCCATCGGATTTTCCGACACACAAAGTTTGAGAGCAGGATATAAAATTTTCCGACAACAAAATCCGTTGTCGGAAATTCCGATCGTGTGTACACAAATCCGACGGACAAAGTGCCACGCATGCTCAGAATAAATAAAGAGATGAAAGCTATTGGCCACTGCCCCGTTTATAGTCCCGACGTACGTGTTTTGCGTCACCGCGTTCAGAATCATCGGATTTTCCGACAACTTTGTGTGACCGTGTGTATGCAAGACAAGTTTGAGCCAACATCCGTCGGGAAAAATCCTAGGATTTTGTTGTCGGAATGTCTGAACAAAGTCCGACCGTGTGTACGGGGCATTAGAGTGTATCCACTTGTGACTCTCAATAAGTAATAAACAAAATATGATAAATATAGTGTAGCGCAACCAAAAACTGATAAATCAAATCCAAATATTGACAAAATTCCACTGTAGTGCAACTTTCAGTGACAATTCATTGATATCCAGTGACTGCAGTGACCACCTCTATCTGGAATGCCTGCTCACCTCCCAATGTTGACACCTCTACAGAGTCACACACGCCTGTAGTAATATCTCCCAGGATGCCTCAGGGGAACCTTTCCTCCTCCTGGTGTTCCTGGACAAGACAGACCTCCTCCCGGGTTCTGCTGAAGCAGCTCATTAGAGACTTGATTTATGAGTTTTTGGTTGCGCTACACTATATTTATTATATTTTGTTTATTACTATATTTAAAGGAATTTTTCATTTTTATTGTTTCACTTTAAGCATCATTAAAATCACTGATCCTGTAAATATGATATTTTTAAAAAAATGTTTTGCATTGATTGATGCCCCCTAGGACAGTACCCAGGCCCCCATACCCTTTTTATGGCCAATAACTTGCATATAAGCCTTCAAAATGGGCACTTTTGATTTTTCAAGTTCCGGTCCCTTTGACTTTAATAGGCTTCGTGGTTCGGGTCTGAACTTTAGCGATGTTCAAGAGTTCTGGCACAAACTGATCTGGGAATAGTTTTTTTTTGTTTTTTTGCTTTTGTTACTTCTTTTCTTTTAAGTTTTCTACTTAACCTTTGTAAATCAATAAAACCGAATTTTCAAAAAAAAAACACTGAACATTTAAATTCTTTCCTACGATGAGCCATGACAGGTTATCTTTAAACATTTGTGCAGGCATTTCCATCTTCAAAATCAGGGCATGCAGATAATACAGGAGTGATTACTATGATATAAAACTGGGAAACATCATGTTTGACACACAAAATCGAAACCTTCATTGTAACATCAGACGCGATATGAGGATATTGGTGCATTTAACAAGATACTCATTAAAATTAATAAGATGTATAACTGTATTCTAGACTCCTGTGTGGCTCGGAGAACAGAGTTAATTAACCTCATTTTATAGTACATATTGTGAACAATTAGGCTCCTTTTTAGCACACATTTTACACCCCCTATCATTAGATACAAAGGCGAAATGCTGAGTGGACTTTTGTAGTCTGGGAGCAACTAATAAATACACAGCAGACCCCCCCCCCCCCCGTATGAAAAATGGTTCTGAACAGAAAGTGTTTGTGTCACCAATAGCACCTGATCCTTATTTTCTGTACTTCTATGGACACAATGTTAGCAAGAAACCAAATGGTTACTATAAGCAGTTTTCAAAGTGCGCTCAAGCTTACTTAACCTCTTCACGCCGGTGGTAAGCAAATATGCGGCCACATACAGTGGAAATAAAAAGTCTATACACTACTGTTAAAATGTCGGGTTTCTGTGATGTAAAAAAATGAGACAAAGCTAAATAATTTCAGAACTTTTTCTACCTTTAATGTGACCTATAAACTGTACAACTCAATTGAAAAACAAACTGAAATCATTTAGGGAGGGGAAGTAAAAATAAAAAACTAAAATAATGTGGTTGCATAAGTGTGCACACCTTCTTATAACTGGGGATGTAGCTGTGTTCAGAACTAAGCAATCACATCAAACTCATGTTAAATAGGAGTCAGTACACACCTGCCTTCTTTTAAAGTACCTCTGATTAACCCCAAATAAAGTTCAGCTGTTCTAGTAGGTCTTTCCTGACATTTTCATAGTCACATCCTACAGCAAAAGCCATGGTCGTCAGAGATCTTCCAAAGCATCAGAGGGATCTCATTGCATTGTTAAAAGGTATCAGTCAGGAGAAGTGTACAAAAGAATTTCCAAATCATTACAGTACCTGACCGCGAGATTGTGTTTCCAGCGCGATAGCATCGCGCTGGTTCTCGGCGACAGGGTACTGTGCATGTCGCGCTGGCTCACTCATCGGGAAAGGAAAACTTGTTTTCCTTCCGCGATGAGTGACAGGCAGTGCTGACAGCTGTCTGGTGTGAATCCTGAGGCGGGAACACCGCGCCAAATTTTAAATGAAAAAACCGGCGTGGGTTCCCCCCCAGGGGCATACCAGGCCCTTAGGTCTGGCATGGATTGTAAGGGGAACCCCCTACGCCGAAAAATCGGCGTGGGGGTCCCCCCCCAAATCCATACCAGACCCTTATCCGAGCATGCACCCCGGCCGGCCAGGAAAGGGGGGGACGAGCGAGCGCCCCCCCCCCCTCCTGAGCCGTACCAGGCCGCATGCCCTCAACATGGGGGGGTGGGTGCCTTGGGGGAGGGGGGCGCCCTGCGGGGGCCCCCCCACCCCAAAGCACCTCGTCCCCATGTTGATGAGGACAAGGGCCTCTTCCCGACAACCCTGGCCGTTGGTTGTCGGGGTCTGCGGGTGGGGGGCTTATCGGAATCCGGGAGCCCCCTTTAATAAGGGGGCCCCCAGATCCCGGCCCCCCACCCTGTGTGAATGAGTTTGGGGTACATGGTACCCCTACCCATTCACCTGGGGAAAAGTGTCAATATAAAAAAAACACAGTACACAGGTTTTAAGAGTCATTTATTAGTCAGCTCCGGGATCTTCTTCCGACTTCGGGGGGTCTCCTTCCGACTTCTCCCGGTGTTTGGCCTCTTCTCCCGGGCCCCGCCGCTATTTTCTTCCAGCTCTATTGCCAGCGAGGGCCCGGTCTGCTGCCGCTGTCTTGCCGCCGCTGTCTCGCCGCCGCCGCTGTCTTGTCGCCGCTGTCTTGTCGCCGCTGTCTTGTCGCCGCTTCTTCTCTTCTTCTCTTCTTCCCCGATGTTGACACGACGCTCTCTCCGGCTCGAATGCTGTGTGCGAGCTGCGGAGCCATTTATATAGGCGGTGACCCCGCCCCCTTACGACGTCATTGTCCCAGCATGCGCAGGGACTCTGGGGTCACGCCCCCTTATGACGCCAGATTCCCTGCGCATGCTGGGACAATGATGTCGTAAGGGGGCGGGGTCACCGCCTAAATAAATGGCTCCGCAGCTCGCACACAGCATTCGAGGCGGAGAGAGCGTCGTGTCAACATCGGGGAAGAAGAGAAGAAGAGAAGAAGCGGCGACAAGACAGCGGCGGCGGCGAGACAGCGGCGGCAAGACAGCGGCAGCAGACCGGGCCCCTCGCTGGCAATAGAGCTGGAAGAAGATAGCGGCGGGGCCCGGGAGAAGAGGCCGAACACCGGGAGAAGTCGGAAGGAGACCCCCCGAAGTCGGAAGAAGATCCCGGAGCTGACTAATAAATGACTCTTAAAACCTGTGTACTGTGTTTTTTTTATATTGACACTTTTCCCCAGGTGAATGGGTAGGGGTACCATGTACCCCAAACTCATTCACACAGGGTGGGGGGCCGGGATCTGGGGGCCCCCTTATTAAAGAGGGCTCCCGGATTCCGATAAGCCCCCCACCCGCAGACCCCAACAACCAACGGCCAGGGTTGTCGGGAAGAGGCCCTTGTCCTCATCAACATGGGGACAATGTGCTTTGGGGTGGGGGGGGCCCCGCAGGGCGCCCCCCTCCCCCAAGGCACCCACCCCCCCATGTTGAGGGCATGCGGCCTGGTACGGCTCAGGAGGGGGGGGGCGCTCGCTCGTCCCCCCCTTTTCTGGCCGGCCGGGCTGCATGCTCGGATAAGGGTCTGGTATGGATTTGGGGGGGACCCCCACGCCGATTTTTCGGCGTAGGGGGTTCCCCTTACAATCCATGCCAGACCTAAGGGCCTGGTATGCCCCTGGGGGGGAACCCACGCCGGTTTTTTCATTTAAAATTTGGCGCGGTGTTCCCGCCTCAGGATTCACACCAGACAGCTGTCAGCACTGCCTGTCACTCATCGCGGAAGGAAAACAAAGTTTTCCTTTCCCGATGACTGAGCCATCTCGGCGCTGGCTCCTGCGACGGGGCTCGCAGGTGTCAAATCTCGCCGAGAAATGCGGCGAGATTGACACAATATCGCGGTCACCTACTGTAGATATACCATGGAAAACAGTGAAGACAGTCATCAAGTGGAGAAAATATGGCACAACAGTGACATTACCAAGAACTGGACGTCCCTCCAAAATTGATGAAAAGACGTGAAGAAAACTGGTCAGGGAGGCTGCCAAGAGGCCTACAACAACATTAAAGGAGCTGCAGGAATATCTGGCAAGTACTGGCTGTGTGGTGACAACAATCTCCTGTATTCTTGATATGTCTGGGCTATGGGGTATGGGGTAGAGTGGCAAGACCGAAGCCTTTTCTTACCAAGAAAAACATGAAATTCAATTTTGCAAAAACACATCTGAAGTCTTCCAAAAGCATGTGGGAAAATGTGTTATGGTCTGATGAAACCAAGGTTGAACTTTTTGGCCATAATTCCAAAAGATATGTTTGGTGCAAAAAACAACACTGCACATGACCAAAAGAACACCATACCCATAATAAAGCATGGTGGTGGCAGCATCATGCTTTGGAGCTGTTTTTCTTCAGCTGGAACAGGGGCCTTAGTCAGGGTAGAGGGAATTATGAACAGTTCCAAATGCCAGTCAATATTGGCACAAAACTTTCAAGCTTCTGCTAGAAAGCTGAACATGAAGAGGAACTTCATCTTTCAGCACGACAACAACCCAAAGCATACAACCAAATCAACAAAGGAATGGCTTCACCAGAAGAAGGTTAGAGTTTTGGAATGGCCCAACCAGAACCTAGACCTGAATCTGATTGAAAATCTGTGGGGTGATCTGAAGAGGGCTGTGCACAGGAGATGCCCTCGCAATCTGACAGATTTGGAGTGTTTTTGCAAAAAAGAGCGGGTAAATATTGCCAAGTCAAGATGTGCCATTCTGATACCCATACTCATACCCAAAAAGACTGAGTGCTGTAATAAAATCAAAAGGTGCTTCAACAAAGTATTAGTTTAAGGGTGTGCACACTTATACAACCAGATTATTTTAGTTTTGTATTTTTACTTCTTTTCACCTGCAAGATTTCAGTTTGTTGTTCAATTGAGTTGTACAGTTTATAGGTCACATTAAAGGGGGAGAAAGTTCTGAAATTATTTATCTCTATCTCATTTTTTTACATCACAGAACCCTATCATTTTAACAGGGGTGTGTAGACTTTTTATATCCGCTGTATATGCCTGCCAGAATGTATACATAGCTGTACCGAGAGCACGCGCTCTCCCAACACAGTTACCGGCGGCTTTTAGAAAGCTCCCAATCTCTACTTGCGATTGGGAGCTTTGTGATCATGTGACCACTGTGACAGTCAATCATGGTAGTCACATGATCAGAAACCCCCCACGCCTCCTGGCACCAGAAACCTCTGCAGCTAGGTGCTGGATACTTAAATTTTCCTGCAATCAGAAGATGCTATGTAATGCTGTTACCAAGGAGCTGCTTCCCCCTAGGGTTCCAGCTTAGCTGTTCTGTGACTCTTTGATTAGAGGAAAAATCAAGGCATCTTGGGACATGTAGTCCATCTGGAAGTGATTTACCCTCTGGCTGCATTGTGTGAAACTACAACTACCAGCAGGCTGATGGGGAAGAGCAGATCACTCGGAGGGATGATAAGAAGCAATGCTGGGGCCTGGTGCGCTCTCTTGGGACTGGTGTGGATCTGTGTGCAGGGAATATGCTGCTGAGGAGCTGCGGCTGTTGTGGCCTACTGGAACAGATTTGCACAGAAGATTTCTTTGCACCATCTGGCCTGGATGTCATTCCTGTCAAATGCACCCTGTGGAGTGATCAGATCGGTGTGAGCTGTGGAGCGGTGCAGCTGAGGCCCGAGGTCGTCCCTTGAGCCATACAGTTGAGGGATCATCATCATCAGAGTCATCATCATCCTGATCATTGTCATCCACATCTCCTGTTCTGGTGTGGTGAGTGGGTGATTGCCCAATTTAACAGACACTGTGTATAGACATCTTTGTTTCCTACACTCTTTGCCATCTTTAATGCCAAGATTTGCTCCAGTATCCTATGAACACTATACACAGACATCCATGCCATTCATTGATCTGCTGTTGCTTGTAGTTCCACAAATCCTAATATCATTAAGTCAGTGATCACTGTGAATTCAATTGCAATTCTTGTTGCTAAGAAAAGGAATTTTGTTTATTTGCTACACATAACCTATTTCAACAGCTATTCTATCTTAGCAAGAAGATATGGTTGATTTGCTATTGTCAGTATTTGTTGGATGCAATTAACCGCTTGGCATCCGCGCTATAGCCGAATGACGGCTACAGCGCGGACCTGAATTCCCGGGAGGCCGTCATATGACGGCCTCCCCTGTGCACGTGCCCTGCGCGCGCCCTGCAGGGCGCGCGTGGAGCGCGCTGTGATCACCGAGTCACTGAGACTCGGGTGATCACCGATCTGTGTAAGGGGCCGGTCCCGGCCCCTTACAATGTGATCAGCTGTCAGCCAATGACAGCTGATCACATGATCAAAACAAAAGCTCTGTGATCGTTTTTTTTTTCTCCTCGCGCTGACAGTGCGAGGAGAAAAAAAAGCCGATCACCGGCTCACCAGCAAGGGACATCGGTCCCGAAGAGGAGGAGGCAATAATGCCTCATACGTGCCTCAATTGTGCCAACAGTACCCACTGACAGTGCAACCTGACATTGCCACATCACAGTGCCCACCAGTGTCACGTATCAATGCCCATAAGTGCCACCTATCAATGCCTACAAGTGCCACCTATCAATGCCCACCATTGCCACCTAACAATGCCCACCAGTGGTGCCAATCAGTGCCACCTAGCAGTGTACAAGATCAGTGCCCATTATTGCCACCAATCAGTGCCCATCACTGCCACCCATCAGTGCCCATCACTACCACCTATCAGTGCCCATTGGTGCCGCCTCATCAGCGTACATCAATGAAGGAGAAAAATTACCCTTTTAAAAAATCTTATAACAAAATATAAAAAAAAATATTTTTATTTTTTAAAAATTCGCTCTTTTTAAATTTTTTTAACAAAAAATAAAAACCGCAGAGGTGATCAAATGCCACCAAAAGAAAGCTCTATTTGTGGGGAAAAAATTATAAAAATTTCATTTGAGTACAGTGTTGCATGACCGCGCAATTGTCATTCAAAGTGCGTCAGCGCTGAAAGCTGAAAATTGGTCTGGATAGGAGGGGGGTTTAAGTGCCCGGTAAGCAAGTGGTTAAGTACCTAAAAGCTAGCTGAAGATTAACTGGATTTTCACACAACCACACTGGACTACCATTACTTCCCTCCCCACTTAGGGAATTGTTGCTGAAATCATCAAAACTGCTTTTCACAAAAGAACTCTCTTTAAAGAGCAGGTTGAATTGTGCTGTAGTTACTGTTTGCTGGAGTTATATTTGTTTATCTGTCACTTTGCTGAGTTTTATGTGGGGAAAGCTGTAGAGAAGAGCCTGGCACTTAAAATAGTCATTCCTTTGCTCTCCTGTAGTTCTTTAACATAGACATTATATGCACCTATCTGATATGTAATGTGCATTGTCTAATATTTGAACTATAAAGGTGGTAGTTATTTTTGCTACTAGTAATACCTTATAAAAAATAACTTTTGTTGCAGTTGAGCTTGAGTTTGTTCTTTGCTTCTCTCTCCATTTATCCTATTGAGTAAACCTTTGTTGATTTAACTCATTTTGGTGTACATCATTATTATTATTGTCTAAAGGAAAAAATGTTTGAACCCAGGGTATCAGAGGTGACAGAGGACTCTCAGGGTCAGGGTAGCCAGAGGGGTATGGATCTATCTTGCCACCCTCAAGAGGTCAGCGTTACACCTCTTAAAGTGCCTGGAGGCATCGGCATTACAGGTTTAAAAGATAACTCTACTTTAAAGGATAAAAATAGAGCAAATAAAAATAATACAGCATATATCATTGGTACAGAAGCCATATTGTTTTTTAATGTTACAAAAAATTACCTGGAAGCAAAGGGGGAGACACTAGGGAAAGGAATGGGCTGCACACCCCAAATTACATAGCAAAAAGAGAATTTGTCCCCCAGGAACAACAAGGGTTTTAAAGCAGCAAAAAACTAGTACCAAGGTGTAGAGGTATTATATCGTTTATTAAATATATGACAATGGAGTAAAAACCATGAACTGTGTAAAACACATTAAAAGCGCAAATACATGTACAGGGCTACATCTGAAATAGTTTTACATAACAGGTGCTTGGATAGTCCTGACGCGTTTCGACCCCATCGGGTCTTCTTCAGAGGAAATGCATGCACTGTTGAAAAATTACATATATATAAAATGATAGCGGTACAGAAATGTACGACTGTGTATGGAGATTATCATCAAAGTTGTAAACATAATTACCCAATATGTTCGTGTAGCCGGATCTCATAAATCTAAGGCTTTTCAGAAGGGGGCCTCTATTGGTTCGGTCCCCACCTGGAGTCCCCCGGACGGCCACCACCCCGATAGGGGGGAATCAAGCAACAATGGTGTAACTTACGGTGAACTACACAATGGAGGTACTCCACAACCGGCACGCGGCACGTGTGGGGCAGCGGCACCTGTGATTCATTCATTCATTCAATCATATGTTTTATCATCTAATGGATATCCACTTAAACTATTCCTACACTTGGGCTAGCACCCCATATGAAACAAATGTGATGAAATTGAGAGTATCATTAACTGATGACTCATATAACGTCTATATAAAATAGGAATATTTCTTATATCCTTTCAAACCCTGATTGATGCTATTGCATGATTTTTGGATCACAGGTGCCGCTGCCCCACACGTGCCGCGTGTCGGTTGTGGAGTACCTCCATTGTGTAGTTCACTGTAAGTTACACCATTGTTGCTTGATTCCCCCCTATCGGGGTGGTGGCCGTCCGGGGGACTCCAGGTGGGGACCGAACCAATAGAGGCCCCCTTCTGAAAAGCCTTAGATTTATGAGATCCGGCTACACGAACATATTGGGTAATTATGTTTACAACTTTGATGATAATCTCCATACACAGTCGTACATTTCTGTACCGCTATCATTTTATATATATGTAATTTTTCAACAGTGCATGCATTTCCTCTGAAGAAGACCCGATGGGGTCGAAACGCGTCAGGACTATCCAAGCACCTGTTATGTAAAACTATTTCAGATGTAGCCCTGTACATGTATTTGCGCTTTTAATGTGTTTTACACAGTTCATGGTTTTTACTCCATTGTCATATATTTAATAAACGATATAATACCTCTACACCTTGGTACTAGTTTTTTGCTGCCTTAAAACCCTTGTTGTTCCTGGGGGACAAATTCTCTTTTTACAAAAAATTACCTTTCCTTTTCAATCTGCAGCCGCTGTCATTTTCTGTAAAATTCAATGCAATATGGCAAACTGGAGGCCTTCTTTAGACCATTAGTGTACAGAATGCCTCCATAGTCACATCGTTATATAGTTATTCTGGTTGAAAAAAGACACAAGTCCATCTAGTTCAACTAATAAAAGGGAAAAAAATAAAAATAAAAACTATCAATAAAAAATACAAAATCATAAAATCCTATTCCCACAGTTGAGGAAGGCTAAAAACGCCAGCAAAGCATGAACCAATTTGCTCCAGCAGTGGAAAAAAATCCTTCCTGATCCCCCCAAGAGGCAATCTGATATAAATATCTCCAAATATGTCATTTTCTGCTTGTCAGCATCCAATGTGCATTAGACATGTGCATTCGTTTTCGTCCGAATGCATTTTCGTCCGAATTTCAGGTATTTTCGTTATCATTTTAACAAACAACAACGAAAGTGCAGGATCCGAAAAATGAAAGATCCGACATAAACAAATGCTTTATTTTCGTTTTAGTTGCTACAACAGTTCGATATAGATAGGAGATTCGACATGATGATGACAATAACAATCTGTGTCCATCAAACCTGTGGTCGAATGTGCCTAACCTTAAAGCGGAGTTCCACACAAAAATGGAACTTCCGCTTTTCGGAACCCCCCCCCTCCGCTGTCACATTTGGCACCTTTCAGGGGGGAGGGGGGTGCAGATACCTGTTTAAGACAGGTATTTGCATCCACTTCCGGCATAGACTCCCACGGGAGTCTATGCCTCTTCCTGTCCCTCCGCGCTGTCTCCTGGGAAAGACATAGGTCCCAGGAGATAGCGGGGACCAGTTACGATGTGCAGCGCGACTCGCGCATGCCCAGTAGGGAACTGGGCAGTGAAGCCGCAATGCTTCACTTCCTGATTCCCTCACCTAGGATGGCGGCGGCAGCTGCCGAGAATCGAGCGGGTTGTCGGCTGCTGACATCGCTGGACCCTGGGACAGGTAAGTGGCCATTTATTAAAAGTCAGCAGCTGCAGTATTTGTAGCTGCTGGCTTTTAATATTTTTTTTTTTAGGTGGATTTAGGTGGACTCCCTCTTTAACTCTATTAGTCCAAGATTATTCTACATAGAGTGAAAAGATTCGACATAGAGAGAAAAGATTTGACGTAGGGGAGAGAAGATTCGACGTAGGGGAGAAAAGATAAATAAAAATAATGATGATGATGAATGTTATTGGCTGATTGTAACCAAAGAGGAGGAGCAGTAAAATAGCTAGAACTAAGTACACACGTACTTTGGCTTATGGTGTCTGTTGAAAGTTCTAAGAAGATTCGACGGAGCAGGTAAACTATACGGCGTCGTACAGTTTAGCTGCTCCGTCGAATCTTCTTTGAACATTCTACAGACACCATAAGCCTTCAATGACAGATTCGACCTTAAATTGGATTTTCGGACGAATGCAATTTTTAACAAAAAACGAAATAAATAAAAACGCATTTCGGGAGTAACTAAATAAATGTATTTTTCGGACGAAAACGAAATTCCGAAACAAAATATTTCAGTGTGCACATGTCTAATGTGCATATGTGACAGCGTTGGACCAGTGTGCAGTCTGGTATCCCTGGAGGTAACCTGGGATGTGTTGTCCTTCAGGGAGATACAAAGATGATGAAGGTAAGACATGGGTAAGCCTTCCTCACTGTGACCCACAACAAAAATTACAAGTACCACTCAAGGCTCCACCAGGTCCTCCTGCATGATAAACCGCTAGGAGTGCCGACAAGGACAGAGCCTGCTCCAGCTTGATCATGGGGAATGGTTCCCCCATGATTGAGCTCCAGGGGCAGAGTGAAGCACGTACGGGGAAGTGGCCTGGTTGGAGCTCGGGCTGGGGCTGTCATATACCTCCTCGCAGGGTTTTGCTGTGATGTGCGACTTTTAGGACTTCTTTTCCCTACATGGGTAAGCCTTGTTAGATCTCAACTTTTGCATCTCTGGTAGAAAGACACTTGGCAAGATAGCTTCAGATGGGTGTAAAGGTGCGCTCAGTATGGAAGGTAATCACACTTGAGGTTGTTATTATAAATGTTTATGGAAATTCACAGTTCACAGGTGGTTAGTAAAACCAACATGTTTTGGGAGAAGTACCTCCCCTTTGTCAGGGCTGGAGCTGGAGGTCAAGTATGATAGAAGCCCTTTGGGTACTGTCAAATGACGGAGAGCCAGCATTTGTAAAAAAAAAACATTTATAATAACAACCTTAAGTGTGTGATTACCATCTACACAGAGCGTGCCTCTACACCCATTTCCTGTTTATATGATTGGTTCAATGATTTTCCCAGATGCCTGCACTAAGACACAAGCCACATTTTAGGTATCCCCTACAATGGGAATTTCAGTTTTGGTGAGATTCTCCCCAAGGGTTAAATACCTTTAAAGGACTGCAGACCCTTCAGCTTTTCTCATTAGAACACTGAGAGTGCACCCGGTGATTATAATGAATCAGACTCTCCCATTCAGAATAAGTCTACAAAGGACACAGTGAAACAAGCAGTGACATCTTCAGAGCAGAAAAGGGTAGGAATTTGCTTTCAACAGAAGTGAAATTACACTTTTCAGAGTACAGGCCTCTGTAATCAGCACATGTGCCAGAGCCCATCTATTGCTGCAGTTTGTCATTCTTATCTGTTCCTACAAGTACTGCCTGCAGATTATCTGAGTTAACCCTATCATTCTCTGCTAGGCAGAACTCTGCACCTACCCTAAATCAAGTTCAAGCCATCCAATGAACGATATAGCCGCTCAAGTTCAACTTCTCCATTTAAAGGGACATACATCTACCAATTCCTCCCACTTCTACTAAAGTAATTTTTTTCATACCATTCAATATTCTTAAAATGATATTCCACACCAACTTCATCTATTAAAGGGGAACTATGCTCACTACTTTACCATCTTTAGAGATTATTCAGTTTACTTCTTGAAGAGACTGCATCCTTCATTATGCACCAACATATGGGCCCCAACTAGCCCGCAGATGAATCCAACATATACTTATGGTTTAGTAGTAACTTTGGCAGCCTTCCTGAAACCTAAACTTAGTCTCTTCTGATTAAGGGTCTCTAAGTGAGTTAGCCTTGTGTGTTTATTACTCCTTTTCGCTCACTTGGGGAAAATCTCCTAGTTCCAGAGCTATCGTTCCCATCTTCAGTCCTGCAAGATGGGTGGGCGTGTCTAAAAGGGGTACTGTATTGTGTTGAATTATTCCTTTGCTGTATTACCTCATCTATAGATAGTTTCAGTTGACTGTATTCTTTGCCTGCCATACTATTCTTTGATCTTAATACAACTTAATCATAAATTTTACAAGTGTGTGCATATTTTTCTTTGTGTGACAGCCAGGAGACTACCTGGCCAAGTTACTGTGGTGGTGTCAGCAGGGGTGGTGCTCTGCACAGGGCTCAGCAATGAACAGAGGACCCAAATCTTCTAGCGGCTCCTGCTGGGAGTCTATTAATGCAACTTTCCATAAACAATCCCAGTATCAAGCAGGCCAACTACCTTGCCCAGAGAGACTACCAGTGATTCTTAACCGGAATGCCCTTTGGATTTTCCCAGGGTGCCACAAGCACAGCACCCAGTTTGCTCTAGATCAGCATCATGACTTGCCATGATGCTGGAATGCCAGCTGCCAGCACCATACCGAACAATGATGCTTTAGGACCGGGATGCATTCTTTGCTATAGTGATGGCGGCTCACCATGCCAACGCATGATGTTGATCCAGGGAAATCGTCATTTTCAACTGGGGTGCCACAAGATTTTGCACACTTCTAAAGAGTGCCGTTACAGGAAAAGGCCAAGAACCTGCAATTGAGTTATATATTTATTTCATGAAAAGCACAGCATTTACTATTTCTATTTCATAAACTTTTCCTCTTTCTGTCCTATTCAATCACATTCAGTTTCCCCATTCTTGTTATTGATCATCATTCCGGATGTGCCCAGCTGTAATTTCAGAGTCAGTACTTTTAGCATCTGCCTGTTTAAATTTAAATAAGAAGCCTTTTAATTCACAATCCATCTCATATCTATTGAGACAACATAAAGCTTTGAAGTGGCTATTATGACGTGAGTAAACATTAATTTACATGGAAAATTAGACTGCAGGGCTGCAGGTGAGCACAGTGTGTGCGAGGTTAGAGATGAAGGACATACACAAAAAATATAATCATAATGTAATATTAATGCAAAGGAAACAATGTGCATGCTGATGTAGGAGTGTGAATTGCATGCAAATGCAGACATGCAACTCCCACATAATATTATTTATATATATATATATATATATATATATATATATATATATATATATATATATATATATATATATACACCGGTATATATATATATTGTACTAAAAGGAAAATATAATGTATTTACGGCAAGCTTATATTTTATTTGTATTATTTTTATTATAATTTTATATTATTCTAAGTTATTAATTATTGTTGAGTTTATCTTAACGAGCACAGTTCTTTTTTGGGTCACAGCAATTTTTACATTCCTGCTATTACATTTGTATGATCAAACTATCACATATTTTTTTCAGAACAAACAAGGTTTTTTTGTTTTTTTAATATCAGCTTGAAAAAATATTATTATTATTTTCTATGCAATCAGTAGCAAAGTGATGCAAAAACTCAATCTTCTCTTTCTTTTTCGTTACTGTGGAAAAAAGTATACATTTTATAAACATTTTATAAACAGTACGTTTATAATGATACAAAGCATCACAAAGCCATTTAGAAAATAAGACTTTCTTTTTGAATTGTAATTTTTTTTTATGTAACAAAAAAAAAGGATAAATAAAAGGAATACAATTAAATATTACTTGTTTAAAAAATAGAAAAAAAAAATAAATCTAAAAAGTAATAACTAAGGGGAAAATGTGTGTGTTTGTGGAGGGGGGGGGGGGGGTGTATATGAGGATGATTAGGATAAACTGAGGTTTAATAAGTGGGAAAGCAGGAACAAGACAAAAAAAATGTATTGATTATGTTGCTTTCACTGATATTATATGTAAATCAAAGCCTTGCTCCTTTGATCTGCAAATGAATAAAAGTAGAAATACGGTACATACATCAAAAAAGTGATAATGTTACTTTGTATCTCTAAATCATGTTACTGAACTGTGTTTACAATCATCAATCAGAAAGGTTTGTCTTTCACAGCAGTGGCTAGAGCCGACTTCTGTGTTTATACTGCATGTTCCATTGACTTTTAGGCTAGGTTCACACCAATGCGAATTGGATGCGGTGGCTTACACCGCATCTAATTCGCATGACATTTTAAAATACGTTCACTTGAATGAGGCTGGTTCACATATGTGCATTGCATTTGTACTCCGCATTGCCCGAAAAACGCGTGCGTTTTTTGGGCTTTGTGATGCGAATTGCAAGCACATTACCTTCTAGGGGAATGCATCTGATTCGCAGATGCATTCCGTTGTGAAAAGGATAAAATACTGACCTGATCCTGATGCAATCCTGACCTGATCAAAAACTGACGTGAAACTCTGAACAACTACTTTGTCAAGTAGCTGTGAAAACGGAGCTTCAATTCGCACCGCACATGTGTGAACCCAACCTAAAAGGACGGGGGAAGTGACAGGAGAGGGGAGGGAAAGTGAGTTCTATGTATACCTTGTGTACTTTGTGAACAAATAGCATGCTTAAAGGGGTTGTAAACCCTCAAGGTTTTTCACATTAACATATTCTATCCATTAAGGTGTAAAACCTCCTGTCATGCAGCAGACCCCATGAGCCCCCCTTTTACTTATCTGAGCCTTGTAAGTCCCGCGATGAGAATGAGCACATCAGCTCCGGCCGGTGTCTCGTGTCCTGATTGGATAGATTGATAGCAGCGCAGCCATTGGCTCCCGCTGCTGTCAGTCAAATCCAATGAGGTGGGTGCCGGGGGCGGGGCCAAGCCCTGCTGTCTGTGTCAATAGACGCAGCAGCAGGACACGGGAGCACACCCACACGTGTGTCCCAAAGGAGAGCGCTTCTCCGACGGGGCACTCGAGAAGAGGAGGAGCCACCAGCGCCCCTGAGGGACCCAAGAGGAGGAGGATCGGGCCCACTCTGTGCAAAACCAACTACAGAGAGGAGGTAAGTATGAAATGTTTGTTATTAAAAAAAAAAACGAGTGTTTAGTAACCCTTTGAGGTCCATTATTGGTTAAAGTAAATTTTTATTTTACATCCAGCAGCCTATAGATCCAAAATGGGTCCATTACAGTTCGCTGTTAAAATGTGGACAAAAAACTGAATGGCATGGAGTTGCAAACTGACATCTGTCCCATTCTTCTCCAACTGGGCAGGGGATCTGTTCACATGTGAAAGAACCCAAAACGACAATTCGCCCAAGGGACTTTTAGAGTGGTGCTAAAGTAAAATGGTACAACAGATGTATAAAAATTAGGGCTGTGGAAATTAAAGATTAATTCCTCGATTAATCGTTAATTTTTTTGATCTATAGGCTGCCTGCCCTGGGGCCACTTTGGGCCAAGCTGTGGCTGCAGCGCTCCGCTCCCTCCTCCTCCACTATATGTCATACACGGTCTGTGGGCATCTCCCACTGTGTGTCTCCGAGCTGAGTGTGAAAACTTTGGCCGCGCTGTGAGAAAAGTCCCGCCCTCCTCCTAGATCAGCTCGTGTGATATACGCAGTGTTCTGTCTATCACACAAGCTGATCTAGGAGAAGGGAGGGACTTTTCTCACAGCGCGGCCAAAGTTTTCACACTCAGCTCCGAGACACACAGCGGGAGATGCGATTATGTGCACGGTGAGGCAGCATTTTGGGCACGGTGAGGCTGCGATTATGGGGATGGTGAGGCTGCATTATGGGAACGGTGAGGCTGCGATTATGGGCACGATAAGTCTGAGATTTTGGGCACGTTGAGACTGCATTATGGGCACGGTGAGGCTGCGATTATGGTTCTGATAAGTCTGAGATTTTGGGCACGGTGAGCCTGCATTATGGGCACGGTGAGGCTGCGATTATGGGCACGGTGAGGCTGCAATTATGGGCACGGTAAGGCTGATATTATGACGTGTGACGTCCTAGCCATGCCCCGCTATGTCCGGCTTTGGCCGTTGCCATATTAACGGTGTTAAATCAGCTAAAAGTAGTTGGATCTGTATGTGCATTATAATTAATCGAAATTAGTCGATTAATCGATTAAAAAAAAATGTAATCAGTAACAGCCCTAATAAAAATACAAAATTTATTTCAATGTACACAAAAAACACATATACACGTTCACATTATTTGTGTAGAAATAAAAACACTGTTTCACAAATGTACTTTCTAGATGCTTTCTAGATGCCAAATCATTATTAATTTGCAGGAACTGTAATCTCTATGCATTTTGCGGGACAATGCCCACTTCATCAGGAGCCAGCCATAGTTGGTTTTTATGTGCATCTAGGAAAAAAACCATGTCAGTATGCAGATAAATTATTTGTTCAGCAGTTCATAATAAACTAAAAGGTAGGTTATATAGGGCAGTCCATCAATTTCCATAGATAAGGTCCAAATATATACTCACATGAAAGTTACTTAGGTTGAGATCAAAACCACATGAAAAAAAGGTGACATCTAGATCTCCAATGCTGCGAGAATCACAGCAGAGGTTCCCCCCGGGAGCTCAGGGTAGATGGGTGACCAGAAGGCGGGGTAAAGAGGCAGGACCTCCAATGCAGGACCCCTGAAGAAAATAAGTTGAGAGAGAGGGTAGGTTGTTGCTATGCAGCCCCAGGGGAAACATAACCCTTTTATTAATAACCTCTTACAAATGCACTACCTAACTGTGATCTAGGGGGCTAAAATCTGCTCCTTGTCCTATATCTAATGTATTTGTTAAAGAAACAAGAAAAACCACTCTAGGTGAGTGAGTCTTTGGTTAATCCTCACACACACTAGTCAGGTGCTAGCCCGGCTCGCATGCTGTGTAAGGAAATGATTCCGGATGGCTGCAGTGGCATCACTAGGGTTGGTGTCACCTGGTGTAGTAAAACATGGTGTCACCCCCCTCCTGTCTAGGCTGCACAGCACCCTGCAGGCAGCGTACAGTCACAGGGCGCACCCCAAACTGGCCCCTGTAAATGATAGTATAGGGTGGTATAGTGACAGGTTAGGGTAGGTTGGGGTGGTATAGTGGCAGGTTGGGATGGTATAGGGCAGGTTAGGGTAGTATAGAGTGGTATAATGGCAGGTTGGGGTGGTATAGGGCAGGTTAGGGTAGTATAGAGTGGTATAGTGGCAGGTTGGGAGGGTATAGAGCAGGTTAGGTTAGTATAGAGTGGTATAATGGCAGGTTGGGGTGGTATAGGACAGGTTAGGGTATTATAGAGTGGTATAGTGGCAGTTTGGGGTGGTACAGGGCAGGTTAGGGTGTCACAGGGCAGGTTGGGGGTGGTACAGGGTAGGTTGGGGTGGTACAGGGCAGGTTGGGGTGGCACAGGGCAGGTTGGAGTGGCACAGGGCAGGTTGGGGGTGATACAGGGCAGGTTGGGGTGGCACGGGGCAGGTTGGCGTGGTACAAGGCAGGTTAGGGGTTGTACAGGGCAGGTTGGGGTGGTACAAGGCAGGTTTGGACTCTATGTAGTGACAGTGTGCTGTGCAGTAACTTATAGCATACCTCATGCTTGCAGATGAAGACCCCAGCGGGTGGGAGGGGCTGCTGTGTCCTCACCTCTATCTCCTTCAGGTGTGGGATCAGCGTGAATGGGTCTGTGGAAGGAGTGGATGAGGCGGCCACACTCCCAGCTCTGCCCACCTACTCCGGCTGCCTCTGGAGATATTGGAGATCGGACCCTGAGTGACAGCTGGGGAGTGTTAGCTAAAGTGATTAGCGGCGGCCCCGGTGTCACCCCTCTGGCAGGTGTCACCCAGTGCGTGCCGCACCCCCATAGCAACGCCACTGGATGGCTGCACTTCCCAAAATCCTTTTATTGAAGCTTCATAAGAAAAGTGGTTGACAGATGGAGCAGGGGACAAAAAGGTAGGCACGTTCCTCACAAATGTTAGCACTTAGTCATTACCTAATGTATTTGTTAGGAGAGAGAGAGAGAGAGAGAGAGAGAGAGAGGGAGAGAGAGAGAGAGAGAGAGAGATCTTATAATGGTGGTAATCCATTGACCAAGAATAGATACATGATATGTTTTGTTGCACCTACCTCCCTACTTAACAGCAAATATATAAACACCTAATACATAAATCCACATGAATTCCTTAGGGGAAGGTTTGCTTTGTTTAACCACTTCAATACTGGGAACTTTCACCCCCTTTCCTGCCCAGGCCAATTTTCAGCTTTCAGCACTGTAACATTTTGAATGACAATTGCACGGTCATGCAACACTGTACCCAAAAGAAATTTCAATAATTTTTTTCCACACAAATAGAGCTTTCTTTTGGTGGTATTTGATCACCTCTGCGGTTTTTATTTTTTGCACTATAAACAAAAAAAGACCAACAATTTTGAAGAAAAAACACAATATTTTTTACTTTTTGCTATAATAAATATCCCAAATGTATTTAAAAAAATATATTTTTTTCCTCAGTTTAGGCTGATATGTATTCTTCTACATATATTTGGTAACTAACTTACCTTTTTACTAGTAAGGGTGATGATCTGCGATTTTTATAAGGACTGCGACATTGTGATGGACACATCTTTTGACACTTTTTTAAACCATTGACATTTATACAGCAATCAGAGCTATAAATAGCCACTGATTACTGTATAAATGTCACTGGCAGGGAAGAGGTTAACACTAGGGGGCGATCAAGGGGTTAAATGTGTTCTAACTGTGGGGGGGGGGTGGGACTGACTGGTGGAGGAGACTGATCCGTGTTTCCCATATACTAGGAACACACGATCTGTCTCCTTTCCCCTGACAAGACATGGATCTGTATGTTTACACACACAGATCCACATTCCTGCTCTGTCACAAGCGATCGCGGGTGCACGGCGGACATCGCGGCTGCTGGCCACGCGCATCGGCTCCTTGGTAATGCGCTGGGTGCACGCGCGCCTCCCTATGCCGGCGGAAAGCCAAGGACGTCATATGACGCCCACCCGGGATGGGAGAGCCACCTTGCGGACGTCATATGACTATGGGCGGGATGGGAAGTGGTTGAAAATTCCAGCCTAAACCTAATTAGTCTTAAAAATGCAGTACTAATGAAGTAGTCGTCCAAAGCTTCTGCCTTGCACTGCCACTGGCTGCAATAGTTCAGTTACTGAGAGTTGGTGTGTCCTTGGCCACTTTGTACTTGCTCCTGGCTGCACCTGGACTGGTGGGGTATTGCACTCTGCAGTCACCTCTCTTGAAAGTATGGCTGGATTATTAATCACTCAGTAACACATGCGAGGCTTCCTGACCCCAGATATTTTGCCTCTAATGGCCCGTGCACACGATCCGAATATCGTACGACAGATCGTACGACTTTTTTCGCTTAGTAGTCGAAAGTAGAAATTGAATAGGTCACAAAAATTCTCGTACAACAAAAAAAAAAAAAATCGGAAGTGATGTCATGTGTTGTAATGTATTTGTAATGTATTTTCGGACGAGAACTGTACTGACTAAACGAAAAGCGCACGGTCTGGTATCGTACGAGGAAAATTTTCACGCTTATCCGATCTAATAATATCAGATGAATTGTCATGATCGGCTCTCGAAAGCTCTGTACTAATGATCTGATTATCGTCAAAAGCGGTATTTTTCGTCCGATTTTCAGATCGTGTGTACAGGACATAACTCAGGCTTCCTCAATCTTCAGTAAGGCCCCTTTCACACTGGAGCGGTTTTCAGGCGGTATTGCGCTAAAAATACCGCCTGAAAACCGCCCCTAAACAGCCTCCGCTGTTTGTTCAGTGTGAAAGCCCGAGGGCTTTCACACTGAAGCAGTGCGCAGGCAGGGCGGTGAAAAAAGTCCTGCAAACCGCTTTTTTGGAGCGGGGAAGGAGCGGTGTATTCACCGCTCCTTCCCCGCTCCTGCCCATTGAAATCAATGGGACAGCGCGGCTATACCGCGGCAATACCGCGGCTATAGTCGCGCTGTACGAGGGATTTTAACCCTTTTTCGGCCGCCAGCGGGGGGTAAAACCGCACCGCTAGCGGCCGAATACCGATGCAAGAACGACGGTACAGCAGCGCTAAAAATAGCGCTGTTGTACCGCCGACGCCCCCACCGCCCCAGTGTGAAAGGGGCCTAAGCCTCCCAGCTGAGCCCAGCTGAGGCCTGATGTCTTCCACAAAGGATCCTCTGACTTCTCCTCCATCTCTCTCTCTGCCCCCAGCACAAGGGGTTGCCTCCAGATTGCTGGACCCTGGACTCTGCTCCCAGACTGCCAGGCTTCAGATTATTTATGGGTTGCTTTCCCACCTTCTGGGTCCACCTCCCCAGGGATTGGTGGAAGGTCCATGAATATTCAGGCTGCAGCCTCTGTCCCTCCCACCCACTGTGTTCTGGAAACCTCTAGTGAGTTACACAATACAGGGAGAGGTAACAGAGCCACAGCCTGTGAATCATTGCACACTCGCCTAAACTATTAACCCCTGCTCCTCTGCCTACAGAGGAGCTAACTAAATTTACCTAACAACTAGCAATTTAGGAGGGTGCTACATGTGGATGGAGGAATTTGTTAATTTTTGTTCATTCCATCTATGGCCAGCTTTTTTTAGCCCCTATCTTCTTTTATACTTGCATACTCCAATTGTGAGCACTCCTTGCCATAATTGCCAGCTCTGTCCCAGTCCACCTAGGAATTTGGGGTGTTCCGACCCAAGATCTTGTCTATTCCTGCTCCCTTTAAACAAAAATACATGAACTGCAACAACAGAAAATAAAAAGTTTCCATTCTCTGCGAATGTTAATTTGTCTGCAATTATCGGGGTGTGACTCCCTGAATGAATGTCTACAATTCTCCTCGCCTACTGTAGGCGGCTGGAAGTTGTCAATGGCAAATTAGCTTCAGCTGTAAGCAATTGACCAACTGGCGGATCAGTATGATGCCAAGCTGGCAGTGATGACTTGAGCAAACGGGATACAACACATCTCCGCTGCATCATGACAGCATCAGCAAACAAACACTTCAGTGTTTTTCTTCTTCTTTGGAATTTGTGGCTTCAGCTTAAGTATGTTTGACTCATGCTCAATTAAGCTCCTCAGCAGTAAAGTGACATTCATTCACATGGGATCTTCCACATCTGTCACATCGTCCCAGCTAGTCTGATTGCTTGTTGTAAAGTAGAGTGGGAATCAGCATGCCTCTGCAATGAGATATAATAAGAATATATGAAATCCCTACGCCATATGTGTGGGAGTATAGTGTGGTTAACTTGGCAGCTCAGTTTCGAAAATGGCCATATAGGTCTGCAAACTGGTGAAACCAATAACTATTACTCTACTGGTGTTTCTTGACAATCTCCTCTAGCTTTGCACCTCTTACCTTTGGTGGGTGATGGGAGACGTACAAGAGGCTCTGCCCCCCCACCCTAAAGCACCTTGGGTCTCGTTCCCACAAACCTGAGCTGTGGTTGTAGGGGTATGCAGGTAGGGGGCTTATCGGAATCTGGAACCCCCTCTTTAGCAAGGGGGCCCCCAGATCCCATCCTCCCATGTGAATGAGTATGGGGTACCTACAGGGGTCGGAACTAGAAATCACAGGGCCCCATAGCAAAATGTTGGATGGGCCCCCCACAAAAAAATGGCGGAACTTAAATTGGGCGTGGCTCAAGTCTGAGATGAATGAGGAGAAAGAAAGAAAGAAAGAAAGAAAGAAAGAAAGGCTATATGTGTTCCAGAAAGTTTAACAATCAACAGATAAAGATACTCCAAACACCTGGTGTTGTCGCTTCAATCACCCTCACCTGTGCCCAATGCGGCCTGTGTGTTCCCAATGCAGCGTGGCCTGCCTGTGTCCAATGCAGTCTCACCCGTGCCCAATGCAGCCTCACCCGTGCCCAATGTGGCCTGCCTGTTCCTAATGCAGCGTGGCCTGCCCGTGCCCAATACAGCCTCACCTGTGCCCAATACTCCCTCACCTGTGCCCAATGCAGAGTGACCCGTGCCCAATGCAGCCTCACCTGTGCCCAATATGGCCTGCCTGTTCCCAATGCAGCGTGGCCTGCCCGTGCCCAATGCAGCCTCACCTGTGCCCAATGCAGCCTCACCTGTGCCCAATGCAGCTTCACCTGTGCCCAATGCAGTGTGACCCATGCCCAATGCAGCCTCACCTGTGCCCAATGCAGCCTCACCTGTGCCCAATGTGGCCTGCCTGTTCCCAATGCAGCGTGGCCTGCCCGTGCCCAATACAGCCTCACCTGTGCCCAATGCAGCCTCACCTGTGCCTAATGCAGCCTCACCTGTGCCCAATGCGGCCTCACCCGTGCCTAATGCAGCCTCACCTGTGCCCAATTCTGCCTCACCCGTACCCAATACTGCCTAACCTGTACGCAATGCAGCCTCACCTGTGCCCAGTGTAGCATGACCCGTGCACAATGCAGCCTCACCTGTGCAGAGAAAGAGGCGAGCCAGTGGTGGAACTACCGGGGAGGATGAGGAATGCATACTGCAGCCCTCAAATGGCTTTTGGTGGGCGTGGGGCTGCCTCAGAGTGGGGGGCGAGCACCGCCCGCACGGTTCCCCAGCCAGGGGAAGTGAGGAGAGGAAGAGGCACTTTGTTGCCCGTCGACTGAAGGAGAACTATTGCGTTGTTTTTATTTTTTTTTTCTTACCCCTCACCCTTTGCATTTACTTGGAACTTCCCTTAGCCCTCCCTCCCCTGGCGCCAAACCTCACACACCCCCACTCCCTGGACTTTCAGTACTGTACCTTCAGGGTCTGCGACAAAGGGGGGGGGGCAACTCTGACTTTAGCAAAAAATGCTAGTTTGCATTGCGGCAATAAGGCACAGCGACCTGCTTTCTGCCTGACCCGGAAAAACCATCAACTTTTACTTAAGTGCCTTACTGCTTCTGTATCCCAGGGTAGTGGGGGAGGGGAAGCCGGACATTTTCTGCACCTTGAGGTCAACAGGTGGTACCGTGGTCCAAAAACTGCCTTTTACACTGAAACTCTGGACTTTCTCCCTTAACCCTTTTTTTCTTTTGCAGGAGATGAGCCGCGGCACACCCCCCCCCCCCCCCGCTCAGCCAGCACTAACATCCGGCCGCTGCACATTCCTAAGCTGCGGGCTGTGGACGATGGACGATCTTGGCGCTATTCATTCCTCGGGGAGAGGAAGGGGGTAGAGACTGCTGTCCTGCGATGCAGTCTATAGTTCAGCTTTGACCCCCACCCCCCCCTTTTTTTTGTTGCTCAGGATGTCACCAGTTTTAACATATATTACGTCTGCCTTCTTGACCCCTCCCCCGTACAAACTGAGAGCAGTATTTATGGGCGATAAGAAGTGCAGATTTAAAAAATGGAACTCCAGCAGCAGCAAAGTTGTCCAGCTTGGAGAAAGCCACAGCCAGGAACCTACTGGGCAAAGACCCATCAACACCCATGGCCGTGGTCCTAGTCTTTTCTTGTCTCCACTGTGGCCCCACTGCATCATCGCGCTACTAAAAGCCCCGCGGCTGCCTCAGAGTGGGGGGGTGAGTACCGCCTGCTCGGTCCCCCAGCCAGGGCCTTTGATGACGTCACATGTCCCGCATTGGACCGGCGTTCTGTCTATCAAAGGCGCCAGGCCAAGAGGTGGGGCTATGTGACGGGGAGCCCCGGGAACACGGGAAATTCTAATGAAAGCTCTTACAGCTCTCTGCTCATACGGACAGCTTGCCTCTTCCTCTCCTCACTTCCCCTGGCTGGGGGACTGTGCGGGCGGTGCTCACCCCCCCAAGGAATGCATTCCTCATCCTCCCCACGGGCCCCTCTCGTTGGCTGCGGGCCCCGTAGCGACCGCGTGGCTCACTATGGCAGTAGTTCCGCCACTAGGTACATAATACCTCTACTCATTCACCAAAAAATTGTCAAAAACTGTCTCTGTGATTTTATTACTCTTTGACACTTTTTTGGTGAATAGGTAGAGGTACCCATATTTATTCACACGGTGGGGGGCGGGATCAGGGGATTCCGATAAGCCCCCTGCCCGCAGACCCCCACGAAGCATCCACCCCTCCATGTTGAGGGCATGTGGCCTGGTATGGTTCAGGGGGGGCGCTCACTCATCCCCCTCTTTTCTGAGTGGCCAGGCTGCATGCTCGGATAAAGGTCTGGTATGGATTTGGGGGGGGGGACCATGCCGTTTTTTTTTGTTAACTTTGGCATGGCCATTTTTTTTTTTTACTATTTTTTTTACTGGCAAATTTTTTTAAAAAGAATTCAGCTGTCAGCGGGGAAGCCCATTGGTTGTTAACTACTTCAGCCCTGGAAGATTTGGCTGCTCAATGACCAGGCTATTTTTTGCGATACGGCACTGCGTCGCTTTAACTGACAATTGTGCGGTCGTGCGAAGCTGTACCCAAACAAAATTGATGTCCTTTTTTTCCCACAAATAGAGCTTTCTTTTGGTGGCATTTGATCACCTCTGCGTTTTTTATTTTTTGGGCTGTAAATAAAAGAAAAGCGGCAATTTTGAAAAAAAACACAATATCTTTAACTTTTTGCTATAATAAATATTCCACTTTTTTTTTTCAAAAAAACACATTTTTTCCTCAGTTTAGGCTGATATGTATTCTTCTTTATATTTTTGGTAAAAAAATCACAATAAGCGTATCTTGATTGGTTTGCGCAAAAGTTATAGCGTGACTGCAATATTGCAGTGGACAAAATGGACACTTTTGACACATTTTTGGTACCATTGACAATTATACAGCGATCAGTGCTATAAAAATGCACTGATTACTGTATAAATGTTACTGGCAGGGAAGGGGTTAACACTAGGGGACAATCAAGGGGTTAACTGTGTTCCCTAAGTGTGTTCTAACTGTGGGGGGATGGGACTGTCTAGGAGGAGAGAGAGATCGGTGTTCCTACTTAGGAACACACGATCTGTCTCTATTCCCCTGAAAGAACCGGGATTTGTGTTTTTACACACACAGATCCCGGTTCTCGCTCTGTCACGAGCAATCGCACATGCTGCGGGCGTGCGCGCACGCCCCTAGTGGCCAAAAGGCGAAGCGACGTAAGGTAACGTTGATTTGCCCAGCCAAACCAAGCTGTCGCAGTAAAACTGCCGGAAGAGGTTAAGGACGTTGCGGCCCACTTCCCAGCCCCGTTCCTTAACAACCACCTTTTAGTGCGCCCTGATTGGGCAAAGTTTTTTAACTGACTTTCTACTTTTGTATGACACATATCTACATGTAAATCCTTTTCTATTTATGAACCAGGGATGTGGTGCCTTTAATTACCCATCAATCCTTCCGACATTTCTGTTTCATAGTGGGCAGCATTTATGGAAACATTTGGAAGACACTTTCCTGTGATAGGAAAAAAATAAGCTGTGTTTTAGGTACCTCCTGATGCAGCAAATTATGTGCAGTGTCCTGCGTGCCTGGAGTTTGGCAGATATGCGGGCACAGGATAATTTGCAAAATAGGGAAAGGCAGAATTTTGCTTCCCCAAGTCAAAGAGGTCTCCTGGTGACTGGTGATCTTATAACTACTGGGGTAATGATCAAGTAGCAGCAGGAGAATTGGAGAAAGCACAGATCCACAGAACACAGAAGCAGGATGATCCTTGTCCTGCAAGTCCTCAGGTAAATCTTCCTTTTCAGCTAGGAGAATAAGGAGCAACATAGGAGTCACATCATCAAATCATATTCTAAATATGGTGAGACTAGCAGTCAGAAGCAGTAAAGCCTTAGATCTGGGGGCCTCCAAACTTTCTAACCAAGGGGCCTGATTACTGTCCTTCAGACTTTAGGGTAGCCAGATTGTGGCCATTGGGAGTAGAAAATGTCCTGGCCAACAGTGGGAGTAAACAGTGCCTCAGGCTTGGTTGTCTGTGGGTGTAAGAAAATTACACAGCATTTCTGGTCAGTATTGCTAGGAAGAATAATGCCGATTATTGGTGTCAGTGGGATGTGCCTCATCATTGGTGTCAATGGGAGGACTAGTGTCTTGTATCAGTGGGAAGAATAGTGCCCAAAGGGCCAGATAAAGTCAAGCAAGGAGGCCATATCTAGCCTATTGGCCACAGTTTGGAGACTACTGGCATAGATGAACTTGCACTGCAGAGATACAGGTTTGATGCTACAGAACAGTCAATAATTGCTTCTCAGGAGTACATTGTAATTCCTGATCTCTTATTTCTAATGAGGACAAAAGGTAATTCTTTTAGGGTGTTACTCCGGTACAAAAAAACCCTTCTATATACCCTTTAAAAATAGGAAATCTTCACTCTTTTAAGTTAAGGTCCACTTCATTTAGAACAATATTTTAAGGAAGGGATAGCACTCCAGCTATAGTGGCATCAGGTATCATAACTATTGCCTATTATCTCTCTAAAGCAGCCTTTCTCAACCTTTTTACCCTAGAGGATCCTTTCAAATAAATTTCATTTCAATGGGCAACTCCTCCTAAAACCAATTCATTAGAGGTCAGTGGGAAGACAGATAGCTAAAACAATCATTGGTGTCATGCTGCTGATATTATAAAATAAAATAGTACTGCGCAAAATATAAAAAAAAAATAAAAAATATAAAATATATAAATGTGACTAAATGAACAGCAGCTACACAAGAATGTGACAAAAATTCAAATGAGAAAGGTGCAAAAAATGTAGCGCTAGAAAAGTATGTGTACCAATAAAAAGTGCACAAAAAATTCAAAAATCCGACATATTGAAAAGGACAAATGTATAGGAAAAAGTCTCATAACTTGAATCCAAAGAAATTGGGTGAAAGTCCAATAAGGAAGTGATACTCTTCAAAGATACGGGGTGTAGTGTGGTGCATCAACCATAAGTGAATCCAACAAATGAATAAGGTAGGATACCCTTACCAGAGCAGTTGGATCTGGATGTCAGCGACCCCAAATCATAAAGGCTTGTATACACGGATGGATGGTTCTTTCAGATGGGTACAGGAACCCGAAGTCTCCAGGGAAGTCCTCCAACGACCTCCGGGGTCTCGACCGACCTAGAAAGGTAGTTCATCCAAAACGCACACCACGACCACACTCATCCACATAGATGTACAGTATATGAAAAAGGGAAAGAGAGGGGGGCTCCAAATGATGCAGGTCAAAAAAGGGGGTTTATTAAAACCAACATACAAAATCGAATAAAATAAAACAAAAGTGATCACAATTGATAAAAGCAATGTGGGGAGCAATGAGCCTTGGGCAATGAAGTGAGAGAAGGGATCATTTCCCTGACTGTCTGGGGGCATCTGTTTGTGACTTTATGAAGTCTTTCCAGGGTTCCCCTGGTTATATTCACCCTACCTATTTTAGTGGCGTACAAGGGGGGGGGGGGTACCCCACACTGGGGGGGTGTCAGGCCGGCACCCCACCCTCCGCAACTAAAGCGGTGATAGCGCCACAGGGCAGGTTTATGCAGCGCCGCGGTGACAGGCAGCTTAGAACAGGGAGAGAGAGGCGAGCTGCAGGCAATGGCGTTGCAAAGGGGGGGTGCGGGGTGACACCACTGCACCTGACCAGTCATCCCCTTCTCTCACGGCCACAGGGGCTGTCTGAACAGTCCCGGGCCAGATGTCACGCAGGCACAGCTGAGCACAGTAAAGCCGCCTCCCCCTCCAGTGTTTATGTGTACACAGGGGGAGGGGACCTGCTGTGCCTGTGCTGCACTGATCTGAGGTACTGAATGGGGGGGCTCTGTGATGAATGGGGGGGTCTGTGCTTAAGGGGGGGGTCTGTGCTGAAGGGTGGGGGGGGTCTGTGTAACATGCAGGGGGTCCAGAGCTGTGGGGGGCTGTATAATGTAAAGGGGTCCAGAGCAGTGGGGGGCTGTGTAATGTAAAGAGGTCCAGAGGTGCAGGGTGCTGTGTAATGTAAAGGGGTCCAGAGGTGCAGGGAGCTGTGTAAAGTAAAGGGGTCCATAGGTGCAGGGGGCTGTGTAATGTAAAGGGGTCCAGAGTGCTGTGTAATGTAAAGGGGTCTGGAGGTGCAGGTGGCTGTGTAATGTAAAGGGGTCCAGAGTGCTGTGTAATGTAAAGGGGTCCAGAGGTGCAGGTGGCTGTGTAATGTAAAGGGATTCAGAGGTGCAGGGTTCTGTGTAATGTAAAGGGGTCCAGTGATGCAGGGGGCTATGTAATGTAAAGAGGTCCAGTGATGCAGGGGACTGTGTAGTGTAAAGGGGTTCAGAAATGCAGGGTGTTGTTTAATGTAAAGGGGTCCAGTGATGCAGGGGACTGTCTAATGTAAAGGGGTCTAGTGATGCAGGGGACTGTGTAATGTAAAGGGGTCCAGAGGTGCAGGGGGCTGTGTAATGTAAAGGGGTCCAGTGATGCAGGGTGCTGTGTAATGTAAAGGGGTCCAGTGATGCAGGGTGCTGTGTAATGTAAAGGGGTCCAGAGGTGCAGTTGTGGAGAGAGGGTACACAGTAGTAACAAAGAGATATTGAAGGATGCAGAGGTATGCAGGGGGAACAGTGGGGTGTTTTTACATTTTAACGTGGGGGGGTGCCAGATATTGGCTCCACCCTGGGTGCCAAATGCTCTAGGTACGCCCCTGATCTGTTTATAGCTCCCAACTGTCTTCTTATTTGCAACCTAATCCTCCTGCCCCCTTTTTCCACCTCAGTTGGCCCTCTTTTTAGTCCCATGTAAGGTGGGCTTTAAAGCCATGGATGGCCAATCTTTCAGTGCTGAGGGCATGTGACTATAATCATGATTGAGAGACCACAAGACAGCCAATCACAGTGGTCACATGACTGGGAAGTCTGCCCCCCCAGGTTATTCTGACTGGTTGCTATCTTTTCCTTTGACTGACTTAAAAACAAGTCTCGTTGTTCTTTGCCTAATTGAATTAACCTCATTATTATGTGGATATCATATGTTGCAAGCCGCCCTTTAACATGCTATGCATATGTTATATATTTCTGTTTATCTTGCTCTTTATATTTTATAGATCCTTGGATGGCAGCCAGCCTTTTTCATTCTATGATCCAAGCATTGTTTGCTTCTGAATAATACCTTATTGGAATTTCGTTCTAACTTTGCAGAGGAATGATTCAGATAATTCAGTGCTACTTTATCTATTTGCTTTCATAAGCTTTGGTTTAATATAAAGCTTCCAGAGCGCAGCTGACATTCTATCTTGCCATTATCAGTAATACGCCATAAAAATAATAATAGCCATCTTGGCCATCTTGTGTCAGATACTGCAAAATGGTAAGATCCAGCTCTTCTTAAAGTATTTGTGAAGTCAACTGAAAAAAATATAGCAAAGTATTCCAAATTAGTTTCTCATGCTCTAGTAACCCCTATTTTATAGCAAAAATCTATCATATACCTTATTTAGTGGTCACATGACTGTAAAGCCTCCCTTCCTGTCCTTCTTTCAAGTATGGCCATGTCTCTGTAGACGAGGGGGCGGGCTGCCTAATGATGTCAGAAACAAAAAAATGTGTACGCTGAATTCTAGTAGGGTCTTCCTTCTGCGATCCATGCTCCTATAGTCCTATAACAAAAAAATATTGAGTGGTTGTTGTTATAAACAATTAGAAATATATGGTAAAATAAACGTGAGTCCAATAACATGAATGTCTGTGTCACCCATGTGATAATTAGATGAAATAATATGAAAAGTCCATCAAAAGACTGTGCAATCTTTAATCGTGTCAAGATAGTGTTCGATCCACCACCAAAAAGATGTAAGTTGGCCGCTTACCAGAGACTCAAGACCCCCCATTACAGAGGGTCAGAGAGAGCCTGGATAGAAATCACTCCTCTGGACCACCTTCAATAGGCCAAGAACCGAACTTGTTAAGGTGTAGTGTCCTAACCAGAGCATGGTCACCAGAACATGTGTGTTTCA
This sequence comes from Lithobates septentrionalis, assembly GCA_037952835.1. NCBI lineage: Eukaryota > Metazoa > Chordata > Amphibia > Anura > Ranidae > Lithobates > Lithobates septentrionalis. The sequence goes on along the minus strand of JBBDGP010001769.1, from coordinate 141,033 downwards.
AACTGCCACGTATTATCCCCAACTCACGAATGGATAAATGCACCATGAAAGATGAAAAGCTCCAATAGTGTATAACCCTTAAGATTTTATTCAAAATATCATAAATTATTACACTCACAGGGGCCCCTGGACGACATAACTCTATTACGATACGCGTAGGACGGAAAAACGCTTTTGCTTCGCCTCTTATTGCTGTCGTTGTTACCAGCAGGACGGGTTGGTCTGTGAGCTTACCGGCCGGCGTCCAGACGTTTAGGCGTTTATTTTACCAGGACTATGTGAGTGTAATAATATATGATATTTTGAATAAAATCTTAAGGGTTATACACTATTGGAGCTTTTTATCTTTCATGGTGCATTCATCCATTCGTGAGTTGGGCATAATACGTGGCAGTTTGAAACACACATGTTCTGGTGACCATGCTCTGGTTATGACACTACACCTTAACAAGTTCGGTTCTTAGCTTATCAAAGGTGGTCCAAAGGCGTGATTTCTATCCAGGCTTTCTCTGACCCTCTGTAATGGGGGGTCATGAGTCTCTGGTAAGCGGCCAACTTACATCTTTTTGGTGGTGGATCGAACACTATCTTGACACAATTAAAGATTGCACAGTCTTTTGATGGACTTTTCATATTATTTCATCTAATAATCACATGGGTGACACAGACATTCATGTTATTGGACTCACGTTTATTTTACCATATATTTCTAATTGTTTATAACAACAACCACTCAATATTTTTTTGTTTGTTATGACACTTTTCAAATGTTCATATCTCACGTGATGTACATTCAGGAATTCATTGTTGAATTAGGGAGTATATGTATGTATATCAACATTTAGCGCGATTCCATTTTTTTCTATAGGGGAACTGACATACATACTTAGACCCCGTCACCTGCTGATTTGGCATCCTCCAAGGGCAGCTTAATGCTGGTGGATATGTTATGGAAGTAATAAACAATAATCAAATTGGGGACGTAGGAAGTGGCGCACCCAAGGTTACCATGGTTTAGTATAACATTCAATCTGGTCTTGGAGAGTTGCGTCAATTTTGGCATGAAATATAGCCTTAGTGATCCTGTGCTTGGTCTCTGCTGTATTAAGAGAGTTGGTCTTCCAAGATTTCGCTATGGTTTGTTTACGGGCCGTGGTCACTTGAGAATAATTTAAACTTGACTTGGGGTAGGTTGGGGGTATAAGTTAAGCAATATTAGGAGGAAGCCAGGGGAAACTGTAGCAGAGAAGAGTGTGGAGATGATTTGAAATATCTCAGCCGAAAATCAAATCACTCTAATGTACACACGGTCAGGTTTTCCGATGGAAAATGTTCGATGGGAGCTTTTTGTCAGAAATTCCGACCGTGTGTACGCTCCATCGGACATTTTTCATCGGAATTTCCGACACACAAAATTTGAGATCTCAAATTTTCCAACAACAAAATCCATTGTCGTAAATTCCGATCGTGTGTACACAATTCCGACGCACAAAGTTCCACGCATGCACGGAATCAAGCAGAAGAGCCACACTGGCTATGGATTTTGTTGTCGGAATGTCCAATCGTGTGCACAGGGCATAAGACAGTGCCACCAGATATGGAAGTGGTTACAGTGGCGGTGGCGGCTGGTACTCAAACTTTTTGGGGGTCGGCCCGCAGCCCCCACCCAGCCAGCCTTCTGACCACCACCAAACCCATACTTCCCACCCCACCCCCCATCGCTTGATCGTTCTTCGCTACTCTCCCACCACCCACTCCCATCGATTGCCACTTCGCTTACTTGCCCATAGCCCGCCAGGCCCCCCCACCGGCCCTGAACTTACCTTCATCCCTGCATCTCTCTCCCCTAGTCCTCCCAGCCAATCAGGAGTCCTGGAATCTGGCCAATGGGGTCTTAGGATTTCCGTCCAATCGGGTCTCGGGACCCACTTCCTGATTGGCCGGAAGGAGAAACAGGAAGACATTAGCGAATATTAATTCACTAATGTCAGACAACTGGGTGGGCTCCTGGCGCAGTGCTTCGCTCCCCGCGCCCACCCTTTTTTGAAGCCAATTAGAGCCTCAGGCTCTAATCATGTGCTTCCAAAAATAAACCCCATTGGAATCCATGCGTCTGGCGCCCTAAAGGGAGATAAGGGGCCGGACGCATGGATCAGGGGGGGAGGCGGCCATGCGCACTGCATGAGAGGCCGCCACTGCCAATATGTCTGTTTGGATATCAAGAGAGTTACATAAGAAGGTTTGGCTGGTATTAATGAGTGGTATGCCAATTGTTAATTAGCTAAATGGTCAAAATGCTATGAATATATGCTTGAAATGAAAATCTAGTACATTTAATTTTCAAGTATATTTGTTCAATAAAGATGTGTTATATTCTCACCACTCAAAACAGTGGCCTGGATTCTTCTAAAATATAACCCAAGAAAGAAAAATAGCATCATCTTATCTAAATGTTTGAGTCTGAACAATAGGCACAAAAAAGTTTACAAAGGCTACAAATTCACTCTGTGTGCACCCAATGCTTTTGCAAACACTGATATTGTCATATAAAAGCAACAGTGACATTATCACTGTGCTGTACATAGCCTGTGCAGAGTTATGGGAGGGACCCAGTAGGCTCCTCCCACTACAGGCTGCCTGTAGAAAACTATAGGAGGGGGGCGGAGACAAGACCAGTCACTCTGCACAAGGAGAGAGAGCAGCAGTGAGCGGTCTTGTTTACAGGAAGCTTCTGCACAGAGGAAAGATAGAGCTGTTTCATGCTGTATTACGGTACAGATCTGGAAGACATCAACAGAGACCAGGTTTCAATTAATATACATGACTACAACATCTAGACTTTATTTATTTAGATGAGTTTTCAGCCCTTAAATTACTTCGATACAAAAAGGGCACATTATACTCAACCTACAGAGTGGAAAATAAAAGCGTTCAGTCTTTAAAAAGATATAGAAAAAAGGGAAAAAAACACTTTGGTCTCTAGAAATTGAGTCTTTACATTGTAGATGGATTATATTACATTCAAATATATTCAAAGTATATGCAAGAAATCTTCAGCTGAACACTTCAACGCTCAAGGACAACAGCAAAGCCAAACAAGGTCAGTGCAACCCCCCCCCCCCCCCCCCAAACTCAGTATGTATCAGTACGTGTCATTTGGGTCGTGGTAGTTCTGTGAATGCATATTTCCATCTGTATAATTTGTCGATGCAGACATTTCTTTGAGGACATGGGCTAAACACCTATTAATAGAAGACGGATTTGGCCACAGAAAAAAATATAGCTACATGATGTATAGATATCAACATTCAGTATATGCAGTATATCAGTGGTATATCATAAGGCAAAAAAAAAATTCTGTCAAGGGATTTCCCGTCACTTTGGAGACTTTTTTAACTTGCTTCCTCTCGTGTCTCAGACAAAAAGTAAATAGAAATCATGAAAGTGATTCTTTAGCGATTAACGTTGAAACTAAGCTTGCAAAAAGAGTTTATTGATAGAGGAAATTATATAAGTCTCTTCTGCTAAGAAAACTCCCTCTCCATTTCCCCTAGCGGTTTTTGTGCTTTGACTGCCCGTATACATGCTTGGACTATTCCTACAAAGATGGATTAAGGAATATTATAACTCCAGAGCTCAGAAGTTACATCATAAGAAGCCACTCAATGGCTGTAAGAAGACACCGATCTGGAAGAAGCGAAACCTTACCAGTTTTGCTGGTCCTTAGAGGAAGGACCCAACTGAGCACCTTATAGGGCTTTGTTCATAGGGTTTTCTTTAGGGACATATACTAGGTAGGTGATCTGCCTCTGGGTGTATCCTGCCGAGTACGCCAAGTTGTGTTTGAGGCCTACCCGTCCTGCACCTGGGGGTACCTCTTCCCATGTACACGCTCATTAATGCCTAGGACCAGGCAGGGCCGTGTTCACGTGAAAGTAAACATTATGGTGGTAACCCTGCTCGGAGTTGAGCCGTACACTGTATGGAGTAATTAAATGTACAGTGTCCCTCTGTAAAAAGGTATTGGGGTTTATTTACTAAAGCTGGAGAGTGTAAAATCTTGTGCAGCTGTGCAAAGTAGCCAATCAGCTTCTAACTTCAGCTTGTTCAATAAAGCTTTGAGAAAAAAAAAGCCTGGAAGTTGATTGATCTCTATGCAGAGCTACACCAGATTTTGCAGTCTTCAGTTTTAGTAAATCAACCCCACACCCTTACTTGTCAAATGTTGCATATAGGAGGGACACTGCTGAGCATATGAACTCTTCACCAGTCCAACATACCTCTGTCACCTCACTCCCAGTGACAGAATTGGGTCCCGCCATACACATAGCGTGGACCTCATTCATGCACATAATTAACTCCTTCTGCCCTCTTCTACCATGCAGTTAGGTACATAGGGTCTCCATACTACGGGTTTGGTCCCAATTGTTTTTGGGGAACTGACCGCTTAGGGAGGGAGGCAGAACACCAATCCCCTTGCTACCGGAGGACCTGTCACCTACACCACACTTTATTAACTCCAGAGGTTGCTAGGGGTTCCTTGAGCAATAAGCAATTTCTGCCTCTTAGGTAAGTTCCCACTGACACTATTGATCTTTTTAGCTATAAGGGGTAATTTTTTCCATTGACCAAAACTGTAAGGAGCATTCTTCGCACTGACCAAGGCACTAATGCATCATGAGTTGTAGATAGAGTCGCTTTTAGCAGGGTTCTCTGAGACTAGAAAGTTATTTGAACGGTTCCTTTGTGCGCAGCGGATTGAATAAAGCTGGTCTTGGGGATGTCTTTTTATGATTTATTGCTTGTGGAACTTGTAACAGAAGAAGATTTGGGGTGTTATGGAATACTCCAAAAATGCTGACTTGTAACATGAGGGCACAGTTTATTAGGTGATACTTATCTGAACAGTTGTTAAGTTTAGAAACAAAGGGGAAGAACAGAACTGACACCTTGTAAGAGTTGTCTTAGAGACAGCACCCCAAAAAGTAGAACAGCATACAGTTACTAGGATCCTGAGTTCAGGTCAGTGCTTGTAATGTCCCAGGGCAGCTACACGCCTTCTAGCCTCTTCCAGGCACTTTCAGAGAGTTCTCCACACCAGACCCTTAGGTGAACTGTTTAGGTAGCTCCAAAGATAATTAAGAATACACCCCCCCCCCCAGCCTATTCTATAGCTGGGACCTTGTTGAATATCAGTAGACTCCAGCAGAGCTGCCTCAAAGGGGCAGCAGTCCCTGAGGCTGGAACTTCTCCAGCAGGACAAGAACCCAGATGCTCCAAACCCCAAGCTATTTGTGCCCCCCCCCCTCCAGCTGCCTACTGGGCACACCTCCCCAGGGATTGCCTGCAGCACAATAAATATTCAAACTGCCCATTTAACTCTTTCAACCCTCTATGTTTTAAAAGCCTCCAGAATGCAGGAGGAAGCAATCAAACCTGCGGCCTTTGAGATTTAGAACAGCCCAGAGAAATCAATAGCTGCTCCAAAGATTACAGGGGAATCAAAAAGAACTACATATACCTATCCTTCTAGCAAACTACCTAAGAGTGCTACACATATAACCCACGATTAACCCCTTTGCAACCGCACTGTAGCTGAATGATTGCTACAGAGCGGGCGCACTTTGCTGAGAGGCCATTATATTACATTTGCTCGTGCTCGCTCTGTCTGTGCACCCCCTGCAGCACGCATCGGCAGTGATCTGTGGTCCTGCATCCTCCGGATGCAGCTGATCACAAATCGGGGTAAGGAGCCAATCATGGCAGTTCTTTACCATGTGATCAGCTGTGTCCAATCACGGCTGATCACAATGTAAACATGATTTGCCGGTTATCGGCCATCCTCCCCTCACAGTTATAGCGTGTGAAGAGAGGAGAGTCGAAAACCGGCAAATCCACACAGGGGGACATCTGCACTGACAATCAGGGCACTAATCATCAGTGTCCTGATTATCAGTGCAAACCCAACAGTGTCCACCAGTGCTGCCAGTCTGTGCCCACCAGTGCTGCCAATCAGTGCCCATCAGTGATGCCTCAGTGCCAATAAGTGATGCCTATCAGTGCCACCTATCAATGCCGCCTATCAGTGCCCATCAGTACTGCCTATCAGTACCCATCAGTGGCGCATTTCAGTGCAGCCTCATCAGTACCTCCGCATCAGTGCCCATCAATGCCACCTCATTAGTGCCGCCTTATCAGTGCCCATCAGTGCCGCCTTATCAGTGCCCATCAGTGCCACCTATCAGTGCCCATCAGTGCAGCTTCATCAGCGCACATCAGTGAAGGAGAAAAATTACTTATTTACAGAATTTTATAACAGTAAGGAAGAAAAATGTTATTATAAAATGTTTAGTCTTTTTCCATTTTGTTTAGTAAAAAAAAAAAAAAAAAACATTGGTGATTAAATTCCAAATATCAAAAGAAATCTCTATCTGGCTAAAAAAAAAATTATAAAAACTAAGTTTGGGTACAGTGTTGCAGATTCGCGCAATTGTCATTCAAAGTGCGACAGCACTGTAAGGTGAAAATTGGCCTGGGCAGGAAGGGGGTGAAAGTGCCCGGTAGGCAAGTGGCTAAGACTAAAGCCCCCTACACACAATTGGAATTTCCAACAGGCAATGTTGAGCTTGTTGTCGAAAAGTCCGACCGTGTGTATGCTCCATCGAACCTTTGCTGTCAGAATTTCCGCACACAAATGTTTGAGAGCATGTTCTCAAATTTTCCGACAACAAAACTTTGTTGTCGGAAAGTCCGATTGTGTGTACGCGGCATAAGATCCTCAGTTCTATGCTGTACAATTTAGGAATTAAACAAATGATGTACATAATTAATATTCATTCCCTTTAATTGCATCCTATTTTTGTGATCCTGAGCAGATCCTTTCTGCAAATACAAATGTTTTGAAAATAAACCTCCAGTGGTCATAAGATGAAGTTTTAGGACGATTTCCAGCAGTTAATGTGTGCCGCACTTAGCCCGTTCTCTGTCTCTGCAAACATAAAAATGCCCATATTGAAGGTGAGAGGCATACTTCATGCTTCCCCTGATGAATGTGTGGGTTTTAATTCTGACATTCTCAAATACATTGCTCCAAGCTTAACCACCTATTTTTTATTGAAGGAAATATTATAAATGGTAAATCTGCTGGTTCTCCACTTCTTCCTTTTATCTCTTAATTTCTGAAACCTGAAGCGTTTAGGAAAAAAAATAAGAAAAGAAAATGATGAACTTTTCTTGAAAGGGAGAAGGGAACAGAGAAACCCCAATGGACTCCCTTTGTATTTATGCTATCTAGTTCAATGTTCTTCTATTCAATAAATTGTTCTATGGAAATTCAGTGAATCGTTTTCTACTAAAACAATTTCACATACTGGCTTACTGTGAATGTGTATGCAGACACATTTTTGTTAAAGGACAAAAGTGATATATATATATATATATATATATATATATATATATATATATATATATACAGTATCTCACAAAAGTTGTTTACAAAAATGTGAGGGGTGTACTCACTTTTGTGAGATACTGTGTGTATATATATATATATATATATATATATATATATATATATTGGAAGCCCCAACAGCGAGACCACTTTTTTATTTTTAAGCTGGTTCTATAAATATTTCGGAACAAAACCCCCAGTGGTCTGTAAGATAAAGTTGAGGTTTTAGGCCGACTTCCAGCTGCAAATGCATGCCACACTTAGCCTTTTCTCCTTCTCTGAATACATAAAAATGCCTTCATTGAAGGTGAGAGGTATATTTCATGCTTCCCCTGATGGATGTGTGGGTTTTAATTCTGACATTCTCAAATACTTGCTTAACCACCTATTTTTTATTGAAGGAAATATCATAAATGGTAAATCTGCTGGTTCTCCACTTTTTCCTTTTATCTATTAATTTCTTCAACCTGAAGCATTTGCAGAAAAAAAAAAAAAATGGTGAACTTTTCTCGAAAAGGAGAAAAGAGCAGGCAACCCCCAATGGAACCCTCTTGTATTTATGCTATCTAGTTCAATGCTTTACTATTTAATATATCATACAATGGAAATTCAGTGAATTGCTTTCTACAAAAATAGTTCACATACTGGCATATGGTGAATGCGTACTCAGACACATTTTTTTATTAAAGGAACAGCCCACCCAAAAGTGATATTTAGCCATAAGTGGAGCCTGGTGGGCTTAGTCGGCCTTGGTTTCTTGTAAGTGTAGCCACCCTGCCATACACACTATTTATGTTCACCCCAGCCACCTACTGGGCATGCTACCTCAGGGATTGGCTGCAGCACAAAAAATATCCAAGCTGCCTATTTGACTCACTCAGCCCTCTATGTTCTGAAAGCATATCCAGACACATTTTTATTAAAGGAATAGTCCACCCAAAAGTGATATTTAGCCATAAGTGGAACCTGGTGGGCTTAGTCAGACTCAGCCCTGGTTGAAGCCACCCTGCCATAAGCACTATTTATGTACCCCCCCCCCCACACCCCCCATCCATCCACTGGGCATGCTTTCCCAGGGAATGGCTGCAGCACAAAAAATATCCAAGCTGCCCATTTGACTCTCTAAGCCCTCAATGTTCTGAAAGCATATCCAGACACATTTTTTTTAAAGGAACAGTCCACCCAAAAGTGATATTTAGCCATAAGTGGAGCCTGGTTGGCTTAGTCAGCCCTGGTTTCCTGCCAAATAACAGGAGGGTCAAACTGTAGTTCTGCTTTGGCTGTAGTCAGCCAATGGCAATTTATAGTCTGTGGTTTGTTCAGCTCCCCCTAAGTTCAGCCTGACTGTCAGTTCTCCCTTTTGTCCATAGGTGGCACTGTCAGCTCTGGTTTTAGTAGGAGATCTGATCATTGGATCGGCTAGAAAACTGACCACGCTCTGATTCCCATTTCTAGGATTAGGATAAAAAAAGGATAAGAAAGCAGAGGGACTGGCAGGAACACCAGAGATTTCACACACAGTAAGCAATATGAGTGGCAACCTGTGAAGCTCTGGTGAACTCCATGACCAAGAGTAACCCTCCTGGGCATGGAATTCACCAGAGATTCACAGGTTGCCACTGGAGTCCTCTTCCCCTCCTCCATGATAACATCACAGAGCTGGTGGATGTTGGAGACCTTGCACTTCTCCACCTTACATTTGAGGATGCCCCACAGTGCTGGAAAATAATGGTGGCCACACAAAATATGGACACTTTGTTCCCAATTTGGACATTTTCACTTAGGGGTGTACTCACTTTTGTTGCCAGCGGTTTAGACATTAATGGCTGTGTGTTGAGTTATTTTGAGGGGACAGAAAATATACACTGTTATACAAGCTGTACACTCACTACTTTACATTGTAGCAAAGTGTCATTTCTTCAGTGTTGTCACATGAAAAGATAAAAGAAAAGATTTACAAAAATGTGAGGGGTGTACTCACTTTTGTGAGACACTCTAAATATTTATAGTGCCTTGAAAAAGTATTCATACCCCTTGACATTTTCCACATTTTGTCATGTTGCAACCAAAAACGTAAATGTATTTTATGTGATAGACCAACACAAAGTGGTACATAATTGTGAAGTGGACGGAAAATGGTTTTGATTCTTTTACTAATGTGCACCACATGCTAGCACATTATGATAGATATACCCTTTAGATGGAGCCCTCCAGTGCTGAGCTGTCACTCCTCTTGGCACTTCCATCCTCACCCAATCTTCACTCTGGGTTTGCACTCTTTGGCTTTTTGAATAGGCAGGCCGCCATGACGTCACTCCCATGCATGCGTTCTGCAATCACTATGGTGGCACAGCACTCTCTGAAGTGTGCCCTGAGTGAAAAGCATCATTAGCTAAAGCCAACGTGGTTATCTCCTAAACAATGCATGGTACAGGTAGGGCCATATTTAGACCTTGGGGGGGCCCAGGGCACTTCAGGTTCAGGGGGCCCCTCATACGCAGAGTTAGTTCACATTCTCAATGACAGTCACACATTTTTAACCACATCCCATCCGGCCTCTAGCAGAATGATGGCCGGGTGGGGGATCGGTTATCCTGACTGGGCATCATATGACATCCAGCAGGATAAGCAGCTTGTGCGAGCCCCCCAGGGCATGCAGAGCGGCGAACGGTGGTGCGGTGTGTCGCTCTGACACACCGCATCTCTGATCTCGGTAAAGAGCCTCTGACGTCGGTTCTTTACAACGTGAATGGCTGTGACCAATCACAACGCTAACCAGGAAGTGCCGGTAATTGGCTTTCTTCCAGTCGGGCTGACAAGGCACGAGCAGAGGAGGGAAGACCAGTGGCTCTCCTGACAGGGGGGGTCAATGCATTGATTATCAGCGCAGCCCCCCATCAGAGGTGCCCACAACAGATGCCAATCAGTGCCCATCCGATAACAATCAGTGCAAATAAAAAACACCAATCAGTGCCCATCACAAATGCCAATCAGTGCCTGCCAGTAATGGCTGTCAGTGCCCATCACAGATGCCAATCAGTGCCCATCAATAATGCCTGTCAGTCCCTCCTCATCAGTGCTATCTATCAGTGCTCATCAGTACCCATCAGTGCCACCTATCAGTGCCCATCATTGCTGCCTATAAATGCCCATCATTGCCGCCTATTAGTGCCCATCAGTGTCACCTATCAGTGCCCATCATTGCAGCCTATTAGTGCCCATCAGTGCCACCTATCAATGCCCATCATTGCTGCCTATCAGTGCCCATCAGTGCCACCTATCAATGCCCATCATTGCCACCTATTAGTGCCCATTAGTGCCACCTATTAGTGCCATCATTGCCGCCTATAAGTGCCCATAAGTGCTGCCTATCAGTGCCCATCAGTGCTACCTATTAGTGCCCATCAGTGTCACCTTATCAGTGCCAATCAGTACAGCCTCATCAGTGAAGGAGAAAACACACTTATTTACAACATTTTATAACAGAAACAAAGAAAAACTGTTTTTTTCACAAATGTTGGTCATTTTCATTTGTTTAGCAAAAAATGAAAAACCCAAAGGTAATCAAATACTACCAAAAGAAAGCTCTATTTGTGGGGAAAAAAATGATAAAAAAGTAATATGGGTACAGTGTTGTATGACCGCGCAATTGTCATTTAAAGTGTCACAGCGCCAAAAGCTGAAAATTGGTCTGGGCAGGAAGGGGGTGAAAGTACCCAGTATTGAAGTGGTTAAAATGCATTGCACAACATCATTCTAAGTTCATGCATGCGCACACATGCAGTCATAGTGCTCTGTGTGTGGTTCGCTTGAGCTGTAAAAATATATTTTTTTAAATTGATACGATATACTAGTCCAGAGCATACACTTTTACGGTAAAATATTACTTATAAAGAAACATTTAATAAAAGAAAGTATTTTTTTAAATTATTAATATTATAAATAGTTTTTATTATTTTATCTAATTTTTTATTTTATTTTCTATCATTTTGTATGGGGGTAGGGTCCCAGGGAAGTTGTCCCTTTTTGCCCGCTTATAAATTAGCACTGCCTATAGATAAGACCTGTTCCAGACTTTTTCAAAAGCCCCCCCCCCCCCCCCCTTCGTGTTCGGCATTGTTTCCTATAGTGTCTTTGGTTAGTATTTTTTTTCCCCAACATTGCAAATACCTTTTTTTTACTTTTTAGATTCTAGACATGTGCACTGCCGAAAAATGTGTTCATTTTAGTCTTCGTTTTATACGTTATTTGTTTTGTTTTTTTCCCCATTTTTCGGGTCATTCTTTATGATCGAAATTTTGTTATTTCGAAAACATTTGTAACTTCGGAAAATTTTGAATTCAAATTCGGTCCATTCGTTTAGATGTGGCATTTGTTATTTCGATACTTCGGAAAAATCCGAAATTCGAAAATTTCAAAAATAAGACTGAAAATCCGAAATAACAAAAATCCGAAACTAAGAACAAAAATCTGAAAATAAGAACCAAAAAATCCAAAAATTTGAAAATCCGAAGTAACTAACTATTAAATTATAGGTATTGGAATCTCCTTTCAAATTTGTTTGTTAGTAACGAATACGAATTTATCCGAAGTTACGTATTATCCGAAATAACGAATGCCGCATCTAAATGAATGGAACAAATTTAATAATAATAAATAAAAAAAGTTTTTATTATTATTTATTATTATTAATTGTTACGTTCCATTCGTTTAAATGCGGCATTCGTTATCTCAGATAATGCGTAACTTTGGATAAATTCGTATTCGTTACTAACAAACAAATTTGAAAAGAAATTCCATTACCTATAATTTAATAGTTAGACCAATTTCCTCAGAAATGTCAACAAATGTCACTATAAATAGAATGTTATTTTGTTTTTCTGTTTCATCTACAGATCATTACAGATCCTTCAGTGTAGGTGATACCTTTTCCTCCACTGTGTCCCGTCCAACTACTAGGCACAATTAGGACACGGACAGTCAGATCGTGCCTAAATCTGGCTGATTTTTCTTGGATCTGTTTTGGCACACAAAAGCTCAATCTCTTGAGTAAGTAAGCCTATAATCTTAGTGATTTATGCTCTTTACTGCTCTCATTTAGTGTTCTTTTTAACCGCTTCAGCCCCGGACTATTTGGCTGGCCAAAGACCAGAGCACTTTTTGCGATTCGGCACTGCGTCGCTTTAACTGACAATTGCGCGGTCGTGCGACGTTGCACCCAAACAAAATTGGCGTCCTTTTTTCCCCACAAATAGAGCTTTCTTTTGATGGTATTTGATCATCTCTGCGGTTTTTATTTTTTGCGATATAAACAAAAAAAGAGCGACAATTTTAAAAGAAGCGCATTAATTTTTTTACTTTTTGCTATAATAAAAACCCCCAAAAAATATATAAAAAAAAATTTTTTTCCTCAGTTTAGGCCGATACGTATTCTTCTACATATTTTTGGTAAAAAAAAAATCGCAATAAGCGTAAATTGTTATAGCGTCCACAGAATAGGGGTTAGTTTTATGGCATTTTTATTAATATTTTTTTTTTTTTACTAGTAATGGCGGAGTTCAGTCATTTTTATCGTGACTGCGACATTATGGTGGACACGTCTGACAATTTTGACACATTTTTGGGACCATTGGCATTAATACAGTGATCAGTGCAATTAAAAAACTAATGTGTGTCCTAGTTTGTGTTCTAACTGAAGGGGGATGGGGACTGTGCAGGGAAACTAACAGATCCTCTGTTCATACTCTGTATGAACAGAGGATCTAGAGGATCTGTCTTTTCTCCCCTTTAGAGAACCGGAAACAATGTGTTTACACACACAGATTCCGGTTCTTCGTGTGCCCCGAGCGATTGGGAGAGCTCGGCGGTGATCGAGACCGCCGGGCGCTTGCATCAGCTCGGGGGGGGGGGGGGGTGAGCGCGCCTCCTGCAGCGTGCAAGTGCCCCCTAGTGGCCACAGGGCAAAGCGACCTTACATAACGTCATTTCGCCCAGCCGTGCTATTCTGCTGCAGTGCAACTGTGGCGGCTGGTCGGTATGTGGTTAAGCTATATAACTAGGATAATGATAAGTTTTCCATATCTGTTGTTTTCCATCTAGATTCATTTTCAGACAGTCCTGGCGATTTCAGTTTTTCCCTGCTCACTGCAGCATATCCTTTGGACAAACATTTCCCCTTCTGTGTGTGGCAGTCTGATCTACGGGTGCTTGGGACGGTTGCATATCCTGCCCTGATTCCCCCCTTTTTTTCCTGACTGAATTATCACATTCGTGTTGGTGAAATGCTCCTGGCAGCGGTCGGTATCACTGTATGTAAACCTGTTGTAGGTCATGCTGTCTCACATGACTATGTTTCAATCATTATGTACATGTTTGTGATGATATTTATTTTATCACTATAGATCCAACTGTCCATGGTCTGACGTCCTGACAGCTTCTGGGCTTTGGTTCATAGTTTGTCTTTTAATTCTCTGTCTTTTAATTCATGTTTGTGATGATATTTATTTTATCACTATAGATCCATCGTACAACTTTGAAAATAATAAGCTCGGTTTAGCCCTTGAAGAAGATAAAAACCATGTGTGTTTTTCGAAACGCGTTGGCTGGTCTGACGTACTGACAGCTTCTGGGCTTTGGTTCATAGTTGGTCTTTTAATTCTCTGTCTTTCATGTATATGTCTTGGTTTTATCCAATGCTTTGTATTGTGTTTTTCACCATGAGTTGTCCATTCATATAATAATAAAAATCCAATTATTTTTCTATATTCTCTCTGTCTGTGATCTATTCAAAGTCCCACTTTTCTGAGGAAGTTGGTCTTTTAATACATGTACATGGGGATGGGATCAACAGACAGTGTTTTATCGGCTAACAAAGGCAAATTCCTTTCTTTACATATAATTTAATAGTTAGTAATAGTTATTATTTGTTAGTTAGTTATTATTTTGGACCTTCAAAATTTTTTTAGGTTTTATCATTTTTCGCTCTTATTTTCAAATTTTCGTTCTTTTTGAATTTTTTGAATTTCGAATTTCAGATTTTCGTTCTTTCAAATTTTCGAAATTGCAAAAAAATTTATCAACCACTTGCCGACCAGCCGCGGTCATTATACAGCGGCAGGTCGGCACGATCCCGCGAACCGTCGTAGCTATACGTCGGTCCCTTTAAGCGGGATAGCAGGCACGCGTGCGCACACTCCGCAGCGGGGGTGCAGATGATTGTGGTGGGCGGTCGCTATGACCGCCGGCCATGAGCGTTCGCGGGCACGAGAGGCAGGACAGGGACGCGCGTGTGTGTGTAAACACACTCATTCCAGTTCTGTGAGGAGAGGAGAGATTGTGAGTTCCTACGTGCTGGGAACCACAATCTCTCATATCCTATAGTCAGTCCCATCCCCCTACAGTTAGAACACACAGTCAGGGAACACAGTTAACCCCTTGATCGCCTCCTAGTGTTAACCCCTTCCCTGCTAGTGACATGTATACAGTAATCAGTGCATTTTGATAGCACTGATCGCTGTATAATTGTCAATCAACACAAAAATGTGTCAAACGTGTCCGATGTGTCCACCATAATGTCGCAGTCTCGATAAAAATCGCAGATTGCCGTAATTACTAATAAAAAAAAATAATAATAATAAAAATACTATAAATCTATCCCCTATTTTGTAGACGCTATAGCTTTTGTGCAAATCAATCAATATACGCATTTTGCAATTTTTATTAACAAAAATATGTAGAAAAATACATATCGGCCTAAATGGATGGATAATATCGGCCTAAAAGGAAAAAATTTGCTTTTTTTAAAAAAAATTGGGGCTATTTATTACAGCAAAAAGTACAAAATATTGTGTTTTTTTCAAAATTGTTGATCTTTTTTTGTTTATAATGCAAAAAATTAAAACTGCAGTGGTGATCAAATGCAACCAAAAGAAAGCTCTATTTGTGCGAAAAAAAGGACGTCAATTTTGTTTGAGTACAGCGTCGCGCGATCGCGCAATTGTCAGTTAAATTGACGCAGTGCCGATTCGCAAAAAATGGCCTGGTCATTGAGCAGCCAAATCTTCCGGGGCTGAAGTGGTTAAACAGGTTGTCGTTAATTAGAATATTTCCGAATTAACAAATTTGGATCGAATTTCGGCGAAAAACGAATTCGGAACAAAACGAATTGCACGTGTCTATTAGTTTCCTCCACTTCCCCAGTACCTCGCCGCGGCTAGGTACGTCGTGCCCGGCTGCGCATTGGCTCCTGGGATATGAGTGTCAACCAATCCCAGGAGTCGATGCGTCTCCGCCGCTTGTAGCATCGCGGTATTGTGATCGCGGGGATCGGGAGGTGCATGCTGGGTAGCCAGCAGCGCAGTACCCAGCACTAGATAGTAGTGGACTTCAGCTGCCCACACTGAAGATGAGAGTGTGCTCAGGGGGGACTGCAAAGTACTTTTGCTTGAAACGATTGTACATTTACTAAACCGATACGTTATATTAATGCCGATTGACGTAGGATCCACTGAAAACAACATAGGGATGGTTTTTTTTTTTTAAAAACTCCGCTTTAAGTTAGTTTACTACCACTTTAACAAGTCTACATGAGAACCTCTCTGATATTTCACAGTGTACAGAAAATATATATTTTTTAAGAAATACAAAAGTAAACCCTTAAACTCAAGTTTTACCATGCGTTTCCGCAATGCAAAAGTCTGCATAAGATCTTACCTTCTCTTATTCAAATTACAATGGCGGTACCATGAAAAAAAGAGCCGTAAGGACACAAATTACATCTAAACGTATCTAAAATGGCTAATTTGTCCGACAGATACCCACAGCATTTGTATTCCTGATACAAGGAAATAATTCTGTAAAAAGCCATTGCATTTTATTACCTTAATCTGCAAGTACAGTAATTAATTTGGAAGAAGGTGAGCAGCATCTGTTAATCTGAAAAAAAAAAAAAAAACTTCTTTTTTTGGCAGCTGATGACCAAATGATTAAACAGCTTGAAATAGTTCGATACCAATTAGATGCTGCATATTAGACGGTTAATTTAAGGGATGCCAAATGAAAAAAAAAAAAAAAAGTAAATGGATCAGCATGTAGCAACTGGGCACAGATTATTATTTTGATAGTTGAAATTAATTAATGTGCGCTAAATAAATAAATGATTCATGTTCGAGAGCAAATAATTATTTTAAGGAGCAGAACAAAGCGTAGGATTAAATGACATTTTGATGGATCCTGTGCCTTCTTGAAATCGTTTCAGCATTGCAAACCTTTTTCAGTTTTTTTGTGTTTGTTGTATAAAAATAAGAAGATGCAATTATCCCTCGGATGGCAATATCCTGAGAGAGGCCACGTTTCTGAGTTCACTCACGATGCTCCCATCGCACACGCTGCTGGACAAGGATTGAAGTAAAAGGGTGTCGTAGCAGCTAAGCAGGTTGATAGGTATCAACAATGACAAGAAAATATATCGTCAGAATATGGCGGTCATGACATTTTCAGGGTGGCACGACATATTGAAACTTGGAACAATGTTTTGATGTCAGTGCACTATATTATGTCATATGTGCTTGCACTGTGAGATATATATATATATATATATATATATATATATATATATATTTATATATTCAGAAGTATTGGGACACCTGCCTTTGCATGAAATTTAATGGCATCCCAGTCTTATGCCCCGTACACACGGTCGGATTTTCCGATGGAAAATGTCCGATCGGAGCGTGTTGTCGGAAATTCCGACCGTGTGTGGGCTCCATCGGACATTTTCCATCGGATTTTCCGAGACACAAAGTTGGAGAGCAGGAGATAAAATTTTCCGACAACAAAATCCGTTGTCGGAAATTCCGATCGTGTGTACACAAATCCGACGCACAAAGTGCCATGCATGCTCAGAATAAATAAAGAGATGAAAGCTATTGGCCACTGCCCCGTTTATAGTCCCGACGTACGTGTTTTACGTCACCGCGTTCAGAATGATCGGATTTTCCGACAACTTTGTGTGACCGTGTGTATGCAAGACAAGTTTGAGCCAACATCCGTCTGAAAAAATCCTAGGACTTTGTTGTCGGAATGTCCGAACAAAGTCCGACCGTGTGTACGCCCTATTAGTCCGTTGGGTTCAATATTGAGTTGGCTCACCCTTTACAGCTATAACAGCTTCAACTCTTCTGGGAAGGCCATCCACAAGGTTTAGGAGTGTGTCTGTCAGTGGCAGTGCGTCCATTATTTATTAATTAATTATTATTTATATATTCAGAAGTATTGGGACACCTGCCTTTGCATGAAATTTAATGGCATCCCAGTCTTAGTCCGTAGGGTTCAATATTGAGTTGGCCCACCCTTTACAGCTATAACAGCTTCAACTCTTCTGGGAAGGCCAACCACAAGGTTTAGGAGTGTGTCTATCAGTGGCAGTGTGTCCATTAACCTCCCTGGCGGTATGATTATTTCATATTTTTGATGCTGAAAGTGGTACAATTATTTTGCATGGAAATTTGGCGTTTTATGTTGTAGGTCTGTAATTCTTAGGAATAATTCACTTAAATCTGTCCAAACCAGAGTCTAGTAGACATCCCGGGTATGATAAAGTTTGAAACACAAAATCATAAATTATAATATAATAAATACCTATAAATAATTATAACAAATAATCTTATAATAATAATAAAAATTATTCAATAATGTAATCAAATCAAAAACACTGAAATTTGCTCAGTTGCTGTCGTTACTTTTCAGTGTTTGATGACGGATTTCCCCACAAATCACTATCGCTCAATTCTGCAAGTGATTCTAATGTATTATCGCTGTTTTCTATCTGGTCTAAAACTGCTTTTGATGTAAAGGGACGGTTTTGGTTGCTATGGACAATCTCCAGTTTCCAGGCAGAAAGAACAGTTTTTATAATATAAAACTGCATGCAGGACACTGGACAAACCACTAGGGACAAAAGGGATGTGAAATTATTTGATACAGTAATGTAATCTGTAAGATTACAGTGTACTGTATGTATTGTGTGTGTTTTACTTTTTGAATTTGGCGCCGTTCTCCGTCCCCGTGCGTCGCAACGCTCGCAGGGAACGGAGCTCGGCTCCGTGATGAATCGAGCGGAGGACGAGTCCCTCATAATGCGGGGAGACATCGCAGGATCCAGGGGACAAAGTAAGTAAGCTCTTCCTGGATCCTTCAATGCGATCCAGGGGGTTACCGCTTTTGGTTCTAAAATTCCACCCCGAGCCAGACTCGGAATACCGCCAGGGAGGTTAAGGGCGCACGGGCGGCGCCCCCTCTCTCCAGCCACCAGCCTATGTAAAATTAATAGATTCATGCATTGCATGAATCTATCCATGGCTGCTGCAGCCACCCCCTATTTAGGTGTCCGGCCTCTTTTCGGACGCTGGGCGCCTGAATTACAGTGGTGGGGGTGTTTTTTTGAAGCATCTGATTAAAGCTATAGGCTCTAATAGGCTTTAAAAAAGGTGAACTGCGAGCGCAGAGCATTGTGCTCGCATTCCACCCAGGTGTGTTAGCAAAGCAAATTAATATTTGCTTTTCTAACACTGAACCACCTCTCTGCCAGTCAGGAGGCATGAATCTAATACCGGTCACCTGATTAGCTGAAGGCAGAGGAGATCCCATAGGCCACCTAGCATAACAGGAAGAAGAGACGCAGGAAGGACACAGGAGCCATGCTTGACCTGCGCCACCCGTCCCACAGCTCCCCGGTGTCACCTGCTGCCTGGCCCACCACCAAGAGTAGGTAAGTGCTGGGCAGACAGTGGGCGGGCGGGTGAGCGGAGGGGCACAGTGGCTGCATTTGCTGGGCACAGTGGCTGCATATGATGGGCAAAGTGGCTGCATATGATGGGCACAGAAGCTGCATATTACAGGCACAGTTGGCTGCATATGATGGGCACAGTTGGCTGCATTTGCTGGGCACAGTGTTTGCATAGGATGGGCACAGTTGTCTGCATATGATGGGCACAGTTGGCTGCATATGATGGGCACAGTTGGCTGCATATGATGGGCACAGTGGCTGCATATGATGGGTACAGTGGCTGCATATGATGGGCAAATTTGGCTGCATTTGCTGGGCACAGTGGCTGCATATGATGGGCACAGAGGCTGCATTTTATGGGCACAGTTAGCTGCATATGCTGGGCACAGAGGCTGCATATTATGGGCACAGAGGCTGCATATTATGGGCACAGTTGGCTACATATGATGGGCACAGTGGCTGCATATAATGGGTGCAGTGGCTGCATATGATGGGCACAGTTGGCTGCATTTTCTGGGCACAGTTGGCTGCATTTTCTGGGCACAGTGGCTGCATATGATGGGCACAGTGGCTGCATTTGATGGGCACAGAAGCTGCATATTATGGGCACAGTTGGCTGCATATGATGGGCACAGTTGGCTACATATGATGGGCACAGTGGCTGCATATAATGGGCGCAGTGGCTGCATATGATGGGCACAGTTGGCTACATTTTCTGGGCACAGTTGGCTGCATTTTCTGGCACAGTTGGCTGCATTTTCTGGGCACAGTGGCTGCATATGATGGGCACAGTGGCTGCATTTGATGGGCACAGAAGCTGCATATTATGGGCACAGTTGGCTGCATATGATGGGCACAGTTGGCTGCATATGATGGGCACAGTTGGCTGCATTTTCTGGGCACAGTTGGCTGCATTTTCTGGGCACAGTTGGCTGCATATGATGGGCACAGTGGCTGCATTTGATGGCACAGTGGCTGCATATGATGGGTACAGAGGCTGCATATGATGGGCACAGTTGACAGTTCTCCCCCATCCTGCATTCCTGCACTCAACTCCCCCTCTGCTCTTACGATTTGTAAAAGGCGCCAAGCGGACGCCATGATGTCAATTACCGTGTTCCGATCAGGCATCCCCCCCGCCCAGGCCTGCCTGAACCCGGCCGGCTTTGGAACTGCATATGGACAGTTCTGAAACTGTCCCACGGCCATATATTTTATGGACAGCCTTTGTCAATTACGGACATTATCGGACAGTGTAAACATCGGCCAATTTTTACAAACTGTCTGAAAATTTACGGGCAGTTGGCAACCCTGGTGCACCCCCACACTTATCCTGAACATACAAGGCCACCTGCCCTCAATGCAGGGTGGGTACCCCCTGCTCAGTGGATGTGGGGGTCTGGGAAAATAAATGGGGTATTTAAAATAAGTAGACCCCCAGATCTCTGCTCTCCCTCTATGTGAATAAGTAAGAAGTACACGGTACCCCTCATTACTCTTGCACAAAAAAATTATGATGTAAATAAACATACCACATGTCTGAGGACTTATTTACACTAGTGTTGGCCACAGTGGATTGTTGTTCGGAGGGTGTTTGACTGGCAGTGAGCAGGTGTTATGTCTCTTCCTCACCACCTGTTTTAACCCCTAAAAACGGATATCACTATGCTGCAACCATCTGCATTCAACCAAGCTTTAACTGTGTTTGCATTGGCACATGTCCCCCTGGCAGTGCCCAGGTCCCCATGGTCTTTGTTAATCCCTTCCCTATTAGACTTGAAAATGGAGAGAAGTGATTTCCAAGACTCTCCTCCAATGGACTTTAATGGGGTTTTGCATTAAAGTTCACTATTTGTGGATTTTTGGAACCTGTCCTCGAATCAAACCCAAGCAGATTCACTCATTGCCATTGACGACCATGGCAGCAATACACCAGAGAACAACGGCTGTGATGTTGCTGCATATAAAGCCATTAGAAGACAACTTTGGCTATTAATACTAATCAGAACTTTTATTTTGTTCCAGCCAGCCAGTACACAAAGTCGTTCCCCCGGCAGACTGCAGCTAAAACCGCACAATAAACACCTAATTTACCAGGAGGATATAAAAATAATTATCCCACTCCATCCTCCTGGAGAAAAGTGCACATCAGCAAGCCCTTCTCAAAAAAAAATATATAAATAAAATAAGTTGCTAATCTCTTAATAAATAGACGAATGTCGCCCGGTTGCTGTGGCAACCCAATGCTCACGATGGCAGGGAGTTCCGCGATAAGGAAGATCATGCAGTGCAAATCAAAATATTAATCAGCCGATAAGAGCAAAACAAATAATGACGAGGCAACCGCTAAGACGAGCCGGCGATATGAGTTTATGGCGACGGGGAGAACGGCATGGTTAGAGAGACAGGATGTAATTAATGAAATTACAGGCGCACTCCGAGTGAACTTTCAACGAGCAGTAAAGAAATAAAAGTTTGGATCACTTTGGCGTGATTGTTTTTTTTTCTTCTTCTTTTTTTTTTTTTTTTTTGATGGCAGCATTTCACTCGTTCTGTCTATCTCAATATTCAGTCTAGGTGGTTCCCCTTATGATTTTTCATTGCTAAAGAACTTGGGACAGGAGAGTGGAGATTTTGGATACTCCTAGAGGTGTAACTAAAACCTTTAGGGCACCAGTGCAGGAAACCATAAAGGGTCCCCCTGACCCCCAGCCGCAGCCCTTCTTTCAGGGCCTGGGGCCCTTCCCACTGATCTTGGGGCCCTTTCCTCCCATAGCAGGGCCCTTTAATATGGTCCTGCAAAGGGACTCTTTCACATGTTCTGCAGCGGCCCCCCTTCGTGCTGTCTTGGGGCCCCCTACAGTAGCGGAATGCCAGGACCCGGTCACAAGTGCCAATCAGTCACTGTCTATTCATAGAAGGGAAGGGCTGCTAAATTACATATTTACCAGTCCCTTCCCTGCTCTCCCCCCACAGCAGCTAGCAGGAGAGGGGAGTGGAGAAGCCGGCAGCGCTGCATGGAAGAGGAGGCCCAGAGGAGCACACATAGATCCAGGATCAGCAGGAGACAAGTAACCTGGATAGGAGGGGTGGTGGGGGAGGCATATAGAGAAACCAGTGCCCTCCATTTTTCTCCTCCAGATGCTGAATGCTTGCAGGAGGGAGAGGAGGAGGAGCAGGCTTTTGGCAGCTGCAGGAGGAAAAAGGAGGGGATCAGTTCCTCTACATGCCACCCGCACTCCTCTTCCTTTCCAGTTATACAGGGGAGCATGGGACCAGGTCGCAATTGTGACCAGTTGGTTACGCCCCTGGATACTCCAGATTCCCTGAATAATTGCTGGGGGACACATCACCTTGCTAAGACTCTCTGAGCAGTCTCTGTGCAGGGACAAGTAAGGATGACTAAGACTGAACACCCTACTTAGGAGCTATTCCGTCAGGAATACTACTGGTTTGTCCTCCCAGAGGATACAGCCACAGTCACTAGATCCCTGAGCCCAGGTCGGTACTCACAATGTCATAGGATCACTGAATGCTTCCTTCCAGTATCCACTAGACACTCTTCAGTGAGCTCTCCAAACCAGGTTCTCAGGTGAGGAATCCCTCAACTAGTTCCAAAAAGGGATCCTACGAAATAGGCCCTCCACCTCTACCTCAGCTGGAAGCTTGATGAATAACTGCTGAAATCAAAATAGCTGCTGCAGTTGAGGGTAGCCACCCCCCACCCAGACGGGTGGATTTCTTCCAAGAGGAAGAAAAAGAAGACCCTGCTGTTCCAGATTCAAGACTATTTATATGTCTCTCCAACAACCTTCTGGGCACACCTCCCCAGGGATTGGCTGGAGCACACTAAATATTCAGTTCAGCTCTGGACAGCTCACCGACAGCTCGGTCTGCAGTATGTGATGGGAGAGCACTGTGCATTGTGCTTTTCAGCACAAACATAGCAGCACGTTTATATGGCCCCATGCATAAAGAGTCACTTCTGTGAGGCCATATATATGCACTAGTCAAGAACTTAATCAATACCTCAATGAACACAAGAACAATTTACAAAATTTTGCCAAAACTGACTTATGTAGAACATTTATTAAGCTCCATCACATGAAAGTAAGGTTAATAATATAACTAAGATTACAAAATCTTCAGTTTTACTCAAATTAGTTGATGCAAAAATGAATACACCCCACAAGAAAAACTACTCCATCTAGTATTTTGTATGACCTCCATGATTTGTAAGGACAGCACCAAGTTTTCTAGGCATGGAATGGACAAGTTGGCGACATATTGCAACATCGATCTTTTTCCATTCTTTAGGAAGGCCTTCTTTTAGAGTCTGGATGCTGGATGGAGAGTGATGCTCGTCTCTTCAGAATTCCCCATAGGTGTTGGATTGGGTTCAGATCAGGAGACATACTTGGCCACTGAATCACTTTCACCTGGTTCTTCTTCAGGAATGCAACAGTGGCCTTAGATGTGTGTTTTGGATCATTGTCATGTTGGAAAAGTGCACGACGACCAAGGGCACAGAGTGATGGTAGCATCTTCTCTTTCAGAATAGAGCAGTACATCTGTGAGTTCATGATACCATCAATGAAATGCAGCTCCCCAACACCAGCAGCACTCATGCAGCCCCACAGAAGGACACGGCCACCACCATGTCTCACTGTAGGAACCATGCACTTTTCTTCGTATTCCATACCTTTGGGACGCTACACAGTATTTTTGTGCAGTCGTGCGACCCTGTACCCAAATAAAATGTATGTCCTTCTATTTTTCCTACAAATAGAGCTTTTTTTTTATGGTATTTGATCACCTCTGCAGTTTTAATCATTTTACACTGTAATGCCCCGTACACACGATCGGACATTGATCGGACATTCCGACAACAAAATCCATGTATTTTTTCCCAGACCAGAGGGTTTTTAATTACCGGCTGGCCAGAGCCAGAAGAGTGGTGGAGAACATGTTTGGAATCATGGCCAGCCGGTTCCGCCTATTTCTTACACCCATAAATATGGCGGAGTACAAACTGAATCACATTATCCTGGGGTGCTGTGTTCTACACAACTTTTTGCGGCAACATTCTGCCAACTATGCTGGCTCAGTTGGTCCTGAGGCCGGAAGTCAAAATTAACCAACCCTGACGGCGCTTGAAAGTGGCCGTCCTGGCTTGCCCCCCCTGAGTGCCCGTGATGTCCGGCTAAGATACCTTGAATTCTTTGTGGGTAGGGGGCTATCAATATGCCAGACAATGTGTAAAACCTTTTTCAAATAAAGAAAAACAAAATAAGCAAATCTTTGGTGACATTTACTGCTTGTGTTTGTTTTAGCTGACCCTGACAGAAATGTGGTGAGTCCTGAAAATGGCATGATTGTGTAACCTTACAAAGCACTGTTGGGTGTTATTTACTAAAGGCAAAGACACTTTGCAGTACAAGTGCACTTGAAACTGCACTTGTACTGCAAAGTGGATTTGCCCTTAGGAAATAACACCCATTGTCACAGAAAGCAGCAATTAGAGCACCCCAAAAGTGTTGTAGTGTTGAGACAATAATCCACACATTCTTGATTAACAATCTTTTTAATACCTGCACAATCACATGTGCATTTAGAAAAGGTTTTTAAAACAAACCAACATGTTTGTTGTATAACAATTTTTGGGGTCACATTAGAAAAAGTAGAAATGTCCATTTAAGATAAAACAGGCATGTTTAAAACCAACAAGAAAGACACAAATCTTGAACTTACAAAGTTCCCATTTGGTAGAACTTGAAGGCAATATCAGACTTGAGTATTTATAAACTGTGTTTGATATTGCGTTTAGATGGGGTGAAGTCACCCTAGGAAAAGCCAAATTTTGAAGATGCACACAGATAGTGGAATGTCAACATGTGCTAGCTGCCATCATGGGGGATGTGTTTTGGGGGAGCAACCCCTTCCTCTCAGCTACTTTATTATTGAGGAAGGGGTTGCACCCCCAAAACGCGTCCATTGATCTCCCGTGATGGCAGATAGCACATGTTGACACACTGTGTGCATCTTCAAAATTTGGCTTTTCTCCAATTTGACAAAAAATGTTAAAAAATTGTAGCACACCATAAAACAAAGGGGTTTGGAGGGGTTTTAAACTCTCCCCAAAACATCAATGATGTTCTTATTTTTTTGAAGAACATCATTGATGTTTTTCTTGATGTTTTCCAAGTCCCTATTACACCCCATGATCTCCCCAATCAGGATCTGTGCACTTTCCGAGGTGAAAGGATATGGATCCACAATATCACGATCACCTAAAAAGATAGAAACCAAAAAAAAAACATGTATTATAAATATGCCGGCATCCATTTCTTACCTGAGCCTGTGGTCGCAGACACTCACCTGTTGTGGTGCCAATTTCCACCACGTCTTCCTCCTCCTGCTCTGTTTGTCTTGGGTGCATTTCCCATTCTTCCAGAGGTGGGGGGTCTCTGGTCTCCTCGGATGAGGGGTGTCCTCCGAGTCTTTTCTCCCCTATGTAAAAAAAAATTGGTATACTTAGCACACAGATATTTGAGGGAAGAACTATAAATATGAAACATTGCTTGGAAGTGGGGTGCAATTGTCTGTTTTGGCAGAGTTCCAAGATGTAGAATTTTTAGTGTCCTTTGTCAAGCTTCAATACTTTACCTGTTTTGTACAAGCTTCACAGATGGAGACACCCCTATAGTATACACTGGAGCACCCGTGTGGGCCCCCTAATAAAAAGGGTGTTCTTGTGTCCCACACTAGTGCTCCAGCATCCAGATGTGTAACCAGCTGCTGAGTGTCCACTCCTTACACAGAATCTAGTTTGCATTTCATTCTAGTAACAAACCCATCTATACAACCAAATTATTTTCAGACAAGTAGGCCCTAAAAAATGTGGGCAAATGCATATGGCCAAAACAATGGTCTTTTATAGGCCGAAAGAAAAATGTTTGATACGAACGAATAATGTGCCCATGAACATGAAAGTTGAAATTTTAAACTGGATAACAGTTAAGAAAAGCACATGGAGCAGCACAAACGTAATAAACATAAAAAGAATAGGAACACAGCACAACTACTTACTTTTTTGCAGCACTCTCCGGATCTTTCTGTACTGCTCGTGCTCTCTTAGTTTGAGGTCCGACTACCGCTTCCTGAGCTGATCTTTTGATCGACGTACCCCGAAATTCCGGTGCAGACTTTTGACCACTTTCGCCATCATCTTGGCCTTTCGGACATTGGGGTAAGGTCCATACTTCCCGTCATAGTCGGCCCTCTTCAGTATGTCGACTATCTCCAACATCTCCCCAAAGGACATATTTGATGCCTTAAATCGTCTCCTTCTGGATCAGGACGTTTCTGGCTCCGGGCTTTCCTCCTCCTCCTCGTTGGTGTAAATATCAGACACCTGCTCAGACTCCGCCATGTGCTCTTCCCCACTGCGCCGAACGAGAAGGGGCGGGGAATAGACTAGAAAGAACGTCAGGGGTGGGCAGAGTTTCATGCATGCGCAGTGTCTATAAAGCGTAACACGCGTGCGTAGTACGTACGATCTGTGAGCGGAGGAAGGAGTAACGGAGGCGCCGATCATGATAACGAAGGTAAGATTTAACATTGGGCCTTTACTGCTTCTAGATTGAGGCCTGTATTTGCACAAGTTTAGAAGACTTTAGGCTGACATTAGCGTTTGTCTTGTGTTGTGTCTTGCAGTGAAAATGGATATCTTGAAAGATAAGGACTTTATGGCAATGTTCATTGATATGTTAAGGGAGCTGCCCTGTCTATGGGAGATAAACCACCCTGAATATAAGAACCAAACAAGGACAATTTGTTGGAATTTGTGAAGATGGTGATCCCCACGGCAGACATCACTTATTTGAAGATCCTAATTGGTGGCCTGAGGAGCACTTATCTAAGGGAGCACAAGAAGGTCCAGGATTCCCAGAGATCAGGAGCTGCAGATGACATTTATGTCCCCAGGCTGTGATACTATGACAGACTGCATTTTCTGGCAGGTCAGACTGAACCCAGGCCAGCACTCTCCAGTCTTCCTTCCACGCTTCCTTCCCCCCCAGCTGAGGCTTCTGACGCCCAACCTGGGCCTTCCAGGCAGAAACATGTGGGGGAGCCCAGCTTGAGCCAGGTATAGCATTCTTCTAAATATTTCTGGTTGTCCAATCAATGATGTTAAATAGATGTTAGTTTGGAGTACTAATTTATGATTGTGATCGATGATGCAAAAACTACAACCATGTCCCTTTTTCATACACAGGGAAGTCTCAGCCAGGAGGTGGCCGGGCCAAGCAGGCTGCCTGATATCCAGGTCCTTACCCTACACCTTCAAAGACAAAGTGGCAGGAAGAGGAGTAACCTGGAGGAGGCTGCCATAGGCCTCTTTTGAAAGGCTACAGAGGCCCTGAGAAGCCCCCACAGTGTGGAGGAGGACTTTTCTGGCCTAACTGCCTGCAAAATGCTGCAGATGGAGGAGGGCCAATGACTCCTGTGTGAGTCCTTAATTTTGGAAGCTCTCAATAAGGGGTTGAGGGGCCAAATAACACGTGCTACCCACATTTGTAACCTCACATATAGTCTTCCTCCTCCTCCAGGTCCTACTACTCCTCCTCCTCCTGCTCCAGGTCCTACTACTCCTCCTCCTCCTCCTCCAGATCGTACTCCTCCTTCTGCCACATCTCCAACACCAGAGCCACAGCCGGGAAGGAAGCGTGGAAAGAAGACCAGAGAGTGATGACCCTGGGTCCAGTCTGGTCTGGCAAAAGATGCAGCCTCTTGTAGTACCACAGCCTGGGGACACAGATGTCATCTGCTGCTTTCATGATCTCTGGGACTTCTGGACCAGGCGGCACTACCTTAGATAAGGACTCCTCAGGCCACCAATTTTGCATGAAAAGATTTGATGTTTGCCCTGGGGGTCCAAGGCTTCGCCAATTTCTGATGTTTCTCCAGCGTTGCCTCCCTCTTTGTTAGGTTCTGAGCCCTTAATAAAGGATTTTTTGTTTCAATTATACTCGCCTATGTGTGTTTTCCTTAAAAAAGGACAGTTTGTTTGTGAGGATTCAGGTACATTTCAAAAATACAATGTGAAATTAACAAGGGACAACAACACCAAGCAACCTTCTTGAGATTAAATAATACAAGATAATAATGGTGTTGTGGTAACTTGACACACAAAACACACACAAAAATATTATGGAGTAAAACTAGAAATAAAATAAAACAAAGATCAGCCTTGAAAAAAATACAAACCCAAAAAAAAAAAAAATAAACAGCCTTTAAAAATAAATAAATAAATAAAACAACAAAAAAGAAATTTTGTCAGATGTGAAAAATCAAAATATATTGAGGGAATCACGATAAATAAAAAAGAAAGAAGTTTGTGAGAAGTCTGTGTGAATATGAGCAGCAAAACTACTTCATTCTTCTCACATTATAAAGAAGAAGAGAGTGCGCTGTATTAAACCATTTTTTACATTGCAGCGAACGCTAATTTTACCAGACCAAGCTGTTCCGTCTCGGAATTTCTTCTGAGCATGCCTGACACTTTGTGCGTCGGAATTGTCCACACACGGTCGGAATTGATGCGATCGGATTTTGTTGTCGGAAAATTTTATAGCCTGCTCTCAAACTTTGTGTGTCGGAAAATCTGATGGAAAATGTCCGATGGAGCCCACACATGGTCGGAATGTCCGACAACACGCTCCGATCGCACATTTTCCGTTGGAAAATCCGACCGTATGTACGAGGCATAAGCAATCGCAATATTTATGCTCCCTGCTGTCTGGAGAACAGTAGCTCTGACTTAGCAGGGGGTGTTTCAGACCTCTGTAGAGAGATCGCTGCTTCCATATAGAGATCAAGGGCCCTTCTCTGCAGCTGTATGATAAGAGCTGGGACTCAGACAGGGACTGCTGAAATTACTTTATTGTGATCAGGGTAAAAGAAGTACAGCCGGCTAAAGTGTTATAGCCAAAAAAGGCCTTAATCATAGCTCATAGTGCCTTATCTGCAGCATGCTGGCAGAGGACAGGTTTTTCTATCCAGGCTGTGGCTGCTTTCTATAGAAAATTAATGTGTTACTAAACCCTCAACAGTAAAATCAGTCTGTATTTACAGTAAAGCATGCTTGTTATACTCACCGTTGAACCTAAGGGGTTAATCCTCCACATTGTGTAAAAAGACTGTTTGATCCTGTCCTTTTTGATCTGCCCAAACTTTTACTGTCCCCAATCCATCTCCCGTAAGATAGAGCCTTTGGAGCCAATCTGCACATGCTCAGTTTTGTGTCTATTGCTAGAGAGTGCCAATCAGCACCGTCCAGACAGAGGGTCAGGGGTCCTAAAGCCTCATAGGACAGTCAGAGGAAAATTAAAACTCCTCCTACAAGCTTTAACCAGACACTGATGGAAGTCAAAAGACTGCTATATACTGCCGATGAGAAAAGGTATTTAGCAGTTTATATTTACTAAAATATTTGCATTTCCATGTTCTGTGTACTGTGGGAGATTAGAGATTAGTGAATGCAGGGTACTGGGTTTAGTAACACCTTCATTGTAATGCCGCGTACACATGGCCAGACTTCCCGACAGAAAAAGTCCGATGGGAGCTTTCGGTCGGACATTCCGACCGTGTGTATGCCCCATTGGACTTTTTCTGTCGGCATTTCCAACGGACTCAGATATAGAAGATGTTCTAAATCTTTCCGCCAGTTTCCGCCCGTTGGCAAGTTCGGCCGTGTGTACGCGGCATAAGACATTGCACACCTTTTGCTTTGGAATGTACTTAGCTTACTTTGTAAAAACTGCAGGCATACCATAAGTTAAAGCAGAGCTCCACCCAAAAGTGAAGTTCCACTTTAAGCATTCCCCTCCCCCTCCTATGCCACATTTGGGATGTCATTTTTTTTGGGGGGGGGGAGCAGGTACCTAGTTTTTACAGGTACCTGCTCCCACTTCCGCTCGGGCCGCCTAGGTGACTCGAGTGGAAGTTCTCCTTTCCCTCTATCTCCCTGCAATCTTCTGGGACACATCACAGGTCCCAGAAGATTGCACGACCATTGAGAAGGCGCAGAGCAACTCGCAAATGCGCAGTGTGCACCCAGCTGTGAATCCACAAGCTGCCACAGCTGAGTGCCCACACTTGTAATGCCATCGCCGTGAAGAGGAGAGGGAGAGAGCCCAGGGTTCTGGGGGCGGCATAGCTGGACCATGGGACAGGTGATTGTGTGTTTATCAAATGTCAGCAGCTATACGTTTTGTATCTGCTGACTTTTAATAAACACAAAAACGGCTGGAACTCCACTTTAAGTCTAACAAGGTGCCTGCTGCCTTGTTAGATTTATCTCTTTTAACAACATATGTCAGGTTTTTTGTGTTCCAGGAAGATGTGCTCTGACGCTGCTCACTGTGGTCTCTGAAACTGGTATGTCTTCCCCTCCTTCTGTCCATTCACAGAAGTCTTTGTATTATGTGAACTCAGTCACAAAATACAAAGGCTTCTGTGAATGGGCAGCAGAGGGTTGGGGCAGGCATAGCTGTTCTGTGTGTTTTTCTCCTCTCACAGCCCGGGTGTGTCCTCTGGGAGTGCAATAAACCTGTCACATACAGTATAAGTAACAGAAATAAGTTCCTGAGGTGACATGCACCTAATTGGACTTAACTCATAGTGTGCCTGCAATTTTTGCAAAGTTGCTGATTTCCTGGAATTCAGCTTTAAGGTTTATCATACATAGACATCAGATTCAGAAGAAAGGCAAATACAGCATCCTTAAAGGAAAAAAAAATGGATTGAATCTGCATAGTATGCCAGACAGGTTTGAGAAACAGAAACTTTTTAGTATTGATATTCTGTACATCATATGGTATTCGAGAGACAGTAAGAAGTCAAACAAGGCCATGTCTGAGAATGCTTCTCCTGTATCACAAGCAGGGGTTCCCAAGTGCTGATCAATGGGACGGGGTGAACCAGCGCACTAAAACCGAAGGCTGAAGTAGGATGTACTTCACTTTAAGGTTTGATTTTCATTCATGCCCAGAGCGTACCTTTAAGATGAAATGCTGTTCAAGGTCATTGTCTGATAAGTCCATGGTAATTTATTTATGAAAGGAGGTCACTGTGGGAAACATTTTGCAAGAACTGCCTTAAGGGGTTAATTTGTATATTTTTCTTTATGAGTATCATGTTTGAAAGTATCACGCATGGGGTTGGCCTAATTTATTTTTTTAATTAGTTTCTGGGCGTAAGGCAATTAGAATGTGTGTGCGTGTGTATTTAGAATGTGCTTAATTAAAAAGAGAATAAATTATATTTCATGTGTACATAATACACATTTTCTCAGCAAGTTACCCCGACGACGTGGAGGGTTTTAATTAATAACAGTCATAAAAAAAACTTTGAACAGCAGATTTCAAGACAAATAACTGAGCGGCTAAGAGTGCGGAGGCTTTTCTTCTGAGATTACAAAGGCTGCCTTGTGATTAATTTATTGTTAAAGTCATAGGGTCAGTCCATTTTTGGCAGGTGCTGAAGAGTTAACTAGGGGCTCAGCCACCACCCCCCCCCCTTCCTCGTCCCCAGATTCCCCCAAATGGGCTGTTATACATAGTTACATAGTTACATAGTTACATAGTAGGTGAGGTTGAAAAAAGACACAAATCCATCAAGTCCAACCTATGTGTGTGATTATATGTCAGTATTACATTATATATCCCTGTATGTTGCAGCCATTCACGTGCTTATCTAATAGTTTCTTGAAGCTATTGATGCTCCCCGCTGAGACCACCTCCTGTGGAAGGGAATTCCACATCCTTGCCACTCCTATGTCGCGTACACACGTTTGGACTTTTTGTCTACAAAAGTCCGACGGATGCCGACGGACTAAAGCTGGCTGATAATCTGATCGTGTGTGGGCTTCACCGGACTTTCAGCGGACTTTTCCAGTCGCAAATCTGACGGACTTTAGATTTGAAACATGCTTCAAATCTTTACGTCGTAACTACGCCGGACCCATAAATCCGCTCGTCTGTGTGCTAGTCCGACGGGCAAAAACCCACGCTAGGGCCGCTATTGGCTACTGGCTATCAACTTCCTTATTTTAGTCCGGTGTACGTCATCACGTACGAATCCGTCGGACTTTTGTGTGATCGTATGTAGGCAAGTCCGTTCGTAAGAAAGTCTGCCGCAAGTCCGCCAAAAGTCCGCCAAAAGTCTGACAAAAGTCCGTCGAAAGTCTGTCGGACAGGCTGTCGGACTTTTATAGCCGAAAAGTCCGACCGTGTGTACGCGGCATTACAGTAAAGAACCCTCTAAGTAGTTTAAGGTTAAACCTCTTTTCTTCTAATTTTAATGAGTGACCACGAGTCTTGTTTAACACTCTTCTGCGAAAAAATTTTATTTCTATTGTGGGGTCACCAGTATGATATTTGTAAATTTAAATCATATCCCCTCTCAAACGTCTCTTCTCCAGAGAGAATAAGTTCAGTGCTCGTGACCTTTCCTCATAAATAATACCCTCCAGACCCTTTATTAGCTTTGTTGCCCTTCTTTGTACTCGCTCCATTTCCAGTACATCCTTCCTGAGGACTGGTGCCCAGAACTGGACAGCATACTCTAGGTGAGGCCGGACCAGAGTCTTGTAGAGTGGCAGAATTATCGTTTTATCTCTGGAGTTGATCCCCTTTTTAATGCATGCTAATATTCTGTTTGCTTTATTAGCAGCAGCTTGGCATTGCATGCCATTGCTGAGCCTATCATCTACTAGGATCCCCAGGTCCTTTTCCATCCTAGATTCCCCCAGGGGTTCTCCCCCCCAGTGTATAGATTACATTCATATTTTTGCCACCCAAATGCATTATTTTACATTTTTCTACATTGAACCTCATTTGCCATGTAGTTGCCCACCCCATTAATTTGTTCAGATCTGTTTGCAAGGTTTCCACATCCTGCGGAGAAGTTATTGCCCTGCTTAGCTTAGTATCGTCTGCAAATACAGAGATTGAACTGTTTATCCCATCCTCCAGGTCGTTTATGAACAAATTAAATAGGATTGGTGCCAGCACAGAACCCTCGGGAACCCCACTACCCACTCCTGACCATTCTGAGTACTCCCCATTTATCACCACCCTCTGAACTTGCCCCTGTAGCCAGTTTTCAATCCATGTACTCACTCTATGGTCCATGCAAACGGACCTTATTTTGTACAGTAAACGTTTATGGGGAACTGTGTCAAATGCTTTTGCAAAATCCAGATACACCACGTCTACGGGCCTTCCTTTATCTAGATGGCAACTCTCCTCCTCATAGAAGGTTAGTAGATTGGTTTGGCAAGAACGATTCTTCATGAATCCATGCTGATTACTGCTAATGATACCATTCCCATTACTAAAATCTTGTAAATAGTCCCTTATCATCCCCACCAAGAGTTTACATACTATTGATGTTAGGCTAACTGGTCTGTAATTCCCAGGGATGTATTTTGGGCCCTTTTTAAATATTGGTGCTACATTGGCTTTTCTCCATTCAGCTGGTACCATTCCAGTCAGTAGGCTGTCTGTAAAAATTAGGAACAATGGTCTGGCAATCACTTGACTGGGTTCCCTAAGTACCCTCAGATACAAGCCATCTGGTCCCGTTGATTTATTAATGTTAAGTTTCTCAAGTCTAATTTTAATTCTGTCCTCTGTTAACCATGCAGGTGCTTCCTGTGTTGTGTCATGAGGATAAACACTGCAGTTTTGGTTACTGAAGCCCCCCGATTCACTCGTGAAGACTGAGGAGAAGAATAAATTCAATACCTTCGCCATCTTCCCATCCTTTGTAACCAGATGTCCTTCATCATTCTTTATGGGGCCAAAATGATCTGTCCTACCTTTTTTACTGTTTACATACTTACACAATTTCTTGGGATTTTTTTTGCTCTCCTCCGCTATGTGTCCTTCATGTCCTAATTGCACCCTTACATTTCTTGTTGCTTTCTTTTTAAAGTCTGAATGCTGATGATGATCCCTCAACCTTGTATTTTTTGAAGGCCTTCTCCTTTGCTTTTTATATGCATTTTTACATTGGAGTTAAGCCATCCAGGACTTTTGTTCGCTCTTTTAAATTTATTACCCAATGGGATGCATTGGCTAATGCCCTTATTTAATATGCTCTTAAAGCAAACCCATCTCTCCTCCGTGTTCTTTGTTCCTAATATTTTATCCCAAGTTATGCTGACTTTATATTAATATACTTACCTTTTTTGAGGTCTTCAGGTCAGTCATAGGACATATCAGATGCCCTTTCTCTCAAGTCTGCTCCCGGTGATGGGAGGCCTTCCAGATGCAGAGATAGTCAGTTCTTGCACTCTTCATTAATAGTATCATCAGATTATTGCCAATCATACTTTTGGCTCACTGACAGCACATTCTCAGGATTCATAGATGCCCCATTGGACTTCCTTTGTCCTACCCCCTTCCCTTCTGTTTTTACCCCCTTAACCCTCTAGTCCCAGTCCCAACCACCTTGGCGCCAAGGGCCGACCTTGTGGAAGACAACCCCTCCATGGATGAGCGGGGAGGGAAGGTGTTGGGGGTGCATCCTGTCACCTCAAGGGATGGGGGGGTGGAGTGCAGCCTGTCACCTGAAGTCAGCTCAGTATGAACATCCTCATGGTTGTCAGCAGCAAGGTATATGGCGCAATCTCCGGTAAATTAGTGGGTAAAACTCCCATAGTCCTATATAAAACCAATTGTAATATGTGTCATATTATAGTTCATAAAAGTTCATAAAACTACAAAAGGAAGGAATGGTGTATCAAGAGAGTACTAGGTAGGCAGCTCCTCCCAGGGACAGGAAAGGATCTCTGTAAGACAACATAAACACAGAGGGGGGGTGCCTCTAAGTGCAATATTTATAAGAACTTTAATGGAGCAGCAAAATAAACACTCACATGTTCCATAAGAATGTGCATATATAGTAGTATCAACAGAGGGGTTGTCCAGGTTCCAGGTGGTGCCACTGGTGGTGTCGGATGGTGCGAGCCGGGTCACCGCTCATCGAATGTAGAGGAGGACTTCCATAACCACTACGGAATGCAGAAGTGACGTCACGCCTGCAGGACAGTCCTGTTGCACACCACCTCCAGGCACAGGACCATCCTCCAGGCGTGATGTCACCTCCGCGTTCCACAATGGTTACAGAAGTCCTTCTCTACATCTGATGAGTGGTGACCGTCCGAGACCACCAGTGGCGGCTGACTACCGACCTGGAACCTGGGCGACCTCTCTGTTGATACTACTAGATATGCACATTCTTATGGAACATTTGAGTGTTTATTTGGCTGCTCATAAATATTGCACTTAGAGGCGTGTGTTTCTCTCTCCTATAGACCATAGTAGCGTACAGGTCCCAGCAGTGCTCTATGATGATCCTGTTCCTGACCTAGCTCTCCTCCTTCCCCTTCTCCTTCTTCTCCCACCACTCCTCATCTTCTTCCCACGTGTCGCTGACGTGACCACAGACAGGGAAGGCATAGCTCCCAACTGTCCCTGATTTGGAGGGACTGTCCCTGATTTGGTACAAAGTCCCTCTGTCCCTCTTTCCTCCTCATTTGTCCCTCATTTTGCTCTGATCTATATAGTTGCATATAAAATGCACTTTTTGTCCTTCAAAAAAGTGTTTCCCAGTGTTAAAAAGTGCTAAAAGTTCTAAATTGCTGCATTTGTAAATTTCAACAGCCAGTATAAAGGAATAGTAGTTCTTAAAAAAAAACACTTGTGGGTTTAACTAATCATTTTTTTTGTATATTTCTCCTTTAAGGGAGCGTGACATAAACACATGTGAGTGATAGTAATAAATCAGTGATTCAA
The DNA here is from genome assembly GCA_037952835.1 of Lithobates septentrionalis. Classification (NCBI taxonomy): domain Eukaryota; kingdom Metazoa; phylum Chordata; class Amphibia; order Anura; family Ranidae; genus Lithobates; species Lithobates septentrionalis. Next base: position 104,930 of record JBBDGP010001769.1, on the reverse strand, counting down.
TCAATGAATCGAAATAGTGAACCAAAATGATGTCCAATGAATGATCAAAAAATGAATGAGCAACAATTAAGTGCTCAGAAAAAATCGTATAAAAAACAAATAAATCTATAAACATAACGTCCATAAATTAGTGATGTGTAGAGATCCGATAAGAAATGAGGGATCGGTCATCCGATGGTACCACCCAATGGTACAATTGAAGGCTTACCGGAAAGCCTGTGACCGCCCTTATTCAAGGGGGTCAAACCAGGCTTAGTAGAAGCAGACCATCAAGGGAACACTCCAGGACACACTGCATTGATCTCCTATGTGGACGACCAACCGGCGATATGCTGTACAAGGTGCTGTCCCAGGATCACCTCTCATAGGGCAGTCTATTGGCTTCCATAAATCCGGCAAAGAGAAATCATATATGCCAAAAGAAAGATGGGAGATACTCCAATGGTGTAGAAAAAATTTGGTTGGTTTTATTTAAAAAATAATTTATTTTCATTGTATTTATTGGATTTTTTGTATATTCCAGTAATTTGTTCTGTGCTCCTGAAGAAGCGCTTTGGCGTGCAACATGTTGAGCGAGTTCTTACCATCGATCACTATCTCTGCATAGCTCTTCTTTAATTTCTATATAATCGTATGTACATTGCTAATCTCAATTACTGCATAATTGATTTCTATACTATAGAGCTTTGTATGGAGTGTATAAATTGTAAAAGTATGGTTATGAACTTATTTCTGTCTTTGTCTTTTTTATGCTTTTAAATAATCTTTAATAAACTGGATTTTTAACCGTATCTACTATAGTGTTTATTGTGCCAAGAAAGTCCAAGCCCAATTTTTCTTCCTTTATACGTAATATGTAAGGACGTGGCACTGAGTATTATCTACCACCAGTATCCACATCACCACTATGTGCTGATACTTCAATTACCCAATAGAAAATCTGTGGTCAGACTTAAAGATTGCTGTTCACAAACGCAAACCATCCAACTTGAAGGAGCTGGAGCAGTTTTGTAAGGAGGAATGGGCAAAAATCCCAGTGGTAAGATGTGGCAAGCTCATAGAGACTTATCCAAAGCGACTTGGAGCTGTGATAGCCGCAAAAGGTGGCTCTACAAAGTATTGAATTTAGGGGGGTGAATAGTTATGCACATTGACTTTTTCTGTTATTTTGTCTTATTTGCTGTTTGCTTCACAATAAAAAAAAAAAAACATCTTCAAAGTTGTGGGCATGTTCTGTAAATTAAATGATGCAAATCCTCAAACAATCCATGTTAATTTCAGGTTGTGAGGCAACAAAACACAAAAACACTTTTTGGAGACCTGTGACAACAATGCAGTGATCAGTGCTTAAAAAAATGCACTGTCGCTGTACTAATGACATTGGCAGGGAAGGGGTTAACATCAGGTGCGATCAAAGGATTAAATGTGTTCCCTGGGAGTGTTTTCTTGCTGTGTGGGAGGTGGTTTAACTGTAGGAAGACAGAGATCCGTGTTCCTGCTTAGCAGAAACACAAGATCTCTGTCTTCCTTAGTAGCAGAACGGCAATCTGCTTTGTTTACATAGGCAGACTGCCGCTCTGCCTCTCTTGGAACGATCGTCGGGTGCCCTGCGAGCATCGGGGTCAGCTGTACCCGCTAATTGGCTCCTGCTATATCCAATCACAGCAGGAGCGGGTCGGCGGAGGTGCGAGTTGCGCAACCTAGACCCGAAGGCAAAAATCATGTACGGGTACGTGATTTTCCACTTAAGGACCACCCTGCCGCAGTATATGTATATATGGCGGCCCTTAAGCGGTTAAGGCACTTTGTCATGGTGTCTTGTTTTTTTTTTACTTTTTTTTTTACTTGTAGATGTTGTTTATAAATAACAAATTAAAGTCAAACTCCAGCTAACACTTTATAAGCAGTTACAGGACACAGTTTTTTCCTTTTGGGATAAAGGCTTTACAATAAATAAATAAATAAATAAAAGCAGATCATTGCAAGCACCCCTGCCAGTGATAAATGGTTTGTCTCATCTTCTCTGTAACCAATACATTCTGCTGAAGAGCTTGTTCTTTTGAAAAACAACATACATGCTGGCTGGATCACAGGCTGAAAATAGAAGAAAGAAAGCCTAAAAAAAGAAAATGAATGCAGCCATCACATGTAGGAAATGGTAAACTGTAATATAATAAAGGTTTCCTATTTGGTTAAATACAGCTTTAAAAAATATCACCGGGGCCCTGCTAAATAAACCATACTATATTGTTCATATCTATAAAAGATGTATAGCCTCAGTGGTTATTATCCATGGGGAAATAGGAAATCCCCCCCCCCCCCCCGGATGATAACCACTGAGGCTATACATATTTTATAGATATGAACATTAAAGTATGGTTTATTTAGCAGGGCCCTGCCAATGTTTTTAACCTTTCTATAGGGTGTTAAGATTGTTTTTCTTTTTCTCTTATGTGTGTCTTAAATATGATAAGATTATACAGTATTGCGATTATATTTTTTGAAGTATATAACATGCATTATAAGCAACAGTATCACAGGCCATATGTTTTTTCTCATTATGGTGTGACGGCTGCATTTATTTTCTTCTTTCAATCTTCTTTTGCTTTGTTTTCACCTGGTAATCCTGCTAATAACACACTTCCTATCCCTGGGTGGCTATGTCACTCCTCCACTGTATCTATGCAGGGAGCCATAGGTGTCACCCTAAGCTGCTCTCAACCATCACTGTGGCTGAGCTCCAGAGATGCAGTCGGGAGATGGGAGAAATTTGTAGAGAGTCAACCATCACTGCAGCCCTCCACCAGTCGGGGCTTTATGGCAGAGTGGCCCGACGGAAGCCTCTCCTCAGTGCAAGACACGTGAAAGCCCGCATGGAGTTTGCTAAAAAACACCCGAAGGACTCCAAAATGCTAAGAAATAAGATTCTCTGGTCTGATGAGACCAAGATAGAACTTTTTGGCCTTAATTCTAAGTGGTATGTGTGGAGAAAACCAGGCACTGCTCATCACCTGTCCAATACAGTCCCAACAGTGAAGCATGGTGGTGGCAGCATCATGGTGTGGGGGTGTTTTTCAGCTGCAGGGACAGGACGACTGGTTGCAATCGAGGGAAAGATGAATGCGGCCAAGTACAGGGATATCCTGGACGAAAACCTTCTCCAGAGTGCTCAGGACCTCAGACTGGGCCGAAGGTTTACCTTTCAACAAGACAGTGACCCCAAGCACACAGCTAAAATAACGAAGGAGTGGCTTCACAACAACTCCGTGACTGTTCTTGAATGGCCCAGCCAGAGCCCTGACTTAAACCCAATTGAGCATCTCTGGAGAGACCTAAAAAATGGCCGTCCACCAACGTTTACCATCCAACCTGACAGAACTGGAGAGGATCTGCAAGGAGGAATGGCAGAGGATCCCCAAATCCAGGTGTGAAAAACTTGTTGCACCTTTCCCAAAAAGACTCATGGCTGTATTAGATCAAAAGGTGCTTCTACTAAATACTAAGCAAAGGGTCTGAATACTTAGGACCATGTGATATTCAGTTTTTCTTTTTTTAATAAATCTGCAAAAATGTCAACAATTCTGTGTTTTTCTGTCAATATGGGGTGCTGTGTGTACAATATGGGGTGCTGTGTGTACATTAATGAGGGAAAAAAATGAACTTAAATAATTTTAGCAAATGGCTGCAATATAACAAAGAGTGAAAAATGTAAAGGGGTCTGAATACTTTCCATCCCCACTGTATAAATATATATATATATAAATATATATATATATATATTTTAGCAGAGACCCTAGAGAATAAAATGGCAGCCATTGCAATATATTATGTCACACTGTATTTGTGTAGCGGTCTTTCAAATGCAATTCGTTTGGAAAAAATACACTTTAATGAATTAAAAAAACAAACAAAAAAAAAACACTAAAGTTAGCTAATTTTTTGTATAATATGAAAGATGATGTTATGCCAAGTAAATAGATACCGTATATACTCGAGTATAAGTCGCTCCGAGTATAAGTCGAGGCCCTAATTTACCACAAATAAATGGGAAAAACTTATTGACCCGAGTATAAGACGAGGGTGAGAAATGCACAGCTACTGTAAGTGGAAAAGAGGGTCAACAATGCCCATTTGCAGCCTCACTGTGCCCATTTGCAGCCATAGGTCCCCCGAACTTCAAACTCGGTAGTTAAGGGTTCCTATATGCCCCCTAGCTGCAGTCAAAATTTGGGGTCTCTGAACCCAAAGGGTCCCAAAATGACATTGCTGCAGATGGACACAGTTGACCAAATTTGCAACCCCGTATCTTGGGGCCACTTAGTGCTAAGAACCCCAAATTTGGTGTGCAAACCCAGTGGAACTAGCACCATATAATATCCAAAGCTGGGGTTTCTAGCACCAAGTGGCCCCGAGATACAGGGCCCCAAAAATCGGTTCAGAAAATGTCAAGCACTTTTCTGTAGCAGAGAATGACATTTTCCGAACCGGATTTGAGGCCCCGTATCTTGGGGCCACTTAGTGCTAGGAACTCCATCTTTGCATATGTTGTGGTACCAGTTCCACTGGGGTTCCTAGCACCAAGTGGCCCTGAGATACGGGGCCCCAAAGTCGGTTCGGAAAATTAAATTTTTTGCTGCAGAAAAGTGCTTGACTGGAGTATAAGTCGAGGGGGGCACTTTCAGCACAAAAAAATGTGCTGAAAAACTCGACTTATACTCGAGTATATGCGGTACCTAATATGTTATGCTTTAATGCTTTAAAATTATGCACACTCATGGAATGGCGCAAATCATTAGAGTGAGAGCAATAATTCTAGCACAGGACACCCTCTGTAACTCTAAACAGGTAACCTGTAAAAATGTTTAAAACATTGCCTATTGAGATTTTTAAGTACCGTAGTTTCTCGCAATTCCATGAGCGCAGTTTTAAAGCGTGACATGTTAAGTATTTATTTACTCAGTGTAATATAATCTTTCACATTAGAAAAAAAAATTGGGCCAACTTTACTGTTTTGTTTATTTTTTTTTGTTTGTTTATTAAAGTGTATTTTTCCCCAAAAAATTGTGGTTGAAAGACTGCTGCGCATATACAGTGTGACATAAAATATTGCAACGACCACCATTTAATTCTCTAGGATCTTTGCTAAAAAAAATATATATTATACAAATAAGTTGCGCTCATATAACATGAGTGATCACTTGCTGTATCTGGAGCGCTTCAGGAAGATGAAGGTTCGTTAGATCCTGCAGAGGGCTAAATCTGCTGGCGCATATGACTTTGCTCTTTAGGGGGTCCACCAGTTCGGTGCGCCCCTTAGACCGGACTTTTCATCTCCAATCGGGATACTGTGGAGGAGTCCTTGCTGTATCTGGAGGGCTTCAGGAAGACGGAGGTTCGTTAGACCCTACAGAGGGCTAAATCTGCTGGCTCATAGGGGGTCCACCAGTTTGGGTTAGGGTTTTTTTTTTCGATTCAGGAATCCCCCCTCTTCTTCTCTTCTCTCTCTTGGTGAAGGTGGAAGGAATCTAGACTTTATCATGTTATTGGAATTTTCATCTTCCACATTGCTGATTTTTTTCCTGTTATGTGGACTTAATTGTAATTTTCTACTTTTGCTGATGAAGTTTCTCATATAGACTTTTACATACAGACTTCCTTATTTCTAGCTTTCACTTATTGTTTTTTTCACTTATGCCGCGTACACACGAGTGTATTTTCCATCGGAAAAATCTTGGGTGGTTTTTCAGACGGAATTCCGCTCAAGCTTGGCTTTCATACACACGGTCACACAAAAGTTTGCTGAACTTTCGACCGTCAAGAACGCGGTGACGTACAACACTACTAAGAGCCGAGAAAATTAAGTTCAATGCTTCCAAGCATGCGTCGAATTGTTTCTGAGCATGCGAAGGAATTTTGCGCATCGGAATTGGTAAAGACGATCGGAATTTCTAAAAAAACAGAAAAATTGAGAACCTGCTCTCAATCTTTTGCTGGGTGGAATTCCGCCAGCAAAAGTCTGATGGAGCATACACTCGGTCGCATTTTCCGACCAAAAGCTCTCATCTGACTTTTGCTGGCGGAATTTCCAATCGTGTGTATGCGGCATTGCAATATTTTCACTAGTATTTGCATTTTTTTATTAACTATATGTGACCACTCACGTTATATGAGCGCAACTTATTTGTATACAATTTCTTTTTGCACTATAGAGATATCTGATAGTTTTTGTTGCAGCTATATATATATATATATTTTAACTCAGATTTTTACTTGTAAACAACAAATGTCAGAAAAAGGTCTGGTCTTACTTGCCAACCACTACGCAAAATTAAAATATCAGTTTTAAGTGGAGTTGACCATTGACAAAGCATGTCAGCTATATTGACTGAGGTGCCTGCTAACCCCAGTGAAAAAAGGTTCATCAAGTTATAATACATGAAAACTGACTGTCAAGCTCACAAAACCTATTTACCGAAAGCTGCAGCTTTGACCTGGAACGGGCGCATTGTACATCGCCGAACGTTGACAGGATTCAAAATCACTGAATAAAGAGTGTTCCAGATGAAAATGACTTTTTGGTCCTAACGTAGGAAAAAAAAAAATCATAAAGGTTTATAAAACAGAAAATCGGGAGCCTTGGACTTTATTTAGAAAGTTTGAGCTCTTTCCTATTAGCATATAAAAGTGTTTATAGATTAATGCAACCTGTTGACAGAATAGAAATTGCTTCCTTGTGAGAAGGATTTATGGATTTTGGAAGCCAGCGGTCTCTGCACGCTCGCTTCTCTTTTCCCCTGCGCTCTTTAGAAGGGATAGGGCAGATATGGAAACCGGCTTGATAATCTGCCAGATAGAGCCGTACAGTGTTGTGACCTTTCTTAAAGGAAATGTCCCTTCATGCCCCAAGGATTTGCTCAGCTCTTCTATAAATACTCAAAGAGATTTGCTTTTTTCTCACAGCATGGAGATACCAAGTATATTAATAAAGATCCACAGCAGTGACTGATAGTGATTATATAGAGAGTAGACATGGAACTATAAGTGCAACCATAACTACCGAACAGGGAAGCAAAGTGAGAGGAATAACTAATTACATTAAAGTGATATTAAAGGCTATTTTTTTTAGGAAAATGTATCTATAACTGGCAGCAATTTCCACTGCAAAGCATGCACCTGTTACTGAAATGATCGCCAACAGCAATCCTCCCTAATACACACGAACACCGATCTATCCGCAAGACACCACAAGTCCCGTTCTCCCGCCGGTTGCATGCACCAAAAGGAAATCCCAGCCGAGCCCCAACATGTAGCATTCACCCCCGCAAGGGTCACTTATTTGTCCCAGGTTCCTTTCACAGATTAGTGCAACAGCAGCCAGGCACACAGCAACAATCAGTCTTCTTGCTCATTGGACAGTCTAAGGGTTGCCTTTTTTTATATTTATTGCTGAACAAACTTGGGAAGGGCATAGGGAGCTGTGGGATACTCAATTAGCACAGAACAGTAATGATAGGACACTCTTCACCCTGTTGCTACTTAGGGCAGTCCCTTTAGTAATGGCTCAGAAAATAGACAGCACTGAGACACCATCAGAAATATCCCAGGCCAGGCCATCACTAGTACAGATACACAAAGGATAGAAACAGCAACAGTCACTAAGATCCTGCACTAAGGTCTGTACTCAGTGTCCCTGGATACTTGATGCCTCTTTCAATATCAAACAGACATCTCTCCAGAGAACTCTCCAGACCAGATCCTCAGTGAAAAATCAATAATTAGTTTGAGACTTTCAAAAAACAGCCCCCCCCCATCCAGCTTTAGCATAGCTGGGACCTCGATGAGCAAATGTAGAACTTCAGCTGGATTGCCTGGAAGGGCAGGGAACTTCTCCTCCTGGACAAGCACAGGGCTGCTCCAGACCCCAGACTATTTATGCATTCCCCAGCCACCTACTGGGTACCCTCCCCCAGGGACTGAGACAAGATAAATATTCAAGCTGCTTGACTCCTCCCAAACAACTACTTTTTTCTTTCTTTCTTCTTCTTTCTTCTTCTTTTTTTCCCCCTTTTTTGTAGAATCACTAAAAGTATTGGATGACTCGCTACTTAGTTGCATACCCCTTGAGAAAGCGACAAATGCGAAACATGTCGGGCTAGTATGCAATAATTACCATCCATGTATCTGTAGTGAATATCCCACTTGTCATTCCCTATTTTTTTGACCACCTTGTTTTAATTGTATTGTCATAATGAATATTATATGTGTTTTTTAATGTATACAATAAAATTGTTCTTTTTTAAGAAAAAGAGATAAGATATACAGTTTCCTTCATACATTTAACGTATTTGCACCGTAAAAATCCCTCTCTTCCTCCTACCCATTTAAACTATTATCTTTAGGGATGTGGTGCCTATTTTGAGGGTGTTTTTCCCCTTCTCGGAACCAAAACCTTATACAATATATTCTGGAATCCTCCAGAAGAAAGGAGGGAGCAATCAAACCTGCAGCCTGCAAAGCCCAGAGCAGCTGAAATCAATCACAAACTGATCCATTGATTACAGGGGAGCCAAAAAAGAAACAAAATTTACCTAGCCTATCCAGTAACCTACCTAGGAGGGTACAACATTTAATCAAAATAAAAAAGTATTGCATAGAGCGGTCTCTTGCCTCATCTTCTGGAGTCCCCCCAAAAAAAGAAGGAATGCCTTCTGGATAGCGCCCAGTGATGGGTGGTGGCGATGGGCCCTCTTGGGGATTGGGCTACTGCATTTTCTGTGCCACCTTGCAGTCATTTCAGCATGCAGACTTGCATAAAAAGAAAGGAGTGCCCTGTGTCCAGAGGAATGCAACCACTAAAGTATGGTTCATAGACATTTATTAAGAAAGTAGCAGCACATACATCAAGTCCACGGGTTTCAAGGATTAGACTCCCCCTTCTTCAGGGCTGTTGCTGCGTACTATTTAACAGGAACAATTCCCATGAATGGTTACGTTGGATCAATGTTTTAGAAACCAGGATGGCAGGATGCCGGCTTTAGTTGCATAGGCAATTCATTGCCTATTGCCTATTGACCATTGAAACAGACCGGATGGTTCAGCCCCACTCCTCGTCACAGCATTTGATTGACAGCAACAGGAGCCAATGCCTCATGCTGCTATCAATCTGCCCAGAGAGGAGGGACAGAGCTGGGAGAGCCTCGGCTCTCATGCACAGCACTAGATCATGAATAAGCTCAGATAAGTACGGGGGGGGGGGGGGGGGGATTCTGTTACACAGAAGATTTTTTTAACTTGATGCATAGAATGCATTAAGGTAAAAAAAAAAAAAAAAAACTTTAGGCTTTAGAACCACTTTAAGCAGTTTCAAAGATATATACAGTTTTAATAACACATGCTAAATTTGAAAAACTGGATCCAGGCGTTAATATTTGTTCATCATCATCATCATTAGGGAGTTAACTGTAAAAGTAAATCTTGTTTTTTTTATGTTTTGAAGTAAACTGCAGAATTAGACCATCCTTTACAACATGCTTGTACATTATGGCACACTTACCTCTTTTATCAGTGACAGGTCCAGCCTCTCTAGTCACTGATCTGTCTAACGCACCCGCAATCTCCCTCGCCGCTTCTTCCTCCAACGCTCCTCTGCAGTCATTGGATGGCTACTGATAAGGTAACTCCTGTTCATCATATTCGGCACTCAGCTCTATTCTTGTGCAAAAAATTGCTAGGAGCCTGAAGGAAAGTTTGGGCAAAAGAGACTTTGCATGTTTCTTTTATTAATGAATTGCAAATGCTAGCAATTTTTAATGTGGGGCTTTAATTCCAAATTAAATATTGTGTTTTAATTACATAGAGTATGGAAACATGCAGCTTTCTCTTTAGAAAATGTGCAATAGGCATCCAAAGTGTGCCAAATCACCATCCACCAAAATTCCATGTATTATATATATATTTTTTTTTTTTTAAAACAATTTTTTTCTAAAAAAAAAAAAATGGACCTTAAGAAAAAAGAACATTAAAAAGACATAAAGTGAAAAATATGAATTTAAAATACATTTAAAAATAAATAAATGTTGTTTTCCTTTTAAAGAGAGGTTTTGCCTGCAAGCAGTATCCTTGATAGGGTTCCTTGCCTAGGGAAGGTGGCAGGCTATGGTTATATTCCCTGCCAGCACCATTAAACAACGCAGTCCTCAATTTTTCTAATATGTCTTCAAATTGTATTATTTGCAAGTCATGTTTATGTGATTAATGAGCTGTGATGCCTTATCACGAACATGATAATGATAAGTACATATCACTTAATGCACTCAGACACAAAATGTTGCCCTCTGGATTCCAATCGTGCTATATTGTTGCAAAGAAATGTTAATGTCTAACTAATAACAGAAACGAGCTGTGAAGTGACAACGACTCTTGTGTTAGAGTAAATTATGGAAATTTCAATTTATATACTGTACAGGACGCCAAGGATGGGTTCTGGATGGGTGCTATGTGGCACAAATATTTGGGTTATGGTCCCTTTAAGGGGTCTCAGGGTAGTCATGTAAAGGAGAGCACGAACTCTCAGTATTAGTAGAGACTAGGGATGAACCGATACCATTTTTTATCACAATGAGTGCAAGTACCGATACTTTTTTTTTTAGTACTCGCCGATACCAATTACCGATACCTACTGCAACTGTTTTGTTTTAACTTCAGCTGTCAGCAATGGTACAAAGCATTGAAAAGTTAGTTACAAATGAAATAAATAGATTTTTTTTTAATTTAGCACTTTTTCAATGTGAAATGTGTAAATATATCTTAAAATATATATATATGTGTAAAAATATTCACTAACAAAGCAAAAAAAAAAAAAAAAAGTTTTAATTGTTTATCGTTTATAAAATAGACGTGAACAAAAGAAAAAAAGCAGGAAAATAATAATCAAATGGAGGAGAATAGGGAGTTAATTAAGGCTGATTAGAGTATATTAAGGGTTAGTAAGGGGTTAAACAGAGTAACATTTGCTCATCCCTTTGATCTGCAGATGAAGGAACAGAAATATACAAAAAGAAACAATGTTTCTTTTTATTTTAGTGTTTCAGGGCTGAGCAATGTTGGTAATAAACATTGCCGGTGTCTTGCCGAATACTGTCCCTCATCCGATAGTGTCCGCCCTGTACTGCGCAGGCGCAGTACAGAGGACAAACGAGAGCCGAAAGTCTCCGAAGTTCAACAGCTGATCGTCAGCTGTACACGGCGCCTGCGCTTTTATTCTTACCCTCTGTCCAGGTTCATTCCCTACTATCCAAGTGGACATAGAGTAAGAATAAATAGAGGCCGAGCGCAGCGAGGCCGTGCCCGAAGCGTGGCGAGGGAAGCGAGCCCGCGAGGGGCCCTCTTAAAAAGCCATCGCTAATAAGTGCCCGAGCGCCGTGTACAGCTGATGGTCAGCTGATCAACTTCTGACACTTTCGGCATCTCCTTCTCCTCCGTACTGCGCAGGCGCTGCGCCTGCGCAGTACGGGGCAGACACTATCTGATAGGAGGACACTTCTCGTCAGAACACGGCTGCTTTTTTTTTTTACAGCTCCATTTACCTGACTTCTTTAACACTGGGGAGACCCACTGACAGCTCAGAGCCTGAAAGTATCGGTTTCAGGTATCGGTGCATTTGCACGAGTACCGATACTTGTGCAAATACTCGGTATTGGCACTGATACCGATACTAGTATCAGTGCAACCCTAGTAGAGACATATTTGGGACCTGGAATTTTGGAGGCTCAGAGTGACATTCAAGTGGGGAAAGAACCTCCACTCCTAACTACGGGGACTCCTGTCCCTGCGGGGCTAAGCAGCCCATACAACTGGAAGCTCTTAGTATTAGGTGTGGAGGAGATTTATAAGTTTGTTAGAGAGACCTATTGGAGAGCTGCACATGTGCTGGGAGCTGCCAATCAGCCAGAGTTGGACTGTGTTAACCTTGGGGTAAATCCCGTCTATGAACTTTACGTTTCTTTATATTTCCTTTATGCTGTTTGTACTGAAGATAAGGGGGCTTTTCTATTATGTTTTCTGGAATTAAGAGAACTCCATATTGCTGCTAGAAGTATTGTTTTGTTTGCTTTGAAAGAAAAACACCCTTATGTATAAGATAATTGCTTTGCACATGGTCCCAAGGAGCCATAACCCTGAACCTTACAATACCAACATATAGGAAAAGGTTCCTTTAAAGAAATCTTTTGCAGTAGAATTATGGGAGGTGTCTTTGCTGATTTTTTTTTAAAAAGTGCAGGATTGAGAGCTATCATTCCCATCCTTTTCATTAGCTTGACAATGTATAGGAAAACAAGCATGCTGGTGGAGTAGAGTAGTTGTGGCCTCAATGCTTGATCTAGGTCTGTGAGTCAATAAATAATGAAGAACCTCTGAAAACAAGGGATGGTGTTTTTTTTTCTATACTGATGGTGACTGTTTCACAGGCAGTAAAAACCAGTTTACATTTTCTCCCTGTTACATTTTCTACCTCCTGCTCCTCTTCCTTTTTCTCTGTCTCCCCATGCCCCTATACGTTTTCCTCCTTCTCCCCTATGTTTCTGAACTCTTCTGTATCCTTATTCTCTTTTTCCTCTTCTTCCTCCGCCTTTTCTGCTATTCTTCTTCTTCTTCTTATTCCTCAGAATCTTCCATTTCCCCTACCTCCTCCTCACTCCTTCCTTTGCCTCCTTTTCATCTTCTTTCCTCTCCTTCTATTCATCTTCACCTTACTCTTCCTCCTCCTCCGCCTTCTCAACCCTTCCTTTTACTCTTCCTTCTCTTCCTCTTATTTCTCCTCTTCCTTCTTTCTCCTGTTCAACTTCCTAATCCTCACACCCTCCCTTTCATCGTCCTCTTTTTTCTTCTCCACATCTTCCTCCTCTTCTTGCTCAAACTCTTCTTCCTCCTTCTCCTCTGTGTTTTTCTCCTCATTTTCCTTCTCCTTCTCCTGTTCCTCCTTTATTTCTTCCTTCTCTTTTTCCTTCTGCTCATCTTCTTCCTCTCCCTTCTCCTACTCCTTTTCCTCCTTCATCTCTTTTTCTTTCTCCTCATTCTCCTCCCCTCTCTCCTCTCCCTCCTCCCTTCCTTTTTCTCTTCCTTCTCCTCTTTTTCTTCCTCTTCATCCTCCCCTTTTTCTTTCCCTGTTCATATCCCTCCTCCTCACCCCACTCATTTCTTTCTCCTTCATCATCTTCTTCCTTCTCTTCAACTTCCTCCTCCTCCTTTTCCTAATACTCTTTCTCCTTCTCTTCTGTGTCTTTCTCCTTTTCTTCGTCCTTCTTCTTCTCCTTCCCCTCCTCTTCCTCCTCCTTCCTCATTTCTTCCACCTTCTCTTCCTTCTCCTCCTCTTCTTCCTTCTCCCTATCTTCCTCCCACTCCTCCTTTTCTTTCCTCCCCGTGTCGTTCTCCTCCACTTTCTCCTCCTTCTCTTCCTCTTCTTATACCTTTGCCTTAATTTCTTACTACTACTCTTCTTCCTTTTCCTCTTCATTCTCTTCTTCCTTCCCCTCATCTTCCTCCTCCTCCTATGCTCCTTCTCCTCCTCCCTTATCTCCGTCTCTGTGTCTTTCTCCGCTTGCTTCTACTTCTCCCTTTCCTCCTCCTCTTCTTTCTCCTACTCGTCGTCCTCCTCATTTTCTTACTTCTCATCTTTCTCCTCTTCTTTCTTCTCCTTCTCTTCTTGAGGGCCCTATAAGCCTTAAACCAAGATTTACTTGGCAAGAATTGCTCTGATTTTGGTTATATTCTGATCTACAGAAATCTATCTTGGCGTCACTGCTCATCGTCATCAAAAATGTTATGTAAACCCTTACATGTACCCAGTGAAGTGACTAGTCTCAGGTGATACACAGAAATAAAACAAATCCTCATACATAAGTTGTACATGTTTATCTGCCGTCTTCTCTTCTCTACAGCTGTTCAAAGTCTAGAGTTTATAAATCTTGTCTGAGCTGCCAGAAAAAAAGCTGAGCTGATTGAAGGGAAGGGACAAAGCCCTCTACACACAGCACACAGGAACAGAGCTGAGGGTGTCAATCACAGGCAGTGTGTCACGTTTTTTTCTCCACATTTGATATCATTAGGAAGAATAGTGACCCACCGTTAGTATCATTGGGAGGAATAGCACCCTGTCATTGGTTATCATCGAGAGGAATAGTGCCCCCTCGTTGGTATCATTGGGAGGAATAGCGCCCCATCGTTGGTATCATTGGGAGTAATGGCACCCCGTCATTGGTATCATTGGGAGGAATAATGCCCTGTCGTTGGTATCATTGGGAGGAATAGTGCCCTGTCATTGGTATCATTGTGAGGAATAGCACCCCGTCGTTGGTATCATTGGGAGGAATAGTGCCCTGTCGTTGGTATCATTGGGAGGAATAGTGCCCTGTCATTGGTATCATTGGGAGGAATAGCACCCTGTCGTTGGTATCATTGGGAGGAATATCGTTGGTATCGTTTGGAGGAATAGTGCCCCATTGTTGGTGTCAATGGGAGAATTGTGCCCTATTTTTTATATCAGTTGGCAGAATAGTGTATCAGTGGGAGGAGAAGTGCCCTAAGGGCCTGATAAAGGCAAGCAAAGGGCCACAGTTTGGAGACCACTGCTATAGAATGATATGCTTTGTTCACATTTCATGTCTGATGTTTAGATGTTTGGGTGCAGTGCTGCTCTATGAAATTATGTGTTTAAATGTGCTATTGCTAGTGTACCTTATTTAGTATGCTGTGACTAACATCATATAGCACAATTTGTATACATTTTGTATACAATTTGTATGCATTAAGTGAAAATTACAGTGCTATAAAATATATAACCAATACTCTAAAAAATATATGGCAATCCAAATATAAAGTGACAAGTGCTGTTTGTGAAAAATAACATGTGCAAATCATCAATATGAATAAATTAAATAAATCAATTAAACAGTTGATAACTAAATCTCTATCACAGTGATTCAAATCAGTGTATAGATGAATGAGTCCTGGTAATAATGATAAGTCATATATATGTTGACATGATATAGACCAACATTCAAAGTCAAGGTGAATGGTGCCTTTTATCCATGCTCGTAAACATATTGAAAGTGCAAGTGCTCCACTCCGTGCTCCCCTATGTTAAAGCACTCACCAGAGAGCTCTCCCCTCAAGGGGGTACAGCCAAACTGCTGTATTTAGGACACAGATTCTTGCTGGAATATATCCTTGCTTCCTTATGCAATCAGCCCCTTCACCTCAGTAAATGCAGTATATGCAAAGAAAAATTACATTCCGTAGTGCAATAATGTTTTGACTCCTTTTATTCCGTGTAAAAACGTACAAAGATGCACTCACATTTGTTAAAAAGCCAATAGACAATAAAAACCGGGAAGTCCAGGATTTTCATACGTTCCAGGGACAAAACAGGAAGTGACGCAATAAAGCTGAAGCTCCGCCCTACACGTTTCGTCAGAACAACGTCATCAGGAGCAGCGCCATCTTGTTACACTTCCTGGAATATATATTGTATGGTAACCTAGCAAGGAATGAGACACATAGACAGAAAGAGGCTTGGTTTTGACTGATGTCAAGGTGTATCAAAGCGAGGTGTGGATAGATTTGAGAGTGGCACACTGTAAGAGATGAGAGTGAGGCTTGGATAGACACCGGAACTATATATAGCAATGACAGAAAGAGATGTCCACACCCCAAAATAAGTCCTAATTTCATAGAGCAGTGCCACTCCCGCTATTTCTCCTATTTTTCTATACCGGAGTCTATCTACATAGGTGTCTCAGTGGAGGCAGCAGCTCTTATTATAGCATTCATATAACCATCTGCGTGGAACATTCCTACATTTACCTCATGTATGATGTTTACAACCAGTTTAACCGCTTCTGGAGCACCCCACGTACATTTACTGCGGCAGGGCGGCCCGGCTGTACAAAATAACGTACCTGTACCTGATTTCGTACAGGGGGTGCGCGCCACTCCCACTGTGATTGGACACAGCGGGAGCCAATCAGTGATTCTGGTGGCCGCGATGGCCGCCGTGACCCGCCGATCCTTCACAGAAGAGATGGATTAGCCGTCTGCCTGTGTAAACAAGGCAAACGGCGGATCTGTCTTGAAGGGAAAGAGAGATCTTGTGATTCAGCTAAGCGAAATCACGGGTCTCTCTTTTCCTTCCGTGTGACACTGCCCCACACAGTTAGAAAGCACCTGCCTAGGGAAGATTTAACCATTTGATCGCTTCTGGTGTTAACCCCTTCCCTGACAGTGCCATTTATATAGTAATAAGTGCATTTTGATAGCACTGATCGCTGTATTGGTGTCACTGGTCCCCAAAAATTGTCACTCGATGTCAGATTTGTCCGACGCATTGTCGCAGTCCCACTAAAAATTGCAGCCATTACCAGTAATAAATACAAAAATAAATAAAAGTCCCTAAATCTATCCCCTATTTTGTAGACGCTATAACTTGCGCAAACCGATCAATATACGCTTATTGGGATTTTTTTTACCAAACATATGTAGCAGAATACATGTTGGTCTAAATTGATAAAGAGATTTGTTTTTTTTTTAACTTTTTTTTTTTTGGTTATGTCTTATAGCAGAAAGTAGAATATATTGGGATTTTTATTTTTTTTAAATAGCTTTTTTTTTTTTTTTAAATTGTCAGACTTTTTTTGTTTATAGTGTAAAAAATAAAAAGCGCAGAGGCGATCAAATACCACCAAAAGAAAGCTCTGTTTGTGGGAAAAGAAGGACATCAATTTTATTTGGGTACAGCGTCACACGACCGCGCAATTGTCAGTTAAAGCGAGGCAGTGCCATATCGCAAAAAATGGTCTGGTCAGGAAGTGAGTAAAACCTTCCAGAGCTGAAGTGGTTCGGCATCTTATGATGCCTCTTTATAAGACTTATATCAGCTTTAGTGCATCAGAGAAGATGTAGTTTGAGAATATGACTTTCAAAATTAAACATTTGCCACATGCACATATGAAGAGCACAACTTGGCTGCATAATGCTTACTGGAAGGGAATATTTTGTATAACCGCTGCCAAATATGAACAGCATTATATAGAATAATCTTCGGTAAACAGGGAATTCCTGCCAGCTAATTTATCTGCCAGCATAAGAAAATGTCAGCACAATTTCTACAATTCTATGAATTATACATATATGTTATTTTATGTGTGTGGAAGAAGTGACCAAAGGGGCGATGTTTACAATGATTCTTACCCATCTGTCCTGCTATATGTGTTATCAGTGAGGATTGTTTTTGCATAACGTGGATGCATAGCCAATTTTATTTCCTTTTGCTTAAAGCTAAAGTTTAATCTGCTTTTATTTCTCTTCTTCTTTTCCCCCTCTCATCAATATGGTAATAAAATATTAAAGAAAATCTTTCTGTTTTACTACATATATCTTATATCTTAGTAACTAAAACTATACATACAGTGCTTTCACACAAATATTAACCACTTGCCGATCAGGCCTTTTTCTGACATTTGTTGTTTACAAGTACACTGTAAAAAAATATTGTGCTGGGTCTACTCAAAAAAAAATGAGGCAACTATTTGCATGAGCTTTTTAAGTACTGTCAACTAAACTTATTTTTGTCTGACTCATTAGACTTTTCATGTTTTCAACCTTGTTTTTTTAAGTAAAGCCAACTCATTTTTTTTCAGTTTATAGACCATAGTGTTTTAAATTAGGAATACATAACTTAACTTGTCTAGAAATCTAGTTTTAGGTAAAGCCAACTCAATTTTTCCAGTTTATAGACCATAGGTTCAAGTAAAGCCAACTAAATCTTTCCAGTTTATAGACCATAGGTTCAAGTAAAGCCAACTCATTTTTTCCAGTTTTTAGACCATAGGTTTAAGTAAAGCCAACTAAATTTTTCCAGTTTATAGACCATAGTTTTAAGTAAAGCCAACTAAATTTTTCCAGTTTATAGACCATAGGTTCAAGTAAAGCCAACTCAATTTTTCCAGTTTATAGACCAGAGTTTTAAGTAAAGCCAACTAAATTTTTCCAGTTTATAGACCATAGGTTCAAGTAAAGCCAACTCAATTTTTCCAGTTTTTAGACCATAGGTTTAAGTAAAGCCAACTCAATTTTTCCAGTTCATAGACCATAGGTTTAAGTAAAGCCAACTCAATTTTTCCAGTTCATAGACCATTGGTTTAAGTAAAGCCAACTAAATTTTTCCAGTTTATAGACCATAGGTTCAAGTAAAGACAACTCAATTTTTCCAGTTTATAGACCATAGGCTTAAGTAAAGCCAACTAAATTTTTCCAGTTTATAGAAAAGTTTACGCTAGGAACACATACATTAACCTATTTATTTCAAGTACTTATATAGCACTGTAAATTTATGGAGCGCTTTACATATACATTGTACATTCACATCAGTCCCTGCCCTCAAGAAGCTTTCAACCTAAGAACCGTAAGTAACAGTCATACACATACTAGGGCCAATTTACACAGGAGCCAATTACCCAACTTGCATGTCTTTGGGAGGAAACCTGCACAGGGAGAACAAATGATCTACTAACGGCCAAAACCAATCAACACTATTCTGTACTCCTACTCCTGGACCTCTCTGCTGCCTTTGCTATGGTTGACCACCCCCTCCGCCTCAAAAAACTCCACGATTTTGGTCTCCGTGACTGTACTCTTCGCTGGTTCTCTTCCTACTTATCCAACCGCACCTTTAGCGTTTCCTACAACTCTACTTCCTCTTCTCCTCTTCCTTTCTCAGTTGGGGTCCTCCAAGGTTCTGTTCTTGGACCTTTCCTATTTTCAATCTATATCTCCTCCCTGGGTCAGCTGATAGCATCCCATGGCTTCCAATACCACCTCTACGCTGACGACACCCAAATCTATTTCTCTACCCCTCAGCTCACTCCCTCTGTCTCCTCACGTATCACTAATTTACTATCAGATATATCAGTCTGAATGTCACACCACTTCCTCAAACTCAATCTATCCAAAACCGAACTTATAATTTTTCCTCCCCCATATGCCCCTTCCCCTGATCTCTCGGTTAAAATCGATGGCACAACTATAAGCCCATCCCCACATGCCAAGGTTCTAGGTGTAGTCTTGGACTCTGAACTTTCCTTCAAGCACCACGTCCAATCACTGTCCAAATCCTGCCGCCTCAACCTCCGCAACACCTCCAAAATACGCCCCTTTCTAACCAATGACACAACAAAGCTCTTAATTCACTCGCTGGTCATCTCTCCCCTCGACTACTGCAACTCCCTTTTCATTGGTTTACCTCTACATAGTCTATCACCTCTTCAATTCATCATGAATGCTGCTGCCAGACTCATCCACCTTACCAATCACTCTGTCTCTGCTACCCCTCTCTGTCAATCCCTGCACTGGCTTCCAGTAAGCCAAAGAATTAAATTAAAAATACTAACAACTACGTACAAAGCCATCCACAATTTAGCCCCCAGCTACATTGCTAGCCTAGTCTCTAAATACCAACCTGCTCGTTCTCTTCGTTCCTCTCAAGACCTTCTGCTCTCAAGCTCCCTCATCACCTCCTCCCATGCTCGCCTCCAGGACTTTTCCAAAGCCTCTCCAATCCTATGGAATGCTTTACCCCAATCTGTCCGCTTATCTCCTACTCTATTAGCTTTTAGACGATCCCTGAAAACCCTTCTCTTCAGAGAAGCCTACCCTACCCACACCTAACAACTGTATTTTAATTTTCTCCATCAGCTCATCCCCCACAGTTATTACCTTTTGTTTCCACTTGACCCTCCCTCCTAGATTGTAAGCTCTAACGAGCAGGGCCCTCTGATCCCTCCTGTATTGATTTGTATTGTAAGTGTACTGTCTGCCCTCATGTTGTAAAGCACTGCGTAAACTGTTGGCGCTATATAAATCCTCTTTAATAATAATAATATGAAAACTCCAGGCAGGTAGTGCTGTGGTCAGGATTCGGTCAGGATTCAAACCAGCGACCCTTTTGCTGTTAGACAAAAGTGCTGACCACTACACCACTGTGCTTCTCTATTACTTAGTTACTTAGTATTAAGTGATAGTAACTTGTAACGTACTAAATTTTTTTGAGTTGCGACATTGCGGCGGACGAATCTGATCCCAAATCACACTTTTTGGGGTCCAGTGACACTTGACGGTCGGTGGGCGGGCGGCAAGTGGTTAGTAACATTGGGTGCAAAGTGGGCGGGGCTTGATGTTACATCATCTGAATTTGAATTCCAATATCTCAAAAACCGAACCGGCTAAAACATTCATTTTTGTGGCACAAAATAGTTTTTAAGCTTAACAGCCAGCGGTCCCTCACCCTGCATCTTGGCTGCGTTCTGCAGAATGCAGTAAGCGCGAACTTTGCGTGCACAGAAGTGAGCTGTCTCAATGGGTGTATACAACAAACGTATGTCCATTTATTATAAATATATTATTCTGCAAATAAAATAAACATTTTGGATGGGATGTTAAGCAACATTTAAAGCATGTGAACGATAATTTGTTCAATGTTCATTCTTACCTTTCAATGGCATTGAATGGCTTTGTAGTGACTTGGAAAAATTCTTGTCACTGGTGGCACTCTTTTGTCCTGATGGGCCTCAAACGTATGGGAACTGCCTTGTGCAGGTTTTCAAAGTTCCAAAAGACGTCAAACTCTTTAAAATATACAGCAACAAAACTTGTGCAGTTGCACATTTGGCAAGCATACGCGTCCCGCAATTTCAGTCAAATGAAAATATAATTTTTTTAAAGTAAATGTAACTCAATTAGAATATGAAAATGCACATACCTTAAAAATGTTGTCTAGATTACTCAATATAATACATTATTCTTGTAAATGTAAAAGGTGTGTTTTAAGAACTAATGAAAATTAAGTAAGGTACTTCAAATATCAAAGTAAATGAATGAACATTTATTTTTATGTTAAAAATTATACATTTTTTATGTTAAAATTACAAGCCAACAGAATCATTTTTATCAGTGTAAAAATCAGTATTTTTTTGCTGGAAAATTACTTAGAACCCCCAAACATTATATAAATAGATATATATTTTTTAGCAGAGACCCTAGAGAATAAAATGGTGGTTGTTGCAATTTTTTATGTCATGCGGATTTGTGCAGCGGTTTTTCAAAAGCAATTTTTTGTGAAAAAATACACTTTAATTAATTAAAAAAAAAAACAGATACACTGTATTTTCAAAAGTATTGGTACGCCTGCCTTTACACACACATGAACTTTAATGCAATGCCAGTCTTATGCCCCGTACACACGGTCGGACTTCGTTCGGACATTCCGACAACAAAATCCTAGGATTTTTTCCAACGGATGTTGGCTCAAACTTGTCTTGCATACACACGGTCACACAAAGTTGTCGGAAAATCCGATCATTCTGAACGCGGTGACGTAAAACACGTACGTCGGGACTATAAACGGGGCAGTGGCCTATAGCTTTCATCTCTTTATTTATTCTGAGCATGCGTGGCACTTTGTCCATCGGATTTGTGTACACACGATCGGAATTTCCGACAACGGATTTTGTTGTCGGAAAATTTTATATCCTGCTCTCAAACTTTGTGTGTCGGAAAATCCGATGGAAAATGTGTGATGGAGCCCACACACGGTCGGAATTTCCGACAACAAGGTCCTATCACACATTTTCCGTCGGAAAATCCGACCGTGTGTACGGGGCATTAGTCCATAGGGTTCAATATTGAGTTGGCCCACCCTTTTCAGCTATAACAGCTTCAACTCTTCTAGGAAGGCTGTACACAAGGTTTAGGAGTGTGTCTATGGGAATATAAATAAAACTTAATTGCGCTAGCAGTGATAATATAATTAGAAAGTGCTTAGGAGACACAATAGGTGTGTGAATCCCAACCAAAATAACAATAAGTGCATAAAGTCCTTATCCAAAAATACAACAAAAAATAATGTATGCTGAAAATCGATAATCATACACCCAAACCACTTATGATCAGTCCATAATAAAGTAATTTGGATAAGAAGAAAAAGTCCGCTTAGTATGTCTCATCACCAAGCCATGAGGACTGATGGGCCGAAGTAATTCTTATCAGATGTACATTGATTGCAGAAAAGAGAGTAATAGGTGTGCGCTTACCCCAATTGTTGGACCTTCGTGGCCTCGCAGTGCTTGCCATCACGTGTTCCGAAGTTTTTATTTGCACGGGCGTTCTGCCTTTGTTTATGCCGGCTTTTTTATGAATATATTTTTTTCTACTGGAATCTTTTAAATGTTTATCTGTGGTTTATTTTAACCAATAAAACCCCAAACGTTATTACACTATTGGAGTTTCTTCTCCTTATGTTTTTTCCTGATTATGGGCTCTTCCATTCCTGAGTCCCCCCTCTGATGTTGGAGCAGTTGGGCTATCCAGACCATACTGAAGTCGGCGGTACATGCTGTCAAGACCCGGATACCAACATTTTGTCCCTGCAGAGGGTGAAATCTGCAAGTCCATAAGACCTTGCCACAGAGGAGGTCCAACAATTGGGGTAAGCGCACACCTATTACTCTCTTTTCTGCAATCAATGTACATCTGATAAGAATTACTTCGGCCCATCAGTCCTCATGGCTTGGTGATGAGACATACTAAGCAGACTTTTTCTTCTTATCCAAATTATTTTATTATGGACTGATCATAAGTGGTTTGGGTGTATGATTATCGATTTTCAGCATACATTATTTTTTGTTGTATTTTTGGATAAGGACTTTATGCACTTATTGTTATTTTGGTTGGGATTCACACACCTATTGTGTCTCCTAAGCACTTTCTAATTATATTATCACTGCTAGCGCAATTAAGTTTTATTTATATGTTTATCACTTCATGGATATTTGGAGTTTTTTTTGCAGCTGCACTTTTTGAATATTTTTATCACATATTGCTCATTAGCGCAGGTTGATCCCACCATTTCTTTTGTCTATGGGAATGTCTGACCATTCTTCCAGAAGCGCATTTGTGAGGTCAGGCACTGATGTGGACGAGAAGGCCTGGCTCCCAGTCTCCGCTCTAATTCATCCCAAAGGTGTTCTATCGGGTTGAGGTGAGGACTCTGTGTTCCTCCACCCCAAACTCGCTCATCCATGTCTTTATGAACCTTTTTTTGTGCACTGGTCCAAATTATTTGGTGGAGGGGGGATTATGGTGTGGGGTTGTATTTTTTTTACCCCTTGGTCTTATTTGTCAGTATACCAAGACATTTTAGACAATTTCATGCTCCCAACTTTGTGGTAACAATTTGGGGATGGCCCCTTCCTGTTCCAACATGACTGCGCACCAGTGCACAAAGCAAGGTCCATAAAGACATGGATGAGCGAGTTTGGGGTGTCAAAGACACCATGATTATGTATGAAAATCATCCCTATAGAGGATTAGTAAGACCACAAGCTGTACTGCCATTCATAATAAGGCACAGTAGGTCTTCTGCAGTTTGCATGTAAAAAAGTAGGAAGGCTCACGTGTTCCAAAGGTTTATAAAAACCCACATGAAAACTCAACATTTGCAAAAATCGCCATCAATCAGTCCCGCCACTGCACATTGGACATGGTGACATCAACGCACTATGTGACATCCCCTTGTGACAAAACTTGCAACACCCGCCTCTCTACTCCTCCCAAGAGCTCTATGCCCTAAAGTAAGCAGTGGACTGGCTCTTGGTGGGAGCTTTGCAAAACCAAAATGCCTTGTTAGCGGATGTCATTCTAGGGTGGGCATTTCTAGGCAGCCTTAATTTCTATGCAGATCATCCCAGGTAACACATGTGAATCTCCATGAATAAAGAACTGAAATCCAATAAATGAAAGGGGGTGGATCAGGGACAGTCAGGCTAAGGAGGAAAATGCTAGATGATGTTGAACATCCTTCTTCTGGAGGGGTAGCGGTTTGAGGTGCACCGGGACAGCACTGTAATGCTGCCAGGAAGAGCCCCACAAACTCTTCCGGTTACCGAGATGTTTCCTTCCCGCAGGCGTTGTCCCTGTCCTGACCGTACTTGCCAGGAACCTTTCCCTCTACTAATCACTTTTGGTAGCCAGAGGGGTCTCTGTCCCTGACCTACCACTCACTCCAGGCATGCTTGAGTGACGCAGGAGACCCTATATATAAGGTTCCCGGTCAGAATGGCTGCTTGAGGTCTAAAGAGGTTGCAGCATTCAATTGGATAGCTGGCTTCTCTGAGACCCTGACAAAGTCCATAAAGGGGAAGTTCCCTTAACAGATTCCACTCCACCTGTGACAATGGCGCAACACCACCTACAGTCACATGTAGAAATATGAGAAGTTAGTTTTCAAGGACCTTTAACTGTAATACCTTCAAAGAAAACAAACCTGTTTTGGCAATCTTCTATAATTTTTACATTTTGTCCAAAAATGTTATCAAAAAGTCTTTTAAAATCGTAGTTTTTCTGATTTTCTGGTGTGATTTTCTTTTTAGTGACAAAGACATACACATGAGTATTAAATGAAAGGTATATATTTAGGGTTCTGGTAGGTTTAATAGGTAATGCTAAATGATCATGATCCTTTCTGTGACATGGAACAAGCTCTTTTAAAAGGTAAAAGAGGAATGTATAAATTTGTCAAATACTGTCATGGACATCTCATGGGAAGACAGTAAAATGTACCAAGGGTTATCTTGCGCCCTGTGCTACATTTACATTTAGTTTGTCATCTCCCTTGACTAATTGCCCTGATTAAAGAGTATGTAAACCCATAATCAAAAATTTTCGTATATTTAGCATCATGTTCTTAAAGAAGAATTCCAAGTATGGATATTTTTCATAGTTACATTGATCCAGCTTGGCTTGGATGTAACTATGCATATACCATACCTGTGGGATCCTTCTAGAACAGGGGTCTCCAAACTTTCTAAACAAAGGGCCAGTTTACTGTTCTTCATATTTTAGGAGGGCTGGACTGTGGCAAATGGGGGTAGGAAAGGTCCCAATGTCAGTGGGAAAAAATAATTACCCATTGTTTGTTTCAGTGAGAGTGATTGCGCTCCACTATTGGTGTAAGTGGATGGAATTATGCCTATTGTTGGTGTCATTGGGGGGGGCGATTTGCCCCATCTTTGGTGTGAATGGGAGGAAATGTGCCCCCCTAATTAGTGTCAGTGGGGGGAATTATGCCCGTTGTTGGTATCAGGAGATGAAATAGTGCCAGATAAAACCAAGCAAAGGGCTGCATCTGGCCCTCGGGCTGCAGTTTGAAGGCCACTACTCTAGGAAATCACTGGAGTAGGCACTGCTACACCTGCCATCTCCACTTGCTTCTGGGTCCCGTGCCAAGTGGGTGCCCTGCTGCATTCTGTACACAGCAGGTTGGCTGCTGGGCATGAGCACCTTTCAGAGAACACTTTGCTTTTTCTCAATGAATGCAAAACATTCTCTGATTAGACTAGGTGAGGAGGTGATGTCACAATCTCCACCTAGCCCAATCAGAGAACAGACCATTACTTAAAATAACCTGAACTGAGAAAATGTGTAGGTTGCCATAACTAACCTGTACTTCTTAAAATGCTAGGTGCCTGATTTCCATGTTGATCCAGCATCCTCAATACTTTCCGAGCCTCTGAAAAATATGAAGATTAGGAGTTCAGACTTGGGTTACTACATGCTTGTTCCAGGCCAGTGACTCAAAGCATTGAAGCTGGAGGTGGCCATGCAAGTTGCATTTTCTTAAGGAGGTCAGCCATTACAATTTTCCTTTAAAGCCCATCGCCAGGCAAAGGTTGTCTACTATCTCCAATCCCACCCACCTCCTCAAACATGTTTTAAAAAAATCCCTAGCAAAACTCCATTTTAAAAGGGTAAACAAGATAAATAGGGAGGTTAAACCTCACTAATGGGGCCACAGACCACAATAAAAATTTGACAGGCATTGTAATCCCTCTCCACTCTATTCAAAAATAAAAATAAAAGCTGTGCCTTTAGTTATACTTTTGGGTGAGCAGGCTTAATATGTTTTTTTGCACAGTTCCGATTTCTCATAGCTGAAATTAGCAACAGTTTGCCCATTGGTTCCATTGCCCCAAGTCCCCTTTTTTTGCAGCTTAGAATTAAAGGACTAAAATGTAAATAAAAATAAAATAAGAACGTGGCGCTGATAATCTCTGCCGTATAGCGATAAATAATTAATGCACATCGAGGGACAAGATGCAAAGCATGGCATTTCTTTTGCTGCCTGCGAGTGAAAAGATTTGACCTGTGCTCTCAGCTCTGAAGATGCACATTAAAAGGGCTTTATGACAGCTCGGAGCCCACTAACCCATGCAAATTGGAGCTTTCCCCCTGGAGCGCGGTGATGGATAGGATTTGGACTTGCTGATTCAGTCACATTTGCTGGAGTGGGAGCCTGAGAGCAGGAACTGTTCTTTCAGCACCAACCGGGTCCCAGAGGGGACACGAGATGTTTTCCAGTGGATCATGTCAGTTACAGACGAGGTGTCAAGGGCTCCCGGTGCAATAAATACTTCACTTATCTTGGCATTTTGATTTGTGCCTCTTAGACACCGGCGTAAAAGGCTGTACAGGGCATGATGTGTTACGCAGGTGGCAAGTCTACATACATAGTAATCGTATAATTAAAAAGCCTTTTACGACCAAAGGTCATTGATGCCCAAGCTGAATTTAGCAGTGTCAGTTAAAGGTCAACTATAAGTATTTGTAAAGTTTGACTTTGTAGTTTACTCTCACACATGTCCAACCCTTTACTGCAAGGATTGACTGTTCAGTTAGTCTAGGGTAGTGGGTCTCAAACAGCGGGACATGGCGTGCTGCTGAGCCGTGGTCTCCTTCCCGCTGGTTGGGGCTTTAGATGGGGATGGGTGTCACTGTGGGGAGATGGGGAATCTGGAAGGGGGCACATGAGAGGTTGTGAGGCATTATTGAAACCTGTTGGAGGTTGAGGGAACTATGAGGGGCTGATCGTTCTTCAGTAGGCTGAACATCCACCTTTAACCACTTGCTTACAGGGCACTTAAACCACCCTCCTATCCAGACCAATTTTTAGCTTTCAGCGCTGACGCACTTTGAATGCCGATTGCGCGGTCATGCAACACTGTACCCAAATGAAATTTTTATCATTTTTTCCCCAAAAATAGAGCTTTCTTTTGGTTGTATTTGATCACCTCTGCGGTTTTTATTTTTTGTTAAAAAAATTTAAAAAGACCGAATTTTAAAAAAATTTTTTTTTTTTTTTATATTTTGTTATAAAATTTTAAAAAGGGTAATTTTTCTCCTTCATTGATGTACGCTGATGAGGCGGCACCAATGGGCACTGATAGGTGGCAGTGATGGGCACTGATGGGTGGCAGTGATGGGCACTGATGGGTGGCAATAATGGGCACTGATCTTGTACACGGCTAGGTGGCACTGATTGGCACCACTGGTGGGCATTGTTAGGTGGCAATGGTGGGCATTGATAGGTGGCACTTGTAGGCATTGATAGGTGGCACTTATGGGCATTGATACATGGCACTGGTGGGCACTGTGGGCACTGTGATGTGGCAATGTCAGGTGGCACTGGCAGGGGGTACTGGTGGCACAATTGAGGCATGTATGAGGCATTATTGCCTCCTCCTCTTCGCGACCGATGTCCCTTGCTGGTGAGCCGGTGATCGGCACTGTCAGCGCGAGGAGAAAAAAAAACGATCACAGAGCTTTTGTTTTGACCATGTGATCAGCTGTCATTGGCTGACAGCTGATCACATGGTAAGGGGCCGGGACCGGCCCCTTACTTGGATCGGTGATCACCCGAGTCTCAGTGACTCTGTGATCACAGCGCGCTCCACGCGCGCCCTGCAGGGCGCGCGCGGGGCACGTGCACAGGGGAGGTCTCCCGGGAATTCAGGTCCGCGCTGTAGCTGTCATTCGGCTATAGCGCGGATATCAAACGGTTAAAGAGACTATCCACCTTTAAAATCCCAGAGACTTGTTCCATGCGTGTATATTCTTGTCTAACAGACAGGAATATACACGCATGGTCCTGAAGAAGCCGTAAGGCGAAACATGTAGAACAAAAGTGTGGTATTTTTTGTATGGAAGAAATGTATATGTATTTTTATTTACTTTTTTCTTTCTTGTATATGTGTCAAAATCAAATATCTTTTTTAACTATAATTGTTGTTGATGATTATATGAATATTACCTATAAAGTGCCGATAGGGGCTCTCTTTCCTTTTCATTACAAAGGGACATTGGTGTTGACTAATCTATTTTGGGAACTGATCACTTTAAATTCTTTATCTCCATATATATATATTGTAGCTTACCATTTCTTAGATGAGGTGGCTCCATTTGTTTTCTTGTTTAAGCTTTCTTTCCTTTATTTTTACTTGGTGATCCTACCAGTAAGTCCTTTAATAAACCAAGCTGTCCAACAAAAATGGCAATTAGAGGGTGGGAATAAATAATTTACCACTAACAGGGGTAGCCTACAACGATTAGCTTTTATGCATTTATATAGAACCTTTATTCTGAAAGAAAAAAAAAAGCTGCTGCCGCTGCAATAAAGAATAACCTGGAGATTGGCTTTAATTCAGTAATTAAGTCCATGTCAGTCTACTAGTTTTAGTTTAAACCTTCAAGTTTAAGTTAAAATCAGTATTTTTTGCTAGAAAATTACTTAGAACCCCCACACATTGTTTATATTTTTTTAGCAGAGACCCTAGAGAATAAAATGGCGCTTGTTACAATATTTTATGTCACACTGTAATTGCACAGCGGTCTTTCAAACACAATTTTTTTTTGTAAAAATACACTTTTATGATTTAAAGAAACCCCAAAACAGTAAAGTTAGCCCAATTTTTTTGTATAATGTGAAAGATGATGTTACGCTGAGTAAATAGATACCCAACATGTCACACTTTAAAATTGCGCACACTTGTGGAATGGCAACAAACTTCAGTACTTAATAATCTCAATTGGGGGGGCTATAAAACATTTTTAACGGTTGCCAGTTTAGAGTTACAGAGGAGGTCTTGTGCTAGAATTTTTGCTCTTGCTCTGACAATCGCAGTGATACCTCACATGTGTGGTTTGAACACAGGGTGGGCTAACTCAAAATTGAACCCTACAGACTAAGACCCCTTTCACACTGAGGCAGTTTTCAAGCGTTTAGGGGTAGAAATAGGGCTTGTAAAGCACCTGAAAACTGCCTCCCAAATGTGAAAGCCCGAGTGCTTTCACACTGGGGCAGTGCACTTATGGGACGTTAGAAAAAGTGGCCGAAAAGCGCTGCTTAAACAGCAGAAAAGTGCAGCTAAAATGAGTGGTGCTTTACCGCTAACGCACGGCCGGCCCCAGTGTGAAAGGGTTAATGGGATGCCATTAACCACTTACCGACTGCCGCAAGACGATGTACATCCAAACTTTGAACGGGGATATCGTTGTTATGGCAGCAGCTATCTGCCATAACCCTGGTATCCCAGTTTTCGTGCTGCGAACGGCTTTCAGATAAAAGTGGTTCCTGCGGCGGATTCGCCGCTAGATCACTTTTATCGGTGGCGGGAGAGGGCCCCCCCCTCCCGCTGTGATCCGGTGCCCTCCGCCGCTTACCGCGGAGGCGATCGCATCTGTCTCCATCCTGTGCCTGGAGACGAGTGAGGCTAAGATGGCGCCCACTCGTCTCCATGACACTGCTGGGCGGAAGCGACGTCAAAACGTCAATTCCGTCCACGCCTCTTAAAGGCATATTTTTTCAAATGTCATTTTTTTAAATGACTTTTTTTTTTTTATTGCATTTTAGTGTAAATATGAGATCTGAGGTTTTTTTGACCCCAGATCTCATATTTAAGAGGTCCTGTCATGATTTTTTCTATTACAAGGGATGTTTACATTCCTTGTAATAGGAATAAAAGTGACACAATTTTTTTTTTTTTAAAAACAGCGTAAAAATAAATAAAATATTGTAAAATAAATAATAAAAATTAAAAAAAAATTTTTTTAAAAACCCCCCGTCCCGACGAGCTCGCGCGCAGAAGCGAGCGCATATGCGAGTAGTGCCCGCATATGAAAACGGTGGTCAAACCACACATGTGAGGTATCGCCGCGACCGGTAGAGCGAGAGCAATAATTCTAGCCCTAGACCTCCTCTGTACCACAAAATATACAACCTGTAGAATTTTTTAAACGTCGCCTATGGAGATTTTTGAGGGTAAAGGTTTGACGCCATTCCACGAGCAGGCGCAATTTTCAAGCGTGAAATGTTGGGTATCAATTTACTTGGCATAATATTATATTTCACAATATAAAAAAAAATTGGCTAACTTTACTTTTGTCTTATTTTTTTTATTTAAAAAAGTGATTTTTTTTCCAAAAAATGTGCGCAAGACCGCTGCGCAAATATGGTGCAAAAAAAAGTATTGCAACGACCGCCTTTTTTTTTCTCTAGGGTGTTAGAAGAAAAACCATATATAATGTTTGGGGGTTCTAAATAATTTTCTAGCAAAAAAAACATGTAAACACCTAAAATCCAAAACGAGGCTGGTCCGCTCATGTGCGTGGAAAGGCAGGTGTCCCAATACTTTTGACAATATAGTGTATATACAGTTGGGAAATAATTATTTCATTACTTACAAAGAAATGAAGGGTCTATAATTTTTATCATAGGTGTATTTTAAATGATAGAGACAGAATATCAACCAAAAATCCAGAAAAAAACACATAAAACAAATGTTATAATTTGAGTTACAGTTCAGTGAGTAAAATAAGTATTTGATCCCCAAGCAAAACATGACTTAGTACTTGGTGGAGAAACCCTTGTTGGCAAGCACAGAGGTAAGACGTTTCTTGTAGTTGGTGACCAGGTTAGGTTTGCACACATCTCAGGAGGGATTTTGGTCCACTCTTCTTTTCAGATCTTCTCTAAATCCTTAAGGTTTATTGGCTGTCACTTGGCAACTCAAACTTTCAGTTCCCTCCATATATTTTCTACAGGATTAAGGTCTGGATACTGGCTAGGCCACTTCATGACCTGCTTCTTCTTAAGCCACTCCTTTGTTGCCTTGGCAGTATGTTTTGGGTCAATATCATGCTGGAAGACCCATCTATGACCCATCTTCAGTGTTCTGGCTGAGGGAAGAAGAAGGTTCTCATCCAAGTTTTTACAATACGTGGCCTCGTCCATTGGCCCCTATTGCGGCAAAGTCGGTCTGTACCTTTAGCAGAGAAACAGCCCCAAATCATCATGTTTCCACCTCTGTGCTTGACTGTAGAGAGGGTGTTCTTAGGGTCATAGTCAGCATTTTTCTTCCTCCGAACACAGCGAGTCCCTCTCCTCAAGAAGGCTCATGTACAGTCATGCCAATGAACATCTAAATGATTCAGAGAAGAATTGGGAGAAAGTGCTGTGGTCAGATGAGACCAAAATTGAGCTCTTTGGCATTAACTCGACTCGCCGTGTTTGGAGGATGAAAAATGCTGACTATGACCCTAAGAACACCATCCCTACAGTCAAGCACGGAGGTGGAAACATTATGCTTTGGGGCTGTTTCCATGCTAAATGTACAGGCCGACTTTGCCGCATTGAGAAGCCAATAGACAGGGACATGTATTGTAAAATGTTGGATGAGAACCTTCTTCCCTCAGCCAGAACACTGAAGATGGGTCTTGGATGGGTCTTCCAGCATGACAATGACCCAAAACATACCGCCAACGCAACAAAAGAGTGGCTTAAGAAGAAGCACATTAAGGTCATGGAGTGGCCTAGTCAGTCTCCAGACCTTAATCCTATAGAAAATTTACGGAGGGAGCTGAAACCTCGAGTTGTCAAGAGACAGTCAATAAACCTTAAGGATTTAGAGGAGTTCTGTAAAGAAGAGTGGACCAAAATCCCTCCTGAGATGTGTGCAAATTTGGTTACCAACTACAAGAAACGTCTGACCTCTGTGCTTGCCAACAAGGGTTTCTCCACCAAGTACTAAGTCATGTTTTGCTTGGGGATCAAATACTTATTTTACTCACTGAACTGCAACTCAATTTATAGCATTTGTTTTACAGTATGTGTTATTTCTGGATTTTTGGTTGACATTCTGTCTCTATCATTTAAAATACACCTATGATAAAAATTATAGACCCTTCATTTCTTCGTAAGTGGGCAAACCTATAAAATCTGCAGGGGTTTAAATTATTATTTGCCCCACTGTATATATATATATATATATATATATATATATATATATATACCGGTATATATATATATAATATATAATATATATATATATATATTTATTTTTTTGTTTTGTTTGTTTTTGCTCTTTTTTTCCACAAGTTTCCCTTTAAACATTCAGGTCTGTTGTGTCTTGGCCAGCAGGTAAAAATTTGAATTTCTAAAGTTTCAGCTAATCCTTCATATTTCCATATTTGTACAGAAATCTCAGTCCCATATTAAAGTCGTAATGGTTCGCGAAGCAAATGGTAAACATGCCCAGCCAATGATCATTAATCAAAAGTGCTGGCGTGGAAGTGTTGCGTGCTTATTATAACCCATAACTTATTGTTCTTCCAAGAGAAATAGTCGGAAAAAAAAAATGCAAATTGAAACTCGGAAAGAGAAATTGAGATTGCGGTAAGATTTACGCGCTGTCATTTGTTTCACCTATTTTTTTTTTTCCAACTTGATAAACATAAACACAGCAAATTACAACATATTTCAATTGGAAAGCTCTTAAAATGCTCTAATTTTCCGATTCTGAACAGGTAGCGGCGGAGCCCCCCGGCACAATGTATATGAACAATCATTACCTGGGAATTAATCTCGCCTTCTAAACAGAAATGGCTTTCCTTCTCCCGATGGGAATGACCTGGAAAGTTTACCTTAAAATTTATATTGCGGGCATGTTTAATAAACCTGTTTGTTCATTCCTTGCCTCCGAAGATAGCCGACAACGATTGTATTTTATGAATAGATTTTATTATTTCCTCTGTTTTTGTCTCACAGGTGGAATGAATCATATCTAGTTCAAAAGACAGGGCAGCTAATTAACTGGCCACAGATGGTAATTAGATAAACAAATAAACAGAACTGTCAGTTTGAAACTTTGCTCTTCTTTTTAACCCAATTTACCCAGAAAAACATACATTTTAAGAGGCTTTTTGGTGAAATAGTACATGTCCTATTGGCTTGG
Source organism: Lithobates septentrionalis (assembly GCA_037952835.1). Taxonomy (NCBI): domain Eukaryota; kingdom Metazoa; phylum Chordata; class Amphibia; order Anura; family Ranidae; genus Lithobates; species Lithobates septentrionalis. The sequence continues at coordinate 71,760 of JBBDGP010001769.1, read as the reverse complement.
CCACCACAGTGGCATAGTGGTTAGCACCCCTAGCTTACAGTACTAGGATGCCTGGTTTGAATCTCAACCAAGACACTGTTTGGATGGAGTTTGTATGTTCTCCATGTGCATTTACTTTTTTTCCCATGCTCTATGAATGAAACAGGATCTATGACTTGGGGTTGCTACATTTCTGGGATTCATCCAGACAGACTGGCTTTTGAATCATGTGTCCGGGTCTCAGACCACCTGGAATCCAGACAGATTATTCAGGCCGGAGTCTGGCCCCACAAAGCTCCCAGCTTCCCTTCCTCTCCTCTCCCACTGGGATGTTTCAGGATGGAGAGCAGGGAAGGGGCTGATAAATATGTCATTTACCGGCCCCTTCCTTTTCTGACTGAACTCAGTGAGTGATTAGCGCCGATCGCTCACAGTGTTTATTCATGGCTGCATCATAGTAAACTGTGTTTACTATGATTCCATTTGTGAAGGAACAGGAAGCCGCTCAGCACAGAGTTGCTCTACCGACTGACACCATCCACTGTCCTACTGACACCAACCTCTACCCTACTGACACATCCACTGCTCTACTGACTGAAACCATCCATTGTCCTACTGACACCAATCCCTACCCTACTGACACTGTCCATTGCTCTACTGACACCATCCACTGTCCTACTGACACCAACCTCTACCCTACTGACACATCCACTGCTCTACTGACTGAAACCATCCATTGTCCTACTGACACCAATCCCTACCCTACTGACACTGTCCATTGCTCTACTGACACCATCCACTGTCCTACTGACACCAACCTCTACCCTACTGACACATCCACTGCTCTACTGACTGAAACCATCCATTGTCCTACTGACACCAATCTCTACCCTACTGACACTGTCCATTGCTCTACTGACTAACATCATCCATTGTCCTACTGACACCAACCTCTACCCTACTGACACATCCACTGCTCTACTGACTGAAACCATCCATTGTCCTACTGACACCAATCTCTACCCTACTGACACTGTCCATTGCTCTACTGACTAACATCATCCATTGTCCTACTGACACCAACCTCTACCCTACTGACACATCCACTGCTCTACTGACACCATCCACTGTCCTACTGACACCAACCTCTGCCCTCCTGACATGTCCACTGCTCTACTGACTGACACCATCCACTGTCCTACTGACACCAATCTCTACCCTACTGACACTGTCCATTGCTCTACTGACTAACACCATCTATTGTCCTACTGACACCAACCTCTGCCCTCCTGACATGTCCACTGCTCTACTGACATCATTCATGCTTTAATACATTTCCAATTCCAATTGGATCCTGTTTCATTCATTGAACCTATAGTACAGCATCTATAAATGGAGCAGCTGGGCAGGCATAGGTACATAATATAACTGGATACTAATATTTATAGGTAAAGTTGATCCAGGGAATATCCGGTTGCCTCTCGTGGGAAAGGAATATTCCCTGGATCAACAGGAAGGATTTTTTTTCCCCTGCTGGAGAAAATTGGATCATGCTTTGCTGTGTTTTTTGCCTTCCTCTGGATCAACTGTGGGCATGAGATTGTGTATAAAGAATTGTTTCCCCCCCCCCTTTTTATTGGTTGAACTGGATGGACTTGTGTCTTTTTTTAACCAGAGTTACTATGGGGGTCATTTACTATAACTCCAAGAAGTACTGGGCACTATGGCAAATAATAGAGCCAATTTTAGCCAAATGGAAACAAAACGGCGAATTTGCGCATGAAAATCAGCGATATAAGTGGAGAACAAACGTTTGTAAATTCTAAATTGCCGCTAATTAGCGCTTCCGCGTATATACAAATGCCAATTCTTATCAAGTTGTTATATAGCAGTGTACTGTAGCCATGATCCATGTATGTGAAAGAAACATTTATTATTACATAGTAATGTCTGCTATTCTGTAAAGTTACATGTATTAAACATTTAGGTTATCTATTTCTTGTATGTTGTTTTTTATTTTTTAATTTAGGTGACTATAAAGCGGTAATTATTTATATTCATTCTTTAATCATACTACACTATTATGCAGGTCTCATACTTAGCACAATGGCTTAGTAGTCTGCTCAGATGTCTCCACAGCACTCACGGTACAAGTTCAAATACCAGCCAACCTACCATCCCCCAGCTGTGTTTATTTTTTCAGTGCACAAGCGAATTAAAATGAACAAACAAAAAAAATGTAATCTGCCCATTAGTTAGTGTGTGGTGTTTGGAATTTCACACCATAATAGTATTGAATACTTACATATCATTGCATGCATTTGAAGAGTTAATATAATCAGCCAAATTTAAAGTGCATTGGCTAATTGGCATTCACCTATTTTCAGCATATGCTGCTTTGGCTAATTGGCTAATAGTCATTTGCTTTTTTTTTCACCAATTCAATCTTTTAGTATTTCTCTGTGGGATTTGAACCCATGAGTTCTTCAAGGTAGAAGTGCTGACTGCTAGCCTATTGGGTGTAGCACAGTCATACATAGAAAATACATAGAAAATACATTCACTAGTGTTTGATGTTTCTTCTCCCCGAGCTGTCTCTCCTGCTGCCACCATCTTCCCCCGCTGATGTGTTCTTCAGCGCAGCCGGTTACCCACTAATAAAAAAAAAAGCCGCTCTTCTTGTGGCGGTCTTCTGTGGCCATCCGATAATGTCACCCGGAGAGTCTGCTCCATGGCTATGTAAGAGACGCCACACAGCGGGTGACAACACAGCAGAGGAAGACCATCATGGAAAAAGAGCAGCTTTTTTTTATTAGCGGGTAACCAGCGGTGCGGAAGAAGACAGCAGATGGAGAACATGGCAGCGGCAGGAGAGACGGCTCTGGGAGAATACAGCTCGGGGAGAAGATGGAGGAGGGAGAGACAGCGTCTGGAGAAGATGGCCAAGGGAAGAAGACAGCTCGGAGCTATTTTACAATAAAGGACTTGTCAAAAACCGGCTATTGATTTTTTTTTACATTTCACTGCTTTTTTGGTGAATGGGTAGGGGTAAAATGTACCCCATACCTATTCACATAGGGGGCAGGATCTGGGAGCCGACTTTTTAAAGGGGGCTTCCAGATTCTGATAAACCCCCTGCCTGCAGACCGACAACCACCGACCAGGGTTGTCGGGAAGAGGCCCTTGTCCCCATCAACATGGGGAAAAGGTGCTTTGGGGCATGTGGCCTGGTAAGGTTCAGAAGGGGAGGGTGCTCACTCGTCCCCCCCTATCCTGACCTCCAGGCTGCATGCTCGGATAAGGGTCTGGTATGGATTTTGGGGGGCCCCACATCAAATTTATTTTACAATTTGGTGTGGGGTTCCCCTTAAAGTCCATACCGAAGGGCCTGGTATGTACTGGGGGGACCCTACGACATTTTTTTCCTTGAATTTTGGAATTCCATACCATAATATTATTGAATAAGTACATACCATTGCATGCATTTGAAGAGTTAAAATATGGAATAAAGCAAGCTGATGTGCTTTGGCTAATTATGCTTCTGAGTACAATGCACACTTCTAGGAGGTAATGCTGTCAGTGGGATTTGAATTCATGGCTTGAACTTTTGGGGGCAGCAGGGTATACCGCTATGCTACAGAGCTGAGCACTTACCTACAGAGAAAATACATTTACTAATGTTTGATTCAATACAATAATGTTTTGCATTTCAGGCATTAATATTATAGTAACAACCATGCTCATGCCAATGTGCCGATGTGGCATTGGCTAATAGGCGTTCGCCTCTTTTCAGCATACGCTGCTGAGTACAATGCAAGCTTTCAGTAGGTGATACCATCTGTGTGATTTTCAGCCATTTGAGCACAATTATATTGAGAACATACGTTTACTAGTGTTTGATGGTGGGACTACTTTATATTCTAGGTATAAAATAGTACTCAGCACAGTGACTTAGGCACCTTTCACACTTGTGCGACCTGAAAGTTGCGAGATTTTAATGCGACTTTAAGCAATGCCTGTGTAATCTTGAGGTCTATGGACGCAGGAGTCGCAGGGAAAGACACGCAACTTTCCCACAATTTTGCATAAGCAATTTTGCCGCAATTCCAGGGAATGCCTGTGTAAACTTGAGGTCTATGGACCTCAACTCGCATCAAAGTCAGACCAAAGTAGTACAGGGACTACGTTGAAGTCAGTGTTACTTGAAGTCGCACAGATATGAATGGTACACATTGAAAATCATGGGGTATGACTTGTCATACGACTCTGATGTCCAAAGTTGCACAAGTGTGACTCAGCCCGACTTTGTCAGCGATTTCAGAGACATCAGTGCACTTTCCTGCACAAATGTCTAGTGAAATCACATAGGTCCCAACTGTTCTCCTTTAAGAAGGTGTCCTATGCCTACCTACTTTTGCTAATAGGTGTCCCTTATACCCATCTCAAAAAGTTGGGAGGTAAGAAATCGCCCCCTGAAGTCGCCCAAAGTAGTGCAGGAACTACTTTTGGGAATTGTTGTGGCGTCGCACCAATTTGGACAGTTCCATTGCCATCAATAGGCACCGATTTGGCCTACAATTTGACATGTCAATTCAGACCTATGTGAACATGGGTGAAGTTGCATAGATATTAGAGCTGCACGGTTCTGGCCAAAATGAGAATCACAATTTTTTTGCTTAGAATAAAAAGATCACGGTTCTCGTGACATAAAATCTTTCACATTATCCCACAAGAAATTGGGCTAACTTTTCTTTTTTTTTTTTTAAATCATTAAAGTAATTTTTTTCCCAAAAAAATTGCATTTGAAAGGCGCAAATACAGTGTGACAAAAAATATTGTAACAACCACCATTTTATTCTCTAGGGTCTCTACTAAAAATATATATATATATAATGTTGGGGGGTTTTAAGTAATTTTCTAGCAAAAAAAAAATGATTTTAACCTGAAACCAACAAATGTCAGAAAAATGTTTAGTGTTTAAGTGGTTAAACTTTCCTCACTTACACAGAATTCTATTTAATTGACAAATTGTTACAAGGTTTCTAGTCAAGTTCACTGATAAAGAATGTTCTAATTCTTGGCAGACTTCCTGGTTTTTCGGCTGTGGCTTCAGAAGAGCAGAGAGAGTTCTTTGCATAGCAAGAATCGTGAAACACTTTTTTCAAGATCGTAAAGGGGAAAAAAAATTACAATGACGATTAATCGTGCAGCTCTAATAAATATTAATGGAAATCAAGGGGGACAACTTTTCATGTGACTCTGAGGTCCAAAGCTCCATGAAAAGTCACCCAAGTGTGAAAGTAACCTAATGCGATTAATTGATAACACCTTTGAATAAGGCCCCATTTGCACTTGTGCGACCTTAAAATTGCACAGCTTTGTCATGACTTGAAGCAATGTCTGTGTAATCTTGTGGTGTATGGACCTCAAATTGCATCAGTCAAACCAAGGTAGTGCAGGGACGAATTTGCTACACTTTCAGGATGCACAAGTGACAATAGGGCCAAATTCAAAGGTGTTATCCTTGAATCTCATTCACACTGCTGCGACCTGAAAGTCACACTATTTTGCTGCTGCAACTTGGCCCCAACTTCTGGGAATGCCTGTGTAATATTGTACCCGATATACCTCAAGTCACACCAAAGTAGTACAGGGACTACTTTGAAGTTGGTGCGACTTAAAGTAGCACAGATATGAATGGTTGTCATTGAGAATCATTGGGTACAACTTGCCATGCAACTCAGAGGTCCAAATTTGCTGGAAAATTCGCCCAGCTGTGAAACAAGTCATATATATTTTAATAAAAGGAGCTCTCATTTATACTTGCATAGTCCTTACTGATTTACATCAGCAGAACAAATGCAGGAAGTGATGTGTGCACATGGGACGGAAGCAAATGTGTGGTGATGCCAAACAAATCAACGAACCCCACCCACACCAAATCTAACTATGACATCCACCCCGCATTGATTAAGTACAAGTACATATCCTACACTTACCCGGCCAATGAGCAGTGTCTCCTCTCTGCTAAAGAGACCTCACCATGTCCACCTAGATTGAGATCCTGACCAGCACAGGAACTTCCGGGTGCATACAATGACTAATTTCCAGGTCAGAAGGTGAAACCACACTTTTGATTGCAGCTGCGAATATTTGATCTCAACCATGATTAGTATTTTTTTATTTTCAGATATGCAAATCTGTTTTTCTACATATATTTGAAGGTAAACTTAAGGGAGTTTGCTAAGAAATGGTGTCCCTGGGTTAGCAGCAGGTGAATTACAAAGGCAAAAGGCCCAGTTTGAGCCCTGGTTCACACTGACAGCAGGAGGAAAGCGTTCAGCTGAACTCCCACAATTTCATTCCTGCATGTCAGTCCCGACTGTGGGGGCAACATCAGAGACATCGTTGCAGGTTTCTGCACCAATATCAATACAAATCGCACCAATTAGAACAGTGCAATTGCCACAGATTTGACATGTCAAATCACACCAATGTGAACCAGAGCTGACACATTCAAACACTGCCTATCCACCAGCTGAATTCATTACCTGCAACTCTCCACAGCTGTTAATGATAAAGGTGGAATCTTTATATATAACTTGCAGTTGTGCAGAAGCCTAGGTTTACATTGGAGCGATTGGTCATGCGATTTGAGAGATTAAATCGCATGACTATTGGCAATGGCACTGTTCCAATTGATGCAACATTTTTTTTGTGGCACCGCATCAATTTGCTAAAGTAGTTCCTGCACTATTTTTGCCAATTTCAGGTGCGACTTCAATAGACATTTGTGTATAAAGCCACCTGAAATCACGCTGACCTTGCTACTTTGAAATCGTGCTACTTCAAGTGAAGTAGCACAATTTCAAAGTAGCATGTGAACCAGGGCAAAGAGATTAGTTTTTTGGTGCACAAATACATATTGAAATAAAATATAAAAGAGATATTGCACTTTCCCAAAACCACCACCCACAAAAACTAAAGAAAGAAAAGTAGAAGGAAAAAAAAAAAAAAAAACCCCACACACCACAACAAGAGCTAAATGTACTTTTATTTTACCAGCAGAAAAAAAAAAAATTTACATTTACTAGCTTCAAAAAAATTTGGACAGGATATATGGTACTACATTTAGCAACGGAATTTTAAGGGCCCTGCTCATAGGAGCTTACAATCTAAAATTAGACAAAACCTTAGAGTGGACACAGCTTTAATTTCAGTGTATAACGGGCAACACATCACATTATAATCTGAAAGATTATAGAAACATACTTAACAGTCATTCTTACAAAGCATTCCAACATAATATTGCAAAAGACTTATTCAAAACACCCACCACCAGCCCACAAGCCACACATACATACATTGATGACCATGTTCTACTGGAAGCTGCATTTTGGTGTACACAATTAAACGAGATCAAAAAGAGTAGGTCAGCAGATGCTTCCAAACGATGTTTGCATGATCAGACAGGAACAATACACAGACAACATTGACAGCATGGCCACATAAACCCACTTTTGATTGAAAAAATGCACAAGAATTTCATCAAATCTCCCAATATCATTCCTTCTCCATCACAACAAAAAACCTGACCTTCTCAGGCCAAACGAACCCCCTACTGCAGGCCTTTATATAAGAGAGGTTGTATTGTTAGCACACTGACACACCCAATAGAAGTACACGCCCAATAGAAGTACACGCCCACCAGTATCTTTCAATCTATGTCTTCATGAATGTCTAAAGTGATTGCACCTGATGGGCAGGAACACATAATAGTATTCACAACTCTGTTAGCCTTGGCTATGTGCATCAAATCTCCAACTACAGGACAAAGATCAAAGTCCATTTGCATCCACATAAACAAAGCAACAGTTTTCTAAGCATATGTACTTGTGCAATGTAAACCCTAAAATTTGAAATGTCCAAGTCCCTGGGCATGATTAGTGCTAATAAACATTAACATCAGTCCCTGGCTGCAATGAGCTTCCAATATAAAGTTCAAAATTAACTTTCTTACATTAGAACCTATTTCGACAGGAGACAAATAAAATGCCAGCATGTCTTTAGATTGTGGTGAGAAACCCACACAGGGAGAACCTATAAACTTCAACACAAGGATTAGCATGTTGGTGGAAGTGAACCAACATCCCAGGTGCTGCTAGACAGAACTGCTACCCACTTAGCCACCAGGGCAGACCCACACATGTTCTCTGCATCTCGGTGGTGTGAACCAGCCCTAAGTCCATAGCCATGCTCAGTGTCACAAGCAATATACAGTATATTGGCCTAAGTATTGGGATGCCTGCCTTTAAACACACATGAACTGTAATGGCATCCCAGTATTAGTATTGGGTTCAAAACTCATTTGGCCCACCCTTTGCAGCTATAACAGCTTCAACTCTTCTTGTCCACAAGGTTTAGGAGTGTGTCTATGGGAATGTTTGACCATTCTTCCAAGTGCATTTGTGAGGTCAGGCACTGAAGTTGGACAAGAAGGCCTGACCTACAGTCTCCTCTCTAATTTATCCCCAAGGTGTTCTGTTGTGTTGACGTCAGGACTCTGTGCAGGCCAGTCAAGTTCCTCCACCCCAAAATCACTCATCCATGTCTTTATGGACCTTGCTTTGTGCACTGGTCCAAATGATTTGGTGGAGGGGGGATTATGATGTGGGGTTGTTTTTCAGGGGTTGGGCTTGGCCTCTTAGTTTCAGATAAGGGAACTCTTAAGGCGTCAGCATACCAAGACAATTTGGACAATTTCATGCTCCCAACTTTGTGGGGACAGTTTGGGGAAAGCCCCTTCCTGTTCCAACATGTTTGCACACCAGTACACAAAACAAGGTCCATAAAGACATGGATGAGCAAGCAAGTTTGGGGTGGAGAAACTTGACTGGCCTGCACAGAGTCCTGGCCTCAACCCGATAGAACACCCTTTGGCTGAATTAGAGTAGAGACTGCAAGCCAGGCCTTCTCATCCAACATCAGTGCCTGGCCTCACAAATGCACTTCTGGAAGAATGATCAAACATTCCCATAGGCAGACTAAACCTTGTGGACAGCCTTCCCAGAAGCTGTTCTACCTGCAAAGGGTGGGCCAAATCAAATTTTAACCCTACGGACTAAGACTGGGCTGCCATTAAAGTTCATGTGTGTGTAAAGGCAGGCGTCCCAATACTTTTGGCTATATAGTGTATCTGGAAAAGACTTACAATGGTGGTGGAACCCTCCTACACATAACTACTACAATTAGACATAGTGATAGGACCTGGGAGATGAGACAACTTCTCTACATGAAGTAACATGGTTGGGATTTGAACCCAGACCCTCAGAGATACTAAGCAGAAGTTCTAACCTCTAAGCCACAGAGCTGCCACGTGTGAGACCCTCCTACACATAACTACACATAAAAACACACATAAATACTACATTTCTTTGGACATACAGGTGATGGAATTACATTACTCAAGAGTTATTCTTCTTGATTTATTCTGTGATATTTGGTGTTTTTTTGTGGGTGAGAGTAGAACATTACCCTCAAATTTTTGGGAATTACATTTTGATTTCTGATATTGGTACACATATCACATTTTTTGGGCTCAAATTATGAATATTTGGAAATAATACAAAGCACAAAAAATTGTGATTCATTTTAAATTTTCATCAGCAATGGTATTGTTTGTGGATTATAAAGACACCTGTGTGAGTTTGGGGTAAAGATTGTTGTGAGATGAAGAAAAACAAGTGAAAGTGACAGAGAAAAATATATTTTACCAAAACATCAAAACATTCCACATTCTAGTATTCTTAAAATCAAAATATTTTAAGTAGAAGCAACAATGTTGCAAAGGAAAATGTATTTCACAGAAAGATACATTTCATCTCAACATTAAAAGGTTTTTTTTGTGAAAGTTAGAATTGTTCCATTAGAATCAATGACTGAAACTTCATTTGGACTAAATTAGAGCAGATTTTAACTCCCAAAAAATGCTCTCTAATTAGCTCTCATTTTGGTATTTACTATACCTCCAGGTAAAAAAGACACTTGAGTTAAAATGAGAGTTATTTTCAGGTCTGAGCATGCTCAGTTGTGTTGGCACCTAGTTGTCCAAAACGGGGAATTTTTCACTTTTCAGACTTTTAAAGATATTTCAGTGTAGAAATCACTTTTTCACACAGTTTAAAAGCAGATTATCTTTACATAATATACCGCATATTTAAGTACCATTTAGGCAATTATATCATGCTCTAAACATTATTTCCATGTGCAATTCTCTAGGTTTTAGCAGAGTAAGGGTTTGGGCTCTATTTAGTTTCAGGGAGCTATAGTAAATTCGATTTTGGGAGTATTTTCTCACCAGCGCTATAGTGAATACCGTTTTAGCGCGAATTAGCGCTATTAGCGCTAATTCGCGCTAAATTGCCGCGAATTAGCGCTAATTCGCGGCAATTTGCGCGAATTAGCGCCATAGCGCTATAGTAAATGACCCCCATATGTAACTATATGTAACCAAGATCCGCTTGGGCTGCACAGTGGCTTGGTTGTTAGTACTCCTTCCTTACAGCTCTAGGATGTTTGGATAGAATCCCAACCACGATACTATCTTGATGGAGTTTGCATGTTCTTCTTTTGCTTGTCTGGCTTTCCTCCAACGCTCTATGAATGGAACAGGATCTATGAATGAATGTTTTGCCCCCTCCATTTACAGATCTTGTTCCATCCATGGAAGTTATAGTACAATTTTTATGATTGGAGGACCTGGGCAGCCATGGTTACACTTTAGATTGACTTGGGCAGCACAGTGGCTTAGTGATTATTACTAATTATTTATTACTTATTATAGGCTTATCCATAGGTACTATTAATATCTCCTAAACGTACACCGTCTGGGATATACTTACATTACATGCAGCCGATGACGTCATTGGCGCATGCGCTCTGTGCCGTGAATGACGGCTCCGGCCTGTACCATGTACCATGTGATTAGCTGTAGCCAATCACAGATCTCACAATAGTAAGCAAGCTCTCATGAATGCTATAAATTAATGCATATAACGGTGTCACACAGCCGGAGTCCGTGGACCCGGAAGGAAGACGGGTGAAGATGGATGCTGCCTCCAGCGATTACATCGCATCGCTTACATCAATTACATCGCATCAGGGCTTTGTTTTCAGGTAAGTTTCACATAATGTGCTAGTATGCGATGCATACTAGCACATTGTGCCTTTACCTTCCAGGTCCAAAAAAAAAACAACAACCAGCGGTTTACAACCGCTTTAATACTTTTACGCGTTTAACATATATTTACACGTTTTAAATGAAAAAAAGTGCATAATAAAAAAAATATGTATTTAATTTGCAAATAACTTTTCAATGCTTTGTACCATTCCTGACAGCTGAACTGTAAACAAAACAGTTGCGGTAGGTATCAGTAATTGATATCGGCGAGTACTATAAAAAAAGTATTGGTACGTTACGCGTTGTAAAAAACAAAAATGATATCGGTGATTCCCTACTCAGCATCACATGTGGGCATTACCTATGCAAATGCAGTCTGCCTAAGAACGCCCACTCTTCCAGACTGACACCCATTCCTTAAAACATTTTGATATTCGCATAAGTCCTCCCAAGAGCCAGCCTACTGCTTGCATTAGGACTGAGAGCTTTAGGAGGAGTATTAAAGTGGAGTTCCACCTCAAAAAAAAAAAATAATATTATTATGCTTAAAAAAAATTAAAAAAAAAAAACATTTGGAGAATTTTTTTTTTTTTTTTTTACTCACCTCTAAATGCCTGTTGCTAGGGGGTCCCTTGTAGTCTGCCTCCTTCTGCGCCTGGGCTCCTAACGTCACTTCCCTCAGCGCAGAAAGGGAGATCAGCCCTGCCCCTCCCTCTTGTCAATCATCTGGGACACATTACAGGCCCCAGATGATTGAGCAGCCAATCACGGCGCGCGGCGGAGCTTGCGCATGCGCAGTGGGTGCCCGGCTGTGAAGCCACAGCCGAGCGGAGGGGAAGACGATCCCCCACATCGCTGGACCCCGGGACAGGTAAGTGTCCGATTATTAAAAGTGAGTAGCTGCAGTATTTGTAGCTGCTGACTTTTCATTGTAATTTTTTATAATGCAAACTCCTCTTTAAAGTGGGGTGCTATAATGTTTTCAGGAAGCTATGCACAGCGCCCTGCTGGCCCCTCCCACTGGCCATGATCTGTCTGCATTGCACAGAGCCACAGTGATGACATCGATGGTTCTTAAAATGGTCTTGAAAATCGATTTTTTTTTTTTTTTTTATTCATTAGCATGTGGATAAAGCAAAGTATAAGCAAATTAAATTTTATCTTTTAAACTATTATAGTTCTCCTATAAATGAAAATATTAAAAAAAAATTAATGTGAGCTTTAACCACTTGACTCCTGGAAGGTTTTACCCCCATCGTGACCAGGCAATTTTTTTCCTGTTCAGCGCTGTGCTAGTTTAACTTGCAATTGTGCGGTCATGCAACACTGTATGCAAATTCAGTTTCTATCATTTTTTTTTTCCACACAAATAGAGCTTTCTTTTGGTAGCATTTAATTGACACTGGGTTTTTTTGCTGTATGCATAAAAAAATACCAAAAATTTGGAACAAAGCCCCCCACATTTTTCTTTGTTTCTTCTATAAAATTTTGCAAACAAATAATCGTTCTTCATAAGTTTAGGCCAAAATGTATACTGCTACATTTTCTTTGTTAGAAAATAAGGCAAAATCAGTGTATAATATTTAGTCTGTAGGAAAGTTAGAGCTCAGAAACTATGGTATATAAATCAGAAAATCAATCAATCCTGATGTGCCGACCTCATTTCTTGAGGTCCTAAAATGCCAGGACAGTATAAATATCCCCCAAATGGCCCCTTTTTGGAAAGTAATCAGTGTGAGGTATTTAGTAAGAGGCAAGGCGAGTTTTTTGAAGTTGTAATATTTTTGTTCAAATTTTTTGGAAAATGAAAAAAATTATGAAAAAAAAAAAATGTTTAAAAAAAAAAATTGTTTTTACATACTTTCACCAGTGCATTACAGCTTCATCATATAACTGGCGTGGTGCTGATCAGGGATACTAACTGGTGTCAGTATGTAAAATTAAAAAAAATGTATTCATTTTTTTAAACATTTTTTTTTTTTTACATACTCTCATCAGAGTAGTTCAGTGTCACCACGGTGACAGTCTACTACTCTGGGGGCAGGTGATAAGGGTTTTTTTTTTACCTAATTATTGCTTACAACAGGGGTGAACACTGTTATAAGCAATAGTTTTAGCTGTCATGAATAGCGTTCATGAGAGCTTGCTTACCATTGTGATCTGTGATTGACTACAGCTAATCACATGGTACAGTGTGCTGTGATTGGCCCAGGTACTATGTGATAGCTGTGGGCCAATCACATAATCACAAGAGTAAGCAAAACAGTAATGAATGGATGCCTTTTATGACTCTTTTGTTGACGTTGTAATCATGTGATCGCTAAGACCAATCATAGCAATCACATGATACCCTGACCGTGAATGGCCCAGGTATCAGAGATTTTTTTCTTCATTATTATTGCTTATAACAGTGATGGGCACTGTTATAAACATTCATTTTAGCTATCATGAATAGCATTCTTGAGAGCTTGCTTACTATTGTGAGATCTGTGATTGGCTACAGCTAATCACAGGGTACAGTGTGCTGTGATTGGCCCAAGTATCATGTGATAGCTGTGGGCCAATCACATAATCACAAGAGTAAGCAAAACAGTCATGACTGGATGCCTTTTATGACTCTTTTGTTAACATTATAATCATGTGATCGCTAAGACCAATCATAGCAATCACATGATACCCTAACTGATCACAGTGGCTGGGTACTGAGTGCTGTGATCTGATGTGTCCACTGGACACAGCGGTCATGGGATCGCGCCATTGCATGCACCAGTGAGCGCACTAGTGCACATGTGCTAGGTGAGGTATAGGTACGTCGCCTAGCCTGTACCTGCCGCCCTTCTGCTGTAAGTATATTGTGGGTGTGCGGCAAGCATTTAAAGGAAACAGGTGTGTTTATTTTATGTTGCTATTACTATTAATATTATCCGCTTGTTGACCACCCTATAGCAGAGTTACTGCTAAAGGGCTGCTGTTCTCTGCAGAATCATGTTGAATATGTGTTTCTGCCGTCCCGGGTAATGCCACAGGTGCGCCACTTCTGCTGTGATTAGTCACGGCAGAAACCGATTAACAGGTACCAGCCAATAGATGTCCGCTGCCACCCTCTGAGATAGAGAGACTGGACAGAGCTCTGCATATGTAAACAATGCAGAACGCCATCCTGACAGCGGGGATGTGATGGATTTTCTTTCCTTTCAAAGCAAGGAGTAAAATCCATCACTTCCCTTAGTGAAAGCAGCACACAAAGTACACAAAAACACTGGTTAGGCACACATTTAACCCTTTAACCACTTAAGGACCAGCCTCGTTTTGGAATTTAGGTGTTTACATGTTTAAATCAGGTTTTTTTGCTAGAAGATTACTTAGAACACCCAAACATTAAATACTGTTTTTTTTCCTAGCACCCTAGAGAATAAAATGGCGGTCATTGCAATACTTTTTTTCGCACCGTATTTGCGCAGCTGTCTTACAAGCGCACTTTTTTTGGAAAAAATTCACTTTTTTGAATAAAAAAATAAGACAACAGTAAAGTTTTTTTTATATTGTGAAAGATAATGTTACACCGAGTAAATTGATACCCAACATGTCAGGCTTCAAAATTGCGCCCGCTCGTGGAATGGCGTCAAACTTTTACCCTCAAAAATCTCCATAGGCGACGTTTAAAAAATTCTATAGGTTGCATGTTTTGTGTTACAGAGGAGGTCTAGGGTTAGAATTATTGCTCTCGCTCTACCGATCGCGGCGATACCTCACATGTGTGGTTTGACCACCGTTTTCCTATGCGGGCGCTACTCACGTATGCGTTCGCTTCTGCATGCGAGCTCATCGGGACGGGGCGCGTTAAAAAAAAAAAATGTTTCTTATTTATTTTACTTACTTTTATTTATTTTTTCACTGTTTGTTAAAAAAAAAAAAAAAAGGGGTCACTTTTATTCCTATTACAAGGAATGTAAACATCCCTTGTAATAGAAAAAAGCATGACAGGTCCTCTTAAATATGAGATCTGGGGTCAAAAAGTCCTCAGATCTCATATTTGGACTAAAATGCAAAAAAAAAAAAAAAAAATGTAATTTGAAAAAATGACAACAGAAAAATTTGACGTCGCTTCCACCCTCCTATGGTATGGAGACGGGTTGGGGCCATCTTCCCCTCACTCGTCTCCATACACAGACACGGAAAGGTCCCGTTCGCCTCCGCCGCTAACGACGGCTCCGGTAAGCGGCGGAGGGTGAGGGAGAGCGGCGGGAGGGGGGTGGCACCTCTCCTGCCGCTGATAATGGTTCTCGTGGCGAATCCGTCGCAGAGACCACCATTATCATAAACAGAACCCCCGGCTCTAAAGATGGATACCTCGGTTGTGACAGCAGCTGCTGCTCTTACCGAGATATCCATCTTCAAACTGCCGATGTATATCTACATGAGCCGGTCGGTAAGTGGTTAATTGCCCTAGATGTTTAACCCCTTCTAAGCCAGTGTCATTAGTAAAGTGACAGTGCATATTTTTAGCACTGATCACTGTATTAGTATCACTGGTTTCCACAAAGTGTCAAACGTGTCAGTTAATGTCAGAGTGTCCGCAGAAATATAGCAATTCAGCTATAAGCCGCCATTACTAGTATAAAAAAAATGAAAGCGGAGTTCCACCCAAAAATGGAACTTCCACTTTAAGGGAAGGTGACCCCCGGACATGCCACATTTGGCATGTCATTTTTTTTGGGGGGGAGTGGATACCCTCTTTTTAGAGGGTTCCAGCTCCCACTTCCTCCCGGCACACCGCGGCACGGGAAGGGAGTAAACCGACTCCCTCCCTCTCGGCAATCATCTGGGACACGTCACAGGTCCCAGGTGATTACCCGGCCAGTCATGGTGCGCCGCGCGGCTCGCTCGTGCCCGGCTGTGAAGCCACAGCTGGGCACCCACAGTGACAATGCTTGCGCTGCAGAGAGGAGGGGGAGACGAGCGGGGCTTTGTTCCCCCGCATTGCTGGACCCTGGGACAGTTAAGTGTCCAATTATTAAAAATCAGCAGCTGCGGTATTTGTAGCTGCTGACTTTTTTTTTTTTTTACGCGGAACTCCGCTTTAAGTAAATAAAAATTCCACTATATATATCCCATAGTTTGTAGACGCTAGAACGTTTGCAAAAATCAATCAATATATTATTGGGATTTGTTTTACCAAAAATATGTAGCAGAAAACATATTGGCCTAAATTATTTGAAGAAATTAGATTTATTACATTTTTTGGGGGGTATGTTTTATTGCAGAAAGTAAAAAATATTGTTTGTTTTTTCATAATTGTCATCTTTTTTTTTTGTTTATAGCAAAAAAAATAAAAAATGCAGTTGTGATCAAATGCCACGAAAAGAAAGCTCTATTTGTGGAAAAAAGGGCATTTTATTTGTGTACAGTGTTGCGCTACCGCACAATTGTCAGTTAAAGTAACGCAGTGCCGTATCGCAAAAAATGGAATGGTCATGAAGGGGGGTAAATCTTCCCGAGGTCAAGTGGTTATTATTATTTCTTATTATTAAATATTATTTATTTATGTATTTATTTTGCTAAGAAATCTTTTTAATAGCAGTCTGCTGCAGCCCCCAAAAAAAAAAAAAAAAAAATAATTCTTTTCTTTCGCCTTCTATGGGAAAAAAAAATCTGGTTGCTTCTTGCGGAAAGTGAAACATACTTTTCTGCAAATAAGAGCAGCAGAACATAATTTGTTTTACAGCTGTTGTAGCAAATTCCGCCTCGTTTGCTTTTGTACACCAATGTGGGGGGGGGGGGGGGAGGGAAGGTATCCTTTGTGACAAGCGCTGGGCTGACCGCGTTACCTATCGGCCGGCCTCAGTCTCACCCAATTTCACAGCTACGCTCGGCTTTCCGTACCGGCCTAACGGCTCTGCCTTCTGCAGCCAGCGATAGCTCTATGTATTATCCAGCGTATTCGCGGCCTTAACCGAGGAGATCGGGGAAATAATCTCCACCGCTAAGAAGATAAATTGACTCGGCGTGTTACTTACTTTATCAGGACCTGAGTTGCGTTGCAGCCCCAGAAACAATTATGAATGATTAAATCAGGTATTGTGTGGCAAGTTATGGTGATAGAGTATTATAGCAAATCCGCTCCTTAAGTAATGGAGGAGTTTAACAAATCAATAGAAGCCATATGCATGCTGTAAAAGGGAACCTGTGTTGAGCATTAACCACTTGCCTACTGGGCACTTTTACCTTTACCACTTTTACCCTTCCTGCCCAGGCCAATTTTCATCTTTCAGCGCTGTCACACTTTGAATGACAATTACGCGGTCATGCTACACTGTACTCAAACTATATTTTTATAGTTTTTTTCACACAAATAGAGCTTTCTTTTGGTGGTATTTAATCACCACTGTTTTTTTTATTGTTTTGATAAATAAAATAAAATAGACTGAAAATTTTGTTGAAATCATGCAGCCCCAGACCATGACACTCCCACCACTATGCTGGACTGTAGGCAAGACACACTTGTCTTTGTGCTCCTCACCTGGTTGCCGCCGCACACGCTTGTCACCATCTGAACCAAATAAGTTTATCTTGGTCTCATCAGACCACAGGACATGGTTCCAGTAATCCATGTCCTTAGTCTGCTTGTCTTCAGCAAACAGTTTGGGGACTTTCTTGTGCATCATCTTTAGAAGAGGCTTCCATCTGGGACGACAGCCATGCAGACCAATTAGATGCAGTGTGCGGCGTATGGTCTGAGCACTGACAGTCTGACCCCCCACCCTTTCAACCTCTGCAGCAATGCTGGCAGCACTCATACGTCTATTTCCCAAAGACAACCTCTGGATATGAAGCTGAGCAGGTGAACTCAACTTCTTTGGTCCACCATGGTGAGGCCTGTTCTGAGTGGAACCTGTCCTGTTAAACCTCTGTATGGTCTTGGCCACCGTGCTGCAGCTCAGTTTCAGGGTCTTGGCAAACTTCTTATAGCCTAGGCCAGTGATCGTGAACCCTTGCACCCCAGATGTTTTGGAACTACATTGCCCATGATTCTCATGCACTCTGCAGTGTAGTTGAACATCATGGGAAATGTAGTTCCAAAACATCTGGTGTGCCAAGGTTTGCCATCACAGGCCTAGGCCATCTTTATGTAGAGCAATAATTCTTTTTTTCAGATCCTCAGAGAGTTCTTTGCCATGAGGTGCCATGCTGAACTTCCAGTGACCAGTATGAGAGAGTGAGAGCGATAACACCAAATTTAACACACCTGCTCCCCATTCACACCTGAGACCTTGTAAGACTAACGAGTTACATGACATCGGGGAGGGAAAATGGCTAATTGGGCCCCCAATTTGGACATTTCCACTTAGGGGTGTACTCACTTTTGTTGCCAGCGGTTTAGGCATTAATGGCTGTGTGTTGAGTTATTTTGAGGGGATAGCAAATTTACACTGTTATACAAGCTGTACACTCATGTATGTGAGGGGTGTACTCACTTTTGTGAGATACTGTATATCCCATAGTTTGTGGAGTCTATAACTTTCCTACAGACTAAATAATATACACCAATTTAGGTCAAAGAAATGTAGCAGAATACAATTTGGCCTAAATTTATGAAGAAAATATTATTTATATGCAGAATTTTAAAACAGACATGAAGAAAAATTATTTTTTTTCCCCAATATTTTGTTTATTTCACAAACGATTGAAAAACCCAGTGGTGGTTAAATACCAACAAAAGAAAGCTCTATGTGTGTGAAAAAATGATAAAAAATGTATATGTGTACAATGTTGCATGACCGAGCAATCCCCAAGCATTTTTTTCCTATGGACTCTACAGTGCCTTGAAAAAGTATTCATATTCCTTGAAATTTCCCACATTTTGTCATGTTACAACCAAAAACGTAAATGTATTTTATTGGGATTTTATGTGATAGACCAACACAAAGTGGCACATAATTGTGAAGTGAAAGGGAAACAATAAATGGTGTGAAGAGGCGACCCCATTTCACAGTGTGGATTAACACTTTCACCCTGGTTCTTGTAAACAGAGGCATGCTGCACCTCTGGGCTGGCTTCATAAACATCCCAGGGATAGAGCTCAGGGCTCCCACTTGGAGAGAGCTCCACCCAAGGAGACAGGAAGTGTCGTTGAGGAGTCAGGAGGACTCCGCCCTACAGACATGAGTCTGTGTGTGAGTGTTGGAAAGACACCCATGTTCTTTAGAGAGACTGCAGGTGGCAGTTTGAACCCTGAGTAAGCTAGGAGAGAGCTTGACCCAAGCATACAGGTCTGAGGAACACACCTATGGCCTAGGCATGAGGCCTGAAGCAGCTATGTCGTCAGTAGGTAAGCCAGGAGGCTAAATAACCATGTTGCAACTTTTTGCTTCCTTTAAATAAAAGTGGGCTGCCATGCCCTTGAAAATGCAGTCTAGACTGACACGTGTTTCTTCAAATCGCATACACCACTTGAGTTGAATCACCCCTATATCTTACAAAGGTTTTCAATTTTTTTACTAATAAATATGTGAAAAGTGTGGGGTACATTTGTATTCAGCCCCTTTTACTCTGATACCCCTAACTAAAATCTAGTGGAACCAATTGCCTTCATAATTAGTAAATAGAGTCCACCTGTGTGTAATTTAATCTCAGTTTAAATACAGGTGTTCTGTGAAGCCCTCCGAGGTTTGTTAGAGAACCTTAGTGAACAAACAGCGTCATGAAGGCCAAGGAACACACCAGACAGGTCAGGGATAAAGTTGTGGAGAAGTATAAAGCAGGGTTAGGTTATAAAAAAATATCTTTAAAATATTTAAATATCTTTAAATATAAAAAAAATAGCTTTAAAAATCTCACGGAGCTCTGTTCAATCCATCATCTGAAAATGGAAAGAGTATGGCACAACTGCAAACCTACCAAGACATGGCCGTCCACCTAAACTGACAGGCTGGGCAAGGAGAACATTCATCAGAGAAGCAGTCAAGAGGTCCATGGTAACTCTGGAGGAGCTGCAGAGATCCACAGCTCAGGTGGGAGAATCTGTCCACAGGACAACTATTAGTCGTGCTCTCCACAAATCTGATCTTTATGGAAGAGTGGCAAGAAGAAAGACATTGTTGAAAGAAAGTCATAAGAAGTCCTGTTTGCAGTTTGGGAGAAGCCATGTGGGGGACACAACAAACATGTGGAAGAAGGTGCTCTGGTCAGATGAGACAAAAATTTAACTTTTTGGCCTAAAAGCAAAATGCTATGTGTGGTGGAAAACTAACACTGCACATCACCCTGAACACACCATCCCCACCGTGAAACATGGTGGTGGCAGCATCATGTTGTGGGGATGCTTTTCTTCTGCCGGGACAGGGAAGCTGGTCAGAGTTGATGGGAAGATGGATGGAGCCAAATACAGGAAAATCTGAAGAAAACCTGTTATGCCACGTACACACGACCGGACTTTCCGGCAGAAAAGGTCAGACGGAACGAATCTGTCGGACATTCCGATCGTGTGTGGGCTTCATCTGACCTTTTCTGTTGAAAAATCTGGCGGACCTTAGAAATAGAACATGTTTCAAATCTTTCCAACGAACTTGATTTGAAAAAAACCTTTGTATGCTAGTCCGACGGACCGAATACGACACAAGGGCAGCTATTGGCTACTGGCTATTGAACTTTCTTTTTCTAGTCCGGTCGTACGTCATCACGTTCAAAACGATTAGGCTTTGGTGGGATCGTGTGTAGGCAAGTTTGTTTCGTTGGAACTCTGTTGAAAAGTCCTTCGGAGTTCAGTCCGATGAGAAGTCCGCTCGTGTGTACGCGGCATTAGAGTCTGCAAATAACTTGAGACTGGGGCGGAGGTTCACCTTCCAGCAAGACAACGACCCGAAACATACAGCCAGAGCTACAATGGAATGGTTTACATCAAAGCATATTCATGTGTTAGAACGGCCCAGTCAAAGTCCAGACCTAAATCCAGTGGCAAGAATCTGTGGCAAGACTTGAAAATTGCTGTTCACAGACGCTCTCCATCCAATCTGACAGAGCTTGAGCTATTTTGCAAACAAGAATGGGCAAAAATGTCCCTCTCTAGATGTGCAAAGCTGGTAGAGACATCCCCAAAAAGACTTGCAGCTGTAATTGCAGTGAAAGGCGGTTCTACAAAGTATTGACTCCGGGGAGCACCATACAAATGTACCCCCCACACTTTTCACATATTTATTGGTAAGAAATGTTGAAAAACATTTATCGTTTTCCTTCCACTTCACAATTATGTGCCACTTTGTGTTGGCCTATCACATAAAATCCCAATAAAATACATTTACGTTTTTGGTTGTAACATGACAAAGTGTAAAATTTCAAGGGGTATGAATACTTTTTCAAGGCACTGTATATGACTGTTTGTTTGTCAGTGGAGTGCTGACTCACCTGCTATATATTAGTGTATGAATCTGGTTGCCATGACCGCGCAATTGTCATTCAAAGTGTGACAGCGCAGAAACCTGAAAATTGGCCTGGGCAGGAAGGGGGTAAAAGTGCCCGATATTGAAATGGTTAATATATATAAATGTATCAGCGCTCAGCACCAGTGGTATCAATCACGTAAATTTTATCTATAAGTTATATAAAGTCCAATGGTGTTTACTGAAAATGATGTCAGAAAGTCTATAAAAAATCCGTGATGGTTGATCGATGTGGCTACAGGCAAATTCTTTATCCTTAATGAACACCAGCGCTAAGGGCAGCTTTCATGATGAGCGAAGCCAGCTCTCCAGACAACCATATGAAAACAAGAGAAGGAAAGCGCCTCTGAGTGCAAGCATTTCATGTAAAATAATAAGCACATATACACACTTACAGTATAGTAAATGAAGTAAAGTTCCAATGGAAAGGTCATCCTAGGTTAGTCCTGCGTCCATTCACCGGAATCTGTAGTGTAGCTCCAAGGGGATACCCGCGGACCTCCGCTTGGAGTGACAGACCGCTGAGCTGCCGAGCTAGATGGACACTTCCGTATACCGGCAAGGTGCTATGGGCGTGTGACGTCACAAGGATGACTGTGGTGGACGGGCACACACGACGCGTTTCAGAGCATGTGTTTCAGAGAATGACCAAAAACACACTTGAAAAAGGAGCGCGCATGCCCACTGTGAGCTTCGCGCATGCTCTGAAACGCGTCGTGTGTTCCTGTCCACCACAGTCATCCTTGTGACGTCACACGCCCATAGCACCTTGCCGGTATACAGAAGTTTCCATCTAGCTCGGCAGCTCAGCGGTCTGTCACTCCGAGCGGAGGTCCGCGGCTATCCCCTCAGAGCTACACTACAGATTCCGGTGAATGGACGCAGGACTAACCTAGGATGACCTTTCCATTGGAACTTTACTTCATTTACTATACTGTAAGTGTGTATATGTGCTTATTATTTTACATTAGGCATGTGCAATTCGTTTCGTTCCAAATTCGTTTTTTAACGAATTTCAACAAATTCGTTAATTCGGGAATATCCTGATTTACGAAAACCCGTTTAACAAATTTTTTCTGAATATTCGTAAATTCGATAACATTGGACATTCGTAAATTCGGGCATTCGTACATTCGTACATTCGTACATTCGTACACTAGTAAATTAGTGAATTCGTAAATTTGTAAATTCGGAAATCTGAAATATTAGTTAACTAATAATAACTTAACTATTACTAATTACTAGTAACTTTTAAATTATAGGTATTGTAATTTCCTTTCAAATTTGGCTGTTAGTGAACGTAACACATACAAATTTATCCGAAGTTATGAATAATCCGAAAAAACGGAATGGAACATAATGAATTAATAATAATAAATAACAATAATAATAATAACAACGTTTTATTATTATTATTAATTTGTTCCGTTCCATTCGTTTGGATGCAGCATTCATTTTGGATAATTTGTAACTTCGGATAAATTCGTATTTGTTACGTTCACTGACAGTCAAATTTGAAAGGAAATTACAATACCTATAATTTAATAGTTAGTTACTATTTCAGATTTTAGAATTTTCGGGTTTTTGGATTTTCAAACTTCGAATTTACAAATTTCTGAATTTTCTAATTTACAAATGTACGATTTTACGAATTTACGAATGTACGAATTTACAAATGTACAAATGTAAAAATGTACGAATGAACGAATGTACGAATGTTCGAATTTACGAATGTACGAATGAACGTATTTACGAATTTACGAATGAACGAATTTACGAATCGCGATCATAACGAATGACCCGAAAAACTAAAAAAATAATAAACTAATGAAACGAAAATGAAAGTGAACAAATTTTTTGGCTGTGCACATGTCTATTTTACATTAAATGCTTGCACTCAGAGGCGCTTTCCTTCTCTTGTTTTGAAATGGTTAATGGTCATTTGACCACAAAGATTGCTATCCGGAAAAAAAAAATACAAATTATGCTAATTTATGCAAATGCAACATAGATAGATCTTATTTTTCTGATTGTACTGATAGCATCGTATAGTATAACAGAATAAAAAATAGCATATCTGTTATTTTAAATAATACGGGGCGCCTTCTAAGCCTGATACTGCAGCTGCATGCAGACATCTAATCCCCATAGACTGAAACGCCATCACAAGCACATAAACTGCCTCTGGGATCGCGCAGCGTGCTTGCCAGGTCAGTCCAATTTTTTTCCCATTGTTTGCCGGTAATTTGTTCTGTCTGCCAGCCTCTCTGGCAGCTCCTATAAAGCAATAACGTTTAGATCCCAGGTGGAGTCCCAGAGGTGCTCCATATCATGTCCCTCCCTGGGAAACAAGCCTATTAGGGGCCGAAAGAGGACTTCGGAAAAGTAAAATAAGGCGCAGTAGAATTACGACTCCAGAAAACGGTCCTTGTGAGCTGCGTGATTTGTGGGCTTCTTATTAATGTCGGGATATCAAGATAAACTTTATTCCGCTGAATTATGGGTGGAAGCACGCTGATGGCGCACTGCTTGTGCTAAAGATGTAACTCACCTTGCCGTGGAGGGTGGACCTTTAAATCTAATCTGCAAAGCCAATACTGGAAGCGATTTAAGTCGTAAGTCTCGGCTCGCCATAACTTCATAAGATGCTGAGCTGATGGGTTGCAGGAGATGTAATAGCTCAGCACATGGGAGATTATTGTCATTGAAGCTTGATTCAGCTTCAGTATGCATGCCTCCTTTTAAAGTGTTACTAAACCCACAACAGTAAAATCAGTCTGTATATGCAATAAAGCATGCTCGGTATACTCACTGTGGAATCTAAGGGGTTAATTTTGCGCATTGTGTAAAAAAAGGCTATTTGATCCTCTCTTCTCTGATCCTCCCCCTCTTCCACTGTCCCCAATTCATCTCCTGATAGAACAGAGCCTTAGGGGCACTATGCACATGCTCAATTTGGTGTGTTTTGCTAGAGAGTTTTTTTTTTTCTTGGGAGGGTGCATGTGATGCGCACAGGGCCAATCAGCACTGTCCAGACAGGGGGTCAGGGGTCCAGCAGCCTCATAGGACAGTCAGAGGAGAATGAAAACTCATCCTACAATCCTACCAATCTTGTCTCCAAATATCAGCCAAATCGTCCTCTCCGCTCTTCTCAAGACCTCCTACTCTCAAGCTCTCTCGTCTCCTCCTCCCATGCTCGTCTCCAGGATTTCTCCAGAGCCTCTCCCATCCTCTGGAACTCGCTACCTCCACCTGTCCGGCTATCCCCTACTCTTTCTTCCTTCAGGCGATCCCTGAAAACTCATCTCTTCTGGAAAGCCTATAACGTCTCCAACTAATCTTCTACCACTTCCCCACAGTTACAACCTTTTGTACCACCTGCCCAACCCTATTAGATTGTAAGCTCTTCTGAGCAGGGCCCTCTTAATCCTCCTGTATTTTATTGTATTATAACTGTATTGTCTCCCTTTTATATTGTAAAGCGCTGCGTAAACTGTTGGCGCTATATAAATCCTGTATAATAATAATAATAATAATACAAGCTTTAACCAAACACTCATAGAAGTCACAAGTCTGCTATATACTGCTGATGAGAAAAGGTAGTTAGTAGTTTATGTTTACTAAAATAATTGCATTTCCATGTTCTGTGTACTGTGGGAGGCCATATATAGTGAATGCAGGCTCCTGGGTTTAGTAACACGTTAAAGGCATTATAAGTATTCCTACTTGCACCTTGTGTTTTTCACCTGCTTAGAATGCGCATTGATCATGTAGTTTCATTGTGTCATGTGTTATCCTGTATGCACAGCCTATAGAGGAGTAAATCTTCACATTCCGGTGTCAGAAGGTCCTGTTTGTGTTCAAACTTGAGGCATGTGACATGTCACTGCACAGGTAATGTAAACCTTGGTATGTAGTCTAAGAACTTCCTATGAAGAAACTAAATATCCCACAATCCCTGATTCTCTCAGTCTAGTGCACTGCGGGTGAGAGCTACACAATAATTAAATCTTACACAGACACAAGCAGGCAGAGCAATTAACAGAGAGATCATCATGCAGTCTTTAACCATATTATCACTCCCACATTTGTGATGCAACACAGAGGAACATATATAAGGCATTTTAATGCATTTGTACATTCGCTTTTA
Source organism: Lithobates septentrionalis (assembly GCA_037952835.1). NCBI lineage: Eukaryota > Metazoa > Chordata > Amphibia > Anura > Ranidae > Lithobates > Lithobates septentrionalis. Next base: position 46,016 of record JBBDGP010001769.1, on the reverse strand, counting down.
CAAGCATTTTAAAAGTGCATCTAAAGTTTTATTATAGTTTTAAATACAGTAACAAAGCTGCCAACTGTTCTGAATTTCCTGGGACAGTCCCGCATGGATTCCAGGCTGCATCCCGAGATCACAGCATCAGCCTTATTTGAATTACTGAGCATGCTCAGTAACTCAAAAGAGTGTTACTGAGGAGACTGCGGCCAATAGTGGGCAGTTCCTGCATAGTCAGGGGTTAGACCACCCACAAAGTGGGTTTGATCTGGATAGAACCCTTCAGAAGGAGCCTGTGAGATGTGTGGGCTGTGAGCAGGGGTGATACTGGGATGAAGATGTTGGTAAGTATAGCAGGGGGAAGGGTAATGCCCCTATCAGGTTATATTCTCTTGTTTGTAGTTTGCTGGGGAGATTTCCCTTCACTTCCTGTCCCAGAGGTGCAACAGAAAAGGAGAGGACATCTCTCCAAAGAAAAAAGGAATCCTTGTATGTTTTTTCACTCTTTGTCTAATCATAATGCAACCCAGGGTATATAAAGAGGAAAAATCTCCCCGGAGAGGACTCAGGCAGCCATAAACACTTGTCAAATGGTCTAACCTTTCTCTACTGCATCCAAAACTAAAAAATGCATTTACATACACCATAGCTCCCAACTGTCTCTGATTTCGAGGGACTGTCCCTCATTGGGAACAAAGTCCCTGTGTCCCTCTTTCCTCTTCATTTTGGTCCAATCTATATAGTTGTATATAAAATGCACTTTTTAATTTTTCAAAAAGTGTCTTCCAGTGCTAAACCTTTCATCCAATTTCTAAATGGCTGCATTTGAAAATTCAAAAAGCCAGTATAAAGGAATAGTAGTGGTAAAAAAAGCACTTTTGGTTTTAACTAACCATTGTTTTGTATAATTCTCCTTTAAGGCAGCGTGGCAGGGGGCGTGCCCTATGCCTACATATTTTTGCTAATAGGTGTCCCTCGTTCCCATCTCAAAAAGTTGGGAGGTATGATACACATAGGCTGTATTCCCACTACATGCTTTGCGTTTAACGTGCATTAAAGCAGAGTTCCACCCTAAAAAAAAAAATTCCATTAAAAGACTCCTTTTAACCTATAAATTAAGATTTGGAGGATATTTTTTTTTTAAACTTACCATAAACGCCCCTGTTGCTATGTAGTCCTCGTAATCTGCCACTTCCTGGTCCTCGTGACTTCCTCCCTTGCCTATGCTCCTGGGAAATGATGTGTCATCATTTCCCAGGAGTCTGTGGGCAGTACTGTGATGTTGCCATAACAACGGGGCGGGACCTTCCTCCGTTGCCGCCCGTTGTTATGACAACTTTAGAAACAATTGGCGCTTCGGCCGGTGAATCGCGCATGTGTGAGATGGAGAGATGCATGCTGGTTACCCAGCATGCACCTCTCCAAAGCTAATCCAGGAAACGATCTGGATTGGGCTTCACATGCCCACAATCATTATGGAAATGGACAAAAACAGATGCGTCAATTACAGTAAGAAATTAATATTTTTGATAAATCGTTGATGGTAATTGTGTACTCGTTTTTGAATTACATTAGTAATAATGCTAGGATCCACAAAAAATATATATAATTTTTTCGCCGGAACTCCACTCTAAAGCAGCGTACACACGGTCGGACTTTTCGACGGGACTGGTCCGACGGACCAAATCCGGCGGACAATCCGACCGTGTGTGGGCTTCACCGGACCTTCAGTGGACTTTTCCAGTCGCAAATCTGACGGACTTTAGATTTGGAACATGCTTCAAATCTTTACAAGGTAACTCCGCCGGACCCAGAAATCCGCTAGTCTGTATGCTAGTCCGACGGGCAAAAACCCACGCTAGGGCAGCTATTGGCTACTGGCTATCAACTTCCTCATTTTAGTCTGGTGTACGTCATCATGTACGAATCCGTCGGACTTTGGTGTGATCGTGTGTAGGCAAGTCCGTTCATTCGAAAGTCCGTCGGAAGTCCGTCAAAAGTCCGTCGAAAGTCCGCTGGAAAGTCTGTCGGACCAGTCCGGTCGAAAAGTCCGGCCGTGTGTACGCGGCATAAGTTCACTTACAGTATGTTGATGTGCGTTTTTTTTTTTTTAATGCATTGCATTGGTGCTCATTTTATTTTGATTGGGCACTATTCCTTCTACTAACAACAATCATGAGAAATGGTTCCTCCCACTGACACCAACAATGGAGCATAATTCCTCCCACTGACACCAACAATGGAGCATCATTCCTCCCACTGACACCAACAATAGGACTGCCATGTCCCCTGTAACAGAGCCTGACATATAGAAGGAGACCTCTCTTACAGCCCTGGCTCAGGGGCCACTGGAGTTGCGACAGTGGCTGCGAGAGCGCAGTGAGGTAGGAGTGCCTACGGAATTGCTTGTTGACGGTAGAGATGTGCAGCTGATGATTCGCCAGACCAGGCTGGGGGGTAAGCAGCAAGTGCGGATGCACAGCGGATGCAGGACTGCTTCACCAGGTACTGAATGGAGCAGAATGGAGCAAGACTGGAGCAGGTTCAGACAAGCCGGGTCAATCACAGGTAATCAGATATAGCATGAGCGGTAAGCAGAGATTGGTCAGTAGACAGGCAGAGGTTGGCGGCAGGATATCAGGCAGAATAGCAGGTATAACAAGGTTAAGGCAAGCCAGGGTCAGGACTGGAGATAAGCAAGCGTAGTCAAAGAAGCCGGGTCAAACACCGGTAATCAGATGCAGATACAGGATCAGACTCAGGTGAAGCTGCAGATCAGACAGCACTGCACTATTGTAGCTGCTGTCTTTATATAGGCCATTTGGCGACAGTATTAATGGCTAACGTGCATGCGTATTTTCGCGCATGCGCCTGGGCATTAGCTAATGCCCAGCAAGACGGACACCTGCAAATGCACGTCTGCACCTGCCACGTCCCTGACAAGGACCCAATTTCTCCCTCTGATATCAACAATGGGGCCCTATTTTTTCCACTGACACCAATGATGGGGCACTATCGCTCCCACTAAGACCAATGATAGTATACAATTCCTCTCTCTGATATTGATGATGGGACACTTTTTCTGTCACTGACAACAAAGATCGAGCTTTATTCCATTGACAACAATAATAAGACACAATTCCTCCTACTGATACTACTGATGGGGCACTATTCATCCCACTAACACCAGTGATGGGGCACTATTTTTTACAGCGATATCAACGATTGGCACCATACCTCCAATTCATGCAAACATGGGGCTATATTCCTCCCACTGACACCAATAATGGGGCACTAGTCGTTTCACTGACACCAATTATGGGGCACTATTCCTCCCATTGGCACCAATGGTGGGCACAATTCCTCCCACTAACACCTATAATAGGACGCAGTTCCCCCCTCTGATATTGATGATGGGGTATTATTCCTCCCACTGACACCAATAATGGGGCACTTTTCCTCCCCCTGACAACAAAGATGGAGCACTATTGCATTGACAAAAATGATAAGACACAGTTCCTCCTACTGATACCACCAATGGAGCACTATACCTTCCGCTAACACCAACAATAAGGCACTATTTTTTCCAATGATACCAACAATGGGGCAAAATTCCTCCCACTGACACCAATGATGGGGCATTATCCCTTCCACTGACACCAATGATGGGGCACTATTTCTGCCACTGACACCAATGATGGGGCATTATTCCTTTCACTGACACCATTGATGGGGCACTATTTCTGCCACTGACACCAATAATGGGACATTTTTTTATTCCCACTTACCACAGTTTGACCCTCCTAAATTCTGACATTGTCCTGCCAGTGACATTTACACAGTAATCAGTGCATTTTTATAGCACCGATCGCTGTAGAAATGCCAATGGTCCCAAAAAAGTGTCAAAAGTCTCCGATCTGTCCGTCGCAATGTCGCAGTACCGCTAACAATCAGATCACCTCCATTACTAGTAAAAAAAAATAATAATAATAAAAATGCCATAAATCTTTCCCATAGTTTGCAGACTCTATAACTTTTGCGCAAACCAATCAATATACGCTTATTGCGATTATTTTGACCAAAAATATGTAGAAGAATATATATTGGCCTAAATTGATGAAGAAATTTGTTTTTTAAAAAAACTTTTGGGGATATTTATTATAGCAAAATGTAAAAAATATTGTTTTTTTTTTTTTTTCAAAATTGTTGCTCTTTTTTTTTGTTTATAGCACAAAAAATGAAAACCGCAGAGGTGATCAAATACCACCAAAAGAAAGCTTTATTTGTGGGGAAAAAAAGATGCAAATTTAGTTCGGGTACAGCATCGAACGACCGAGCAAATGTCAGTTAAAGCGACGCAGTGCCAAATTGTAAAAAGTGCTCTGGTCAGGAAGAGGGGTAAAATCTTCCGGGGCCGAAGCCGTTAAACTCCAACAGAAAGCGCGGTGTAACACTGATGCCGGACACTAGGGGGCAGAAGAGGTTGTTGTGGCAATGAAGTCTCGACTGAAATAATATGAATTTTCTTCCGCTGCATATCACAAACTACTTACTGCAATTTTGACTTTAGAAGAAGCTATTTCTGAAATTAATTGGCATTTTACATATTAAAAACTCATCAATTTCCATTTCACCTGAAAGTCATTTTCCACTAATTTCCGCTAGACGGAACTAAACGCGGGGCCGTGCAAAGTTATTTACTGCTTAGTAGACTAAACTTGGAAATATAATTTAGCCTTTTAATTTTGCATTATGCTAAATAAATAAATGGTGCACGCTGTGATTAGTAAAAGGATATAAAAACTCATTTTCTCGCAACAAATGTTTTTATTAAATGCATGAAGGTAATAAACTGGCATTGTAAGATTATCAAACAAGGGCTTCCAGGTCTGCCTAATTGGTGAAGTTATTTTCTGGGTGAGAAAAGACAAATAGAGGGCTGACTTAAAGGGGAACTCTGGCTCAACTTTTTATTTTTTTTTTCTTGGAGCCTAGTCAGGCCCTATGCATTGTGATGCATTGCTCAAAGCATTCCTGACCCATGGACACTACAGTGTTACAGTTATGCCCCGTACACACGGTTGGACATTGATCGGCGGCCGACAACAAAATCCTAGGATTTTTTCCGACGGATGTTGGCTCAAACTTGTCTTGCATACACACGGTCGCACAAAGTTGTCGGAAAATCCGGTCATTCTGAACGCGGTGACGTAAAACACGTACGTCGGGACTATAAACGGGGCAGTGGCCAATAGCTTTCATCTCTTTATTTATTCTGAACATGCGTGGCACTTTGTGCGTCGGATTTGCGTACACACGATCGGAATTTCCGACAACGGATTTTGTTGTCGGAAAATTTTATATCCTGCTCTCAAACTTTGTGTGTCGGAAAATCCGATGGAAAATGTGTGATGGAGCCCACACACGGTCGGAATTTCCGACAACAAGGTCCTATCACACATTTTCCATCGGAAAATCCGACCGTGTGTACGGGGCATAAGTGTCCAAACCTACCAGTCCTTTCATAGTGAATTCAAGGCACCACTGGAGTCTTCTGGAAATTGATAGGACCCCCCCAGTTGCATAGCCAATAGGAAGTGCTTTTGTCACCAGGCCCCTAAAAGGACCCTTCTCCTTTGCAGTACAGAAAAACAAAGACTTGGAATTGGCACATCATGTCTAAGATTAAAGCTCTACACCATATAAAGATATATATTTTCGTTATTCTTTATTCTTCGTGTTACATTCCAGCCCTGGTGAAGGGGGCCAAATACACTCCCTAAAATGCATTGACTTTTGTTTATAACGTGCCTTTTGAATAAATGTGTTTTTGGAAATGTATTTTTGGTTGTAGCATGATGGTTTTGTATTTGACCCTGGTATTCAGAGGCTGGGGGTAACTGGAATAGGTCGGAGGACCTGGAACAAGTATGCAGATCTTATTCTGGCTTTACTGGTCTGCGTGATTGTTCTAGGTGACTCAGAGAAATGAAAATAAGGGGAAAGAAGATGGAAAAGGGTCAAATAAAAAGAATGTAAAAAGAAAGGGAATGGAAAAAGAAAAGAAAAGGGAAAGAAAGAGGGAAAGGGGAAGGGAAAGAGAAAGAGGTAGGAAAAGAAAATAGAAGAAGAAAAAAGACGGTAAGGAGAGGAGAGAAAAGGGAAAGAAAGGAAAGAAATAGGAATAGGAAAAGGAAAGGAAAAAAATAAGGAAAGAGAAAGAGAAAAAAGGGAAAGGAAAAAGGGATAGAAAAGGAAAATGAAAAAAGAAAAGGAAAGGAAAAAATTAAGAGACAGGAAAGAGAAAAGGAAAATGGGAGGGAAATGGAAAGGGAAAAGAAAAGGAAAGGAAAAAGAAAGAGGTAGAAAAGGAAAGAGAAAGAGGTAGAAAAAAAAGAGGTAGAAAAGGAAAAAAAAAAGACGGTAAGGAGAGGAGAGAAAAGGGAAAGAAAGGAAGGGGAAAGGAAAGAAATAGGAATAGGAAAAGGAAAGGAAAACAATTAGGGGAAGAGAAAGGGAAAAAAGGGGAAGAAAAAAGGGATAGAAAAGGAAAATGAAAAAAAAAAAAGGAAAGGGAAAAATTAAGAGTTGGGAAAGATAAAGGGAAAAGGGGAGGGAAGTAGAAAGGGAAAAGGAAAGGAAAGGAAAAAGAAAGAGGTAGAAAAGGAAAAAGAAAGAGGTAGAAAAGGAAAATGCAAAAACAAAAGGGAGGAGAGGACTATCACAAGGGAAAGGAAAGGAAGGGAAAGGAAAGGGTTTTCCATTGTGACATAAAACTAACCAGCTTTCAGATTTTGCACTATTGGCTTTTAGTTTCTCCTCTGATCTGAAAGGAAAAGCAAGTGAACATAAGGGAAAGGAATGGAAAAAAGTAAGAGAAGAGAAAGGGAAAAAAGGGAAAGGAAATAGAAAGGGAAAGAAAAGGGGGTAGGAAAGGAAAATGAAAAATAGGACACAGGAAAGAGAAAAGGAATAAAGGGTTTTCTATTGTGACACTGAAAGGAAAGAATTAAGAGAAGAGGAATGGAAAAAAGGGAAAGGAAATAAGAAGGAAAAGGGGCAGGAAAGGAAAAAACAAACAAAGGAGAGGAGAGAAGAGGCGAGGACCATCACAGGGTTTTCCATTGTGACATAAAACTGAACAGCTTTCAGATTTTGCACCATTGGCTTTTAGTTTCTCCTCTGATCTGAAAGGAAAGGAAAGGCAAAGGAATGGAAGGAAAAGGAAAGGAAAGGAAAAAAGTAAGAGAAGAGAAAGGGAAAAAAGGCAAAGGAAATAGGAAGGAATAGGGAAAGAAAAAGGGGTAGGAAAGGAAAAGGAAAAAAAGGAAAGGGAAAAATTCAGAGACGGGAAAGAGAAAGGAAAAAGGGGAGGGAAACAAAAAGGGAAAGGGAAAGGAAAGGAAAAGGAAAGAGGTAGAAATGGAAAATGAAAAAGCAAAAGAGAGGAGAGGACTATCACAAGGGAAAGGAAAGGAAGGGAAAGGAAAGGAAAGGGTTTTCCATTGTGACATAAGACTAAATAGCTTTCAGATTTTGCGCCATTGGCTTTTAGTTTCTCCTCTGATCTGAAATGAAAGGCAAGGGAACGAAAGGGAAAGGTATGGAAAAAAGTAAGAGAAGAGAAAGGGAAAAAAAAGGGAAAGGAAATAGGAAGGGAAAGAAAAAGGGGTAGGAAAGGAAAATGAAAAATAGGACACAGGAAAGAGAAAAGGATAAAAGGGTTTTCTATTGTGACACTGAAAGGAAAGAATTAAGAGAAGAGGAAAAAAGGGAAAGGAAATAAGAAAGAAAAGGGGCAGAAAAGGAAGTTAAAAAAAAACAAAGGAGAGGAGAGAAGAGGAGAGGACCATCACAGGGTTTTCCATTGTAACATAAGACTGAACTGCTGTGAGATTTTGCACCATTGGCTTTTAGTTTCTCCTCTGTTCTGAAAGGAAAGGCAAAGGAATGGAAGGAAAAGGAAAGGAAAGGAACAGAAAAAAAGTAAGAGAAGAGAAAGGGAAAAAATGCAAAGGAAATAGGAAGGAAAAGGGAAAGAAAAAGGGGTAGGAAAGGAAAATCAAAAAAATGAAAGGGAAAAATTAAGAGACGGGAAAGAGAAAGGGATAAATTAAGACACAGGAAAGAGAAAATGAATAATAGGTTTTCTATTGTGACATAAAACTGAACAACTTTTAGATTTTTGCACCATTGGTTTCTCCTCTGATCTTGACAGTGTCACTATATACTTTCATTGCTGGATTTACCATATCAGTCATATGAAAAACCCTATTATTAAATAAATCTGCTTTATAGTGCTTGGCTTTGTTCTTCCAAAAACGATAGACTCTGCAAGTTTCGGAAAGATAAAGAGCCCCAAGTGAGGCCTTTCTTACTCAACTCCCTCATTCCCAGAATAGATGCAGTCAAATTGACTCTCCTCAGCTTCCAACTTTAAAAGATGCAGAATGTTGTAATGAGCATGACTGAGATTTGCAGTACCCTAATTACCCGCACTGTCCTGGCCACTTTGGGGAGCCGTGTGACACCAGACTATATTTTATGTTCTAAATTTAAAGCAGGGTGATCTCTTGATGTTCTCTGCTGACACCAGAGTTATTTTCCAAGTTTATCAACTTATGACTTTATTGATTTCCATGACTTCATATTTTTTCCTGCTAACTAGATGTAGAAAATAGAGTAAAACTTGAGAAAATTGACCTCAGCGGCACTTAAGTGAAGTTCCGTAAAAGCGCTAATAAAAAATACCATTCTTTCATTATACTGAGGAGGAAGACAAGACATATAATTTGCACGTTCAAAAATGTAACAGGAGATAAGAATGTGTTGGGTCAGGAACTTACGTCAAATGATCCACTTTGAGGATTTATCACAAAGTCAAGCTAAAACTTGCTTGTAAAAATAAACATGTTAATTTTTTTCTTCCTTAACAAAAAGTGTTGCCAACGATATACTTCCAAAATGTTATGGTATATGCAGTCAGAATGTTGTTTATGTCTTTCTAGCCTGACCCTGTTAGGGTAGAAATAGGAGATGCCATTAACTACTATTTTTGAAGGTGTAGACTACATGAAGTGAACCTCATCTTGTCTGAATCAGTCCTTTTGAGTCACTGATCTAAAAAACAGGTTAGGAGATCAGACTTCACTTGCTGCATGCTTATTTCATTATGTGCAGTGATCCCTGCAGACACACTAAGGACGACACCCATTTGCGGGTGAAGATGGAAGCATGCAACACACTCAGAAGTGCCAAATGCTGAAGATCCTAGCAGCATATGTAACAAGAAGAGAATGAATATTCCATGTAATGTAAATAGTAAGTATAATACATGTGATTTAGAGACAATGTTTTTACATGTATCCTAATTACAATTTTGATAATGGGGACTTTTTCGTGGTGGACTGGGAACCTTTGTCTTGGGAGAGCAACTAAAACTATGTAGCCCTTTCATTGTAGATTTATTTAGATTAAAGTGTGTTATGATGTCAGACATGGATTATTGCGACAATCCTTTTCACATCTTTCAGCATCTGATTCCTTTGCAGGGCTTGGCATTCAGTCTCATGGCATCCCAGAGCCTCAAAAGAAGTTGATGCAGGAAGTCCTCCCTCTGCCAAAAGCTGTGATTCTGAATGGGAGGCAGGTATCCATATAATGCTCAGCTTACCTCACTGTCTGCAGATCCCGCTCTGATCAATGTCTGAATAATGTAGTATTTCCCATAAGGGCTACTAACTCAACATGTCTTATAGAACTGGTCTGGGGGGAGGGGGGGCAAATGCCCCCCAGTCTAGCCCTCCTCTTCTTCTTCTACCTACTAGTTAAACTTCCTGGATATCTATTTCCTTATTGCCTTATGGTCCTGTATCAAAGTCTGCAAGCTCAGGAACGGCTTCAAGGTCATTTTGTGAGCCAATCATATGAGCAGGGGGTGAGAATTCTAATAGGACCTTTCCCAAGGAGGGCAATATTGCCTAGAGTGCGAGAAAAATAATTGTCTGACCGTTGTAGTTGGCTGCAGATTGAAATGGAATAACAGTTAATATATTATTTTAATAACATTAAATGGACAGTAATGCAGAAGCTTCCATTACTGCCTTTTTTATTTGGCAGATCTGTCATACTTATCATAATATACTACCAAATGAGTCACTACCCCAGAAAAAAACATGTAGAAATGAGTCAGCACTTCCATATTTCTAACTTCACATGTTCCCTATAAAGCTGATCGCAAGTAAAAAAAAAAAACAAAAAAAACATTTGATTTACCACCTACCATCTATACCTAACCTTAAAGTTTTTTTCTTTAATTATGAATACCCCCAGGTGCTTAACTTAAACAATGGTAATTTGAGAGACCAGGTACCAAGTATTTTTTATTGTGAAATCTAGTGTTGAAGGGTCTTTCCTACAGAGCCTATGTTGCTTCATGGTGATATGGGCACTGCCTTTCAGAAGAGTTCATTACAGGGTTTTCACCAGCTTCTCGCAAGCTCTTGGCTGTGTTCACACAGGGTCTTCACAGGGTTTTTACAGGGTCATCACAGGGTCTTCACACATTCTTCACAGGGTCTTCATTGAGTCCTTACAGGGAGTTAACGTGTCCTTCAAAAGCTCTAATGTTAGTCCTAAGATTGTCTTCACTGGGTGCTCACAGGGTCTTCACTGGGTTCTTACAGGGTCTTCACAGGGTCTCTACAGGGTCCTCATAAGGTTTTCACAGGGTCCTCATTGGGTCTTCACAGGATCCTCAAGTATTCCAATGTCAGGACAAAAGGGTCTTCACTGTGTTCCCAGAGGGTCTTCACAGGGTTCTTACAGGGTCTTCACATGTTCTTCACAGGGTCTTCATTGAGTCCTTACAGGGATTCACCTGGTCTTTACAGGGTCTATCCTTAGTCCTAACAGGGACTTCACAGGCTTCCTACAGGGTCTTCACTGGGTTCTCACAGAGTCTTCAGTGAGCTCTCACAGGGTCTTCACAGGGTCTCTACAGGGTCATCACAAGGTCTGTACAGGGTCTTCACAGGGTCCTTGTCAGGTCTTTACAGGATCCTCAAGCCTTCCAATGTCATGACACAAAGGACAGTAACAAGACCAGTTGACTGTGTTTGATTCCAAACACCATTTTCCAGTATCAAAAGAGACACTCCAGATCATCATGTGACAGTGGACTCCGATAAATGAAATTAGGTCTTATGCAATCAAAATATTCAGCGGAAAAACCTTGGATGGTTTTTCTGACGAATTCCGCTCAAGCTTGGCTTGCATACACACGGTCACACAAAAGTTCTCTAAACTTTTGACCGTCAAGAACGCGGTGACGTACAACACTAGGATGAGCCGAGAAAATGAAGTTCAATGCTTCAAATTGTTTCCGAGCATGCGTAAGATTTTTGTGCGTCGTAATTGCTACAAGCGATCGGAATTTCCGATAGGAACTTTTTCCGTCGGAAAATTAGAGAACCTGCTCTCAATCTTTTACGATCGGAAATTCCGCCAGCAAAAGTCCGATGGAGCATACACACGGTCGGAATTTCCGACCAAAAGCTCACATTGGACTTTTGCTGGCGTAATTTCCGATCGTGTGTACGAGGCATAAGAAGTTTTAAAAAAATTATAATAATAATAATTAATATGGACTTTAAAAACAACATAAAGGCTGACTGTATGTAGCTATGATATAAAAGTTACATAGTTACATAATTACATAGTAGGTGAGGTTGAAAAAAGACACAAGTCCATCAAGTCCAACCTATGTGTGTGATTATATGTCAGTATTACATTGTATATCCCTGTATGTTGCGGCCGTTCAGGTACTTATAGAATATTTTATAGAATAGGTTTTTGAAACTATTGATGCCCCCCGCTGTGACCACCGCCTGTGGAAGGGAATTCCACATCCTTGACACTCTTACAGTAAAGAACCCTCTACATAGTTTAAGGTTAAATCTCTTTCTTCTAATTTTAATGAGTGGCCACTTGTCTTGTTAAACTCCCTTCCGCGAAAAAGTTTTATCCCTATTGTGGGGTCACCAGTACGGTATTTGTAAATTGAAATCATATCCCCTCTGAAAAATCATCCTCCCTGGGGACTGGTGCCCAGAACTGGACGGCATACTCCAGGTGCGGCCGGACCAAAGTCTTGTAGAGTGGAAAAATTATCGCTTGAACCCTGGAGGTAATCCCCTTTTTAATGCATGCCAATATTCTGTTTGCTTTGGTAGCAGCAGCTTGGAATTGCATGCCATTGCTGAGCCTATCAGCTACTAGGACCCCCAGGTCCTTTTTCAATCCTAGATTTCCCCAGAGGTTCTCCCCCTAGTGTATAGATTGCATTCATATTTTTCCACATCCTGCGGAGAAGTTATTGCCCTGCTTAGCTTAGTATCGTCTGCAAATACAGAGATTGAACTGTTTACCCCATCCTCCAGCTCGTTTATGAACAAATTAAATAGGATTGGTCCCAGCACAGAACCCTGTGGGACTCTACTACCCACCCCTGACCATTCCGAGTACTCCCCATTAATCACCACCCTCTGAACTCGCCCTTGTAGCCAGTTTTCAATCCATGTACTCACCCTATGGTCCATGCCAACAGACCTTATTTTGAACAGTAAACGTTTATTGGGGACTGTGTCAAATGCTTTTGCAAAATCCAGATACACCACATCTATGGGCCTTCCTTTATCTAGATGCCAACTCACCTACTCATAGAAGGTTAATAGATTGATTTGGCAAGAATGATTGTTTATGAATCCATGCTGATTACTGCTAATAAAACCGTTTTCATTACTAAAATCTTGTATATAGTCCCTTGTCATCCCCTCCAAGAGCTTGCATACTATTGATGTTAGGCTAACTGGCCTGTAATTCACAGGGATGTATTTTGGGCCCTTTTTAAATATTGGTGCTAGATTGGCTTTTCTCCAATCCGCTGGTACCATTCCAGTCAGTAGACTGTTAGTAAAAATTAGGAACAATGGTCTGGCAATTGCTTGACTGAGTTCCCGGTGATTTATTAATGTTCAGTTTCCTAAGTCTAATTCTAATTCTGTCCTCTGTTAGCCATGGAGGTGCTTCCTGTGATGTGTCATGAGGATAAACACTGCAGTTTTGGTTACTGAAGCCCCCCCCGATTCCCTCGTGAAGACTGAGGAGAAGAATAAATTCAATACCTTCGCCATCTCCCCATCCTTTGTAACAACCAGATGTCCTTCCTCATCCTTTTTGGGGCCAATATGGTCTTTCCTCCCTTTTTTACTGTTTACAAAGTGTTGTGAACGTTTTTGTTTGTTTGTTTCTTTAAATACCATGGTAGATAAAAAAATTACCATTTTCTCTCATTTGCTTTCGAACATTAGCTGAAAGCATCAAAGTAATGCTTTTAGCAATTAAAATGGTGTGAAAATATAAGTGACTCTTATTAGCTGATATAACAGCCAGTAAACCATTAGAGCAATTAATATATCACGGTAATGAGCTCACATGACTTAATAACATTGGTATTAGCGCATTAGTGTATAACCCGCATGCTTAGTAAGAGAAGTTAGCTACAGGCTTTTAATACTATACAGTGATATGTGCAATGATGTGTGCAGGGTTGGTATACATGCACATTTGTTTTGAAACATATATGACTTTTTCATTTGTTTTTCCAAATGTAATAGAATAATAAAAACATACAATTTGGTTTGTGCAAAAATGTAGAACCCTGTCAGCAAAAACTATCTGTTTATGCTATACTACACCGTATGGCTAATAGTTTGTGGACCTGACCATTGCACTTATACTGTATGAGTCTATTGGCTACCCTTTCCAAAACCTTGGGCATTAATATGGAGTTGGTCTTTTTTAGGGAGTACACTCTTCTGGGAAGGTTTTCCACAATTGCAGTGCGTTTGTGGAAATGTGTGTCCATTCAGCCAGAAGAACATTTGTGAGGTCGGGTACTAATGTTGGAACTGAAGACCTGGTTCATAACTGGTGTTCCAATTCATACCAATAGAACTCAGTAGGGTTGAAGTCAAGGCTCTTTGAGGGCCATTAAAGTTCCTCCACACCAAACTCACCAAGCCATGTCTTTATAGAGCTGGCTATGTGCACATAGGGCACAGTTTTGCTGGATTAGAAAAGGGCCTTCCCCAATCTGTTACCACAAAGTTGGACATGCACAATTGTCTAGAATGTCTTTGTATGCTGTTGCATTAATTATACCTGTAGCACAGACCCTATACTGGGCACATGGCACCTTTGCACATTGCAGTTTACGGTTTCGCAACTTAAGAATCAGGAAGTGCATGTCTTTTAGCAGTTTAATGCTGACTTAAATTGGATTGGGTGCAGGTTGAGCCTTAGGATACTCCAAACCTAGCAAAAAAGATAATGGAGGACACTTCTAACTATGTTGTCTCTTCAGTGTGCAGTCACCCTCTTGAAGCTAGCGATTAGTGGACTACAGCTCAGGGGACCCCATTGTGCAGCTAAAACCTGAGCCAGTAAACTTGAAGCAGCTTCATATGTAGCACAGACAGTCTCTGGGATCTTTTCAGGCTTGTACTCACTGTGCCCCTGGTACTTGAATGCTTTCTTGCAGTACCAGACAGCTCCTGTACGGTATGAATACTCACGTGAGGGTCTGCCTTTTCTACCAACTAAATTCTGGAACCCACCAGAAACAAGGGGAAAGCAGTTTAGCCTGCAGCCAGCAGAAAACAGAACAGCCAAAAGCAATTGAACATCACTACCACGGCTACAGGGGAGCCAAAAACTAAATTTTCCTCAACCGTTAGTAACCTAACTAAGAGGGTGCTACATACCCTTCGCTCCCAACACCTGAACTGGACAATTTAGAGGGTTGTCCACAAATATTTGATCAAATAGATAGGTGTGATGGTCAGGTGTCCTCAATCCCTTATACAGTATAAGTGTGATGGTCAGATGCCAACAATATTTTGGATGCATAGGGTTCTGTTTATTAAAAATTCTGTATTCACACAGCTGTCGAGAAAATTCCCTGATTAAATTACCTCTATTAAGAAAATATTGCAATATGGCCCCTAGACGGAACTGACAATCATCGGAAATTAACAAGTGGCTGAGGAACTGGTGTAGAAAGGAGAGGTTTGGGTTCCTGGAGAACTGAGCTGACTTCTAAGTCGGTTACCGGCTCTTTAGCAGGGATGGGCTGCATCTAAATGGGGAGGGTGCAGCTGTACTAGAAGAGAAGATGGCCGAAAAGTTAGAGGGGTTTTTAAACTAGGTATTGGGGAGAGGGTCCAGGTGAACAGCTAGCCAGCATTGAGCAAGGTTCAGCGGGTAATAGTGGGGGCATTATTGGTATGGTGACTAGATTACCAAAACCCATGGTAAGTAAGTTGGCCATTCCAAATTGCAGCCTCATAACAACTAACAAGAAAATAGTATGAGACAGGACAAAATTACAAGGCTTGTACACCAATGCTAGAACCCTAGCTAATAAAATGGGATAAAGCTAGTGTACAAGGAGGATTTCGATTTTGTGGAAATTTCAGAAACTTGGTTCGAAATCTCACACGATTGGCTGGCAACCATTCAGGGGTATTCCATATATTGTAAAGATAGGGAGGGTAGGAAAGTAGGAGGGTTATGCCTGTATATCAAGAATGATGTGCATGTGAACGTGATGGACGACATCACTAATGGAGCTGGGAAGGAAGTTTAATCCTTGTGGGTGGAGCTCCAAAGGGAGCAAAATAATGGAAAAGTAAAAGGGGGTGTATGCTACAGACCCCCTAACCTCAGGGAGGAGGGGGCGCAGACCTCTTAACACAGCTAGGAATGGCGGCAAGGCTGGGCAACGTATTATAATGGGGGATTTTAATTATCCAGATATCGACTGGGCAGAAGGAACCGCTCATTCATCTAAGGTTTGCCTTTTCCTAAATGTCTTGCAGGATAATTTTATGGGTCAGCTGGTGAATGCACCAACAAGAGATAATGCATTACTAGACCTACTGATAACAAATAACACATACCTGATCGCGAATGTGGAAATACGGGGCAGCTTAGGAAACAGTGACCACAGGTCAATTCGTTTCAGCATAAATCACAGAAATAAGAAGCACAAGGGGAACACAAGTACACTCAATTTCAAAAGAGCCAACTACACTCTTTGCTAGATGATATTAAATGGGATAAAATTCTAGGAACAAGGAACATGGAGGAAAAATGGGAGTGCTTTAAGAGCATACTAAATAAACGTATTGGCCAGTGCATCCCAATGGGAAATAAGTTTAAGAGCTAAAATGAATCCTGGGTGGCTAAACTCTAAAAAAAAATTGTAAAAATAACAAAAAATGACTGTGCTACTGAATAGGGTGAGCAAAGCAGCCAACAATACAATTAGACAAATTGTGGAAATGCATATAAAAGCAAAATAAAAGGCCTTCAAAAAATATAAGGCGAAGGCATCATTGTCCGCATTCCAGCAATACAAGGAATGCAATAAGAAATGTAAGGGCGCAATCAGGGCTACCGAAAAACAAAACACGAAAGGCACATAGTGGAGGAGTGTAAAAAAAATCCAAATACATTTTTTAAATATTTTATCAGTAAGAAAGTGAGGTCAGAGCATATTGGCCGCATATGAGATGATGAAAGGAATTTGGTTGCAAAAGACAAGAAGGCAAAGGTTATAAATGTGTTCTTCTCCTCATTTTTGAGGAAGAAAGAGGGTTATTGTAACCAAGACTGTAATGATAACAACACATCACCGAATGGACCCTCATGGCTAACAGCAGACAGAATCAGAAATAGACTTGAAAAACTTAATATAAATAAGTCACCAGATGGCTTACACCCGAGGGTCCTTAAGGAACTCAGTCAAGTGATAGCTAGACCATTGTTCATAATTTTTATAGACAGTTTACTGACTGGAATGGTGCCAGCTGATTGGAGAAAAGCAAACATGGTACCAATATTTAAAAAAAGGGCCAAGATACATCCATGGAAACTACAGGCTAGTGAGCCTAACATCAATAGTCTGAAAGCTATTGGAGGGGATGATAAGGGACTAAATCCAAGATTTTAGTGATGAAAACTGTTTCATTATATTAGTATACATCAGCATAGATTCATGAAAAATTATTCTTGCCAGACCAATCTATTAATGTTCCATGAAGAAGTGAGCTGCCATCTAGATAAAGGAAGGCCTGTGGGTGTGGTGTGTCTGTATTTTGCAAAGGAATTGATTAAACTCAATCTTAATATTTGCGGACGATACAAAGTTTAGGCAGGGCAATAACTTCACAGCAGGAAACCTTACATGAAGACCTGAATAAAATAATGGGGTCGGGCAACTACTGTACATGGCAAATGAGGTTTAATGTAGAAAAATGTAAAATAATGCATTTGGGTGGCAAAAATATGAATGCAATCTATACAATGGGGGGAGAACCTCTGGGGGGAATCTAGGAAGGAAAAGGACCTGGGGGTCCTAGTAGATGATAGGCTCAGCAATGGCATGCAATGCCAAGCTGCTGCTAACAAAGCAAACAGAATATTGGCATGCATTAAAAAGGGGATCAACTCCAGAGATAAAGCGATAATTCTCCTGATCTACAAGACTCTGGTCCGGCCGCACCTAGAGTATGCTGTCCAGTTCTGGACACCAGTCCTCAGGAAGGATGTACTGGAAATGGAGCGAGTACAAAGAAGGGCAACAAAGCTAATAAAGGGTCTGGAGGATATTAGCTATGAGGAAAGGTTGCGAGCACTGAACTTATTCTCTCTGGAGAAGAGACGCTTGAGAGGGGATATGATTTTAACATACAAATACCGTACTGGTGACCCCACAATAGGGATAAAACGTTTTCACGTAATGGAGTTTAACAAGACACGTGGCCACTCATTAAAATTAGAAGAAAAGAAGTTTAACCTTAAACTGCGTAGAAGGTTCTTTACTGTCAGAGTAGTAGGGATGTGGAATTCCCTTCCACAAGTAGTGGTCTCAGCAGGGAGCGTTGATAGTTTAAAAAATCTATTAGACGGGCGTCTTAACGATCACATCATACGGGGTATACGATTTACTATTGACATAAACACATGCACACTCACACACCATAGGTTGAACTGGATGGACTGGTGTCTTTATTCAACCTTACCGACTATGTAACTATGGAAATAAACATATTAGCCATATTACAGGGACTTTTTTTTTTAATAAATAGACCAGATAACACAGCTAAGTATTTTCCAAACAAAGTAAATAGCCCTAGTTTTCCCCAAATTTCTGTGGCTTCTCGCAGTTTATCAAAATACAGAAGCAAACATAGACATTTCAATACTAAAAATAATAATTTTGCCAGGTCTTGATTTTATATTTTGTAAAAAGAACTACCTATCAATAAATCAATAAATAAATGTACAATGTTGACTAAAAAAAATTGGCTACATTTTTCAACATTTCTGACATGAAATTCATACCGTGTAGCCAGGTACTGGGCTCCAGCAATATGGAGAAGGAGACATTCGGGTTGATTTACTAAAGGTAAATAGACTGTGCACTTTGCAAAGTACAGTTGGACTCTGCACGTGCAGTTACTCCAGAGCTTAGCAAATAAGGTAAGGCGTCACTTTACACAGAATAGCCAATCACGTGCAAGGAAAATTTAAAAAAAAACAGCATTTTTGTTTGCATATGATTGAATGATGGAGGTCAGCAGAGCTTCTGCTCATTTACTAAACTCTGGAGCAACTGCTCTTGCAGAGAAAACAATCTATTTGCCTTTAGTAAATCAACCCCATTGTCTTTTATAGTTCTCGCTCTCCACTGAGATACTGCTCTTATGCTGCACCATTCTCCTCCGGCCAGCAGGAGGAGCACTAAGGCCAAGCAAACCCATAGACTTCTATGCAGAGAACTGGGAGTCCTGGGTGTTGTGGTTTGAGATGGCATCCATATTATGGGATGTATGGACTCCTTACAATACAAATCCCAATAGACACTGTGCAGTAGGAGGAGTGGAGAGATAACATTTATTAACCTCTTGACACTGTGTGGCCGCATATGTGCAGCCCTGTGTAAAGCACTTACCATGCTGAGAACACTCTCCCTGCACGCTCCCAGCACGGTAGTTGGCAGGGATGGGTAAACTACCGATCCATACTTGCGATCGGAAGCTTTCTGATCATGTGACCGATGTAATGGCCAATCACAGCGGTCACATGACCCGAATGCCTTCCAACTCTTAAAGGCCCGGGAAGTGGTCGGAGTGAACAGGTTAAACTGCCTGGGAAAGTTCTTCCTTTTGGCACTGAGGGAGTTAGAGAGAGAGCACCTCTGTCTGGATATTTGCTTGCCAGCTGGAGACCAAACCAGTGGAGATTTGAGCCTGACACTATGAGTGAGATCACCCGTGGGCAATACAGCACTGCCCCATCACAGCACCTGCACCATTGGAGTGTCCACTCACCCTCTGCTTCCCACCGCTGATTACTGGAGGCTTTCAGTGAGGGACCGAGCAGGATCCTTCTTCTACAGTGAAAGGGTCACCGTGGGGGCCAAGCCTTGCTCTGTGTAGACACTTGGAGCCAACTCAGGAGCAAACCAGAACCAGGGCCGATCCTTGGCGGGTGCACGGGGTGAAGTTCACCCGGGCGCCACAGAGGTGGGGGCGCTCAAGCGTCAGCGTCAGAGCGTCACCCGGGTGGCGTGGCTGCACACTGTCCTCTCCTCTCCAGCTGCCGCCCGGGTGGGGTTTGTCCTGAGGGGTGGTCTGCACTAATGGAGGGGCGGTGGTTTGTGGGGGGGGCAGTACTAATTGAGGGGGATCTGTACTAATGGAGGGGGGTGGTTTGTGGGGGGGTCTGTACTAATGGAGGGGGGGTCTGTACTAATGGGGGGTGGTTTGTGGGGGGTCTGTACTAATGGAGGGGGGTGGTTTGTCTGGGGGGGTCTGTACTAATGGAAGAGGGGTCTCTACTAATGGAGGGGGGTTGTTTGTCCTGAGGGGGGTCTGTACTAATGGGGGGTGGTTTGTCGGGGGGGTCTGTACTAATGGAGGGGGGGTGGTTTGTCCTGGGGGGGTCTGTACAAATGGAGGGGGGAGATTTGTCCTGAGGGGGGTCTGTACTAATGGAGGGGGGTGTTTGTCCTGGGGGGGTCTGTACTAATGGAGGGGGTCTGTACTGAGGGAGGGGTTTATACTTAGTAGGGAGTCTGCACTGACAGAGGGGGGTCTATACTTAGTGGAGGGGGTCTGTACTAATGGAGGGGGGTCTGCACTGAGGGAGGGGTTTATACTTAGTGGGGGGACTGCACTGACGGAGGGGGGTCTATACTTAGTGGAGGGGGTCTGTACTGAGGGGCGCCTATAATCGGTGGAGGGGGGGTGACACCAACCCTAGTGATGCCACTGCAGCCGCGGGCTCTGCTTTTCCCCCTCTCCTCGCGCTGCTGTACTAGTGAGCGGCACTTGCCAGCACAGCTGCCCACTATGTTTCTTCCCCCGCCTTCATATCGGCCAGGGAAGAAATAGAATAAAAAAATTAGCAGAGAAGAGGATTGTGGGACATGTAGTCCCGAGGACTGACAGCCCCACTGTAACACGGAAACTGCAGCCCACACAGCATGCCCAGCTGAATGGGAGAGAGAGCCAGGAGCCCGGGAAAGCTTTCAGGGAAGTGCACCCAGGACTCCAAGAGGACAGTGCTGAGGGAACACCATCAGAGAGAAAACCCTGCTGCCCTGTGCCACCAGAGGGAATGCCACACAGCCTAGCACCATCCCTGGCGGAAAAAGGAATGGAGTCATTGCCAGAATTCCGATCTGGGCGCTACCCAGCGGAGTCGCCACAGGCATTTCAGAGTGAGCTGACTCCTGATCAGAGGAACCGTTGTTGCTGGGTCAGGTGAGAGGGCCGATCGGCCATTATCTCCTGTAGTATGTCTGCAGTCTCTGACCATCTCCTGTGCTATGCCTGCAGTCTCTGAGCATCTCCTGAGCTATGTCTGCAGTCTTTGACCATCTCCTGTATTATACCTGCACTCTCTGACCGTCTCCTGTAATATGTCTGCACTCTCCCTGTAATATGTCTGCACTCTCTGACCGCCTCCTGTAATATGTCTGCACTCTCTAAATGTCTCCTTTGCTATGTCTGCAGTCTCTGACCATCTCCTGTAATATGTCTGCACTCTCTGACCGTCTCTTGTATCATGTCTGCAGTCTTTGACCATCTCCTGTACTATGTCTGCAATCTCTGACCATCTCTTGTATCATGTCTGCAGTCTCCGACCATCTCCTGTACTATGTCTGCACTCTCTGACCATCTCCTGTAATATGTCTGCACTCTCTGACCGTCTCTTGTATCATGTCTGCAGCCTCTGACCATCTCCTGTACTATGTCTGGGGGCTCTTTCTAACAGACTCTCTAACAGAAGCCCTCTCTGTGTCTCTCTGTGTGCATCAGAGAGATTCCCCTCAAGGTCTCTTTTTGTATTTTTTTTTTTTGTTAAAAGATCATGGGAGGATCCCAGGGTAACGAAGATTTCTTAGGGGAGCATCTCTGTGTTTGAGTCGTTGCCATAGAAACATGTGTAAAGGGGAGGAGTTTGTAAGATGACCACATTCATGTGGGGGCGCCAGAAATATTTCTGCACCCAGGTGTCTGTAAACCTAGGATCGGCCCTGACCAGAACGAGTACCCCCATAGCAAGAGGTTTGATATGGTGGACATTCTTTGGGGGGAGGAGCCAGGAGCTCCAGCAGGGGACCCCAGAAGAGGATAATCGGCTTTGCTTTTTGTGAAACTTTTGCCTAGAGCGGGTAAGTAAGCAATGTTTTTTTTTTTAAATAGAATCTTTGATCCTTTAAATCACTTTAAAAAAATGTTTACACTTCTTATTGTAAATTTCTAACCATCAGGGATGGGCCGAACACCCCCCTTGTTTGGTTCGCATCCAGAACATGCGAACAGGCAAAAAATTTGTTCGAACACGCGAAACAACGTTAAAGTCTATGGGACACGAACATGAAAAATCAAAAGTGCTAATTTTAAAGGTTTATATGCAAGTTATTGTCATAAAAAGTGTTTGGGGACCCGGGTCCTGCCCCAGGGGACATGGATCAATGCAAAAAAAGTTTTAAAACGGCCGTTTTTTCGGGAGCAGTGATTTTAATAATGCTTAAAGTGAAACAATAAAAGTGAAATATTCCTTTAAATTTCGTACCTGGGGGGTGTCTATAGTATGCCTGTAAAGTAGCGCATGTTTCCCGTGTTTATAACAGTCCGAGAGCAAAATGACATTTCTCAAGGAAAGAAAAGTCATTTAAAAGTGCTAACGGTAGTTCCGGCTATTAATGAATTGTCAGTCCCGACAATACACATAAAAGTCATTGAAAGTCATTGAAAAATTAAAAAAATAATGTGTGGGGGTCCCCGAAAATGTTCGCTGTTCGGCGAATGGGCGAACAGCCAATGTTCAAACAGATAGCCCATCCCTAGTATCAAATGAAACTCTAGGCAAACAAACAATGCAAAATCCAAATATCTTCATCTTATCTGATAAAAGATTTCTAATTCAGTTCAGTTAGCCTTGTGATTTACACAACTCTTGTACATTTTGCAGCCAGGCAGAAAACACTAAAACTTCTTGGTTCAGCTTTACTGTGTTCTGGATCACCTCTCTGCTTGGATGAGGGAGATACATCTGATTCATCTAGTGAGCAGATTGGAGCTGAAGGAGTAACACTTGAAGCTGTATTGTTTTCTCCCGTCTGGTTGGGCAATGTGGCAGAGATGTGTAAGTCACAAGAGTAGCTGAACACAATTCCAAATGTTTTTAGCAGGTAATAAAGTAAATGTATATCTGATTTAAGGCGGTAATAAATCCAAAACCAAAAATGTAGTATATTGCAGCTTACTGATCTCATTAGATGTAGTAGCTGCACTAGTTTTCTTTTTTTAATCTTTTTCTCTCTGTTTTCACATGGTGATCTGACCAGTAACACACCTCCTGTATTAGAGTGTCCCCACTCTGGATAAGGGAGCAACAGGGGGTACCCTTGGAGAGCAGCATGTCAGTCTGGGGGGGTGGGGGGGGGTGGTGTTAGATGTATTAGCAGATTTAGCTACACTAATGCCGCGTACACACGGTCGGACTTTTCGTCTACAAAAGTCCGGCAGCCTGTCCGACAGACTTTTGGCGGACTTTTGGCGGACTTGCGGCGGACTTGCGGCAGACTTTCTAACGAACGGACTTACCTACATACGATCACACAAAAGTCCGACGGATTCGTACGTGATGACGTACACCGGACCAAAATAAAGAAGTTGATAGCCAGTAGCCAATAGCTGCCCTAGCGTGGGTTTTTGTCCGTTGGACTAGCACACAGACGAGCGGATTTCTGGGTCCGGCATAGTTACGACGTAAAGATTTGAAGCATGTTTCAAATCTAAAGTCCGCCAGATTTGAGGCTGGAAAAGTCCGCTGAAAGTCCGCTGAAAGTCCGGGGGAAGCCCACACACGATCGGATTGTCAGCCAGCTTTAGTCCGTCGGCGTCCGTCCGACTTTTGTAGATGAAAAGTCCGACCGTGTGTACGCGGCATAACAAATTGAAGCCAAACTCAAGCTAACACTACAGTTACAGCAACTATTTTTTTTCTTTTGGAATAAAGGTTTTACATAAATAAGTAAAAGCTGATCATTGTAAGCATCCCTGTCGGTGGTAGATGGTTTTTCTCAACCCTGTAAACTGCTACATTTGCAGGAGAGCTTGTTCTGTTGAAAAAAACAACAAGCTTACTGGCCATTTCACCAGGTAAAATTAAAAGAAAGAAAGACATTAAAGGAAAACAAATGCAGCCATTCCATCTAAGAATTGGTAAGCTGCAATAAAATAAATGTTTGCTTTTGAGTTTATTACTGCTTTCATGTGTCATTGGCTATGTTGGCATAATATCAGTGTAGTAATCGTATTATTTATATTTTTTATTTTTTTTTCCTCTTATTATCATTAATATTATTAATATTATTTTTCCTTTCAGTATATTTTTATATACTTCTTCCCCTTTTTTTTTCTTCATATTATTTTTATTTCTTGGTAATCTGCGAAACTTGTCGCGCTTTATTTTTTCATGCAACAGATGATTCCACATATTTCCCCAAGATTCCTTATCCTGATGAAGTTTATGTTTATGTGAGATAATCTTTTATTGACTCATGCCATTCTTCTTCTTATTCTTATTATTATTTATATTGTTATTATTGTTGTTTTGTATTTTTTTATTATTATTTATATTGTTATTATTCCTTCTTCTTCCTATTATTGTTATTTATATTGTTATTATTCCTTCTTTTTTTTCCTTCTTCTTAATATTATTTTTATTATTGCTTGGTAATTTATTTTTTCATGCATCAGATGATTCCAACATATTCCCCCAAGATTCCTTATCCTGAGAAACGTTATGTTTATGTGAGATAATCTTGTATTGACTCATGTCATTATTCTTCTTTATATTGTTATTATTCCTTATTATTATTATTTATATTATTATTATTATTATTATTATTATGGTTTATATTGTTATTATCCCCTCTTCTTTTTCTTCTTCTTAATATTATTAATATTTTTTTCTATTATTTTATATTTTTTTGTTTATATCTTTATTATTCCCTCTTCTTCCCCTTCTTCTTCTTCATATTATTTTTATTTCTTGCTAATTTAGGGAACTTGACATACTTTATTTTTTCATGCAACAAATGACTCCACATATTCCCCCAAGATTCCTTATCCTGAGAAACGTTATGTTTATGTGAGATAATCTTGTATTGACTCATGTCATTCTTCTTCTTTATATTGTTATTATTCCTTATTATTATTATTATTATTATTATTATTATTATTATTATTATTATGGTTTATATTGTTATTATTACCTCTTCTTTTTTTTCTTCTTAATATTATTAATATTTTTTGCTATTATTATATTATTTTTATTTATATCTTTATTATTCCTTCTTCTTCCCCTTCTTCTTCTTCATATTATTTTTATTTCTTGGTAATTTGGGGAACTTGACGTACTTTATTTTTTCATGCAACAAATGACTCCACATATTCCCCCCAAGATTCCGTATCCTGAGGAACTTTATGTTTATGCGAGATAAACTTTTATTGACTCATGCCACTCTCACTTCTAAGCAACAAACCTTGTGATTTTTAAAAGTTTGTTTTGAACATCTCTTGGGCTGTTGGAACATTGACGGATTCCTTCCCTCCTCGCTCTTCCCTTAGACGCCCCAGCTGTTGACCTATCGGCTAAGCGATATTCATGAGAACATGAAAGGGCTGAGACTTTGTGACCGCGGCTCACTAATTATCCTTGAAAGGTATTTAATCAAACAATTGATTACTTCAATTTGGAGCAGCCTGTCTATTAAAGTCTGCTATTGACATACTGTCAAGGATCAAGTTGACAAGCTGAACTCCGGGGAAGTATAAGCATAGCAGGTTGGTGGAATGGACCTTCTTTATTCTCTGCTCCCCATAGAATTTTGTAAACGTGTACAAAGAATCTGCCCTAATGATCTGTACATGATGATGTCTTTGGATCAAAATGGAGCACAGAGGGTATAGCATTAAATATATATAGGTAATTTACTGAGCTACTGTATTCATTTGGGTATTGACCATAGTGTGCGAGCTTGAAAAACCTTCAGATATTTCTTCAAAACCTATATGTGTTTTCTGGGAGAGCTTAACCTCAAACTCCGAATTCAAACAAAATCTATTTTTTGTTTAAAGAATTTAAAATGAAGTGCCCAATGTGCTTAAATATGTAAAATATGCTGCAATATTCACTGCCTTTTGGTGCTGTACTCACATTCTCACTGCTCAATACAGCGGTCACGTCTACCTCTAGCATTGGTTTTCAGGCACTATAGTTGGCTTCTGTGTTCTTTGCCTATAACAGCCCCCCTTTCCTATAAGTCAAGCAGGCCCCCAGGTCTTATACACAATGCTATAGTCCCTGGCTACAATGCTGGGGCAGGCGCAGACTAAGCACAGTGAACTGGTACTGGCGGTTGGCAAACAGGCAGGGTGGTCCAGTGACAGTCTGGGTTTAAGGCAGGCTGAGTTCTGAGCATAGTCAAAATCCAATCCAAGGTCATTGTGACAGAATGTCCCACACTCGAGTGTGCTTGAGTGCTTCCGTCAGTATATTGCTTCCTAAGTCCTGGAACACTAGACCACTGGATTTGGCTACAGTAACCCCCAAGAACCAGACATCACCAGTCTTGGAGCACTTCAGGAATAGCCTGCTTTATTTGACATGGGTTCCAGAGTCTGTGTGTCTAGGGGGGACATGGACTTGAATCCAAGGTAACAGCACCTCAAGGGTCCCCAGGAATACAGCTCACAAAGAGCACCGTTCCCCCAAAATCCAGGGCCCATAATCAGTAGGTAAAAGGCCAGCATTCAGTCTCCAAAAGCCTCTGTCCTAGGTGAGTCCATCACAGTCATCAACAAGGGAATCCAAACTAGCTGGCAGGTGATGATGGAGGTCAAGGCATGGGAATAAGTCAGAAAGACAGGAAACTTTCTGCAAACACTATCACAAGCATGACACTGAGGGCTTGGCAGGCTTAAAACAGGTTTGAACACCACCCAGAGGCTGTGTCTAGCAATTACCTTGCTGGTGAACAGACAGACAGGGAGAGTGCAGCTCCTGACACCATCACTACCAATTCTTTTCCATACTGAATGACACCCAGCATCATTTAACTCACTTCCTGTAAGCTCAGGCCATCGTGGACACCCCACTGTGGGTGCATCGCCACACTAGCCTGGGCCCATGGGAGAATGGTGGCCATGTTGCTATACAAGCCCATTGTATGCATCAAGCAGAAACGTCCTTGGCTGGAGAAGAACATAAGATGAAGAAAACCGTGAGGTTGAGTGGTTGAGAATTTAAACATCAATCACTTTCTTAATGTTGGCCTCCATAGGAGAAATCTACCTTTAATACCTGCCCCAGTGAAACCCTTTGCCATCTTGACATCTCCCAATGGACAGTAAGGAAGCAGAGTGTCTGAAGGCATTCTGAAGCAATTAGAACATTCTGTTTTCTTCTCATGATCTTCACCGAAACAAGAAGGAGAGAATTCGTTTTCCACTCATCGTGCTGAAGTATCCTTATATTCGGCTTCACAGAACACTGACGTATTATATGTCCTCTCCCCATGTTAGTTGATCATTCACAAGGGATGCACAAGCTTCAACACATAAGGGAACAAAGGAAATCACACAACTAGAACAGTAAAACACTTTTAAACTGAAAGAATATGTAAATCAACTTCACTCACATTAACTAGATCAGGTGTGCGTCTTTAAACCTCCCACATAGATCACAAAAGAATCTTGGTCAGGGTTACAACGTGTTTTAGAACAGTCTCTCTCTCTCATTGCAAGCTGTGCAGGCAGACTGGAACACATGCACTCGGGGCTGGACTGGCACAAAAATTTGGCCCTGGACTTCATCCAGACTGACCCACTTTAATTGAAAAAAAAGGCTGCCCCCCCCAAAAAAAAGTCAAGCCCACCAAAAGGCCCCCACATCCATTATTGTATATCATGAGAGAGTGGGGGAGTGAAAGAGAGAGAGGTGGGAGTGAGAGAGAGGGGGGTTGAGGGAAAGGGGGTAAGAGGGGGTGGGTGAGAAAACGAAAGGGTGAGTGTAAGAGAGAGAGAGTGAACGAGAGAGAGGGGGGTGAGAGACAGAGGGGGGCTAAGAGACATAGGTTGTGCTGAGAGAAAGATCGGTTGGGGGCTGAGAGACAGGGGGTGGGGCTGAGAGACAGAGGAGGGGACTGACAGACAGGGGGGCAGAGAGACAGTGGGGCTGAGAGACAGAGGGGGGCTGAGAGACAGAGGGGGGACTGACAGACGGGGGCAGAGAGACGGAGGGGCTGAGAGACAGAGGGGGGGACTGAGAGACAGGGGGGCAGAGAGACAGGGGGGGGCAGAGAGACAGAGGGGGGCTGAAAGAGGGGGGGCTGAGAGAAAGAGGGGAGGGCTGAGACAGATCACATAGCACTGTCCCTATCTGCAGTACCTTCTCTGCCCCCCCCCCCACACACACAGGCTCTGTGTGCTGGCAGGCCTTTTAAGAGCTATGGGCGGAAGTGAAGTTTTGACATCGCTTCCGCCCTGTAATTGTATGAAGACGTGTGGGGACCATCTTCCTCTCACTCGTCTCTATACCCAGTAAGGAAAAGGATCCGATTGCCTCCGCCACTGCCCACAGCTCCGGTAAGCGGCGGAGGGCACCGAAGTGCGGCGGGAGGGGAGGCCCTCTCCCACTGCCGATAAAAGTGATCTTGCGGCGAATCTGCCACATGGATCCCAAAATTATCGGAAACCGGACCGCCGGCTGAAGAAGAGGGTACCATACCATACCATAACAAAGATATTCCTCTTCAAAGTTAGGACGTATATCGGCGCAGCGATCCGCAAGTGGTTAAAGTCAGCAGCTACACTTTTTGTAGCTGCTGACCTTTTATAAACTTACAAACAAGTGGAACTCCGCTTTTGAATTCACACCACAACGCAAAGCAGCCAGAGCGATTCACTGCCATGGCCGCTCTATGCTGCTTGCTGCTCTATGGGCCGTGTGGTGCTAACAATCAGTCAGCACCAGGGCCGTCTTTAGCGCAGGGCAAACGGGGCACTTGCCCTGGGCCCAATCTTTGTTGGGGGGCCAGCGCTAGCCGTGAATTGGGGCCCCGGTGACAGCTTTGCAGAGCGCACAGAGGACACGAGAGGATGTATTCCTCGCTAGCCAGCTGAGACGGGGCGGGGCCGGGAGCTCCACTGACGCTCTGACCCCGCCCACGTGCAGCCTGTGTACTTGGAAAAGAGCTTCTGTAGTGAGAGCCAGTGATCGGAGTACGAGTGTCAGTGGAGCTTCCGGCCCCGCCCCCTCTATACTGGCTGGTGAATAGGTGAATACAGAGATCCGGGGGTGGGGCCGGGAGCTCCAATGACACTCCCACTCCGATCACTGGCTCTCACTACAGGCGCTCTATACCCAGTACACAGGCTGCACGTGGGCGGGGTCAGAGCGTCAGTGGAGCTCCCGGCCCCGCCCCTCTCAGCTGGCTAGCGCGGAATACATCCTCCCATGTCCTCTGTTCGCTCTGCAAAGCCGTCATCGGGGCGACAATTCACGGGTGATGTGGGCCCCCCAACAAAGCATCAGTGGAGCTCCCAGCTGCTTTAGTGAGAGCAGAGAGTGAAAGCCCGCCCACACACCTGAATGTATGTAGTGTTTGGCTGGCCAGGTATGTCCTTACACCCATAAAATGCCTGACTGTTTAAACCCTGAGCTGTGTTATTCAACTGTAACGCTGTGCATTGCTGAAAGTTCCCTGGCCATCACCTGTATAATGTCCACAGTCTCTGGTAATCTCCTGCAGTATGTCCGCAGTCTCTGATTGTCTCCTGCAGTATGTCCGCAGTCTCTGATTGTCTCCTGCAGTATGTCCGCAGTCTCTGATTGTCTCCTGCAGTATGTCCGCAGTCTCTGATTGTCTCCTGCAGTATGTCCGCAGTCTCTGATTGTCTCCTGCAGTATGTCCGCAGCCTCTGATTGTCTCCTGTATAATGTCCGCAGTCTCTGATTGTCTCCTGTATAATGTCCGCAGTCTCTGATTGTCTCCTGTATAATGTCCGCAGTCTCTGATTGTCTCCTGCAGTATGTCCGCAGTCTCTGATTGTCTCCTGTATAATGTCCGCAGTCTCTGATTGTCTCCTGTATAATGTCCGCAGTCTCTGATTGTCTCCTGCAGTATGTCCGCAGTCTCTGATTGTCTCCTGCAGTATGTCCGCAGTCTCTGATTGTCTCCTGCAGTATGTCCGCAGTCTCTGATTGTCTCCTGCAGTATGTCCGCAGTCTCTGGTAATCTCCTGCAGTATGTCCGCAGTCTCTGATTGTCTCCTGCAGTATGTCCGCAGTCTCTGATTGTCTCCTGCAGTATGTCCGCAGTCTCTGATTGTCTCCTGCAGTATGTCCGCAGTCTCTGATTGTCTCCTGCAGTATGTCCGCAGTCTCTGGTAATCTCCTGCAGTATGTCCGCAGTCTCTGATTGTCTCCTGCAGTATGTCCGCAGTCTCTGATTGTGTCCTGCAGTATGTCCGCAGTCTCTGATTGTCTCCTGCAGTATGTCTGCAGTCTCTGATTGTCTCCTGCAGTATGTCTGCAGTCTCTGATTGTCTCCTGCAGTATGTCCACAGTCTCTGATTGTCTCCTGCAGTATTTACACAGTCTCTGATTGTCTCCTGCAGTATGTCCACAGTCTCTGGTAATCTCCTGCAGTATGTCCGCAGTCTCTGGTAATCTCCTGCAGTATGTCCGCAGTCTCTGATTGTCTCCTGCAGTATGTCCACAGTCTCTGGTAATCTCCTGCAGTATGTCCGCAGTCTCTGGTAATCTCCTGCAGTATGTCCGCAGTCTCTGATTGTCTCCTGCAGTATGTCCGCAGTCTCTGATTGTCTCCTGCAGTATGTCCGCAGTCTCTGATTGTCTCCTGCAGTATGTCCGCAGTCTCTGGTAATCTCCTGCAGTATGTCCGCAGTCTCTGATTGTCTCCTGCAGTATGTCCGCAGTCTCTGATTGTCTCTTGCAGTATGTCCGCAGTCTCTGATTGTCTCCTGCAGTATGTCTGCAGTCTCTGATTGTCTCCTGCAGTATGTCCGCAGCCTCTGATTGTCTCCTGTATAATGTCCGCAGTCTCTGATTGTCTCCTGTATAATGTCCGCAGTCTCTGATTGTCTCCTGTATAATGTCCGCAGTCTCTGATTGTCTCCTGCAGTATGTCCGCAGTCTCTGATTGTCTCCTGTATAATGTCCGCAGTCTCTGATTGTCTCCTGTATAATGTCCGCAGTCTCTGATTGTCTCCTGCAGTATGTCCGCAGTCTCTGATTGTCTCCTGCAGTATGTCCGCAGTCTCTGATTGTCTCCTGCAGTATGTCCGCAGTCTCTGATTGTCTCCTGCAGTATGTCCGCAGTCTCTGGTAATCTCCTGCAGTATGTCCGCAGTCTCTGATTGTCTCCTGCAGTATGTCCACAGTCTCTGGTAATCTCCTGCAGTATGTCCGCAGTCTCTGATTGTCTCCTGGAGTATGTACGCAGTCTCTGATTGTCTCCTGCAGTATGTCCGCAGTCTCTGATTGTCTCCTGCAGTAGGTCCGCAGTCTATGAACCTCTCCTGTAGTATGTGTATTAATGTGCCCCTTTACTTGCTCAATTATTTGGGATTGCTCCACTGCTCAGTGAGAGGTAATGATGTGCATGAACCTCTAGCAACCAATCAGCAAACAGTAGTGATCTGCTTTAATCTCTAGCAACCAATCAGTAAGTGCTAATGATGTGCTGTAACCCCTAGCAACCAATTAGTGAGCGCTAATAATGTACATTAACCTCTAGCAACCAATCGGCAAGCCGAAATTATGTGTTGTAACCTCTAGAAATCAGCCATTGAGCAGCGATGATAGGCTGTAACCTCTGGCAAACAATTGCAATCGCTGCGTGATCTGCTGCAGTAAACTGATTTTGAGTCTACCTGCTATTTTTTTGTATGTCTCAGAATGGAGGGGGGGCCCCAAGAAAATGTTTGCCCAGGGCCCAATCAAAATTAAAGACGGCCCTGGTCAGCACCACACGGCTTCCTTTTTTGTTTTGTAGGAGCTTTATTTCTACACTTGATTCACTTCGCTGCCCGACAATGCAGTGCAATTCGGCCCAGTGCACTGCGATAAAATGCAGCATGTCTGTATTGTACCGCAGCATGCTGAAGTGCAGTACTGGGCTGCATTGCAGTGTCAATAGGATACATAGGAAGCAATTATTTCCTGTGTGCCCCTGGAGTGACACACATCTGTCACCACATATGTGAACTTACCCTAACTCTGTAATTTTGAGTTTAGATTTTGAAAGGCCATATACACTATATTACCAAGTTCCTCCACCTCAAACTTGCTCATCCATGTCTTTATGAACCTTGCTTTTTGCACTGGTGCGCAGTCATGTTAGAACAGGAAGGGACCATCCCCAAACTGTTTCCACAAAGTTGGGAGCATGAAATTGTCCAAAATGTCTTGGTATGCTGACGCCTTAAGAGTTCCCTTCACTGCAACTAAGGGGCCAAGCCCAACCCCTGAAAAACAACCCCCACACCATAATCCCCCCTCCACCAAATGATTTGGACCAGTGCATAAAGCAAGGTCCATAAAGACATGGAGGAGTGAGTTTGGAGTGGAGGAACTTGACTGGCCTGCACAGAGTCCTGACCATAACTCGATAGAACACCTTTGGGATGAATTAGAGTGGAGACTGCAAGCCAGGCCTTCTAGTCCAACATCAGTGCCTGATCTCACAAATGCGCTTCTGGAAGAATGGTCAAACATTCCCAAAGACACACTCCTAAACTTTGTGGACAGCCTTCCCAGAAGAGTTGAAGCTGCTATATGTTCCTATATGTTCCTATGGGGGGGGGGGGTGGGAGGGGGTGGTATTTTTTGAAGCACCTGATTAGAGCCAGAGGCTCTAATAGACTTCAAAATAAGGTGGGCTCGGCGCTCTGATCCCACCCAACTGTGTGACCATAGCAAATTAATTTTTACTATTTTCACACTAAACTTCCTCCCCGCCAATCAGGAGGCAGGACGTCAGACCTGCTTCCTGATTGGCCAAAGCACCAGGCCACCCTATTGGATGCCTGACGCTTAGGAAGAGGAGCGAGAAGACTCGTGCTGGAGCGGAGGTCGCCGCCATACTGAGAGGTAAGTCCCCTCGGCTGCATCCCCCCCACCCCCCCTCGGGTGCCAGAGCCGTGATCCACGAGCGGGGGGGTTATGCAGCCACAGCCGCAAACCCCACGAGTGGGGGGGGGTCAGTGGGCACAGTGGCTGAATTTGATGAGCACAGGTGGTTGCATTTGATGGGAACAAGTGGCTGCATTTGATGGGCACAAGTGGCTGCATTTGATGGGCACAGGTGGCTGCATATGATGGGCACAAGTGGCTGAATTTGATGGGCACAAGTGGCTGCATTTGATGGACACAGTGGCTGCATTTGATGGGCACAATGGCTGCATTTGACGGGCAAGTGGCTGCATTTGATGGGCACAGGTGGCTAAATTTGATGGGCACAAGTGGCTGCATTAGATGGGCACAGGTGACTGCATATGATGGGCACAAGTGGCTGAATTTGATGGACACAAGTGGCTGCACTGCGCATAGTTCAGTAATATGCCATCTTCATTTTACAAATAATATTACACCTCATACACACTGTTCTACAGCTGAGTGTATCTCTTCAGTGAGATCTTTGGAATGCATACAGTGAAATAACTACAGTGCAATCAATATTTCTAATAAACAATACTCTGTATCCTTGACCCCTGTGTCCCAGCCATCATCGGAAAAAGTTTTGTGGACTTAGCTTATGCAGCACTAAACTTCAGGTCATTTTTAATTTCATATTGAGCCAACAGATACAAATAACTGTTTCTATTGAAGCACTTGGCACAAGTGGCCCTTGTTATTGGGGCTAAATAGCTCCATTTCTGAGCTGAACATGATGGCTTCATACAGAAAATAGATGAAAACAGAAGGACAAAATGTATGTTGTCTAAAACAGAAAGATTCAGATACAAGTTATTTTTTAGTGCAGTTTGGAATTTGGGAACTAAAATTAAACAGGGTTGAGGTCTATCAAGGTCTATCAGGTTGAGGTCAGGACTCTGTGCAGGCCAGTCAAGCTCCTCCACCCCAAACTCGCTCATCCGTGTCTTTATGGACCTTGCTTTGTGCACTGGTCCAAATCATTTGGTGGAGGGGGGATTATGGTGTGGGGATGTTTTTCAGGGGTTGGGCTTGGCCCCTTAGTTCCAGTGAAGGGAACTCTTAAGGCATCAGCATACCAAGACATTTTGGACAATTTAATGCTCCCAGCAGTTTGGGGATGGCCCCTTTCTTATTTTTTGCACATATAAACAAAAAAAGACCAACAATTAAAAATTGTATATATACATATATATATATATATATATATATATATATATATATATATATATATATATATATATATATATATATATATATATATATATATATATATATATATATATATATATGTATATATATATATATACATATATATATATATATATATATATATATATATATATATATATATATATATATATATATATATATATATATATATGTGTATGTGTATATATATATATATATTACTTTCTGCTATAAAACCTATCCAATAAAAAAAATGTAAAAAATCTAATTTCTTCATCAATTTAGGTCAATATGTATTCTGCTACATATTTTTGGTAACAAAAACCAAATAAGCATATATTAATTGGTTTGTGCAAAAGTTATAGTGTCTACAAACGATGGAATATATTTATGGAATTTTTATTTATTCATTTTTATTTTTACTAGTAATGGTGGGGCAATTAGCGACTTATAGCGGGACTGCGACATTGCGGCAGACAAATCGGACAGTAAGGGGTTTATTTACTGAGCTAGAGAGGGCAAAATTAGTCATAATTAATATCAACAGAAACAAGATATACCTGTGCTAAAATCGCAATAGCTTGTACATGTATTTAAACTATTAGATGCTAAAGGGGTGTGACCACATGAACTAAAAATCCTTGTTTTTCATTGCATAGTTTGCTGGAAAGGGTATATAGCAGTGTGCAGAGGGTTCATACAAAATTTTTAGTGTTAACATGTGGTCACACCCCTTTAGCACCTAATAGTTTAAATACAGTACATGTACTGTACACACTACTGGGATTTGAGCATAGGTATATCTTGTTTCTAGAGTGAGAAAATTTACAAAATGTATATGAAATATCAGCATGAAAACATGGCATAGCACATAAACCTGTGAGAGCCAGGGCCGGATTAGCCACAAGGCCACCGAGGCCAGGCCTCGGGGCGGCAGTGGTGTAGGGGCGGCGCCGCTCCTGCAGCGACTTCGCGGCCGCCCCCCCCTTTCGTGCTGCCCATTACAGTCTATTATGGGCATCAGTGCCCATAGAAAAGATGGCCGCGAGCCGACCACGCAACTGCGCATGCGCCGTTCCGAAGCCGGCCGGGCTCGTGAAAGCTCGTAAGCACTCGGCCAGGCGGCGCATGCGCAGTAGCGTGATTGCGCCGCCCGGCGCCATTTTTGAAAAAATTGAGAGTAGCTAGTAATGTCAGCGGTGCGGCGGCGGGGGAGAAAGATGACATCTCTCATTGCCCGCACCGCTGTTCCGCCCTCCTCCTTCTGATGGCAGGCAGCATGGCAAGGGACATCCCAATCTGGTGGCAAGTGACATCCCCATCTGGTGGCAAGTGACATCCCCATCTGGTGGCAGGCATGGTGGCAAGTGACATCCCCATCTGGTGGCAGGCATGGTGGCAAGTGACATCCCCATCTGGTGGCAGGAAGCGTGGCAAGTGACATCCCCATCTGGTGGCAGGCAGCGTAGCAAGTGACATCCCCATCTGGTGGCAGGCATGGTGGCAAGTGACATCCCCATCTGGTGGCAGGCAGCGTAGCAAGTGACATCCCCATCTGGTGACAGGCATGGTGGCAAGTGACATCCCCATCTGGTGGCAGGCAGCGTAGCAAGTGACATCCCCATCTGGTGGCAAGTGACATCCCCATCTGGTGGCAGGCATGGTGGCAAGTGACATCCCCATCTGGTGGCAGGCATGGTGGCAAGTGACATCCCCATCTGGTGGCAAGTGACATCCCCATCTGGTGGCAAGTGACATCCCCATCTGGTGGCAGGCATGGTGGCAAGTGACATCCCCATCTGGTGGCAGGCAGTGTGGCAAGTGACATCCCCATCTGGTGGCAGGCAGCGTGGCAAGTGACATCTCCATCTGGTGGCAGGCAGCGTGGCAAGTGACATCCCCATCTGGTGGCAGGCAGGGTGGCAAGTGACATCCCCATCTGGTGGCAGGCATAGTGGCAAGTGACAAGAGATGGTGGCAAGTGACACACTCAGGGCTCCCAATGATTCTGCATTATGGTGAGTTGAACTATTTCAGTTTATATTACAATGTAATGATAGAAATAATGTGTTTCAATCATCCTGACACCATAACAACCATGGTGCCGGGGATGATTGAAGCACTAACACCAGCCCTTGCCTTGAAAATTTGCCTGCGAAAAATCCTTACCCCTCGCGCGCTTACCCTGAAGTATTTTTTGTCTGTACAATTAAAGCCAGTTATTTTCAGTGTTCTCGTGTATGGATATATGTTTTTAATTGATCTATTGTAGAAGTCATTGATAAAGGACGTGGTGTGTGTGTATGTGTGTGTGTGTGGGGGGGGGGGCGGCATCGAAGGACCCGGCCTTGGGGCGGCAAAGGGAGTAAATCCGGGCCTGGTGAGAGCCACATAAAAAATAATGTGAACAATATAATAATTTAGCAAAATACACATTGATTAGCAATATATCATAGATACCCATTAATGCATAGATGTTACTTGTATAAAATGATTCAAATTCCAGTCAAACCTAAAACAAGCACCTAGAAGTGCCTAAACATACCTCTTTTAAGTTTCCAGGGCCTTTAAACTCAGCATGCAATGGAGTTCTCCATATTTCAATAAAACTATTAAATATACTGTGACAGTGCTGGGCCCTGCCACAGCGTAAAAATAAGTAAACGTCACACAGGATTCTCAAGGATCTGGACTGAGGAGCTCCAGAATGTCTATCATGAATGGAGAAAATTGGGTTTTCAGTTTTCTCCAGGATTGGTAATTCCTAAATTGAGCTCTGGAGTTTGGAGGCTTCCAGGTCCAGTAGGTTGAGTGTGTGTTAGAACCTTATGAGCCGCTATGCTAAACCATCAAATAAATAAAAAAAAGGAAAAATTATATTAAAAAATTATAGAAAAAGCTGCCAGCGCTCCCCACACTTCCTGTTTATGTGATAATGCAAAAACGAATACCAAATATGTGTAGCGCTAAGTGAACATGAATAAACGATAAATGTGATATGTGACCCTCCTATTATGGATGGTCAGTAGTGTACAGTGCTCAATACAATCTCCCGATTCTCAATAAAAGTGCAAGTGCTCAAAAACTTCACATGAATTCCCAATCATAAACAGTAAATAAATAATTAAAGTGTTATAAATATGAATAATCAATGTGATGATGAAACAATGTTCTTGCAAACAATAAATAAATGACGAATAGTCCAATCTCTAGAGAAGATAAGCAAAAATAGTCCAAGGTGTATGAATAAAGGTGAGATGCTATAGATCAAATCTCTTGACTTTGATCCACCTCTGTGCATACGACAAATCACTCCTTGTGCGACCCTTCACCGGATGTGCCCTTACCCTAAGGCTTAATGAAAACACATGTAACAGTGGTTAATCCTCTAGGGCACAGGTGTCAATCTGGCAGCCCTCCAGCTGTTGCAAAACTATAAGTCCCACGAGGCATTGCAAGGCTAACAGTTATAAGCATGACTCCCACAGGCAGAGGCATGATGGGACTTGGAGTTTTGCAACAGCTGAAGGGCCATCAGTTTGACACCCCTGCTCTAGGGTATTCTTCTCATTTGTTCCTCCTTCCTTTGGCATATATCTTTAGGCAACCGATTACACTATGTAATACTCCTTCCTGATAATCACCAGAGCCCTCCTTTGACATCACCCACATGCAAAGTAAAAACTGGCAATAATGCTTTATCCTTTCAAAAATCTATTAG
This sequence comes from Lithobates septentrionalis, assembly GCA_037952835.1. Taxonomy (NCBI): domain Eukaryota; kingdom Metazoa; phylum Chordata; class Amphibia; order Anura; family Ranidae; genus Lithobates; species Lithobates septentrionalis. Next base: position 8,230 of record JBBDGP010001769.1, on the reverse strand, counting down.
GCAACCATGCGCCATATATATCAAATCACATTTTCCGTATTTAAAATCAGCCTGTATGCAAACGACATGTGTGTGGAGACGGTGGTTTCACCTGAGATCCGGCTCTGCAGCTCCGGTCGGCAGTGGAGCTGCCTCTTCTGGAGGGCTGACATATGAGGAGGTATCTGGAAAGTTCGTCTTAGTGTGACGGATGGAGGGAACACTGCCCACCGGAGCTGCAGAGCCGGATCTCAGGTGAAACCACCGTCTCCACACGCATGTTGTTTGCATACAGGCTGGTTTTAAATATGGAAAATGTGAGTTGATATATATGGCCCGTTATTGTTTAATACATTTTTAAAAGGATAAAGCACTATTGCCAGTTTTTACTTTGCATGTGGGTGATGTGAGAGGAGGGCTCTGGTGATTATCAGGAAGGAATATTACATGGTGGAATCGGTTGCCTAAAGATATATACCAAAGGAAGGAGGAACAAATAAGAGGAATACCCTAGAGCAGGGGTGTCAAACTGGCGGCCCTCCAGCTGTTGCAAAACTTTAAGTCCCATCATGCCTCTGCCTGTGGGAGTCATACTTATAACTGGAGGAACAAATAAGAGGAATACCCTAGAGGATAACCACTGTTACATGTGTTTTCATTAAGCCTTAAGGTCAGGGCACATCCGGTGAAGGGCCGCATTCGTTGCATGTACAGAGGTGGATCAAAGTGAAGAGATTTGATCTATAGCATCTCACCTTTATTCATATACCTTGGACTATTTTTGTTTATCTTCACTAGAGATTGGACTATTCGTCATATATGTATTGCTTGTAAGAACATTGTTTCATCGTCGCATTGATTATTCATATTTATAACACTTTAATTATTTATTTGCTGTTTATGATTGGGAATGCATGTGGGGTTTTTGAGCACTTGCACTTTATTGAGGATCGGGAGATTGTATTGAGCACTGTACACTACTGACCATCCATAATAGGAGGGTCACATATCACATTTATTGTTTATTCATGTTCACTTAGCGCTGCACTTATTTGGTATTTGTTTCAGTAGGTTGAGTGTGTGGATATGCACATCCTTTATAATTAAGGGCCTGTCTGGAGTTCGGGGCTTCACCCATGAGACAGGAGGTCCCCTGCCCAGAAGCCAGGGCATGGGCTAGAGCATCTGGGAGCTGCAAGAGAGAGAGAGAGCTGAGAGGGAGGTCAAAGTTGCATGTGAGCACAGTGGTGCTGAGAGATTATCTGAGAGTCCAGACCAAAGGCCTAAGCTTGAGGCCTGAGCAGTGGCGCTGCGAGGAGGAAATCCAGGAGGCTTGATGTCATTTTTTTTTTAAATATTCTAAATGATGGTGGAAACCCTTGTGGGGCCGACCGTTTTCTTGAAACTTCTACTTTCTTTTTAAACAAAAGTGGGCCAACAAGTCCTAAAACAGTATCTCCTGGCTGGTCTGATCTCACTGGGAATCACGACACTTGAGTGAAATCCCATAATATCATGATACATTTTAATAAAGGGTTCCCTTTATCTAAGTTATAAATGACTTCTACACATGTACACCTACAGATTGGCCCGCATATAAGGTTTTCGGAGAACTCATTATATCGTCCTGGCAGTCGGCCAATACTAGGAAGTGTCCTTGTTTGACTCGAGTTTTTTCCTTTTTACTCTCCGAGTTCCGCCAGGTGAAAGGCACCTGATTAATGTTGTGAATGGAATTTAACAAACTCAATGGAACAGCTGTTTGGCTGTGATACATTAACGAACGGTGAACTGTAAGATCACATACAGAAGATTATAGACAAAGGCAAGCCTGATGACACGGAACATCAGAGGACTGCCAAATGCGCACCTGTGGGGGATAATCGCACACTTTCTTCGTTCTAAACAATTGCCGCAGACTGAGACGTTGAATGATTGTACAAGGGAGCACTCAACAATTAGCATAATGTTGGGGAAGAGCTAAGTACTAACTGTGGCTTGTAGAAAAGCTTTGCTAAGCACTGAAATATGGCCAAATACAATGCACACTATAGTTTTAGAAAAAAAAAAAAAAGATCTTTCTGTGATGACAACCTTTTTATAATTAAAGTAACTTCATCCAGTCTTTAAAAATTTCTAATACCTGCTCTCTTGAGAAAGAGGTATTATTCTAACTTTTCTTGTAGACCATGAGTGTCGAACCTGTGGTCTTCAAGCTGTTGCGGAACTACATAACCCATGAGGCATTGTAAGGAATGTCCCATGAGGCATTGGATATCGGGGAACTGGAGAAATTGCAGAGAAGGGTAACCAAACTGATAAAAGGCATGGAGGAGCTCAGCTGTGAAGAAAGATTAGAGGAACTGAATTTATTATCTTGTGAGGAGAGGAGATAAGGGTGGATATGATCAACATGTATAAATACATAAGGGGTCCATATAGTGAACTTGGTGTTGAGTTATTCACTTTAAGGCCATCACAGAGGACAAGGGTGCACTCTTTACATCTGGAGGAAAGGAAATTTAATCTCCAAATACGGAAAGGTTACAGAAAGGTTTCTTCACAATAAGAGCTGTAAAAATGTGGAATAGACTCCCTCCAGAGGTGGTTCTGACCAGCTCAGTAGATTGCTTTAAAAAAGGCCTGGATTATTTCTTAAATGTACATAATATAACTGTATACTGACATTTAGGTAAAGTTGATCCAGGGAGTATCCAATCACCTCTCGGGGGATCAGGAAGGATTTTTTTTTCCCCTGCTGTAGCAAACTTTGCTGAGGTTTTCTGCCTTCCTCTGGATCAACTGTGGGTATAGCATTGTGTATATGGGATTGTATGAATTTTTTTTGTCTCTTTTATTGGTTGAACTAGATGGAATTGTGTATTTTTTCAACCTGATTAACTACGTAACTACTGCATGTAATTGTAAGCCTATTAGCTGCAAGCATGACTCCCAAAGGCAAAGGCATGATGGGACTTGCAGTTCTGCAACAGATGGAGGGCCGCAGGTTGGACCACGTCTCCGTCCTTCCCAGCCTTCCTTCAGCAGCCTATAAACGGAGCTAATTTCTTTTCTTCAACCATGGGTTGACGTCCCACCAGTTGGACGGTAGAAGCCACCCCCACCAGGAGAAGACAGTGATTATTGCTAGTGGCTATAACAGCCGCTAGCAATAATCGCATGTAAAATCGGACAAGCTGGTTGTACCCAAGGTAATTGATCGATCAATTTTGTATATACAGCCTGCCCATATATGGTTCAAATCTTGGCAGGTTCCTGCTGAACTGGCAGGGGTTCGAACCGTCTATGGCCGGCCTTAGGTTTTTCAGCATTTGACGCTTCCAGGAGTGTTGGATGCTTGGGTGCCCACCACTTGCTGTTGTTACATCCTCTAACCTCTACATTACTGCTGATTATTGTAATGATTTAGGGATTGAAGGATGAAACTACAGCACATTGTGGGGGACAATAAAGGTTGCAGCTCGGGAGACAAGGTAAGAGATGGTCTGCTGGAGAGGTGAGTATAATTCATCTTCTTTTGCATGAAATTTTGAAAGGCCTAACAGAGTTGCTGTAATGCTAAAAAGTTATATACGGTGTATATACAGTGCCTTGAAAAAGTATTTATACCCCTTGAAATTTTCCACATTTTGTCATTTTACAACTAAAAACGTAAATGTATTTTATTGGGATTTTATGTGATAGACCAACACAAAGTGGCACATAATTGTGAAGTGGAAGGAAAATGATAAATGGTTTTCAAGTTTTTAAAAAAAATAAATTTGTGAAAAGTGTGGTGTACATTTGTATTCAGCCCCCCTGAGTCAATACTTGTAGAACCACCATTCGCTGCAATTATAGCTTTTAGGGATGTTTCTACCAGCTTTGCACATCTAGAGAGGGACATTTTTTCCCATTCTGCTTTGCAAAATATCTCAAGCTCTGTCAGATTGGATGGAGAGCGTCTGTGAACAGCAATTTTCAAGCCTTGCCACAGATTCTCAATTGGATTTAGGTCTGGACTTTGACTGGTCCATTCGAACACATGAATATGCTTTGATCTAAACCATTCCATTGTAGCTCTGGCTGTATGTTTAGGGTCGTTGTCCTGCTGGAAGGTGAACCTCCACCCTAGTCTCAAGTCTTTTGCAGACTCTAACAGGCTTTCTTCTAAGATTGCCCGGTATTTCGCTCCATCCACCTTCCCATCAACTCTGACCAGCTTCCCTGTCCCTGCTGAAGAAAAGCATCCCCACAACATGATGCTGCCACCACCATGATTCACAGTGGGGATGATGTGTTCAGGGTGATGTGCAGTGTTAGTTTTTTGCCACACATAGGGGTTGATTTACTAAAGGCAATAAGACTGTGCACTTTGGAAACTGCAGTTGCACACTGCAAGAGCAGTTGCTCCAGAGCTTAATAAATGAGCAGAAGCTTTGCTGACTTACATCAACCAATCATGTGCAAGCAAAAATGCTGTTTTTTTTAATTTTCTTTGCATGTGTTTGGGTATGAGCGTTACCTCATTTACTAAGCTCTGGAGCAGCTGCACTTGCAGAGTGCAATTGCACTTTCCAAGGTGCACAGTCCATTGGCCTTTAGTAAATCAACCCCTTTGATTATTACTAGACATGTGCAGAAAAAAATGTGTTTTGTTTCTTTTCGATTTGTTATTTACATAAATTTGTTTAGTTCAATTCATTTAATTTGTTTTCAGAATGTGTTTCTTTTATTCAAATCGATTCAAATTTTCCGAATTCGGTCAAACTGAACTCAATTCGACTGAATTTGGAAAATTAGATTTGAATTCTAATAACAATTTATTGCATTTGAATTTGAATCAAATTCAATTTTTTAATTGCATTTGCATCAAATTCCATTTGAAATTGAATTTATTCTATTTGAAATGTGAATTTTGGAGAATGGTTATATTTTTTCTATTCCATGCTATTCTATTGTTTTTTCAATTCTATTCTATTCTTTTATTTTCTGTTCCATTATTTTCTTTCCTATTATATTCTTTTCTATTCTATTCAAATTTGAATTTATTCTATTTGAAATGTCAAATTTCGGAAGAAGGTTATATTCTTTCTATTTTATTCTATTTTTTTTCTATTCTATTTTTCTTTTTTCTATTCTATTCTTTTCTATTGTATTCAAATTCAATTCTATTCTATTTGAGATTCAAACATCAGAAGATGGTTATATTCTTTCTAATTTATTCTATTCCATTTTTATTCTATTCTATAATTTTTTTCTCTAGTCTATTTTATTCTGTTCTTTTTCTTTTTATTTTCTATTCTATTTTTGTTCTGTTTTACTTTATTATTTTCTCTTCCATTTTTTTTTTTTTTTTGCTATTCCATCCCTTTATTTTCTAACCTATTGTTTTCTATTCTTTTATTTTCTATTCTGTTGTTTTACTCTGTTATATTCTATTCTTTTATTTTCTATTCTATTCTTTTCTAGTTTATTATATTATTATCTATTCTATTCCTTTATTTTCTATTCTATTTTACTCCCTTTGGAAATTAAAATTCAATTAAAAAACAATTCGAATTCAAAAACTATTCGCCTTTGTCGTACGAGAATTTTCATACATTATTTCTATCCACGGTTCCCACTTGCTGTGAAACTGGTTGATTGTTTGCCTGATTTTCTCATAGTGTGTATGGCATTAGTGCAGACTTCTGGGAAAAACAGGGAGCCAATCACACAAGCAGGAAATTATGTTTCTGGGGGGCAGGTAGTCATCATATTGAATTTTACATAAAATTACAGAGTTGCAGATTGAAAAGTAAATAACATTTTTAATAACATTCAATTACAATATGACTTGTGTCACAATTGTATACACTATATTATTTTTTTTTTAATTTACTATTTTTTTTCCCACTTAAGTTGAGTTACCCTTTAAGTTTGCCTTGTGAAACAGATTACTCCCTTTTTTAAATATGTTCCTTGGTCAGTATTAGTTCTTAGCAGAAACATCCTATGTGCCGGGACGGAGCACATAGGAGGCACGGGAGAGGAAGCCCAGGAATTGGGACTGTCCTAGAAAATTCTGACCAGTTATAAGTGTTGATGACCACCTCTGGACCATCTCCTTTTGGAACGATTGTTGCGACCGACAGCCTTTGAATTTTCATTTGGGACCACCTTCCATCTTGTGTCCATTTGTGTCTGCAGCTTGCAGGATACTGTCCAGTCCTAGCATCACCTCATCACGGGAGATTGTTTTAAAGCCTTTTTGACGCACTGCCGTATGGTATGTGTGTCCTACTGCTCTGGTAAGGGTACCTACCTCTTCCTATCGAATGCCTTTCATGCCACTTGGTACTTCTTCTTTGATTGAAAATTAAGAAGAAAGTTTCCTAATCATTGGATACCTCACATGTAGGCTGATATGTATTCTTCTACATATTTTTGGTAAAAAAGTCGCAATAAGCGTATATTGAATGGTTTGCACAAAAGTTATAGCGTCTACAAAATAGGGGATAGATTTATGGCATTTTTATTATTATTTTTTTTTTTACTAGTAATGATGGCAATCTGTGATTTTTATCGGGACTGCGACAATATGGCGGACACATCGGACACTTTTGACACATTATTGAAACCATTGACAATTATACAGCGTTCAGTGCTATAAATATGCACTGATTACTGTGTAAATGCCAGGGAAGAGGTTAACACTAGGGGGCGATCAAGGGGCTAACTGTGTTCCCTAGGTGGTTTCTAACTGTGGGGGGATGGGACTGTCCTGGAGGAGAGAGAAATTGGTGTTCATACTTAGTATGAACACACGATCTGTCTTTTCTCCCATGAAAGAACCGGGATCTGTGTGTTTACACACACAGATCCCGGTTCTCGCTCTGTCACGAGCGATCGGGGGAGGCTGCACTCACATCGGCTCCGGGCACACACTGCCCCTAGTGGCCAAAAGGAAAAGCGACGTAAGGTAACGTCGATTTGGCCAGCCGAGCCAACCTGCCGCAGTGAAACAGGAAAGCCGTTAAGGGGCAACATTACAAATGCAAAAATAATTTCAATAACATCATTCGGGGATGCTTCAAACCTGTACATGAAGTAATGGATGTGGTAGAATGTACTCCTTTTAAGGAGGAGGAGGAGAGAAAGAAATAAAGGGGAAGGGAGAGAGAAGAAAGGGAGAGAAAGAGGAAGGAGAAAGGAGAGAGAATGGAGGGTAGAGAGGAAAGGAGAGAGAATGGAGGGTAGAGAGGAAAGGAGAGAGAATGGGGGGGGGGGTGGAGAGGAAAGGCGAGAGAGAGAGCAAGAGAGAAGAAGAAGAATGGAAGAGAGACAGAGAAGAAGGGTACAGAGAACTATTGAGGAAAGAGGGAGAGAGGGAGAAAAGAAGAAGAGAGAGAGGGTGGGGGGAAGGGAGAGAGACAAAGAGAAGAAGGAGGGGGAAGAGAGATAGCGAGGGAGGGAAGAAAGAGAGAAGATAGAGGGGGAAGAGAGATAGAGAGGGAGGGAAGAAAGAGAGAAGAAGGAGGGGTGGGTAGAGGGAAAGGAGAGAGAGTGATAGATAAGAAGGTGGGATGGAGAGAGAAAGAAGAAAAAGAAGAAGGGGGTAGAGAGAGTGAGATAGAGAGAGAAGAGAAGAGAAGAGAAGAAGAAGGGGGTAAAGATAGATAGAAAGGGTAGGGGAGAGAAATGGAAAAAGGGAGAGAGAAGAAGAAAGGGGAGAGAGAAAGCAAAAAAAGGGGGGGGGCATGAGAGAGAGAGAAGAGAGAGAGAGAGAGAGAGAGAGAGAGAGAGAGAGAGAGAGAGAGAGAGAGAGAGAGAGAGAGAGAGAGAGAGAGAGAGAGAGAGAGAGAGAGAGAAGCAAGAAAGGGGAGAGAGGGAGAGAGAGACAAAGAGAAGAAGGAGGGGGACGAGAGATAGAGAGGGAGGGAAGAAAGAGAGAAGAAGGAGGGGGGTGGTAGAGGGGAAGGGGGAGAGTGATAGAGAAGAAGATGGGATGGAGAGAGAAAGAAGAAAAAGAAGGGGGGAAGAGAGAGAGAGTGAGATAGAGAGAGAGAGAGAGAGAGAGAAGAGAGAGAGAGAGAGAGAGGAGAAGAGAAGAGAAGAGAAGAGAAGAGAAGAAGAAGAGAAGAGAAGAGAAGAGAAGAGAAAGAAGAAGAAGGGGGTAAAGATAGATAGAAAGGGTAGAGAGAGAAAGTGGAAAAAGGGTGAGAGAGAAGAAGGGGGAGAGAGGAAGCAAAAAAATGGGGGGGGGGGG